>OZ010729.1:9724844-10324844 GCA_963932275.1 Andrena praecox
TCCTTCCAAATTCAACCCCACCAGTTTTACACCCTATCCTCCCTTCAAACTCTCAGGCCTTCCAAATAGACCATAACTAACCAATACAAAATAATTACAGTATCTTAGACCATGATAATTAATAATAAAAAAATAACACTGTGGAGGAGTGAAAAAAAAAATAAAAAAATTTATTGGTCGTAGTATACATATGTACGCGTTTCGTATACTATATTGATGGAATTGGCAGCGTATATATACGCTTTTCACATTATATTGATGTACTGTGACAGCGTATATATACACCTTTCGCATGCAAAGGGTTAAAACTGAAAAGTAAATGTCAAGTCAACTGACCCCATCATATTTGTCAACTAACCCCGTAGCCGGGGTCTGTTGACTTATTCGTCTCACTACTCTAAATACAATAAAAACTACAACCTAGACTCAATAAAAACAATTTTTAAAATTATGCCTGTATACCTAATGAAATGTGGAAACTTTTGGTATGCAGTAAGTCAACAAAATACTAATGGTCTATTTATAAAAATTAGGAATGTAAAAAATTAGTCAACTAGCCCCGGTCTCCCCTACTGAATTCGTTAGTTCTGATGCAATATTCTGATTTTTAGGAATCAATATTATTTCTATAAATTCTCAGTAAATATTTTAATTAATATTTCGTCTGAAAGAGCTGAAATTCTTCTATTCAAAAGTACTAATAGAAGCTTCCTTAACACTAGAATTACCGAGTTTAACACATACTCACATCGGTTCGCTACCATGCTTTACGCACCCGCGATTTGACTACCAAACATTTTGTATCACGATAATTATAAAAATTTTACCTAGAGATTGCCTTATGCGAGGAAATAAACCAATGAAAATATTCCGGTGTTTCATCGAGTTCTTTCCTTTTAGAGCGACCCTTACTTCGTTGGAATGTTGCGCGGTAAAAATGAAGCGGAAACGGCCGAGGACTTCGGCCTGCGACGACAGTAGGAAGATACAGTGCCCTTTTCCCGGAATTAACCGGCTGAACGCGTTTTTGCAACGCGTTGAGTACACTGGAGAAATTGGAACCCTTGCGTCCTGGTGTTTCTGGCAACGGACCCCCGCCGATTTCTCGCTGCCTCTTTTCTCCCAAGTGCGAGACTTCTCATCCAGCCAGTTTCTCTAGCCGATCACAGATAAGATTTCACCGAAGGAGAATAAGAGTAGTCTAGGTCCCCCGGAGAATCTCCATCGTACTGATTTTAAACCTCCTGGCAACCGTGAAAGAACTGTTGAAATTTTCAATTTCAACCTCACTGACCCTCGTTGGAATATATTTTCAGCCACATGCCCGATACTCTTGTGATGTCTACTGAGCAGTTACTATGGTCTATTTATACTAGGATGACTAGAAAATCATTGTGACCGACTTGTATCGTTTGAAAGTTGTCATCGACTCGTATGACACGAATGTTGTGTAGAGAAATCGACTCGACATTGGAAATGGTACGAGGTCATTGCTTTATTTGGAACATTTTGTGATCTGTTCCTGCGATTACAGATGGTGGATATTACAATCTAGAAGTATGCATTGGGAATTGCTATTGTGAACCCTCGTAATTGCAAATCAATTTATCGTTGTGATCGACATAAGCCTAGAGGACACCACAGGGATGTCAGGTCTCACAGCTAATCGACTTGCAACAATTGTTTCCCCCAAAATATTAGGATATTACCGTTAAGGAACTAGTTTCTGATCAGTTTAGAAGGTTTCCCGCTTTAATATTTATTTTTAACCTAATGAAACATTAAACCATAGACTTTTTTCATACTAAAAGTTGAATTAATGTTTAAACTTCAAGGAAAATTTTTAAAAAGTTGAAAATAAATATATAATTTAAATACTTATAAGGTATGGAATAATAAGGTGACTAGGAACTACTTTTTAATCATCTAAAACTAACAATACTAACTGCTTTCACAGACAACACATATATTTTTGAATTATCAATTTTTATGTTAGTAATTATTTCAAACAATTATTTATTGACATAAACTCAAAAGAACGATTTATTTCATGAACTGATCAAAAATTAGTGCCTGATCAAGAACTAGTTCCTTAACGGTATATTCCCCAGAATACCCCCTCGCAATCTCGCCAAATGCAGATCCAGATTCTGTGTCTCTCACACATCTAAATAATAGAGTCCCCAACTCATTGTCAGTATATCATCTCGCAAGATAACCCCTGAACAAAGTAAATCCTCCATACACTTTTAAGGTGAGCAAGGATGTCATCGATGCAGGTGTCTACCTACACCGAAAAATCAATCCCAAGTAGTTCAAAGTCACGTTTAAGGACCGAGACAAAGGGTAGGTACAGATTTCGGGACCGAACGTCACCTTGTTTCGAGACGGGGAATATTTTCGGTTTGCCTTTAGTGGCTTATCGCATAGAGCGGGAGGGACTGCGAACGAGCGAGAGGGGTATTCATTGTCAGTCGCTCTCATTCACCGCAGCAACAATAAAAGAAGTGGAGGGGATAGCGATCACCTTATCTCGAGCCAGAAACCGCGTCTTTCTTTCGAGACCTCACTGTAGTCCTTGGGCATCGGCTCCGGTTTCATAGTAACAATGGTGTTACACGGGCCGCACGCTAGAGGTCCCTCAAGCATGTATCGCGTCCCACGAAATAAATTGTCCAGAAATTTCAAAGGTCGGCGCTCTTTGTGGGATTAGCCGGGCACCATGGGCTACCAGTTACAAATCACCAGGTACCAGTTACCAGTTACCACCTATCACGTGGCCCGTTGCACGCTGTGGGCCGCGAATATATGTATGCGCGGCTGGAATTACTGCGATCCAGCCTGTCCACGTCGGTGTGAATCTTTGGGAGGATCACCGAGGACGAGTCAGAGTCTATTGTGCCTACGCTGCATGGTAGTCGCATTGTTTGTAAACCAGGCATGATCAGCCCCCGACGATTTATAACCATCGTTTCGGCCTCTGCCTCTATTCTCTCACGTCAGACGCGTCCCAGGCGCGATGGGTCGATTGCCGTCATAAAAGCATTCCGCGAGGTATCAAGGGTTCAAGCACCGTGGAAACTCTATTGGCTACTTATGCCGTGGTATAGTACTGCTGGTGGTACATAGGTCTTTTCAAAGCCCCGTGAACGGGTGCCTCGTGGCCCTAATTCTGATGCTTTCGGTCTAGTTTCACACAGCTGAAATAGAGTAACGACACCGAATATCAGACCGCATTTATGTTTAATTAAATATCCGGGAATAGAAAGTGGAAGAAATAAAAGTTGCTGTGCTGCTACATATATTCGTCATTCGTGTGTACATACTTCAGAAAAATATTAGCTTCATAGATACTATTATTTATTATGAAAATACAGAAGACATAAAGGGGTACAAAATTAATGGTATTAAAAACTTCTCCTAATATGAGACCCTGCTGTAAAATTTAAATTAAAAGTTAAAATTATCAATTAAAATTAAAAAGTCACTTATTTTTTTGCCTCTTTAAGACAATTTAGACCAGCGAAGGCCAGTTGGAGCCATTTGGGAGCCCGGGCCTCATGATGTTTACCAGAGCCGCGCGGAAGGGGAGCTCGAAAGCCAATGATAACGTGGCCGTGCAAACGGATAGGGAAAACTGTAAGAGTGTAAGTAGTAGCGTGCGGTGCAGGCTCGTACCGATAGGCTGAAATAACTGGCCCTCTAAAGGCCGAGTTTCCTAGCCGCGGTCGGCGGCTGCGGCCGGTGGTGGTCCCACTAGTCACTAGTGCAATGCACAGTGGTCTGGGGATATCTACATTTAGCGGCCAAAATTCTGATCTTTCTGAAACTTGGTGATTAAGGATTTTTGAGGTCGCTAATAACGAATTTGACACCAAAAATTCAAAATTCAAAATTGCGGATTCAATATGGCGCGCATTGTGGTCTGGAAAGCAGTATTTTATAGTCAAAATTAAAAATCATAGCCGTACTAGAGAAAAAAGAGAAAAAAGATTCAGCTCTAACATTATCTTTGACTTAAAAAAAATAAAACATTAAAAATACACGCGTATGGGACGCCCAAACACCTCGAGCGTCATTTCTAAAAGTCTGCATAAAATTGAAGGTTGCAGGAGGTTGCACTTGAAATTAACATGCTCTTGTTAACAATTGTGTAAGCTATCATGTAAAAAAAGTCCGATGTTAATTTCACTTAATCATTTTTTTATAAACCTTCTCAAAGTTTAAATTCATATAAACATTGCACTATTTGTTCATGGACTAAAAAATGCCTATGACACATATAAATAACTGAAATATACTTCCTTACCTATATAACTGTATGATATAAACACGTATTTTGATGTTCTATAATGAGTAATTAAAACAATTAGATTCACATAAAATTTCATGATTTTGTCTTTGTAATATTATATCTAATCAAAGAATCATCTGAAAAGGGAAAGCTATGCGGATTTAGAAGCACCCGAGGGTTGTCAATTCATAAAAAAAAAATGACATTGTAAAGTTGAAGTTGAGAAACTGAATTTTGGCCACCATCCAGACCACTGTGCAATGGAGAAGTATGCATCTGTGTCTCCGTTGCGCTACTGGGACCGCCGCCGGCCGCAGCCGACGATCGCGGCTAGGAAACTCGACCTTTAGGAGCCCCAGTGGCAGCGATCACTGGGACCCCCAAGAATCCCAGTCATTCAAGACTATCGTACGGGTATGAGGCTGCACCGCACACTGCTACAGTTTTCCCTATCCGTTGCGCGCCCACGTTATCATTGGCTTTCGAGCTCCCCTTCCGCGCGACTCCGGTGAACACCATGGGGCCCGGGCTCCCAAATGACTCCAACTGGTCTTCGCTGATTTGGACATACAAAGGCAGCACTAGAAGCCCCGCAATATCCATGGGCCCATCTGTAGCACTTGATGCATTGAACCCACTGTTCACTAGCATGGTCCCTAGAATAGAGGCACGAACAAAATAAACATTCTGCGTCGTCATCCAATTCCGATACGAATCTGTATCTTCCTTCCCAGTTTGCTCCTCTTATGAATCCTCACAATAATAATAATATTAATAGGGCCTCATATTAGAAACATCCTAGGTTCGAAAAAAGAACTTAAATCAATCTGAGAACAGTGCATTAATGTTTCATTTAAACGATAATAGAATTAGCTGATAATACTGAGACTAACTGATAATGCTAATAAAGTATCCGATCAAATAACTTACCTTTAATGTTGTACAAAGCTTCCTTGTAAATGACTGTAAAAACGAAACTTAATGTCGCCTTACTGAAGCAATCGCTTCCGTGTGAAGGGCAATCTCATGCGGACGACGTTGTCATTTGGTTTAATAGTTCCCAACATTGCCGCTGTATTGCAGCACTTCCTTGTGGAAATACTATGGGTTCTTATATTCGGTGCCGTTACTCTATAAAATTAAAAATAGTTTGCCGGTATAAAAATAAATATATCTGGCAATGTAAATGCAATGCAATTTGTTACAGTATATGTTATTATTTTGTACATGCATGGTACAAATCTCCAGAAACTTATGCGAAAGAAGATGCTTCTCTGTCGAACCGTCTCCGGACAACTTCCAAGTCTGTGATTCTACATAAGAAATCTATTAAAAAAATTTTGGCGACGTACCTTGTTAATTGAGACAATAGTTCAGTGTCTTATGTGGTGTAAAAACTCGTGACGTTTCAGAAAATTTCGACAACTCTCCTTATTTGACACTTGGTAGGTTATAAAGCGATGACACTTGGTAGGTTATAATTCAGTAGTATATACATAGGTATATGTACAATGACGGACGACGATCCCTGCCGAATGATCCCGAGAGTCGACGAACGAAACATATACCAGTTTCTTTTGGCTGAAGGTGTGCGTGTAACGCGTATATACGTATTATACTGACGAAAATTTAGTTGAAGGAGAATCAGAAGAAAAATCTTACCGTTCCCGCCTGATCCATGAGACGATATTACGATATCTCTGTCACGCGTGGATCGATTTTACTGAATTCGGTCCTATTCGAAAGCTTATACGCGGTTTACATAAGAAAAATGCCTTTAAATTTAGAAAATATTGCAGGCGTGACGAGATATTAAGGAAATAAGTTTCAGGTTAGGTTGGATTAGCCGTTTTTTTCGAGGAAATGATAGCGGTAGCGACAGTCGACATGTACAGGGTGTCGAACATGTACTTGGCGTCGAGACTCTACCGCGTCTCTAGATACGTGGAAGGTTTTGTTATATGAAGTAGAATATTGTTTAGTTTATGTAACTATGAAGCTGTGAGGCAAGAAACGTTTAAGGAGAAATGATAAGGAAGAATTTGGTAAAGATTTGCCAAATGTAATTGTGCAGGAGCTATCTCAACTTCTTTACTTAAATAACAGCCGTTTGAACACTCATGACATACATCTTCAAGTCGATCGTTTCTTGTGCGATTTGTTTTCCCGTAGGTTCTGTACGAGGTCTTAACGCTTCTAACAACTTGTTAGCGGATATCAAAAACACTCCTCAAATTCATCAGCATCTCGCAAGTGTCTGCTTTCGAACTAAATATTAAATTCAATCTTATCGATCATCTTATAAAAATCGTCCTAATTCTCTCATATCGCATGGTCACCTTTCTATACCTCGGTAGGACTTTCGTCAAACATAACGTGATAGTTAGCGTGTTAATGAAGACATGTTCGCAGGAAACGGGCAGAAAAAAAGGAAGGTCTGCCTGCCGTAGGTCGAGGTTCCAAATCACCCACACAATGGGCAACTTCGCATCCATTGTCGGCTGCAGAGCCGCAGCCGGATCGGCTTCTCGTATAATGCCAGAGAAACTAGCATTGTGCCGCTTCCTAAAAGGTGGACAGAGAGAGACCTGGCCGTGATCTATGGACCAGAATACGGTACCGTCAATTGAGGCCTGGTCCTCTTCACCCTCGTAGAGCACCCCGCCCCGTTCTCGGTCATCGCGGAACTGAAACGCGTGAAAAGGATTTCACAGAAAATTCGAACACGAATGGATGTTGCCGTTTTACGGTCGTTCGGCTCGTTTAGACGGCGAAAGTACCTGTTCCTGGTGGCCACGATCAACGACTTCGGCTAGCTGGAGAAAACGTCTCATCAGTGGGATCTCTCTTTCTTTTCCCTTTTTTATGGAGTTTTCTTTGCTTGCACTATGTGCCTCGCGACAGCTTTGTTTGCAGACGATGTTGCCTCGGTCAGCCCATTTTGGTGGTTTCGTCGGGTATCTATGTATGTAGTACTTTTTAAGTAACTTGATCACCTTAATTATTTCCGTTGCTAGGTACGAGACCAAATCAAATTATTTATTTTTTAAATATCTTGGTTTAGAGGGGCCTACAGGCTGACTGTAGTAGGGTAAATCCGGGAGACGCGGTCGGGCCGGAGAGTTAGTCGTGTCGCTATCTTTCAGAGTCTATACGTAAAAATGCATTAAAGTGCAGACCAATTACTTCTCTAGAAGCCAAATAGTTGAATGAATAGCGTTATTTCGCTTCCTTCTGTGTTTTTCTGGATTTATAGGCTATAAGAGGTAAGTTGATGTTACATTTAACCTCTTTTGTCAAACAGCGGTTGTACAGAATCGTATTTAAAATATACTTCTAAGTTTATTTTCCTTTAATGTTTGGAATAATAAGATAGTAGAGATATTGAGGGACAATGCAGCCAAAGTATTTGGCCATATTAACTCTTCCTCTCAAAGCTAACGAGAAGACCATGTCTCGCTGCAGAAAGGTGAGATGGTCGAGTTATGATTTTTTTATTATTTTTGTTTATTTTTTAATTTTTTATTATTATTTTATTATTATTTTTGTTTATTTAGTTTATTTATTCACTTTTGTATTCATTTGCCTTGCTAATCGCCAGTAGGTAATTCACTTTTTCTTTGATGTGTTCTTTACTTGTTTAGCGTAAACAAATTAAATATCAATTAATCCGTAGTTGTATTCACTCATAAATAATTTTGCTTTATCCTTTGTTAATTTTCCATGAATACTTATGTGAGTGGTCTCTGCCAACGACGAAAACCATTTCTCCCGGCACCTCGGGGGAGGTGGTCAGATGTGATGACTTCAGTTTTCAACCCGATTTACAGTAAATATTGTCGTAAAGCAAATATCGACCAGTTTTTCTGAATCGGCATAAAATTCTGAACATATTAGGTATGTTCTGATAACACAAGTAATATCTATATTAGTTTTAATAGCCATTTTATATTAGGTCGACCGCGTCTCCCGGATTTACCCTATATTTTTTGTAGGCCATTAGTTCCACAGATTTCAAGGTCACATTTATTTTTTTATTAATGGAGCCCTATATTTTTTTCTCGTCTATCTTTTAGCGGGCAAACAGGTAAAACCGGCATGCACTGCAACATACTTATTTTATCATTAGAGCAGAATAAATGGTAGAAAAATGCATTTAGGAGGAATCCTACACTGCCATACACAAACACGGCGCTGTGCGATCAAATTGGTCTCACCTTTGTATATTACACTACATTTACATTATTTATCCACGGAGAATCCTCATTGGTTACAGCAAGCGGAACATCGACGTCCATGGAGCATTAATGGTGCGGTATAATCGTAAATAGGATTATTGGTCCTTATTTTATTGGCGGAACCTTAACAAGAGTAAAATATGCTGCATTTTTAGAGAACACTCTGCAGGTTCTTTTAGAAGACTTGCCGTTAGAAATTCGGATGGAAATGTGATACTATATACACTGCATTCCACATTAGAGCATCCCGACGCCCCTACCGATTTGCGACCGATCTGCGCAGCTCCCACTACTACCCACGGTTTGCACCGCATGCGATTGGTCGTGGTAATTTCCAAGGAATAACTGGTACGTCCCAAACGCGGGGCCTGACCGTTGTCAACGTAAACAGTCCCGCACGAAACGTTAACAGAGAGAGAGAGAGAGAGAGAGAGAGTAGAGGGCCGTGCGACGGAGAAAAACATAGGCGGTTAAGTGGGGAGTCGGGCGTAGCAACGCCTCCTAGGGTCGTGCCTGCGCCAAATCTGTATGCTCTAATGTGAAATGCAGTGACGGTTGCCCGGCACATTATGCTCGCCCGGCACGTCAGTTCTGAACCGAATGTTTCCTCACCATTGGATCGGTCACGGTGGCATCGTAAATTAGACAGCTCGTTGTCCTGACCTCAGGTCACTCCTCTAGATTTTCTTTATGCGGCACGTTGTGAAGAAATAATTTACAGAGATGTTCCAACAACATCAGAAAACGTGCAACAATGAATGTTTGCTGCTTGCTCAGCAATGAATGGCGATCTTAATCTGTTTGAAGCAACTAAGCATTCACTTAGATTACCTACGCATCGATAAATTATTGAACGCGTTCTGTAACTAAACAAATCCCTAAATATTTTTCCACTAAAATACATTTTTCTTCTGTTCTAATGACAGACAAAGTATGTTGCTGTACTTGCCGAATTGGTATTTTTGTCCGCTAAAAGATAGGTAAACAAAATGTATAGGGTTCCATTTGAAAAAACTGAAGGTGACCTTGAAAACTTTGGAAAAATATGACCTACAAAAAATATACTATAGTCAGCTTGTAGGCCCTTCTAAACCCAGGTACTTATCACTTTAAGGAACGAATACCATTTTTTTCACCGTAAAATCAATCCACAAAGGTCACACTATAAATTAATTCCGCTACAGGTACACATGGGTTAACGTAACCCAGACCGTTCTTTTGCTTATATCTCTGCAGTCCGGATGTACTGCACCGTTTTTAATGTTTTTCCTTTTGATCGATTCGTAAGACAATAAGGAAAAGTAATATATATATATATAGGTGATTTAGTCGTTAATCGTCTGGTACTGGAGATATCTTGAAAATAAAGAGATCGAGTTAGGGGAAGTTCTGAATTTTGTTTTTTTTTCTTCTAATCACACTTTCTCTAAGAAAAAGATACGAGGGTTTAATTATACAGCAATCGGAAGTTTTCGAGTCATATTTCGAGGGAAAACATGCGTTATTATGATTGGTTAAAAAAAGTATAATTATTTGGCGAGGTGAAGTTGACTTATGTTTTACTTCTACCGAACAACTGTTCTATGTGAAAAATCGTCTTTTTCGTTGGAAATAAGGACATAAACTGCTACTGGCATTGAGTATACAGTATCAGAAGTAATTTCATTGATGGCTTTGAAAATCTAAAATGGCGGATCAAAAATAGCGGTTACAGAGAGCTGAAATGAAAATCTCGGAAAAATTGCATGTATTTGATGAAAATAGGATACAAAAATATCAAATAATACGATGGTCGAAATAACAATTTATTCCACAAATGCAGTGAAATTGACAAAGTGTATGCAATTATTTATTTATATCTCCGTTCCCATTTTTTAAAAAGCATGTAGGTATGTCACTTTGGATAACTCAAGAATTCTATACATATAGTAAATTGCCGAAGAAAAAAAGATATTCACTACTAAATCGACTTTCACTTTTAATGGATTTCCTAACGTTACAGTCACACTGGGTGAACGTAGCCCACGGACTAGATTTGCAATGAATATTACTGGGCTGCTTCGGGCATACTAGCGATCCAGTGGGTGGGATTTTTAGAAGAAGTATCAAACTTTTCCCCCAATAACTCCCCACGTCTTCCTGGCAGACTGGGTTACGCTAACCCAGTGTCACCCTTCAGGGTTATGATAAGATTGTGGAACAGGTTACCGAAGTGTTGGCACAGGGAACTTGGCAATTGCTATTCGATAGAAATTGTTTTCGCACATTGTTCGGAAAATCCTAAGAAATGGTAGTTCCCGTGCATTGTTGGAGGACTCCGCTGGAAATCGTTAGGGATAATAAGGGATCCAGGAAGTTCTTTGAAGACGTGACGATGCGGTTCTTTTTAAACTAATTGACATGTTCCGGCTTGAGACAGCAGCTCTTCCAAATAGTATTCCAAAATATACTGTAATATTTATTAACATCTATTTGAAGCGCAACGTAACAATCTTATTCATAATATCGTATTTTAAATAAATATTGCATCGGTGGGTTACTGAATTGTATTGTACGAAGTATTTCCTTAAGAAGTTTAAACCGGTGAAACGCAACGAACTCGTGGAGAAACTTATATGGATCAAATTAAAATTTATACTTGAATGTAAATCATACATTATGAGTTAAGAAACCTGTGAAACCACCTCTTAAAAAATACGTGACCGTCACGGAGAGTTTTTATCTTGTAAATGGTTGCCTCTCATTGAAAGAGATGTATACATTTATTTTTAACTAATATACAGAATGGTGGAATTATTAACAAGAAACAGATGGACACAAATACCTACTTTTTGGATTTTCAAAATTACAAAGGTCATTTGTATCCTTTATATCGACATACATTTCTTTTGCTACACAGACTGATATTCTTTTATTCCATCGGAGTCTAGAATGTGCCAAATAATACAGTGCTACTGGAATTATTCAGTTATATGAAATTACATTAAAAATAAAATTACTTTTATCTTCAATAAAACGAAGGTCAGAAATGGGAGATGGGTATTTGCAATGTAAATAATCATAGTTACCTACAAAAATAAAAAAGAAAAAACCGCGAGCGCGCGCGCGCACACCTGTCGTATTTCCCGATTTTCCAGGCGGCTAACAGGCGCGACGTTTTCAGCCGAGGCGTTTGCAATTTGCAGCCGGTCACGGTGAACAATGAACGTCAAGGTGATGAGTGACACAAAGCCAGGACATTAGCAGGGCAGGTCCTGTCATTTACCAGGACTTACCTGCCTTTCATCCGCGCCCAAAGCAGCGCTCGATCGTATCCGTGGCTCGAGAAGTCACGGAACGTGACCGAAATGGTAGTTTCTCTTCAGCGTTTCAGCACATCCACCAGTTTTGCATGGGAAATTTCATGTGATGGGTTTCGGCTTGCACTTTGCAGTTGTCGCTGCACTCTTTTCGTGATCCGATTAGTGAAATCCAACGTAACTGACGAGTAGATACCACAGTAACGTCTATCGTCACACGGTTCATTTACGAAGTTGTTGAGAATTATCGAAGGAATTACATGGGCTCTCAGAAATGGGAAATTATTAACGATAAATCTCGAAATGATTAGTCGACAATTGTTCGAAGATTTACTTGGTCCTGTCACTCTAGACTGGTGCAATCATATTATAGTCCAGTGAAATTAGATGGAAACCTACCCAATCTACGGAATAATTCCCAGCAAGCTAAATTTTGGTATGGGCCTTTATTTGGTCGTTTTAAACAATATGTCAAAAGTCCCCATCTATCCGACTGCCGCTAAAAATTTTACAGAGGGTTGAAAAAAAAACTGTTTTTCGCGAATATCTCGTTATCTAGCAGTTTTGCGAGAAAAATAGTTATTATACAATGTATAGCCTAGGAAAGTCTCTACAAAAAAGGTCCTACGAGTTTTTTTCGTAGGCGGAACCATTTTCATGTATGTCGGGTTACCAAATTTCAACCCCCATACTTTTGACAAGGGAAGATCCCGAACCCGGAAGTTCAAAAAATTATTATGAAACTCTGTAAATATGTAGGGGAAGTCCTCCTGAGTACAACGCAATTTCGTTTGCTGCCCAAATTCACTCCAAGAGGGTGCAATTGACCCCTGAAATTTTTTTTATTTTGGCATGCATTTGCCGCTACTCAAATGCCTTTAACTTCGGGAATTTTACGAATTTCAACAAATCCTTTTAAACACGTATTCCTAAAAGGTTGAACATTCGAAAAACGAAATAAAAAAAAAATCGACTTTTAGACCGGAAGGTCCCCTTAAATTCGTCATAGTTTCAGCTTCTTTTCTTCCCAGTTTTGTGTCAACATCGAGTCAAAGAATGTACACTTTTTTATGAAAACTTTACCAGCGATAAATTAAAATCGTGTGCCCACCGGTGGCCCACGTGGCACTAAACTTGTGAACATTTATAAAAGATTGATTAAACATGCATGTGTCATAGATTGGTTTGCTACAATGTTAGTGGTTTTGAAAGCCGAGGTGCAATTCCGTGCATTAACAGCGTATCCCAGAGCATTCATCCGACGGCCATTAAAGTGAAAACCGTGCCATGAAAATAACAAACAGGCGATGAAATCCGATTTTCCATGGTTCCCTGGTATTTCAGAATCACGTTTCCCGGCACATCATGTCCGGGAGTCTCTATTTTCTACGGAGTGTTCCAAATCCCTGGAACGTGTCGCAACAAAACGTAGCCACAAAATCACGGAATTTCGAACCGTCACACGTTTCATAGAAACATATCCCGATTCTCGAGTTTCACAGTGTCCTGGTATGACCAATCTTCGTACAATGTTCTCTGATCATCTTTCGTTAAACCGTCATTATGTATATAATTAAATAAAATAGTTGCTAAACGGTAGGGAATAGAAGAGAATGCAAGATAACTTTTCTTCGCCATTCTTTCATATAAAATCTGTCAGTATTAGGTGAAGGAAAAATTTTTTCGAAGCTTTCTACGATCATTTAAAAATTTGTTCCTGTTTCTTTTAGTGGAACGGTACATTTATGTTTGGATATATCAGGAATTTACTGAAAAAGAGAACGAAATTCAATTTAATGACATCTTGAAACAATAAAAAATTAAAAAATTTAACATTTCACATTTAAACGCACCAGAATATTCTCTTACATGGGAAATTTCCAAATCCCGAAAATTCTGGGTTTAATGAAATTTCGTGTGAAAGTAGAGTGTGGAGCATATTGGAGTATGCAAGGAGCAATTATTTTTTTTTGCGGAAATTCACCCTGATGGGGTGAAATCAGTTTTTAAAATTATCGCGTTGTTTCGTTGTTTTAAATATAAATTTATTTTTCTTGTGGTAATGTCAGTGGCGGATTTAAGAAAAAAGGCCCAGGTGGCAAACGTTGAGGGGCCCATTTTTTTCGGGAAAATGAAGAGGTAGTTTACTAAAAGGGGGTAAATGTACAGGAAAGTATAGAAAAAAAAGTGCTTGGATAAAATCATAATTAATTTTTGAAGACAGGGCCCTAGGGGGGCCTTCTGAGCGGGCCCATTTTTCGAGAAACTAAAGCGGTAGTTTACTGAAAACGTGCTCAGTGTAATAATACAGAAAAAAAAGATAGTTTGGATAAAATCATAATTTTTTTAAGGATGGGGCCCTAGTGGGGCCTTCCGAGGAGGGGCCCAAGTGGCAACTGCTCATCGGCCGCCCTGTGAAATCCGCCGCTGGGTAATGTGATACAGCATAATAAACTGAACAATTCTTATATCCAAAATTTTGTTCCGTCTCGCACCGTTGTATGTATATGTATCCTAGTTACATACAGCCATGTTTGAGGATAATTTCATACATACATGCGAAAGGTTTCGGACAGTGTATTGAACTAAAATTTAAATCATACCACCATTAATCACCAGTGGAGTATTCATGCCTGTTTTGTAAAAATCGACTTAAAATATTATGAAAAATATTAAACCCCAACACTGCTATAATATTAAAGTTTATATAAATTTAGAAACGAAGAAGGAGATTGGTCGACGCAATCAGCTTCCATTTTCCCTGAATCTGTCTTCTGGCGACGTCTTCCCCTTTCGAAAACCGAAATGGGCATTAAGCCAACGTAGACATCAGCCATCCAGCAAAATTCTCCAAAAGACTAATAGCTGCATTAAAGGGACGGAATTTTCGAAGATTTCCAAGAACCGCCTAGCAGCATTACAAACACTCCGTCGGGTTCCAAAAAATCTAGTCTCCAAAAATCAAGTTACTCACGCCCACAGGGCTAACATTGACGCGCGATGAATTTTGCTCCTTTCTGCCGGGGAACTGGATAGCTAACCATTCAACATTTTTGAAAAGTTTCTGCTTGACCGTGTGGAAGGGTCAGTTTGAAAAGTCCCCGCGGCACCGATTCCTCTGTCAGCGTTAAGACCTGTCTCCAATTCGTTACAGCGGCTTCGCCTGCTCTGCTTTCCGGGGCTGCGGCCCCCGCTCTGTGCCGTGTAGAAGGGAACACAGACGTAATTAGCGCCAGTTCGATCCTTTGTGTTATTCACGGGCGTCGAGAACAAGATGATTACCGACTCTCTACGGGGCTCCGTACAGGCAGGCGTTACCGGCCTGTTCGAAAATGAAAAATCGCGGCCCTCGGCGTGTTCCCTTTCTCCCTCCTCTATTTCCCTTTCTTGTTCCCACCGCCGCTGGCCGCTTCCTTTGTACGACAGAGAGTCGGGCCCCCGGTACACCGCCCCGCCCCGCCTAGGGCCCCCCAACGAACTCGATCGTTTTAGATGTTCCGGACACCTCGAAAGAGGGCCCAGAGAAAATCCGTAGGACGTGAAACAATAGAGCCCGCGTGAATAGCAGAACGATCGCGAGCGGCCATAGAACGCCTGTCACGCAACGGATCGCCCGTGAAGAATTTCGCTGGTATCCCTGTGACGTCGCGTTTCTTCGTGCGCGTTCGCGCGTACATTCGGAGGGAATCCGGGTGTAGCGTTGGACATTCTACAAACGTTTGCTTCTTCCGATGAAGACATATTGTTTGAAATAAAACTTAACGCATAGGCAGTGGTGGGTAAAGACACGAATTTTCTATTTTATACACGACACGTGTCTTAAACGTCGTAAACGTCGTAAATGTGTCATAAATGTACATCTGAAATGAAAATAACTAACCTATAAAACATTTCTCGTATAGGTTATGAAGGAGTGCTAATTTATTAAAAATTATAATTCTGATTAAAAAAATTAAATTAAATTAGGTTACACTGACGAAAAATGGATATTGAATGGTTAGTAAAAGAAATGCATTGGGATTTGGGGAACCAAGAATTTCGATACGCCAACTAGTGGCAGAAAATTGAACTACTGAGAGTAGGTCGAAATCCGTCGAAGTCCATATGATTATCAGTGTTTATATAGACATGTTGTGAAAAACGAGTGTTTTTAAAATTTTTTGAACACTAAATTTTTACTTATTCGATTAATAAATAATTATTCGGAATGTTTGGTCGGATCCGGACATACTTTCAATAGTTTGCCAACTTACCATCAGAGGGCTAAAATCTAGGCCACGTCTCCACTAAGTTTCCCAATATAGAGTAATAAATATAATTTGTTTAAATTAAAAATTATTTTAATAAAAAGACTATTTTTATTTCAGGGAAAGAAGCCACCAATTAAAAGTGCAGCACCTTGCTGTTCATTTTGTCCAATGGAATTGTATATTTGTTCATATTGTACATTCGAAAGTGTAGTACTTAATGTTTTTCTCGATGGAACTACATAGTTCTTATTTATTGCATGCACAAAAGCTTTAAAGTGGCTTGATTCCACCACACTGAAAGGGATGTTGCACCCAAAAAAGAAATTTGATAATAATTTATCAATTTCATTTTTTCTGAAACAGATATTTTTATTTGCATAATTTTCAATTCAAATAAATTTTATTTATTATCGTACATTTATTACTAATTACTTTACCTTTCACGATTCTATTTTTATTAGTTATTATCTAAACAATTACAAAACAATAATTAACACCACGCTTTTGAATACTTTTTTGGGGTTAGGAAAGTGGCGATTATATGTAGTTTTCGACGTAATCGACGTATTCTACAGTATTCTATAGTATTTTCATGCAACCAACAAGCGAGTCAGAAAGAACTATATTTTCCCAACACTTTGATTGTTGAAACCATAAAATAATGAATATTTCTATTTACTACATTTGCGACAAATGACACGTATGAAATGGGCTTAAAAACGATATATTATGCGTATATTTGCGACGCGGCGTGAAATACCGACCCACCACTGCGCATAGGTACAATTAACTCTCCATCGAATGAACTATGTTGTCAAATTCAGCATCATCCGTTGCGTAATCAATAAGTATGCGTGCTGCCGGATAAGTCTGTACTCTTCGCGGCATCGACCGAATGGTCGATTCTGTAGAAAATCACTTGCTTGTTATTATTTTTTATATTCTGTACACTGGGCTTCCGGAAACTATTGTCATACCGTTACTGATGCTTCTGCAAAGCTTATGCGTTGTGATGTTACATTGTACATTTAATTGCCTATTGTCTGCTGCAACTCTGCAAGTTGCGTTATCTTTGGTATTGAGATATTAAAAAGAAATCTATTGTACGATGATAATTATTTACTCTTGAAAGAATAGCTTCGTGAATTGTAGCTTCTGAGGAAGCTTCTTCAATGATTAAGATCGGCGCAAGGCAGCGGTCCATGCAGCGTATATATCTTATTTAATGAGCCCCGTATCTTTATTATACACTTGTGCTTATAGCAGCTATGGTATCCCTTAAAAGTGGTATATTCTTGTAGTCATGTTGTTCTTTACCATAATCTTCCCCCCAATCATCCCTACAAAACCCTTTTATCACTCATTGTCTGTGATATCAGCTTTGACACGCGAATTTATACCAGTGGTTCTTGTTACCAGTGGAATTCTAGTAATCGTAGTTTAAAAATACAGAAAAATATATGTATGTATTTTTTATAAACAATTAAGATCAATATGCACCTAAAAGTGGACATAGTTTACAAGGAAGTATATTGGGTAGTTTCGAATAACGGTTACTTCATCAGCAGGGAGGCTTAGAGTTTGTTTCTCGTCAAGGTTAAATTTATTTTCTAGACGCCTTCAAGACGCCTTTTGGACGACTTTAGACGTGTTTAAGACTTTACCTATCAGACGTCTTTAATTTACCGCCTGTTGGACGTCTTTGGGACACCTTTTGGATATCTTGAAGATGTCTTTTAGATGTCTCGAATGTCTAGTATGTAGGTACGTTCTTAGGACGTCTTTAAAGGGTTACGCCTAGACAGCTGGCGAAAAAGAACGCGATTTTCGGGAATTTTTTGTGGAATATCTACTGTATATTTTTTTACAACTATTCGCTTATTGTAAAAGTACATATATGCAGCAACTCTTAGTAATTTTGTTATAGAAAAACCTTAAAAAATGAACGAATAACAGTCATTCCAGCGCAAGCTGTTTCGATGAAGGCGCTGTGCGGTGAGCACGATTTCTCTGAGCCGGATCATCTAAAATTAAAAATTCAAAAAGATTCTGTTAATATATGGTTGAATTCAGTAGATGAGCAAAGGGTTTTTCAAAAAGTTAATCTTTGTCAAAATGGCGGCCGTTTAAAGCAAAACCACGATTTTTCGATGTCTGAATTGTTCGTTTTTCGTTAATTAAAAATAGAGTTTCTGTTAAAATAAAAAATCCTTCGTTCATTTACTAGTCTTCGGTATATAACAGAAGTCTGCCAATGTTTAGGCCAATCGGTACAGCGGTTTCCGAAATATCTTGCTCACCGAAGATTACTGAGAGTTTAAGGGCGAAAATCGCGGAAATTCCCGAAATCAGCGATTTTCGCCTTTATTCTGCGATATTTAAACGTGTGTAGCTCAGAGCAACGTTAACCGATTTAGATGAAACATTCAGCATGTATACAACTTACTTCAATCTACAAACGGGTGTTTTGAATTGTCATTACAGGCTCAGAAAAATTTTTGAAAAAAACGACCTTCACTATTTTCCCTCGCTATTCCGACCAGTTGCAATTTTTTTCAAAACGACGAACCACGTCACCTAGAAAACTAATTCCGCTAGCTTAAAAAAAAAAACTCAAGTCATTTGGACCAATTTGAAAAAAGTTATGCGATTTTAAAGAGTGTCAACTTACTTTCCGCCGCGACTGTATATGTACTGTTAAAATAAGCGAATTGTTGCAAACAAATATACAGCATCTAGATATTCCACAAAAAACTCCCGCAAATCGCGTTCTTTTTCGCCAGCTGACTAGGCACAACCCCTTAAGGGGGTATTCTGGTCTGACGATGAGTTTTCGTCGCGTCATTTCGGAATTTTTTTACAAAGAACCCATAAATACGATTGTTATTTAGTTTTTTGCTACATGCTTATTGATATTTGAACTATCTTTACGAATTTTGTTAATAGGAAAAAATGAAAATCAAACGCAGTTTACTGCTTTAAAGTAATGGTGAAAAAAAAACACTGTGACCATGATTAGGCTCGTTCTAGTGATCTGAAACAAAAAATGTAAAGAGATTCTTTATTTGTATGCCTTTGGCTATCGTCCCTACCAGAATGGTATAAAAATATTGAAAATTAAGCAAATGGCGGGGGTTCGAAAATTAAGTTTCGATTCTCGACACATTTTTTCAACTTTAAGTGTCTGTGAAAGTTTAAAAACAAAATATTTTATCATAATTCTGGTAGGGACGATAGCCAAAGGCATACAAATAAAGAATCTCTTTACATTTTTTGTTTCAGATCACTAAAACGAGCCTAATCATGGTCACAGTGTTTTTTTTTCACCATTACTTTAAAGCAGTCAACTGCGTTTGATTTTCATTTTTTCCTATTAACAAAATTCGTAAAGATAGTTCAAATATCAACAAGCGTGTAGCAAAAAACTAAATAACAATCGTATTTATGAGTTCTTTGTAAAAAAATTCCGAAATGACGCGACGAAAACTCATCGTCAGACCAGAATACCCCCTTAAGACGTCTCGCAGTAGTCCGGAATCGTAGAAATGTGAACTAAATTCAAGGATTCAACCTCTTTGGAAATCCTTGACATTTTAGCCATAGGTTCTTACACCTATAAACTAAGTTTTGGCATGGGTAAGGGTTCGAAACCCCCTAAAAGATGAATAGGAAATATAGAGACTATGATAGTTTACTAATTAATAATGGGAAAAGGACTGCGTGAGATGTACAGAAGCACAGAAGAAGACCGATCTTTGCAAAACAGTTAGTTCGAAGAGTACCTGAAGTAGGTACCTTGCCCAGTTTTAACATACTTATCAGAATCAACATGTCCATCAACATGCTTTTATTATAATTACTATTCAGCAAAGACCATAACTCAAATTATTATTACCAGACTTCAATCTCCAGTTTGACTACTACCTACCTATACCCAAGAAAATTATAATTTTCCACTCTCTAGGCTATCCACACCAAATTATCTTCTTCGGTAGAAAGGTATACGAAGTAATATCATGGGAAGAAGGAAACCACGTAGTTGAAAGAGGAGCATTAGTCGTAGAGGCAGACCCATGCAAACCACGTCGACGCAAACGAGCAATTAAAGTCCTAATTAACATATTGTGAAGTTTCCAAGGCCCGTGCGCAGTAATAATCCCTTCGGATTAGGCGTGTTCGGGCAAAACAGAACGCGAGAAACAAAGAAGAATCAATTTTGCTTTTTGTCCACGCAGACGTTGCGGTTGGCGCGAACGAACACCAGGCAGAGCAAACACGGAACGAAGGGGCCCCAACGGGTGACTTGCGAAACTCGTACCCTAGAGGCTTCTTACGCTCCTGAGCAAGCTTCGTGGGGCCCTTCGAAGCTCATAAAGGCCGCGAGAGGGGCCTCAGCGGTGGAAAAACAATGAGGCGGCCCGATCGGACTCGGACTTGCTCCGCGGCCCTTCTGATTCGCCATGAAGCAAACAAGAAATTGAGAACGATGGCTGCTTCCCCTGCCGCATCTGCCGTCGTTCGTCCTCCGTTGCACGTTTCTGCGCTTCCCTCGTCCATTCGCTGCACATCCAATGCTTTTTTCCAGAAAACCTCGAAGGGACTGTCTTTCTCCAATGGATCGGCGACGGAGCAGCGAAGCAATGTCCATTTTGTAGAAACCGGTGCGAGAAATTTGATGACTCGTTTGGTTGCAATAGGAGCCGAGTGCAGTGTGGGGCTGCGTGTGCCGTGAACGATATTGTAGGGTAAAGTTTATCGAAATGTCGTATGAAATTAATCATTCTTAGGAAATTAATTTAAAAAGATTCACATCCTCGTTTTCATGAATTCAAAAGTAATACTGTAGCGTCAAAAAAAATAAATATAGATGAAAGTATGCACTCTTTCTTGTATGTGTTGGTTAGATCTTGATTTATTATAAACATTACGGACAATGTATGTTCATGACAATCGAATGGACCGCAGGCATGTGATTCGAAAACTATACCTGATATTGTAAACGCAATCTATGTTAATGTAAATGAAGAGATGGTAGAAAAGAAATTTAAATTTTTATAACCGCAGATCGAGATTAATGCGTTTTATGAAAAGGAATATAAAGTTTTGGTATTTAATCTTTGAAGTGTAATCTAACGACAAAAGGGAGAAATGCAAGCTCGATAGAAATTTATATTGAATTTTAGTAAATTTTAACGAAATATACAAGTACTTAATTTATATAAATTAGTATACAAGTATAAATATTAATAATAAATATAAAGAAATTAGAATTTAAATTAAGTGAGCAAATGGCGGTCTAATCAATACCAATGTTGTTAACTCCATGTTAACTAGAATGTTCGAAATAACCATGCTACATGGTAAATTACAAATTATACGCGGATTGATAAAAAGTTCAGAAATATGGGAATAGAAAAAAAAATATGCTGGAAATTAATTTTCTAGGCATAAAACTAGCCACCAGATGGCATGTGAGTGGCGAATCAGCAAATTCTCGAATTAAATTTTTACTGACACTTTATAATGTCAATGATAAAATGGCATTTCTCGAATGTCAAGGTACACCACATACATCAAAAGATGAAGGAGAAATTAGGTACTGTTTTATCGATAATAATGCATACAGACACATCTATACTACAGCTATGTACATACTACAAATGAATCCAAAAAATCTCGAGGTATTACATGTAAATATATGAAAATTTACAAGTATATATGTAGTTCGTCGGAAACACAAAATATTCCTTAAATTAACAATCCATTTGACAAAAATACCTCGCGTTATCTCCTAAAAAATCACACACCATGTCGCTTAATGCATTAAAAAATATATATATATGACTGTAAGTATTGGGAAACCTAGAATTTCGATACGCCAACTAGTGACAGAAAATTGAACTACTGAGAGTAGGTCGAAGTCCGTCGAAGTCCATATAATTATCAGTGTTTATATAGATATGTTGTGAAAACGAGTGCTTTTGAAATTTTTTGAACACTAAATTTTTACTTATTCGATTAATAAATACTTATTCGGAATGTTTGGTGGGATTCGGGCCTACTTTCAATAGTTTGCCAACTTACCACCGCAGCGCTGAAATCTAAGCCACGCCTCCACTAAGTTTCCCAATACCTCCTAGGTATACCGATATTTAAACCAATGTTGCACTTTGATTTCATTAAAGTAGGTACATAGGGTAACTGTACTCGCAGTTGACAGTGTACCAATAGTTGACACTTTTATTTTCAGTCTATTAAAAAAAATGTTTTTGACTGATACGCTGTTTGATAAAGTATTAGTCAAAAAATACTTTCGGAAAAGTAATCTTATTCTGTGCCAAGACCAAATAGGGTAACTGTACTCGTAGTGGACAGTGTACCAATAGTTGACACTTTTATTTTCAGTCACGAATAATAATCTTTCTATTAAAAAAAATGTTTTTGACTGATACGCTGTTTGATAAAGTATTAGTCAAAAAATACTTTCGGAAAAGTAATCTTATTCTGTGCCAAGACCAAATAGGGTAACTGTACTCGTAGTGGACAGTGTACCAATAGTTGACACTTTTATTTTCAGTCACGAATAATAATCTTTCTATTAAAAAAATGTTTTTGACTAATACGCTGTTTGAAAAAGTATTAGTCAAAAACATTTTTTTAATAGAAAGCTAATTATACGTGACTGAAAATAAAAGTGTCAACTATTGGTACACTGTCAACTACGAGTACAGTTACCCTTCCAATAGTAGAAGTAGTAATTCATAGAATAAGATAAAGTACGTACCTACCAGGTTTGAAATTACTCTGCTTATTCTTCCCAATTTCGCAGACCGGTATTGAATAAATGGAACATTGAGGAACAACATATATGGTCGATCGACTAGCGAATAAATTGGAATGCAAAATGTTACAATCTTTTCGACCATGTAACCCCTCCCAGTTATGTGGCACATTCCACACACTGAACAACGAGTTGCGCGGAGACCAGTAAAAGCTTCGATATCGTAGAAACGTAAACAAGAGAACATATGCAAAAGGCTTGGAACCGAGGCGCAAAGAACTGGCCATCCGCCGGCGAGTAAGCGTTAAAGTAACCAGATTCTAGTGGCGAGGTGAACTTTCCGCGTCGTCGAACGTCCTCCACCGGCCTCCCGGTCGAAGTGTGACTTTCTTAAGGCTTCCAGGGCCCCGAGTTCTCGCTAATTCGTGGACGACCCTTATCTCGGGATCTCGTTTGGGAGCAAGCTACTAACTCTCGACACCTCGGTGGTAAATTCTCCCTTTCCGGCTCCCCGTTACCCCAGTGTCCGGGGCCCTCGTGCCAGTTACCAGGAGCGAGCAGGACAGAGCCACGGGGGAAAAAGATTCCTCGCGTGGACGTATCTCAACTTCCAAGCGTGCAGATCGGTTGGGAAGATAGCCCGAGGCCCGAGGCACCAGATCCTCTTCAGGGAATCACGCGCCGGGTCGGGGAGATCTTCTAAAAAGCATCAGGTACCGTCGTAAATCGTGATTCGTAGGTTCTTCACCGAGCCAATGTTCAGTACGTGAAAGTGGACTGCGGGCCGACGGACGCCCCCCTGCGGACTTCCCACCGCCGGGAAACCCTGGCGTCCTTTTCTCCTCCGTCTGCATCCTCATCGACTCCCTTGTCTCTAAGACTCCGCGTTTCTCTTTCTTCTGGCGCGAGAGTACGTTCAAAGGAAAAATGAAAGGGACGTGAAACAAGAGTCAAGAACGTGGCTCCAAGGGGAAAGAGAGAGAGAGAGAGAGAGAGAGAGAGAGAGAGAGAGAGAGAGGCAAGGGAGAGAGGAAAGGGGGGTAGAGAATAGACGAACGTGGTAAATGGGGCTGTAAATCTGGCGGGCAGGCCCATTATAAGTTTATTACCGGCTTTCCTCGACGCGTGACACTTCTTCGGCTACGAGTCGAATTCAAAACCTGTTACACGAAGAGTAGCGTACCCCGGAGTAGTAACAGACAGCGGCGGGAGGCTGGAGGAGAGCCACGCTCGAAAGAAGGACATTAGTCATGTTCGTTTATTCTGTCGGAAATACTCAGCATACCTTCTGCTGGACACCGTTGGCGGTTTCTGCTGCTCGTTCGTGTGTTTCCTTGATTCCTCCGCAAGGGAGAATAAAGCCTCTCGCAATGATAATCCAGATGATTAACTGCTTGAATTACTATTAATATGCTATACTCATAATCCATATACATATACAACAATTGGATAAAGTTTGTTCAAGTGGACTCGCCCCGAGTCTTATGAAAACTTATTTGAAACGAAACATTCCGAAGAGTTGCGATACCCAACAGCAGTACGTTAGAATGTAACTGAACCAAAATTTCTGCACGCAAGCTTAAGAGACTCACTGGTCTTTCCAAAATACATCGTGAATTTTATTGAAGGCCATTTAAGCCGAAGCCTTCTGGATGATCATCGTCCCCGATGACCGCGTGCTTCTGGTTCGCGCTCGGGCTTCAATCTCTTCGCGTCGCAGTTTTTCGTCCGTGCCGGATATTCGGTGGGCCCCCACCGAGCGTTTCCACGTGGAGGAAGGTGGGACGGGATCCCGAGGGTTTAATAACACCGTGGGGCCCGGCATAACCGACCAAGACCGAGCCGAGGGGCCCCCTCTTGGCATATATATAGCAATTAGGCCATGGAACGTCTCTATCCCGGGCCGTGGCGGCCTTCCCAGCCATGATTAGAGGACATACGTACACGGTGGGGGCCCCGCGCCACGTCCACCACAAGATTAAGGCCTCCTCCACACCGCCCCCGACCCCCGCGACCGTCCACTTCGAATTTCGTGGCATGACAACCTCGTAACACTGGCTCTTTATGTGGCCGTACTCTCTAACCGGCGACAAAATTCACGAGCATGTTTAAGACGTCGGGGTTTCGGGGTTTGAGTGGAAGAGAAGCAACTCGTTAGGCTGTTTTTGGTATCAACGACTGTTAAAAACATACGAGTTCTGCTTAGAACCCATTAGCCTGGATTAGAGCTCTTACTTTTTGACCCGTCGGGTACCCGTCTCCCCGAAACAACTTCAAGCCATTGAATGTGATATTGTTCGATCATTTTTGGCTAACATCAGACTATACCACAGACAATCACAGACAATACTACATTCAATTGCTTGAAGTTATCCCGGGTAATGTCCGGGTACCCGGGTACCCGACGGGTCAAAAAGTAAGAGCTCTAGCCTGGATCGTGTCGCATTTGTGTCTAAATTACTTGAAGCATCTAGTACTCGTTGGAAACTACTGTCAGTGACGTGTTGTCAGTTTTATTTCAATTCGCGAAGCTAATGGTGGAGTTGCTTGAAGCTACGCTGCAACCGCAATTACAATCCTTCATTTATTTAGCTCTATGAAGGTATTGATTAACAATGACTATATAGCCCATGCAGGTCATCGAAATAAATTGAGGAGGAAACAGTAAGATTGTTTGTTTGGAACATGGGGTACAGTTTGTTGACGCGTTCCCACACGAACGGCTGAAAAATTTGCGGTGTGAATAGAGTTTTAGGCTCGGCTATAAATGTAAGAAAAAGATCCTGATCACGGTCATAGACGGAATAAGGAGGAGATTAGCGTAGCGGTCGGATGGTCGAAAGAAGACGTAAACAGGATCGCGACAATATCACGAGACAGAGGCGGTCGACCGACAAAGATGTCTGCGTCAGGCATGGGAGGAAGGATACATAAATAAAAGACAGGTGGATTTTTCGGGCGACGGCCGAAATAATCCGTGTCGGCCAGGACGAATCCGCCGATTTCTCGTGTTTCCACTTGACGTCTTGCCTTTTCAACACAATGAAGAATTTCTCTGGCCAAGATGGACGCTCCTGAACCCGTTCAGCTTCATCTTTGTAACATTCGTTCCCAGGCTTCGTTTCTCGTGTAAGTAGCGTAACTTATACGCTACTATAAACTTTAAAATTAATAATAGTATTCACAAATTACTATAAGCCCTTTTTATTTAAAACAATTTATACCCACACTTAAGTGACTTTTTTTTAATAAAATGTATTAAAAAGAAAGAACTATTGTGACCATAGTCGGTGTGTTTGAAGAAGAAAAATTTCTCCAAAATCATTGGCGAAAGTAGCGCTAAACATCGTCGATAAACACGCTGAACGGAGTAGCCGCGTTTCTTGAGGCTCGTGTTCGGGAGGTCTTCGCGTGGGGCGAGGCCACCATGTTTCTTCGGGTCTTTTCGAGTCTATTCTTGTCTTCGTTCTCCTAACAAGATCTCGTTCGCTCTGTCCTCATCCGGACCACGGCGTGCGAGCATCGGCCACCTTGGGGCGCCCCCGGGTGGCGAACGGACCAACCTGTCTGCCTCGCGCCACCTCTGCTCCAATCCTCTTGCTGTACTGCTCCCTTTAGGTTTCTTCTTCTTCTTCTCCTCTTCTACGCATCATCCCACCCCGTCTTTCGGTATGAAAGGTGCCCATGCTCGCAAAATTGGTTGGAATGATTTGAAAACAATGCTGAACTATTTCATTTCGATAGGTTCTAATTTGCTTTCTAACTTCTTCTTCTATGCTGCATTATTAGAATCATTAATATTCTAGTCATTTATCGCGTACAAAATTCTTGCAAGTCGGAAGACAGATTCGCGGAAACAGTCCTCTCAGAAATAAGAACTTAAGCTTTAAACAAAATTTTACTTTATTTCTCCCTTTACTGCACTTGTTAATTATACAATCTTCCCTTTAGGTGACTCGAACATCCGCCTAATTACAAGCTTTCGGTGTTTCTTTCCTCAAATATTGAATACTACGTTCCAATCTATTTATAACACGTGCACGCGTGCTGCATCTAGATACCGCCCTCTTGTCCCGAACTCCATAGATTTTCTAAAGAGACCCTGGACACGTTATTAATGCCCCTAATTATGGTAAGTTATCGCGCCAACTGAAAACGAATCGTCAGACCTGCAGGATTCAGTTTTTATATTCTCACGATCAAATGGATAAAAATTACTCTCTTGTTGGCAGAACCGTAGCAGTGTCTTGTTCTTAAAAAGTTCCTACGTCTCGTTTTCGATTGCAAACTTCCACCGTAACGATATAAATAGTAAGAGGAGATTCTCGTCAAAAGTTTCAGATGAATTTCATCTAAGCTGGGAAAAGGGCGTCTACAAAAATCCGGTCGATACGACTATAACTATATATTGGCCAGGCTAGTTCCACAGGCCCGCGGACGTGTCGGTGCCTTCTCCTGCTCCCGAAATCCCAGGAAACGAGGAACAAATTATCTCGTCAGACGGACGCACACCGGTTTAAAGCGACCAGATCCCTGGTTGGGGCCAAGGGAGGAGGAGAGAGGCCCGCACTCCCCCACTCCGCGCGCACACCCGCTGGCGTTAGTCCCATCACGTGACTCCGCGCCCTTCTATCAGGCCCAACACCCCACTATTCGGGCTGCTGGCCACCTTTTGACCCTCTCTTTCCCCGATAACTAACTGACCCAGCGCCTAGCGCCCCGCGTGTCGGCACAGGCGGCTCCTTTCTTACCTGATGAGCGCGTACAAACGTGTACGCGCGTCTTTGAGGGGCCCGCCGTCACGCCAAACCGTTCAGAGGAGGATGATGAGGAAGGGGAGTAGGGGCGGGGGCGGGGGGGGGGGGAGGGAGGAGGGAAGGATGACGGTTAATGAGCTAGAACCACGGGGGAGCTCCTCGGGCCCCGAGGCTCCTCCACCTTTCTGGGAAGTCACGAATTGCAGCCTCCTGTTCCCTCTCCTCTACTCGAGTTCCGTTTCTTGCGTGAAACCTCTGGCTGCTTTTACGATCACCCTCGACTACTGACAGCGAGTCAATGACTTTCGGGAGATGTACGAGCAGATGACGACGGCTCGTTGAACGGGTCGAGGATCGAAGCGATTAACGATAATGAATTCCGGCCCGCTTGTTTGTACCCGCGGGAATGTGGCTATAA
The DNA here is from genome assembly GCA_963932275.1 of Andrena praecox. Lineage (NCBI taxonomy): Eukaryota > Metazoa > Arthropoda > Insecta > Hymenoptera > Andrenidae > Andrena > Andrena praecox. The sequence continues at coordinate 9,752,882 of OZ010729.1, forward strand.
GACAATTCACTCCGTGTGTCAGGGCTAGGTTTCGAACGGCTGGCTCTGATAGGATAATGCTGCTCACGGCTGATGCACTTGAGACGCAACACAGGTTTCAGGTTACCCGAACAAATTTCACTCGCATACTTGGCGAAACGTTTGTGAAGTAGAACGGGTCTGGGTCTCGCCAGGCGTAAAGTTCTCATTCGCACTCAATCCAAGCCTGCCATTGAAAGGATGAGAATAACGACTGTGTCTTTAAAAGGAGGGAGTAAGAAATGTTAAATGCTTCGTGATTGCCTACATATTTTATATTATCTGCAAGGACAACGTTGCTCGACTTCTTCACTCCGACGTCCTCAGTCGGAGTCAGGAAGAAATAAGTAAAGCTGGGTTTACATTAGTCCAGTCGCTGGATCCAGTGAGTGGTTTGACTGGAAATCGCGTCGGTGTCTACATTATTCCAGTCGCTGGATCCAGCGAGTGGTTCCACTGGAAATCGGTCGAGGTCTACATTATTCCAGTCGCTGGATCCAGCGAGTGGATCGACTGGAAAGCAGTCTTCCAGTCGTTTATGAACCGTTAAAAGTGATAGGTAATAATGGATTCACGCAAAAGAAGGATAAAAAAATCATCTGAAACTTGCTTTAATATTAATTTGTAAAGAAATTATTGACATAACTGATGTAGAAATGAAGAGAAGAAAGCGAATTTGGATGCGAAACTGGATAAGGGATAGAAGTGAAAAAGGTAGCTCCGCGTTACTTTTGCAACAACTGAAGCCAGAGGATCCTTCTCGAGTATAGATTAGCATTTGAAGGTTTGGTCTTCATTTAATTTCTTTGCCATTATTTTCTTCAAAATGCAAACACGTGTACGCTGTACCTACTACGCTTCAGGCGGCACCTGGCGGCACTGGACTGAGCCGTCTAGACCAGTCCAGCAACGCTGGAATGTTGTGTTCTCGATGGAGGGGGTAAACACTAGATCGAAAAGTAGACTTTCGATCCAGTCGAAATGTGTTGGAATGACAGCACTGGACTGGAATGATCACACTGTTTACATTATTCCAGTTTTAATCCAGTGCTGGACTGGATCACTGGACTGGACTAATGTAAACCCAGCTTAAGGATGTGACTCCCGAGAAAATAACGAAGCCGGAGTTGGCACATAGAGAAATCCATATTCGCGCGACTTTAGAAACTTCCCGAGGCCCTGGGTGGGAAGCAAGGGTGCCGAAAGATCAAAGGGGATCCGAAAAATAATCTTTGTGCCGGTTCAGCGCCTGCAACGGAACAAAAGGAGATGGTAGCACGGTTTGGCAAGGAGAAGTTGGGAGAAGGAGATGGAATCAGCCTGGGCCACGAACGGAGAGAGACGCAAGCCCGATGGAGCAATAGTGGGGCCCACCTGACCAACAGGTACCTGGTAGGGACCCCCATAAGGAGTCTCATCATTGACCCGGCCCACTCTCCCACCACTAAAAGCTTTCAGTCCTCCCTTTCTGTAGTCAGTACCCCGCATTTTCTAGATAGAATGGCTCGCTGGCGGCTCAAGATGCAAACAGCGAGACTTTCTTCGCAAGCAACATTATTTCCACTTTCAATTAAATCACTTTCGTTGAGTAAGTCGTCAACAGATGCTTGAGGGACACACCGCATGGGTTACATACACCCCCATAAAGTCTGGACATTAACCCCATTCGATCCTTGCGTCTAACATGTATTTTCATTATTTACAGTTTCAATAGCCAGCGTTCGAATACTTTCGTGATTCACTGTATGCGCCTTCTATCGACGAATCGATATTCCACTGATACTATCGTTGAAATGTAACGATCAGCACCTGCGAGATGAAGATAAAAGCTGACGTGGAAGACTGGAAGCTGGCACAAAAGGAAGCCCAAGGGTGAAACGGAAGGAGATACTGTTGGCGTTCGGAGTAACAAGTAGCGTTGTTGCCAGCTCGCTCATACTCGTATAGATAGAGCGTGTAATACGCGTCCTTTTTTGTTTACACTGGATTACACGGCTACCATGAAGCCAGGTAACCGCTTTTTGCCGCAACTGCAACAGCAGTTCAGTCAAGACGGATCGATTGGATCTGCCGGATAGTTGTATTCGCTCCCCTCGATGGAGTAGTTCAGTTGTCAATGAAGATACGTGTTTAAACATGCATAGATTTATATCACCAAACCGCCACAGAATTTGGCAGTCCCCCGAGAACAGAGAGAAATGGGCACAATCGTAATTTTCAGTACAAGTTCACGTCAATCTCCAATCATTTCCTTTGGGAATGATACGATTTTAGAGCGTGTAAAGGGGAATTCTCAATATTGTTAAGGGGCTCTTGGAAACGGCGTATAAATGTTTAAAAACAATACTTTATAGGGGAACAATGTCTGTGGAGACAAGCAACGTTACGAATCCAGAGAACATTAAATGGGGAGGACTACTAACTCCATTTTCCAATGGACAAATATGTAATCACGTTGCAACAAGTTGTTCAGTATTTTGTGTAAATCATGTCGAGAAGAATATATTATGTAAGTGTACATGTGAGTTCTGTCTTCTTAACCATTTTCCTGTCTAAGCATTTCGAGCGCTCCTCACTCAAAAATATAAAAATCGTCAATTATGATTATTTTTTTCAATGAAAAAAAAATATATATATATAAATATAGGGCGAGTAAGTGTGAAATTCACAGCTGAGGTGTAACACGCAAGTGAATGTTTAAAAATGGCTAATGTGTGACGAAAGAGTATCTTTTAGTTAGCCCTTGCGGATCTTGCCCAGGAAACAGATATAGAAAGTTATTAACGAGTTTTAATTCTTACTTTAAGGGGGGAGGCCTGCCTGGAAATTTTCGAAAAATCGATTTTTATATTTTCTTGAAGTACAACATCTTGAAAATATTCCATGAAAGTGTCAAGTTAATCCGACCAAAATTGACAAAGTTATACGCGTGTAAGTAGGTACTCAGGCTGAAAACTTTAAACGCGTTTTCCTCAAAATCATGTTTTCAAAATCGGCGACACACGTAACTCGAAAATTAATGAACCGATTTACTCGAGACTCTGCAGGCTTATTTTAGGCTTAAAAATATAAGCGCTATCGGGAGCTTTTCCTTTTTTGCCTAGATTTTTTTTTACAGTCGAAAATCGGGCGATTTTTTGCCAATATCGATGCTTCAATTTTGCACAGCCGCCATTTTGTCTCAAAATAATTTTTCCAAAATCGGACGCGATAGCGCCTAGATAATTTCATATATTATCTAGAAAATTTCGAATTTTCCATTTTGTCGCCGCAAAGCGCCTAAAAAAAAAGGAAGTCTCGGGCATCGCCTGTAAGTCACAAACCTTCCAATACTTTTTACCACAAAAAATACTGAAATATCCGTAAGATGTACACTTTCCAATGGACTAATGTTTAACAATAAAAGTTTCTCGGTTTTTCTAGAAAGAATTCCCAAAGAAGATGTAGTTTTCACCGTTCTAGGTAGGCCTCGTCCCAGGAAGTTTTATATTATTTTAATGTCACTCCAGCATTAGTTTTCTTTTACATAAGCCCATTATCTGAAATTTTGCTTCAACATATTGGATTCGCCATATTAAATTTGGAAAATCTGCCTTAAATTCGGAACCGGCGGCCAAAAAAGCCCACAGATACTGATCTCCTAGAAGTGCTGTATATTTCGCTAAATATAAAAAAAAACCAGCAACGAAATTCAAAATTCCGGCCTGACAGATCGGTAGAGAATTTAATTGCGAAGAATTTAAAAAAAAAATCGTCATGTTTACTGAAAAATTACGACCTGCAGGGTGACTTGAACAAAAAATGTCATTATGAACCACTGTGCGTCGCCTAGTACACTAACCCTTCTAGCTTTTCAAAAAAACTCAAGCCGTTTGGACCAATTTGAAAACAGTTATTCTGCTTTAACCCTTTCGGTACCAGCGCCGGATATATCCGGCATCCATCTGATGACCTGTGTGTACCAATGCCGGATATATCCGGCGTCACGGAACGAGCCGTCGTTCCTAGCGCCGACTTTAGTCGGCATCTCCGATAGTTTAAAAAAAAAAAAAAAAAAAAAAAAAAAAAATTAGTCAAAAGCACTTTCGCGGAAATGTACGCCGTACTGAAAGGGTTAAAGAGTGTCCCAATACTTTCGTCCCCCACTGTATATATCTGCCTGGTATTCCTTGACCTTGACATGGGTTGTCGAGGTGACCCTCCCGAGTCACCTTCAGAAGCTTCAGCCGTCGCTCGTTGTTTATTAAAAAGTTATGAACGAAATAGCTTTTCCAAGTGCCTAAAACTCTGATCGGTAGTTGGCTGGGCCTAGATTTGTTTAGCGGCCCGCCCGTGATGGCCACACATAGCCATTTCAGCAGATTCACGCGAGTCGAACATGACCCACATGTGGGGCACGAACAGTAAAACGGTGAAACCTGTAATAGTTGTCCAAGATCACTTTTACAATCCTCCGGTAGTTTACTTAAACTAGAAACAGACGTGAGAAAACACTAGAAATTTCAGCCCCGCTATGACAGAAGTTCACAGTCTAACCATCAGACCTAAAAACTAAAAACAAATTTGGCAATCATGCAATAGCTAGTGCGAGTAGGTTACAATTAGTTTCAGAAAAGCCGGCCTCAAGCTTCTATCGTTATTTCACCCCCAAAACATTTCCAATCTCACGTCACACACGACACACGACCCCTGCTGTTACCTACGTGTCGAGCATCACAGAGAATGGAGGATGAAACGAGTCTTTAAGCATTCGAATGAACCATTTCCCTCAAATTGCTCTCTAAAAGTCGAATCTTCCTCCTCCTCATCGCCGCCCGATTCCTTAGCGGTGATTACGCAAAGGAAGCCATCAAGCAGCCCCGTCCGAACGGCACAATTAGGGCGGCGTGGATTTTAGCTGAAACGGGCCGCCCCGACCGCGCGCCCACGGACGATCGCGTCGAGAGTGCGGGAACCGAGTGGCAAGGGTGGAAGGGCTGTTGATTTCGCGCGTTGATTGGCCGGTCGTTGGTGGATAATTAGGCCCCAGGTGAAAGAGGCGAGGTCGGCGGGAGAGGAATTGAACGGGCCCGCCCGGCAAAATCAACAGAATAATAAGCGGCCACGGGTGTTTGCGGGAAACGCGAACGTGACACGTTTCTGCTGATGAAGAGGGGTACCTGAAAAGGAGAATTACGACAGGTGCCGTCTGTTACGACAGCCACCGCAGCCCGGCCGAAGGTACGGGGGACAACCGCAACGAGCCGGGGGCTATTTAATGACTCTATGCGCTTCATCTCTCCGGTGATTATCGACCCTTTCTTGTCGTTGCGGCCCCTTCGCTTTGAGGTCCGTGCCCCAGCCCGGATACACCTTGATGGCGACACACCTTTCTCCTCGTAATCCAAGGAGGCAAGAATAATTAGCCCTGGCGAAGAATTGTCGTTACCCGATTTCTTGATGTTCCGTAGGCTTTTGCGAGTGATCATTCAGGGACCATGGACTTCTCTATTTGTGTGTTTGCTTCGTTCAAGATGAAACCAGAGATACCTTCGCAGTCTTCCAATGTGGTCAATTAACTAGGCTGGTTTAATAATGCGTGAACTTTTCAATACTAATTAGTTTCTACTACTAAGCTTGCGCTTCCTTCTAAAAATCCTAGCAGATTCTTTTTCTTCGAAAGGAAGTGAAGAATTCAGTAGCCAAAACATTTTGCTACTCTTCAATCGATGAGTAAATAAATAAAAAAAGAGAATCGTATATAGCGTTAATAATTCCTTGGAATTGTACGATGCTATTCGGTGAAACCGCTGATTATTTTAGAAGTCCGGTTTCGATACACATTCTCAGTTGTTACACATGTGCCGTAACAAGCGCGTAGAAATACGAAGCCGGCAGAAACGAAAATGCGAGAAAAGGCAGGGCACGTTGACAGTGGGCGGTTGAATTCCCAGGGACTAGTGTCATCGGGTGGCCAGATTTCTCCACGCTTCCCGAATTCACGCCGGGGAAGGGCCGTTGCGAGGGACAAAAAAATATTTAAACGCCTGCTGCCGTGAAACTCCGTGCCTTCTGCAAACTAAACACTTAAGTGCTACTTGGGTTTGTTATCCAGAAAAGATTGCTATCCACGGCTCAAATGATTTCGCATACGTTGCACTTTCATAGAATTTCGCGAATAGAAGAAATACTTTAAAAGGGAAATTGATGTTTTTCAAATGTAATTATTCCGTAGCAAATTGCTTGTAGTACCTATACACTCGCGAAAGCATGCTTATTAACCCCGAACCAGATCCTTATTATTAGTGGAATAGAACACCTATTTTCCGCAAACAACGTACCTACTCCAAATTAGCGGATAGTTCATTCGAATATAACTTCTTTAATTTGAAAATGTTTCGACCACTGCAATTTCATTTATTACGACGCGTAACTTTCGAAATATGTATTTCTTTAGGTATACTTAATCCCACCCCTCGTTAGAAATACATTCCTCTTAAGATTATCTGTCATTTAAACGCGCAGTTTCATCAAAACGAGCGTGAAGGGCATTTGCGAATGCACCCTCTTCGTTAACAAGAAAAATAGCATTAACACATTTACTTTACACAGTGTGTTCCACGGTATATGAGATTAACTAAGCACTCGGAGTAAGATCTCTGTTCATAAAAGGCCCATTGAAAATATCGAAGTACTCACGTCGTTACAAAGTTCAATAAGGTTTCCAGTAAAATTTGAGTAACACTTGTAAGCATTAAAAGAAGGCATGCGCTGAAATAGAAGGTTGGCATTTTCAGCACTTGTGAAGTAGGTAATTAAATACTGCTTGGCAGAACACAAAAATCGCTGTACACATTCCGTTAACCGAATCAAATAGAGCATACGTTTATATGAACTTTTTTTTATCACTTTCAAGTGGTGAATTCATCCCTTCCGCAAATTATAGGACACTTAGTAGGTATGCATATTGATAATGTCTTATATTTAGAGGAAGTGCAGGATATTTGGAATACTGTTGGTAATTTGGAATACCGAAGTATCTAATAAACTACTAACGCTATTTAATTTGTAACACCGTAGATTATAGGGGCTAATGACCTCTTAACTAATGACATTTGTGGATGAACCGCAATTTTTACATTTTCGACTTAATCTGCAGAGGAAGAAAACGTCAATCTGCAAAACTTTTTCAGCGCGTATTCAATCGTTCCAATCATGGTTAAAATATGTGAAAACTTTAGTGTTAAACACTTAATCGACTCATTTGCATGTTCCTTCTATGGTTCCGTGGCAGTTTTGCGATAATTTCGAGAATACAAAGTGTGACATGAAATTTTCGGTTTCGATGCCATGTGGTTAATTCGGAATACCGAAGGTGAAGGTAATTTGGAATATTCCAAAGCCTACCGATGCTTTTGTTTCACGCGTAATGGATACCACCGCGTCAGTTTCATCTGTCACCTGCATAACCTTTTAGGAGCATTTGTGTAAATAATGTCTTATAGACATCTACATCTTCAAGATTGGTAGAAACGTGTGAACCAAGAGCGAGTGCAGTATGTAACCGTTCTCAGCATTTTTATAAATATTCTGGTATACATATCTCCTCAAAATATCTATATTTTAGGAATGTCGACGGTAAACAGATACAAAAAAAGGAAGCAGTGGAGTTCGGAGGATATGTCCGCAGCGGTTACTCCTGTCCGTGAAAAAAAAATTTAAATAAAATTGTTCCTTAATTGTAATTTCTTAGCCTCATTACGTCATAAAATAAACTAATTTTATTATCGGCATGTTTTGTTTAAGTTTATAAAGTGAAGGTAAATTGGAATACCGGTATTCCAAATTACCTGCACCTTAACGAAATCGATACTTCTTGTCATTTTTCATTCAAACCAAAATTTCAGTTACTTTTTGTTTTTTATTTTTACTGACACTCAGAAATATGAAAGTTTATTAGTTTCCCTATGATATTATGTAGTTTAATTTGATCCCATCCTCTGTCGTAATTTTTTATTCGTCTTAAACAAACTGGTATTCCAAATATACTGCACTTCCTCTACTATAGCCTAGCAATAAACTATGCAAACCGTCCGTTACTTTCACAGCACTCCTTTATGCGGACCGTTTTATTGCTCCCTAAAACTGCCTCGATTCGCTCGCCCCCCGACTCAAATTAAATTCACACGTATGAAAATAATTAAGTTCCTACTATCGAGCCCCAAAATACCCTCGGCTCGATATGCCGGGGCAAACGCGCACCGCTGGACCCACTAATCGTCCCCATCACCCTGGACACGGGTCCGTCTATACATTCTTGATAGATAGTCTCTCCCCCTGAAATAGTTTCCTGTTCCCCCGCGCGTTACCCACGCAGTCCCTACCACGGCGGCCTCGCAGTCCGCCTCGTACGCCTTCGCGGCCGAAGGGTCGGGTGGAAGGAGCCGACAGGAGGAATGGTGGGAGTCAGGGACGGCTGGTGCTAGTTGAGTTGTCGAGCTGACACGCGTTTTTCGTCCTCCTCTGGCCGCCAACATCTCGGGCCCTCTCCCTTGGACCTTGGTGCCGAGCATCTCCTTCCCTCCCGCTGCTCGCTCTCCACGAGATTCTTCCCACCATTCTGCCCCGAGATCTCCACGGCCCCGCTATCTCCCTCCTTCGTGTTTACCGACGGTCCCTCCCGCTTGTTCCTCTCTCTTTCCCACGCGTAACGCGGCAGGGGCGTACGGCCGTCGCGCTCCCTCTTCCCCGTTCCCAGTTTTCCTTTGGAGACGGTCCTCGTCGCACGCACGCCCACCCGAGAACACACGACCGCAACCACCACCGTTCGCCCTCCGTTCGTGGACGCTCGTGCTGGCGCTGCTGGTGGCGATGGTGGTGGTGGTGATGGTGGGGTGGTGGTGGTGGTGGACTTTCAGTACCGCCATACTCGCCAACGCATGAGCACCGTGACAGCCCGCATAAACGCTTAGGCCCACGGATTTTTGGAGCTGCCAACCCCCGGGACCGCATCGCCGGTGGATCCCTTCCTCTCGCCAGCAATTTTCGCGAATGACAGAGATGTATTACTCGCGTTGACGACCGCCCTTCGATCGCGAACAACACCACCGCGTTTTGTTTCTCCGAGTGTCTCCTTGAAGTTTCTGGGGTGGATGACGGTGTGATGTTTATAATCGGCTAGTGAAACTACTTTGATGCGGTGTCTGTCATAGTGTGACGCGCAGAAATGTAGGGACTACTCGGCGATGAGTATGACTCGGAAGGGGACGTTCGGTGACTTGGAGAACACCTGTGGACAGTTCAGTGACATCTCGTTCATTATCGTTCCTTGACAACCCATTAATTCTTCTCTTGGATTATCAGTGAACAGCAATCTGTTAGATGATTATCAGGACTTGACTCGTTCGTGAACAGTGACTTAGTTTCTTTCAAGAATTTCAAAGAATCACCATCGGTTATTCTGCAAGCGTTGTACTTACTTGTCCCCGACGGTCCCGGAAACGCTATCATTGACAGTCGTTTTGGGATCAAACACTCCGGCTTGTTATCCACAGGCAGAACAGAGAGATCGCAGCTAGGAAACGAAAGGACAGTCGTTTGGAGTAGCTCGTCGGGATTTTGTTCTTGTCAAGGCGTTGGCGGGCCAGCCGACGGGAGCCAAAGACCCATCAGAACCAGCCCATCATCTACAATCTACGACGATATAGATGTCGGAACACTTGAAGCTCTCTGGAACATCGACCTTCAGCTGAAACTGAGAAGAAACAAGCAGCGTTGAACGGAGACGGGCTGTTTTCATCAGGAACGGAGCATGCTATCCTGGATCCAAACTCAACTGTATCTTCGGGCACAGGGGGTTACGCAGCGCGATCTTCCCTGATCCTGGACGGGAAGGCTGCCAGTTTCCTGGCCCACCACTTGGTCCCAGCCAGCAGCGTCAAAATGCCAGAAAAAGAGGTCGCCTATCATCAAGAGGCATTCTCACTGTTGCCGCCACCGCCACCCCCGCATCATCCGCACTCCGCGTTCCACGCGGCGTTCCATCCGCACCCGCATCCGCCGCCGCCGCCGTTTCATCCGCACCACGGGCCACCGCCTCCTCCGCATCCAGCGGCTGCGGCAGCGGCCGCTTGGGAGCATCATGCGGCTGCTGCGGCCGCGGCCGCCGCTGCTGCTTTCCACGCGCCACCGCCTCACCCGTAAGTCTAAAAAATTCTTTTCATCCGATAAAAACGCCAGGGCATCGATTATCCACATTTCTATACACATCACGTGGACGTCCATTCTGTGGGCCTAGACCATAGTGGAAAGGAAACCGCGAGGCACAATGGAGAAGTGAAAGAGGATCTGAAAATTGCTGTATTGAGGCGGCGAGATTTTTAGCATGTGCGAAAAAGAGATTAATTGAACAATTTAACCATAGATTGATGTTACAAGTAGACACACACGCGCGCGGCAATGGAGATACACTATTAAAAAATTCTTCAAATGGGGTGTGAATTTGAAATCTTTCAATCAAAAACGGATCCAGAATCTTCGAGGCAGATCGCTCGCGAATCGCGAACGAGCTCCCTTGATCCAATAGTTTATGTACGATTTGATTATCAATTACTGCGGCGAGTTCGTAGATGTTTAGGGGGATGTGTGTATTCTACAATTGGAGATAATTTCGTGAAAATAACATAAAAGGTATGTATGTATATTGTCCTCTATGTATTCTGCCATATCACCTCAATTCTTTCGGATAATCGATGTTCTATTGGAGTGGCTCTCCATTAATGCCGCTCCTTAGGGGATGTGTTAGTATTATAGACCAACGTTGGTTCGGCTACTCAGAGAAAAATGATGGCATAGGTTGGGACACTTTACGTGACATGACATTTTTACTTTTTTGAAATTCATGTAGGTTGATAGTTTAACCCTCGAGGACGGCGCGCGGTTCAAGTAATCGCACGGAAGTTGGATAATTTACAACACCGACTGGTGGTTAACACCCACAGTTATATAGAATTGCAATATTGCTAAATTTCGAGCCATCTCAACAGCAAGCACATAGCTTCTATTTTTACTTCAAAAGAACGTTCCATACTTTAATGTGATTTATCTTTTCTTCGTCAAGTTGAATCGTGCAATATCGCAGAAATAGATGTAATAATAAATAGTAAAGTGCGATTTATGAAACATAAAACATTTTACTTGCAAAATGACGAAACAATGCGCTTTACTTTTTTAAGTTAGAATTGAAAACTGATTCCAGTTTCGCTCAAGAGTGACATATTTAAAAAATAAAAAATTACGCGTATTCTCTAAATACCTTCCAAACGTTCAACGAGAGTAAATTGTTAGAGTAATCCGAACAAGCGAACAATATTGTTATATCAATTGTGGCTTGCCGAGCGAGTCAACTCTGCTCGCCATACTATTCTTATCTTAATTCTTCTATTCTATTAATTCTTCGCGCGACCGACAACTGTCAAATAATATAACCGAATCAGAGTATCAAATTCGATATTCGAGCTCAACTAGCTACTTTAAGACATTCGTTTCAGACTCTGACAAGAGCTTTCAGAATATTCCATTCAATTACGTATTCTGCAATTTTTAACCCTGCGCAAATTCTTGTGTGCCTTGAATGGAAATTAACGAGGCAAAACTTAATGGAAATCTCCCTGTAGATTTCATTCGCCGCGCACCCTTAATCATCACCTTCGGACGCACGCTTATCTATTAACACATCGGCTTGATTCATGAGCTGTAATTACTCCTAACGAATGTGGCCGAGCGTAAGGTCACTCGGAACCGCCTTAAGTGTCTTCTAAATCGCGATAGGGTGGTTTCGTGCTCGCCCGTTGATCGCGAAAATCCCGACGAAAGTGTTTCCCGTTGAAAGGAAGAGGGGGCTGACGGTGGCTCGCCGAGAGAGAGAGGCACCGCCATTGGTAGCGAGAGGATCGCGTTGCGAGAGAAAGGGGGTTTAACGTCTTAATCGGGTTAATTAAGGCTCCTTCGCACGTTTTCACGTTCCGCAAACACAACACGCCGTTGCACGCAACGAGATTACCGCGGCGCGGCGCGGCGACTTGCTCCGGATAGGCTAACTGGCTCATGGAAACGTTCAGCCAACGAACAGCCAGGGGATAATTAGACGTTTCTAAACGACGTTCTTAGCCGTTTTTACGAGTGATACTGGAATGAAAGCTACAATCAGCGGAAAAATTCCGCGAAAGTTTGAACAATCTCGGGTGTTTGTTCTTTCCTAGCGATTCTGTGCCATAAGTCTAATTCCATTTTGGTGGAGATTTCTGGTGTGGACTTTGAGGGGTCAGGTCCACTGTGAAGTCGTGATTGATTGCTATTTTTTAGGATTTCTTTTTTAGCTATTCTTCTCACCTTTTCGTTATGCGGGTAGTTGGGGTACACTGAAGCACCAAGCCTTTTCGTTAATATTACTTTCCGGGTAATATTAGGTATACTGTCACTTTGCGTGCTGTTCACCACTATGATATTAGCTCGATTCAATTTTCACGTATGTCGTCATTGCTTGGAAACGATCCTCAGTGATGTACGAGATTTCCTATATATGAAGCGTGCGATTAGTGGCTTCTGATCAGCATCCCCGAAGTCTGCCCTTCTGAAGTTGAAACAAAGGAAAGTTTTACCAGCGTCAATTCTCGATGCCCCGCTAAATTGATTCGAAACGTTTCAAGATTCACAAAATTAGGTCTCGGGAAGATCATCTTAGTGTTCACCATCGTTCCCAAACAGCTGATACCTTCTGCTAATCACGTTGGAAAAAAAGAGAATCTTCCTAAAGCCGGCATCGAAACAGTCACGACCTGTCATGATTTCTATTGTTAGAGACGACTGAACACCAAAGCAGGTGTTCGATATTGGCCATTCACTTTGGCCAGCACTGGTCCGATTAAGCGTTTAATTGCAGCAGTGAGTCGGGTCGTTACCACCCCCCCCCCGAGTCGTCCGTGAAATCCGGCTGGCTTGCTGTTCATACGTTCGTTAATGATGTCTCCTATCCTCAGCAGCTTTATCGTTCGGCGAAACGAACGCGTTGAAAAGCGAAAACGAGTGGTGTTCGAATGCGACTCGAGCTGCAGAGAGCCAGGCCGCGACCGTAGATCCGGTCCCCGGCGTCCTCTTGTGGAAGGATCTCCATAGGAGGGCGGGAGCCGAGGTTCAGCTTCGGACGGGGCTGTAAACGTATTCGCGAGCTGCTGATTTCCGACGGGCGATCAAATAGATGTTGACGTCGGCCGTGAACGAGGTGGAAAACATAACTGGGGGAGAAGGAAACGGGTGGGATGGACGGGGACCAAAAGAAATATCATTGTCAGCCTGGTTCCTTTTCTAGGGAAATCCGGGGAGAACGATTAATTCACCAAGGCGGGTTTAGAGCGAGAAAGTGCTTGTAAAGTGACGTACCTTCCATCAAATGGGGTGACTTCGACCGCGAAACTAGATTTTAACTAGATGTGGCGATTCTAGCTGTCCAAGACACTTTGTCTGAGAATAACACCTGATCTAGAATAGATGCCGCGGGAATTTCTTTCAAAATCTACTTTTCTGGGCAACGTCACCCCATTTGACAGGTTTGGAATCCACGACGAAGCTTGACGTAGGCTGAGAATGTTGTCGGCAGTAATTGGATGTTTGGAAAGAATGGCTCCATGAATTTTTCTTGGTCAACGCGGCGTTGATAAACGGAAGCGGCGCTTCCATTACTTTCCCAAGCCCGCCTCTCCACATGGTAAATCGGAAACGCGCATTTTAAACGTCACAGTTACTCATTGTCAGAGGGACCGCGTCGCGGTTTCCGAAGTGGCTGGAACCACGGCGGAGGATCGAGGGCCGACGGCAGGCGTAAAATTCATGGTACATACGCGCCGCTCGTCGTTCTCCTTCACCTCCCCTTCGGCCGGATATTTTCGCCTAATTACGAGGATGCGAGAGTCGCGGTGTATTTTTGCCTTCGGTGTATGTTTTGCCTCGTCACGGCCGGGGCGGTATCATCCATTTCACTTTCCGTCACGAGTTCCGAAATGTCCGGACTCCGGGGATGCGCTCGCCTCCGAGTTTGTTTCCCTTGGCGAAACGCTAGCGATTACTGACCGATATGGGCGATTTGTTATTGCTCCACTATCTGCTACGGAGCTATCGGGGCAGTGGCGGATTTAACAGGGCGGCCGATGAGCAGTTGCCACCTGGGCCCCTGCTCGGAAGGCCCCACTAGGGCCCCATTCTTAACAAAAAAAAATGATTTTATCCAAACTATACATTTTTCTGTGTTATTACACGGAGCCCGTTTTCAGTAAACTACCGCTTTAGTTACTCGAAAAAATGGGCCCGCTCAGAAGGCCCCCCTAAGGCCCTGTCTTCAAAAATTAATTATGATTTTATCCAAGCACTTTTTTTTCTATACTTTCCTGTACATTTACCCCCTTTTAGTAAACTACCTCTTCATTTCCCCGAAAAAAATGGGCCCCTCAACGTTTCCCACCTGGGCCTTTTTTCGTAAATCCGCCACTGTATCGAGGGTTCAGAACCGAAAAGTAGACGTAAACTTTGACATTTGGTTTCTCACGTTCAGGGACCGAGTTCACCGAGTATAATGGCAAAGGGTCTTTCAATAAGGGTGCTCGATCTTTAAAATAGAATAACAAGAGGTGTGTACGAGGTATGACGGGAATCTTTATTCCGGATTGAAGTACATTAAACGCCATTACGTTTTAAAAATAATATCGTTCAAATGGCCTCCACGGCTTCGATGATGACAGCAGGCGATCCGAGAGACCCAATTTTGAATGACTCTTCCACATAAATCGGGCTGGATTTTAGCAATGGCTTGAACGACGTTGTTCTGATGATTGGCATAGGCCCGAGACTTAACGTAGCCCCAAAGAGAATAGTCTAAGGGCGTTCAATCGCATGATCTTGGCGACCAGTTGACATCGCCTCTTCTCGAAATAACACGACCTGGAAACTTTTCCCTCAATAACGCCAGCGTCTCATTCGCTGTGTGGCACGTAGCGCCGCCTTGCTGGAACCACGCGCGGTCTACGTCCATATCATCCAATTTCGGCAAAAAAAAAATCGGTTATCATCTGTCGATACCTTTCGCCGTTGACATTTACCGCCTCGCCTCTGTTGTTTTGAGAGGTTTCGGTTCTCGCGCACACTTCCAGTAACCGCAGCAATATTCTCCTTCGACCGAGCGTTGCGGAGACGCACAGGCGCTGCTCGATTAGCAACTGAATCTGTTTCCTTGAATTTCGCGATAATTCGTTGAATTGAGCTCCCGGCATAAATTCCACGTAGCTGACCGAATTTTTATAATAAATTTTCACAATTTCGACGCGTTGTTGAAGCGTATAGGTTTCCATTATCAAATGGCAGCTACGACGGAACACGAAAGTCACAGAATAACAGCGCTGTCGTTTCAAACATAACCTCCATCGACTATGAAAATTCAGAAAGACCATTTATCATGACGGAAATACTGATGATTGTAAATGAAATGTAACTGGTTTTAAGACCTTTCTTATCGACTATGTCTGCAGGAGGTTAGTGAATATGTAGTAGGCGAAGAGCAGAAGAGTAAACTTGCTAAATGCATTAAGGTGACTTTCCATTTATATTTAGTTGGATCAAATGTAGATTTCAATTTGTGCGATCCTTCTCTATCGATGCAAATATTTCACTACCCTAGTGGAAGGTGAACCAGTGGATGGTTGGAGTATGAATTTCTTTTTGTTCATTTCTTTTTTAAAGTTGAAATGCTTGACTGATTTTGATGAAACTTATGTAAGTAGTAACTTACTAACATAGTAGTTATTGGAAAATATTTCACATTTAATTATTTTTGCCGGCAATCGTCCAGATCCGGAATAAAAAACACGTTTGCCCTAATATTTCGGAAATTATGCGGTGTAGAAATATATTTTTTTTTTGATAAAAATTATGCATTTTTTATTAATAAATTCAGTTACATAAGCAGATTCGTAATATGTCCCTTTGCTTAAACAATATATTAAATATTACTAATTTTTCACTCGTTCTTGCAAACTGTTGATCAACTTGTAAGTAGATTCGTCAACGTAAACTATACACGAAAATAAGAAATAAGGATCCTCTGAAAGTTTTAATTTCGACCTTGCAATAAATATTAGGTTCATTAGGTAAAACTAATACTACGAAACAAGAACCTCAGAAATATATTATCGTAAAGGATGTAAAGTTTTATTACACTTGGGGGTATGTACATTGTGGTATTCCGTATTCTAAATTATCCTCTGTGTTGTGAAAATTGCCACAGATATGAAGCGTCTCCGACGCTGATATTCGCTGCACGCAGAACAGATCACTTTCGTGCACGAATGATTCGGGATCTCCGAAGCAATGATAAGGAAATCCCGAAATACAATCAGTTGTGAATTTTCTGTAGCTTCTGCCAACTCCAGTCTAACGTTTTCCACGTTTATAAAAATATAGCAGCTGTGAAAGGAACTGATTTTGTTGATAATTAAATCGGCGATTGCGAGAGGCACTGTCGCCTCTCGTTGACTTACATATTAAGAGTTAAAATATACCATAAAAGAAGATGACAAAGAAAATACAGTAGGTAGGCAATCGCTCTATATAATTATTGCAATAATCATACTCGTTAAAAAAGTGCTTAAAACATACGCGGTGTTTGCACAACGAACACATTGGAGCAACTACAACTGTACAAAAGAAAAAATGACAATACCTGCGTCAGTGGAAGAAAAGTTAACGTGGTTTCTTAATTCATCGAATCACTACTTCAATAGCTTTTTGCAGTTGATTATGGACGAGGGATTGCAGCTTTATTATCGCACCTGTGAAGCGTAAATTGATATCTAAAAGTGTTCTAACTAAGCCAGAAAGTTTCCTGACCAAGTTTTTCCAAATTCGAATGGAACTTTTAAATTTTCAATACCTACTCTTATTTTCCGGTGTGGAATATTTCTACCACATTTTTACAAACGTGGAAAACTTCAGGTTGAACTTGATAAAGGTTACGAAGAATCCTCACCCATTTGAATTTTGGGGTTTCTTTACCTGTCCTTCGGAAATTCCGGATTCATTCGTGCACGAAAGTGATCCGTTCTGCGCCCAGCGAGGATCGGCGTCGCAGACCCTTTCTATCTGCGGTGGCAATTTTCACCACACAGGGGATAATTGAGAATACAGAAAACAATTTACATGCCCCAAAATATAATAAAACTTTACATCCTTTACATAGCGAACCTACTTTTCATTAAAAAGTCGAAACTACAACTTTCGAAGTATCCGCATCTCTCATTTTGGTCTGCAGTTTATATCGACAAATTTACGCAAAAGTTGATCAACAGTTTGTAAGAGAAACGAATGCCCAGCTACTACTTTTCAATATATTGCTTAAGCAAATTGGCATATTACGAATCTGCTTACGTAACTGAATGTCTCATTAAAAAGTATATAATTCCCCGGACCCATACCTTCCGAGATATTCGAGCTATAAAGGATATTGGAGCAGATAAAAAATTGTCAAATATTTTTTCCAAAACCGTTGCGCTGGCCCCGTAATTAGTACAATGATTCTGTGTATGCCTTCTACTCGAGTCTTGATCGAATACCTTGAGATGTTTGGTGGCGTAGTTGGAAACCTTAAAAAATTAAGTTTGTAAAAATGAGAGCAGTAAAAAGATATCGATACACCAAGTTGCTACTTTCATATTACTGAATCTTACAAAGAATACCACACATATTTTTCTGAAAATTAGGCAGAATTCACGCGCACCATACTCATCCTCACAAACCCACCAAAGTGTTTCAATGTCAGATAGGGTTTATACAAAAACCGGTTTTCGAATTCCACTATTCCCCCCAAAACAACGGTTTTCGAATTTTAACAAAAAATATATTGCGCAAATGAATATTTGCACTAATTTTAAAAATGTTCAGTTTACATAATATTTATGGAATTACAAAAACATACTGTATCTGTACAAAACCACATAAATAAATAAAAATTAAATTAACTAGAACCCAGTTTTTCAGTTCATTTAATATTGATGGATCTACAAAAATGTAACACAATAAAATAGACTGCATTCAAAACCAAATGAAAACAAACCTAAAGTGACTAAAATCCGCACAAAATATCAATCTTTTACAGTGGTACCAAATTATAAATCTTTATTCCACGTAGTATTTTGCTTCAGAAGATATGAACTCATGAAGATTAGTGTTACAGTAATGAGTAAACTGTTACCTACTGCGATATGCTTGTGTCCGAGGCGATTTCAAGTCAAATGGTTAACGTTTTAAATTAAATAATTCATTCATTTCCGCATATTAATTCTAGTCAGGGACTTAATACCGGTATAATGCTCATACCGGTATTTCGCCAATACAGCTATACCGAAACCGATATCATACCGAAAAAGATAAATACCGAAAACAATCGGTTTCCGGAATTACCGGTAACCGAAATAAATACCGGTATTTTTTCGGTATTCTTCTCGGTGAACACCGAAACCTACCATGTTACTGAAAAGAATACCGAAAAAATACCGGTATTTATTTCGGTTACCGGTAACCTTTTGTTTTCGGTATTTATCTATTTCGGTATGATATCGGTTTCGGTATAGCGAAATACCGGTATGAGCGTTATACCGGTATTGAGTCTCAGACGAAGATACAACCGAAAAATACCGGTATAATACCGGTAGGAGTCCCTGATTCTAGTACATAAAACCCGGTTTTCGAATTTCACAAATTTATAAATAAAAACCGGTTTTTAAACCCGGTTTTTAAAAACCGACAAACCCTAATGTCAGATATTTCCCGTTCCATACAACCAGCTCCATCAGGAACCCAAGAACGCAGAAATAGTCGGTCTCTGTGTACGAATTTTCGTCGCAACGCTGCGATTTACTCTCGGAACCGCTGAACAATTGCAATTAAAGAATTCGCGGCATAGAAATCTCGAGGATTTCTTGCGCAACCAGTCTTTCGAAATTATCCCGCACGCCCCTAGCCTGAAATGCAAATGTCCGCACTGCAGCAGAGACGTCGTTTTATTAACGTGGGCGTGTTTCTAAACACGAAACAATTCCACCATATATCCCTCATAAATGCCCCAAGTCCAATGGACGCGCGATGAAAGCGCAACGTACGATTCATCCTCAGACACGGCAAGCCATTGATATTTGCATTTTCTGGCACAATCACGCCGTTACTCATTATCCGCCGCTCGTTCCTCGCCGGCAACGTTCGAGGACCGTGCAGACACTTCCTAGGGACCGGTGAATGCGATCCAAGTGCACTTGCCGATTGTAAATGCCGAACGGTTGTCGCTCTTCTGACGAACGGTTGGTGTGCAACACTCGCCGAGCTGTCCGCGGATATGTCGCGCCCATTGTACACTATAATCTCTGTGATTTAAATCTCCGTTAACGCGTGTCCCGTGACGAGAAAAATAGAGAAACATCCGATGTTCGATTATGGCAAATCCGTCGAGACGAATCCATTCGAAAGCGAGATGCGAGCATGAGCTGTACCTAATGGTCGCCAATGCAAAGGATAATTGATTCCGGACTTCGTTCTGCGCAATTTTATTCTCCCCCGCTTAAATCTATGCGAGTTGGTGTTTCGCGGCGTTTATATCTTAATATTGCTTACTCTTTGAGAATTATTTCCAGCGAAACTGGAACCTATTCCCCCGCGCAAAATTGAGCCTTCAAACCCGAATGAGCCTGTTGCCCTCAAGAAGAGGCGGTCTCACAATCTTTCGACCATCGACACCGGGACCTTCTCTCACCGCACGTTTAGGTTAAACGTATATTCAGCTTCTGGCGCGACGAAATTGAAGGTTAAGAGAAAGAAGGGAAAGGAATCGATTCCCTTATCTGCGGTCGAACGCGAGCAAGGGAGCTCCAGATTCTGGGGGAACTCGAGCACCGAACGGTCGCAGCGTCAGGTAACCTGGCTGTCCTTAGGAATTTTTATCATTACCCGGCCCCACGCACCGCTCGTGGGAGGAAAATCTGGTCCCGCGCGGACAATGAATACAGGCTCGCGTCTCGTTTATGAATCTCTTCATCGCGTGGGCCCGAGATCGTCGAAGCGAGCGATACTCAGAGACGAGGACTATGCAGTAGTGCCAAAGTCGCATATGCGGGCTGACAAGGAAGAAAACGCGCTACCAGACGTATTGTGCCTCGCAGAATTATGGCGGCGGACTTCGGATCCACTCAAGAGATGTGCAAAGCAACATTGTTACGGATAGAAGCTACCAAGTCTGTTTGTAACCTCTCATTGCGGGGATGCGCTGGTTTTGGTCGCATTCTTAAACCCTCCTTACAGCTTTAATTGTCCAAAAAGTGTGCTCGACATGTTCCTACACTGCATTCCACTTTAGAGCAGGGACTTAATACCGGTATAATGCTCATACCGGTATTTCGCCAATACAGCTATACCGAAACCGATATCATACCGAAACAGATAAATACCGAAACCGATATCATACCGAAAACAATCGGTTTTCGGAATTACCGGTAACCGAAATAAATACCGGTATTTTTTCGGTATTCTTCTCCGAAACACCGTGAACACCGAAACCTATCATGTTACTGAAAAGAATACCGAAAAAATACCGGTATTTATTTCGGTTACCGGTAACCTTTTGTTTTCGGTATTTATCTATTTCGGTATAATATCGGTTTCGGTATAGCTGTATTGGCGAAATACCGGTATGAGCGTTATACCGGTATTAAGTATCAGACGAAGATACAACCGAAAAATACCGGTATAATACCGGTATTTTACGTACCGGTAGGAGTCTCTGCTTTAGAGCGCACTCGTTCCGCGCAGGGATATAACTGTTGATTGGTAGGAAACCGGCAGGGAAAGTGCTACGACCAATCGCGTGTGTCAGATTCGTGGGAGCTGCGCAGATCGGTCGCAAATCGGTAGGGGCGTAGGTCCGCTCTTATATGGAATGGAGTGTAGACTTTTCACTTGTCTGCGAAACGTTCACAACGGAATTTCGGTAACTCGATGATTAAAACAAATCTGGGACTTTGCAGGAATGTATTTTGATTGGGCAATAAAACGGTCCTAAGGGTGTAAACAACCCCTCATAGAAATTTCGGGTTTTCACATTATCGCGAATATCCGCGGAATAGGGTTTGTCGGTTTTTGAAAACCGGGTTTAAAACCCGGTTTTTTTATAAATTTGTAAAATTCGAAAACCGGTTTTTAAATTAAAAAAAAACGGTTTTATGTACTAGAATTAATATGTAAAAATTAATTAATTATTTAATTAAAAACGTTAACATTTTGACTTGAAATCGCCTCGCACACAAGCATATTGTAGTAAGTAACAGTTTACTGTAAAACTAATCTTCATCAGTCCATATTTTCGGAAGAAAAATACTAAATGAAATTAAGATTTATAAATTATATTTTGTACGGATTTTAGTTATTTTAGTTTTTTCATTTGGTTTTGAATGCAGTGTATTTTATTGTGTTATATTTTTGTGGATCCATAAATATTAAATGAACTCAAAAATTGTATGGATTTGTACGGATTTTAGTTTTTTTTTTATTTATTTGGTTTTGTATACATAGATTATATTTTATTTTGTTATACGTATGTAATTCAATAAATTTTAAAAGAACTGAAAATTTTTTAATTAGTATAAATATTTATTTTCTATTTTAAATATATTTTTTTCTGAAAATTCGAAAACCGGTTTTTTCAAAAGTCGGGTTTTGTATAAACCGTACTGCGGAACCGTAAAAGATATCGAAGAAAAGTTCCATTCAAAGTTTTATGGCTTTTAATATCCTCCAGTATGGTGGTAAAGCATTGCCGAAAAAAGCGAGGTGGGGATAAATTTGGAAATAAATAATATTCTTCGCAAATTCGTCGTCGCCGCTGTACAGGGCATAAAACCATAGATCTTTGAACTTAACTTCTTTTTCATGTCTTTCACAGGTTCGTAGATGTTCGCGGTAAACTGAAAACACACCATCTTCCCGAGGGGGTGTTATCAGCCTTCGGACCGTTTTATTGCCGATTCAAAAAAATAGTTACATTATTAGCGTCACTTGAGCTGCATTTCTGTAAAGTTTCAAATGTTTTTGAATTTTCGAGGTATCAGTGGTGCTGCCAACATCACACCCTATTGCATCCACGCATCAGTATGTCTCTGGAAGACGTAATACAGGTTCTATTCGTACGTTTAATCCATCCAACAATTCGTGTTCTCATCGAGAATCGACCGCCGAGATGTTCCCCCGACTTTTACTGTTTCCTTCTCGTTAACGATCCCCGGCACAGTTTTACCAGCGTCAATGGCAGCAACTGTCTCTGGGCAGAGCTCTTTTCGCCTTGTTTTCCAAGAAGCCGTCGCAAAAGATACGATTATGTTTGTGCGTTTGGCGAGTTCGATCTGTTTGTAATTTGATAAGGACACCCGGACGCTGCAGGTGATATCATACTGTCGATCCTGTCGCAGACCATGGCGAACTGTTTGTGACAGATCTTGATGGACGCTGTGCGCGCGGGCGTTTGTATTGAACGAATGCGCACTGTGGAAAGGAACTTGCTTGTTGTTACCACGCGATGAAGTCTTAACTGGACATTCGTCTTTAATTTCTGCACAGTTATAGTTAGCAGTATACCCAACGGCTGGTCAATTCGAAAAGAGGCGGATTCCTGCTGTTTTTCCTTAAAAACGATAATATTTATTATCAACAGTGCTTTCCTTAACCAGTAGGACCATGCGCAACCAAAATAAGAGCGACCAAGCGTAATGAAGTTCAGGCAATGAAATGCTGAAGAGGCCCCCAACTTCGTCCGTTTCCAGAATGACTACTCTTGCACGCGCCATCTCCTCTTCAACTTGATGTCCGAGAAAACCCGAGAATTCGTATTAAAAAAGCGGCGGATTTTTAAGAAAGCCCCATGAGATATTCCTGTGGCGTTTAAGCCGAAGGCGAAGTGCGTGTAAAAACGGGAGCCGATTTGTCAGCGAGGCGGGATCGCGGTGTACACGGTTAGAGCAGGTTGGAGGAAGACGTTCCCCGAGCCTCCCGAGCATCCGTTCCCCTTTGCCAAGTCCCTTTCTTCTCCTTTCGCGCGAATAGAAAGCCGAGGGGCGATACGAAGCGTATGCGCGATTTATCATTGGCGCGCCATCCATTGATAAATTCCAGGCATTCATAACAATACGGTGCGCGTCGTGCACGAGAGACACACGATACGATACCGGACGATACCGAGCTCCCCGTGCACCATAGGCTGAAGGACGGTTTGTAGGCACTGCCTAGACACCGAGGTATGGTGCCTTGCGGAGATACAGTGATTAACCCGAGATCTACTCAAGTGGCGTGTGAAACAACATTCGTCAGGTTACAAACAGTCGAATGTGTTGTTGGACACTCATCGCACGGTTGCACTTATTTGGTCGCATTCTTGTGCACCCCGGGACGGGGAAATAATTCTCCCTCTCGGGAAATAACCGAGACTTTTCTCACGGAACACCCGAGAATACATCCTTTTGGGTGTTTTGTCAAACTTTAAAAAAATAAAAATAAAGCGCCATTTTCTTACTTTTCAACAAAAAGTGTTAATTGAGCTAGGGGCTATAGCGACACTCATACAGATTACGAATCTTTCGGAATTTTTTGTTTCGGATAAGCCTGAGCCGGGAAATCACCTACGCCGTGAACATACCTCTTTTTTAGGTGCCATATTGACACTGTAAAAAAACAATTAAAACAAATTGCAAAAATTCTTTTTAAGTTTTTTTCTATAATATAAGAGTAGCTTATTAAATACCAAAAAGATTTATTTCACTGTATGTTGCATTTCCTGGGAAAAATATCTTTAAAAGTAGCTTAATTTTTCGGCGGTTCAAAGTAGAATGATCCCTTAAGATTTTTGGGGCCCGTGGCTATCAAATCTTCGAGGGCCCCATTGGTTGAAAAGCGAGGAGTAGGTGGGTATACACTTTTTGGTAATAAAACATACAATGAAATGCGTAAATCTTCCAAAATTGAAATTTATTCGAAATAAAATTAAATAACATTTGTGTACAAATAATGATTTACAAATGAATAATATTAAAAGACAAACATCGAAAAGATATTATATTAATAATATTTTAGTGCAATTTCTAATTGTTTCAAAAAGAAAGTAGTATCTAAACAAAATTTCATTCAATTATCTTTTTACATAAATGGAAGGCTAAAGCGGGGCCCGTCTGGAAAGTGAGTCCCGGGGTTGCAGCCTCCCGCTTTGATCCGGCCTTGTCTTACAGCACTAATGTCCAAAATTATGCTTATTTTTCTGCCTCGGTGGGATACATATAGTGACTGACCAGTGGCGGATTTAACAGGGCGGCTGATGAGCAGTTGCCGCCTAGGCCCCTGCACAGAAGGCCCCCGCAGGGCCCCATGACCAAAAACAATTATGATTAGGTATAGGTATCCAAACACTACAGTTTTTTCGTACTACTATACTTGGCCCGTTTTTAGTAAACTGCCTCTTCATTTTTCCGAAAAATGGGCCCCATCCCAGAAGGCCCCCTAGGGCCCTATTTTAAAAAAAGAATATGATTTTAACCAAACACATTATCTTTTCTTCTGTACTACTACACTTGGCCCGTTTTTAGTAAACTACCTCTTCATTTTCCCCCAGAAATGGGCCCCTCAGAAGGTTTGCCACCTGGGTCTTTTTTCTTAAATCCGCCACTGTGACTAACCTAACATCCACTCAAGTAGCGTGTAAAGCAACATTTTAGGAATTAAATAGCAAATATGTTTTTGGCCACTCCTTGCAGGGTTGCTCTTATTTGGTCAGATTTGTGCACATCGTGGGATCTTGTAGGGCTAATGTTCAAAATGTGTGCTGAAGACGTCCCTGGGCTCTTGACTTGCCTGTAGGCCACTCAAGCTACCGACTTCTTCCCGCATTGCTTTTGCACCACTGTATCTCTGCAAAGCGCAACACGTCCCTGGTCTCTTGACTTGTTCCTGAGAGCAGTTCTTGCTACGTTTATGACATCGCTATACCTCTGTGAGACACAATACATGCAGCGAATCGGTAACGCTTGGACGAAGAAATCCGTAGAGAGGGTTAGCTCGCCTTCCACTTCTCGGGTTTCGCGTGTAAAGAACCGACGTTCAAATGTTGATCTGCATTCTGTAGGCTAAGAATCTGTTTATATTGGAGCGTCGATTTGTGTTCTTAAACTGATCGAAATAAGCCGGATTTAATTTGTTGTGACGATTGTTCACTGGGAGTCTGTTGAAATCATCCCAAAACATAATGCGTAGTGTTTTGAGATCAATATTATTGAAGCTGTTTGTTGAAACTTTGTGAACGTTGGTTCGAGTTGGAAGTGATAGTCGATGGATTGTTTCCTGACAGCTGATTGAAATTAATGGACAATACAACGAATGCTAAAATTTCCATCTAATGGAGTTTTTCATTGAAATTTTAGGCTCGAAATAATTTAACATATTAGTAGGTAGTGTTAGGAGTCTATAGGAATTAATTGAATACACTTATACGTTAATCTATGTTCCATTGAAAATACTGAAACTCTAATGCATTCGGTAGCCAATATCTTCCAGAGGATTTTCGATGTGTAGATTGCTGTTATTCACTTGACTTGAAATATTCTGTCAAGTTCCTTTCAAGTTTCAAGCGAAGTAGAGAGTCTTTCAACTTTGCTTGCCTTGAAATACAGCTTGAATAGTGTGAACGTACGTACAAGTGTGAACTTGAAGTCACTTGAAGTAAGTTGACTGCCTATTGTTTTTGAAAAGTGAGGTGATAATCATAAAACAATGACTAAGAATTGGTGGAGTAGTAACAAAATTTCTATGTTCTTAGAAATGTATGAGACATATGATATCTATTTTATGGAATAACGAAGGAGACCACCTCCTTTGACGCCATTTTAGATATACATATACTTGCTTCGAGTAACTTGAAGGCAGTTGACACTACTGAACTCATGAAATCAGTATACTTGAATTCAAGCGACTCGAAGTCAAGTAACTCGACTATTCTGAACGAGGTTTAAGTCTATTTAAATACAGGCTGGTCCACGCAACTGGCACAGCTGAAGCAACTTCTTAAGCACTTTATGCAGTGTATGTATTTTTTTTATAGGTGGAGCCGTTTCGGAGATATCAAGGTTAACTTCGTTATTTCAAATGGAATGCTATATTTTGTATGCTACAGTATCGAAGAATGTTGAATTCTGACTAACAATGTATTCACCTTTATTAGCCCTAACCTTAATAACTAACGAATAATTTCGCTTACACGGGAACATCCCGAACCCGGAAATTCCAAAAATTCTGAAACTTAGTGAATATGTAGGGAATTTCCTCCTGATTACAACGTGATTTTTGTTTGCTGCCCAAATTCACTCTGAGGGGGTGTAACTGACCCCTGAAAATCCGGTTATTTTCTGATTTTGTGTTATAACTCGTGAACTGTAAAATATTTATTTTTTACCAAATAATAGATCTAATTAAAAGAAGTAGCTTTTGTCGTGAAGCTTTTTTTCTATCTCTTACAGTTCGCGAGTTATAACACAAAATCGGAAAATAGCCGAATTTTCAGGGGTTAATTTCACCCCCGTCGAGTGAATTTTGGCAGCGAACAAAAATTGCGTTGTAACCAGCAGAAAATCCCCTACATCTTCACCAAAGTTTTTGAATTTTTTGAATTTTCGGGTTCGGGATCATCCCTTGTTAGTCGCGTCTCCTAAAAATTTACTTAGCGTAATATGAAGTTGGAGATTCAACATCCTCAAAGTACATATTCGTTAACTATTAGGTTTAGGACTAATAAAGGGCAATGCTTTTTTTACTTAGAATTCAATAGTATTCGATACTTGGGTATAAAAAATATAGCATTCTATTTAAAATAACGAAGTTGACCTTGAAATCTCCGAAACGTCTCCACCTATGAAAAAAGTACATGCACTACATAAAGTGCCGCTCCGAAGGATGCAGCTTTTGTATAACAAAAATTTCCATACAACACATACTTTAGGGTTGATTTTGATAAACTTATTTCTTATGTCATAAAAGAGAGAACGGACAATCGAAAATATTAAAAAACTAAAGTCTAACAAATTTTCCTGTCAACAAATTATCGGTGTTTCCAAATTATCGGTACCCTTTTTACCACTCTCCACCCCTCTCCAAGTGTCGCCACTGACTGAGCGACCCACGGGCTAGTATTAAAAAAAAAATAATGAACAAAATTTGACCCAAAATTAATCGCATCCATCTTCTTTAACTTTTTCTACCCTCACCACGGAACGTGCGCGCCCATCAAGCCAATACCCTAGTAGCATTTTTGGTTGGCCAACGGTTGCCAACAGTTGGGAATTAGTTGGGATATAGTTAGTGTTTGTGCCTACAAATTCCCAACACAGGGCCTACGGCAAAAAAGTTACGACAGTTTGCCAACGACTATTCAATGTTGGGCCTACAATTGTTATGGTTGGTTAATTAACAAAAAGTTACGACAGTTTGCCAACGAATATTCAATGTTGGGCCTACAATTGTTATGGTTGGTTAATTAACAAAAAGTTACGACAGCTTGCCAACGAATATTTAATGTTGGGCCTACAATTATTATGGTTGGTTAATTAACAAAAAGTTACGACAGTTTGCCTACGAATATCCAATGTTGGGCCTACAATTACTATGGTTGGTTAATTAACAAAAAATTTACAACGATGATTAAATGTCGTCTTACAAACGTCAGAAAATTTGCTACATCAAAAAACCTGTTGTGATTTTTCTTTTCTTATTTATAAATACGTAATGAGGACGTCTGTCTTAAGACAAATGTGAAATTTTAAGGAATCAGTCTAAAGGTTGGATGATGATATTTTGTAGAATATTTCGCGTCACTGCACAGTTTTCATAAACAATTAATACTAGTTATGTAACTAGAAATTATAAGTATTTACAAGGAAGTGTGTTGGTCAGCTGCGAACAGCGGTTGCTTTGTAAGCGGAAAGTTTGGGTTCGATTCTCCTCACCGCGAATTTGTTTTTTTTTTTCCTAAACCAGACCTGAAGAAGACGTATTTACGACGTCTTTTGAAGTTCTTTAAGACGCCTTCTGGACGTTTTTAAGACGTCTTTTGGAAAGAAGCCTTCAGTTGGGCCCAGTTGGGCCTATGGAAAGAAACCTTCGGTTGGGCCTTCGTGTTAAGTGACGTTGGGCCTACGTTGGTTACAATCGTTGGCCCATTTAAAAATAGCGCGACACTTCAACAGTTGGCCAACGGATAACACGTCATTGGCCCAACAAACTCCCAACAAATAAATGCTACTAGGGTAAGATTCGTCAGGTTCCCAGCAATTCAGTGAGCGGGAGGCGCGACTTTCACGCGAATCGCCCGCGCCAACTCGACCCCGTCCGGCACAAAGAGGTCCAATCGCCTTAACGAGACAATTAGCTGATGATATCCTCCGATAAATCCCGGTTTGTTTTGTCTGCTTTGGCCGCCGCTGTATCTGCGGGCGAGATTATCCGGTCCAAATGTTTCTCGCTAGCTCGATCTGGTAAATATTCATTATCACTGCGGTTCACCATTTCATCGGCTCGACCGGCGTTCATGGAATTCGAAAGGCAATCTCTGAAGCACCGTTTGTATACGTCCAATATTCGTGTGATCGGACCCCGGCGTACCGCGTTGATATTTATTGCGAGCCGCCGTAGTGGCGTTCCGTGAGTCACGTCCAGCCGAAGATAATTAGTGGACACCGGTGGCGCGACGTAGGCTTCCCTGAGGAAATATTAGGCCTAGAAGTTAGCCAGCGCACACAGACCTAATCCGAGACCGAGAGCACGCGGGAAACGTGTACGCCACGTGGCCAGGCTTTCCTTGGCCAAACAGATTTATGCCGGTGTTGCCTTTGGTCGGCAAACACAAGAATACCGTGCTGCTGCGACCACTTCCGCCCGCTTTAAATCTCCGCGTCGCGCGCACCGTTTCGGAGCTCGGGCTTCCTCGCACTGGGTAAATATACTTGGGGACGTTTCACGAGGTTTGTTCAAGCGATTCGGTAGCAGCGATACAAGGCACGCAAGCGGAGTTTGTAGGGAATTATTGGGGCTTTCTTGGTCCCAGCCAAGCGGGATGGAGATCAAGCGGGGACGCCTCTGCGACGTAGGTTTATTCGGTAATAATTATTTGCGCGAGATGCGTACACCGAGACGGTGGAATGACTTTGGCAATGCTGAATGAAGAGAAATAGGTATAAGCCGATCGGCGTAAGCCCACATTTGGTTTTTACAATTTGGTTTTTAATAAATCCCAATGTTAGTAAATATGCAAAAAAATGATTTTTATCATAAGATAACATACAGATGAACTTAACTGCTAGAGGAACAAAAGAAAATCGCCATGGCTTTTTAAAAGAAATCAGTTTGAATGAAAAAATGGTGACTTATGTCAAATGTCCACTCATGGCGTAAGTAAGACGGCGTACAATTATTTTTTAAATAGCAAACAACAAGCCATAAACTGGACGCGGGTTTAAAGTGTAAGTAAACTTACTTACACTGATTGTTCTCTGATTAATTTTCCTTAGTAATTCCGTGGTCAATATAAGCCGCTATTTATTGGCTACGTATGAAAAATAGTGACTTCATTGATTTATCGACTGAAGGTTTTTAACAATAAAGAGGTTCTTCAACTACGTAACTCAGTTGCAGGGAAAGTTGCACTTACACCGATTGGCTTTCGAAATCTCCATAGATATGTATGCACCTACCACGAATCTTCAGTATTAAAAATTAAAACTCGGCTGCAGTTTATACACTGATTCCGATTTTGCCACCATTCGTGTGTCTTATCCTTCGTTGTCCAGTTGAAAAAATAAATCAATTTTTTCTCTAACCTTTTTGCGTTGTTAATAAGGCCAATCCTGATACTTTTTACCCGTCGGGAAGATATAACGGGTGTTTGAAGAAGAAAAAAAAAACTACAAGAATGCTGCCTCGAGGAAATCTCTTTACAATGCCCAGCTGATTAACCTCCACGCCTCCGGTTTCAATTCTCACGACACGCAACACATATCACCAAAAATTTAATGAAACGTGGATACGAAAGAAAAGCACTCGAACCATCGCCCAGAGCAAGCATAACCTCCAAGCATTCGAGTGATACAAAAGGGGAGAAAATGGCGCAGGTTCGAAGCCGAGGGTCTCGGAGTCACTGAAGTCATCCGTCGGCCGCAGAATCAGCTGGAGAGAGAAAAAGGAGGCACGCCACAAAAGGGCCGATGAATCGATCTCACGGCTCGTCCTGAGAAAATAAGGAAGCGAGAATCGCCGTTTTCTCAGACAACAAGGCGTTCTCGTTATCTGGTCGGGGCCAGGGCTATGGGAGAAGGAGCCGCGGAACGGGAACGAGAGCGAAGCGGGGCGGAAAGTGAATAGAACCGAGCTTCCTCGAAAAGCGCGACGGCGAAGGAGGCCCGCGAGCAGGGTGCATAAACAACGCCGTTCCCATGGTAAGCGCGCGCGCGCGGCTCGCATAAAATCTCATAATGCCCTTGTCCAAACAAACGCACGGTGGCAGTGTTATGGCGTTCGAGAATTTACCACTCTGAAAACCGTCCGGGGCCGAGAGAGGCGGGAGTGGCCAGAAGAGAGATCTTCACGCGTAGGAGAGGCACTCGAGCCAGCTCGTTTAAATCCAACTACAAGGCAAACCTCGCCCCGCTCGCATCCAGCTTCGATCTCGCCCAGTTTCCCCTGGATCCTGTATCGAGCCACAGCGCTTAATCCGATTGTTGCCGGTTTGTCGGGTATCCCCCGTGGACACGGAATTCTCGGGCGAGTAACGCGTTGGATTAAGCAGCTATCGTTGGATCACGAGCGGGGACTTTCGTTTTCGGCGGTCGGCTGTGTGGCGCACGGCAGAGCCTAGGCGTCACGCGTCAACTTAAGGGATTACGCGCATCTGGGCACTGTGACAAATATTGATTTCTGACCTCTCGCATTTTCTTAAGGGGGGAAGCCACTGCGACCGGTCGAAAATAAAGGCTATTTTCAAGACATTCTTTTATAATGGAATGTAACTTTCTACGAAAAATCTTTATTACCAACTGAAAATACATATATTTGACTAATATTTTATGCTCGCAGATTGACAAAATTTTCGGTTGTATGGCCACAGCATACGATAACGTTAGGCTCTGCAAATAAAAAAAATTACAAAACGGATGCACGTGTAACTTTCCAACATTGGATCCGAATTGAAAAATTCGAACGGTTTCTTAAAGTATATTACAATAGCTTCAGTTGCACGTGCCAGTTTTTTGATCGAATAATTCATTCAATAGTAACATTGAGAAAACATGTTGATTTTTTATACTATTGGGTCAAGATTTCTTCTCAAGTCCGCCATTTCTTCAAAAATTAATATTTTTTTAAATCCGTACGTGCAACTGAAGCTATTGTAATATACTTTAAGAAACCGTTCGAATTTTTCAATTCGGATCAAATGTTGGAAAGTTACACGTGCATCCGTTTTGTAATTTTTTTTTTGCAGAGCCTAACGTTATCGTATGCTGTGGCCATACAACCGAAAATTTTGTCAATCTGCGAGCATAAAATATTAGTCAAATATATGTATTTTTAGTTGGTAATAAAGATTTTTCGTAGAAAGTTACATTCCATTATAAAAGAATGTCTTGAAAATAGCCTTTATTTTCGACCGGTCACAGTGGCTTCCCCCCTTAAGGGGTAAAACCACTCTGGAGGCAGAGAAAAAGACCTAAATTTGACCATTTATTTTGGGAATATGGGAATACGGAATGGAATCTCTTTTCAGAGGGTTTATTTAACACATATTGAAGGGTGCGTTCCGATTTTCGCAGTGAGTCCATGAAATTGGTGGCATCGTACGGTTCCCTAGAATTTCTCTCACTTTCCACCAATACGATGCTACTTCCGGTGCAGCGAGCGTGCAGCAAACGCAGAATTTCGGAGGTGAAGCAGTCACTGCGCGCGCGCATGCGTATTTGTTTTTCCAATCCTTGATTATTTGAATTTCTCTATTGGAAATAGCTGATACAATTTAATGAAAAGTAATAAAAACAATTAATTCTCTCATGATTACAATGCCACTTTTTTACGTTATTATTTTGAAGAAACTTCATGTGATGTTTTTTTTTTAATACAAATGTATAATTACATACTTATTATCGAATATCCCAGAATAACCTCCATAATGTTCTCCATAATCTGTCAATTTTTAGGCAAACATAATCTGTCCGAGTGTTTTGTTTACAATTAATGATAGGGGAGAGCGGGGACAAACGTAACGGCGTCATGAAAGTAACACGCCTTCTCCCGCCTTCCACAAAAGTTTCCAAAACGTTTGCATTACATAGTTACGCGTGTTTAGTGTTTCTTTTGATTCACGGAGTGATGCAGAACAATACGACGATTCGTGTATCGTGGGCAAGCTGATTTCGTTATTTCGAATATTTAGGTTAGTGTCTCCTCTGTTGGTTTTTTTGTTAATATTCATAGTTAAACTATAGACATTGATCCAATTATTTGTTAGAGCGTTCTTAGATAATGTCTTTATAAGTTCCTGTATTTGATTTCAATAAGTCTTGTATAGTTTGTACGTTATGGCAGTTCTATGCTGAAAAACATGACTGGGGACAAAAGTAACACGTCACCACGGGGACGAAAGTAACATGTTACAGGTGGAACACTCACGCCAAAAGAAGTTATATCGTAGCACATGTTAACAAGATTCCACAATAATGAATAAATAATAAGAAGGATCGACATAAAAAAAGTTTCTACACGTTTAAAGATGCCTCCCTATATCCCCAAAGAGTTGAATCCAATATAAACAATAGTTTTCAAAAAAAAAATCATAAATATTAGTTACATTTGGGGCCGCTACACGAGATTCCATATTAAATCAAATACACAGTATCAAATAAATGTTTGAAGCTTGTTATGCTTTTTTATCGTTATTTACTTAAAATATGTTTATTTAAATGGTTGTTTCTATCGTTTCTGATAATAAGAAAATCCCATTTTGCTTTGAAAGAAGTGTTTTTACTTAATTCTCCTCAAAATAATTAGTGTTACTTTCGTCCTCATGGTATGTTACTTTCGTCCTACCCCTGCAGGACAAAAGTAACACTGACAGTCACTGCGGAAAATTGCCATAACTCTTTAACTACTTATCATGGAAAGCTGAATTTGTGGTGAGATGATAGACCAAGAAACACACTATCTTAAGGCATAATTTTCGTTTTTATATCTGTAAGAGGTAATTGGCAGCTAGGCCAAATGTAAAAAGTGTTACGTTTGTCCCCGCTCTCCCCTATGTATATTAATTCTGATTCTAAATGGCAAGTTAATATCATCTTCATTTTCGCTTTCATCAGACGAATCACAGCTGCTGATTTCATTATCACTATTATTCAATAGTATCGAGGTTATTGTAAACAACGTTTCTTTTTCCATAGTAGCATTTTTAAATTCCAAGACCGCATGAACCGCTGCGATTTCTGCACTCACTGCGAAAATCGGAACGCACCCGAAGTACGAGAAACAATTTTTTTTATTGCCGTTTTCATACAAATTGGCGGCGACAGAGCCCGTCGTCGAAACCACTTCTTTCAAACTGGGAGGACGGATTTCTCGGAGACTATTGCATGGATCGATTTGAAATTTTTACAGTAGCTTCGCAACAATATTCTCTTTGGAAGTACGTAGCCGTTTTTTGATTGAATGTAAACTTTTTTTTTTATAAACAATTTAATGCTCGTTTTTAGGACAAAAAATCGATCCATTTCTTAAAAAGTGCACCACTTCCACAAAAATTGATTAAAAAAAAAAACCCCCCCCACGTACTTCCAAAGCCAATTGTATATAGATTACAAATTTTTTTTATTTTTTGTTCCGGGACTCATACATGCCGAGAAATCCGCCCTCCCGTGGCGGTGTTTGAAAAAAAAACTGTTTTCGAGGACGGTCTCTGTCGCCGTCGTTTTGCATGAAAATGACAATAAAAAAAATTTGTTTTTCGTACTTCAATATGTGTTAAATAAACCCTCTGGAAAGAAATTATATTCCGTTTGTCATACTCCCAAAATAAATTGTCAAATTTAGGTCTTTTTTTTCTGCCACTAGAGTGGTTTTACCCCTTAAGCGACGGTGCCTTGAGAACGTATTTTAAGGTATTAGACTGAAATTTACGTACTTCGCGAAATTGTATGTGTTTCAGCGAAACAACTATAGAGCGCACAGTATCCTTTCATTTTGCGGGGCAATATTTTTGGTGAGATTTTGAATTCTATTATGTTCTCTGCGTGTAGGTACTAGTCTCCATTGCCAGTTTATAATACCTATATGTTATCTTGAGATGTGTTTATTCAGGAATCACCGATTAAGGCAAAATAGGCTGTAACTGTTTTAAAGCAGTTAATTTTTTTTTTTTCTCGAAATTTTGTAGTAAAGTTAACAAATAAACTTAAGTAGTACCTATGTCAAATGGTGTAAGACTTGTTACTGTTTATATTTCGAAAATTACTTTAACTAAAAAGCATAAGGTTAGGTATATATGTACCTACATGTGGAGTAAAAAAAAATATACCAGTCTGTTTACGATAAACAGGAACTCCTCAACGTCAGCTGTAGCTTGAATATTTTATTTTGGCTTTTCATCATAGTAATCAACGTGGTTACACAGTAAGCAGGTATGGAGAAGCAGAGTAGACACTTTTCATTCAAACCTCATCGCATCCACGAAGTTAACATGCTACTTGTCTGGCCCGTTAAAGAAGCTACCAGTGCTACCACCCCATAAGAAGAGGCCGAGCTGAAAATGTAGAGGCTGACGAGCATAAAGAAACCCTTAAACATTAGGCATGTCCATGGCCACCCACTTTTATTAACAAATACCTGTAAACTCATTTGTCGGAGCGAGTTTATTTTTAAAGCGTTTTATCTAAGCTTTGCTTTAAAAAAAAAAATAATAGAAAGATATTTCACATATCGTTGTTCTAACATCAATAATTTCAACAGACTTCGACAGAACATTAAGATGAAAGTATTTCACGAACATAAACCGGACAGTTTTTCAAAATGTATCAACTCTTAATTTCTTTGGAATATTAAGTCGCTTTAGTGCAGTGCTTTACTAAAATCTGGGGATCTTCAACATGGATTCCAAAAATATTTAGTCAGCGGTATTGAAGTTACGTTTATGGGCATGACTTCCGCTGGAAAGTGGTACAAGAAATAAAAATTGGAAGCACCCGATATTGTGAATCCTGTGCTGCAATGCATTTCAAAACACCGCGCAGCGATATCGCAATCAGGGGGGATTGATATGTCACCACTCTCAATGCATTTATCAACGCTGTCTGCGACTGTGTTGTACTATGCGTGAGCTCGCAATTTCGATTTATTATCGCACGAGAGCCTAAGACTTCAACCTTATTTCATATACATATGTATATACCTATATCAGCAATAAAGTTGTCTAATAGAAAGATTTTAGTTCTATTTACAAGATGCAGTCGCGAATATTTTCCAGAAATAAATAAGCCAGACACGTAGAAAACAGGTGAGTAGATTTAGGGTCAAGTGAATCACCGTCACGTCCGCATTTCTAATCACCACAATTTTAGTAACATAACCTCACAATTCAATGTTCGCTGTAGCCCCTATTTCTATTCGAAGGCATTTTATTTTTTATTTATCATTATTTCATGCTTTACTGTTGTGTTAGAAAACCTCCCCGTACAAGATGTACCTTATTTTAACCTGAAAAGGCAACATATTATGTGAGCAGAAATACGAACATTTAGAGCATTGTATTTAATTACAAATTACCAATAGTTAAACATCTTAAAATATCTTTCTTAAATTGTTTTTGAATTGATTGATTTATCATTCAAGAATGTTACATTTTTTGCTACATTTGGGTAAATTTTGATGAAACTAACTCCAATTTTTTGGATTTTGAAAAAAATTTTAGTTGAAGGAGTCCAATTTTAAGAAATTTATTTGAAACCAACTTCGATTTTTCTGGACTTTGTTAAGTTTTTTTTGATAGAGCAGCTGAATTTGAGTAATTTTAGTTGAAATTAACTTCTTTTTTTTTGGATTTTGTAAAGATTTTTGTCAGATTTTAATAAATTTATTTGAAATCAACTTCGGCTTTTTTTTGGAATTTGTTGAGTATTTTTGTTGGAGGAGCTACATTCGGGTAAATTTCTTAAACTAGCAACCGAACCAGGCTCTAGAAACAGGGAGCGAAGAGGGGAGTTTGTAAGGACAATCGCGAGCGAAACGAGGGAGAAGGTCAAGAATCTTCTTAGAAACGGCATAAAGATAACCGCTCTATCCGAGCAGCCGTGGACCAACTGGTATATGATCCCTGTACCCGGGGACCGACGCCATTGACTTCTGTCCACTGTCAAGTTAACGACGCTTAATGACAGCTGACAGAGGCGGCGCGGCGGATCGAGTCGGGTTCCACGGCTTTCTTTTCCCCGAGTCTCTCCAGGGCCCTGGGAATCCTTGGTACCGCGGAAACCATAAAATTGCTTCCTCGGACGACTTTAATGCTCCGGCCTGATCGTCTTCGGTGCCCGTTCACGATTTTATCATCGATTATTCCAACCCCCTTCTCGGACGCGTTTCGATCGGAACGCATGGTAATCGCTGGCGCGTAAGATAGAGGTGTCCGAGCGCTTGATATATTCAACCGCTCGAAATTCGAGTCGAGCGCTTACTACCGCACCTTGTTCCGCCGCGCCGCGGCGAGGAGAGAGGGCTCGGTCACTCGAGCGCTTACAAGAATTGCCTCTATTTCGGTGCTTTAAGTAATTTACATATTCGAAGAAATTGTTTGCGTGGGCCTGGTGAATTCGGGTCTGTGTAGCCGAATATCGCGTCGTCTTCCCGATTCTTTATGCTGTAACAGATTACGAGACAGACGAAGATAAGACACGTCTTCAAATGAAATTGGTCCTCGGAGACAGTAAAGTACCTATGCAAAGAAAAAGATATGCAGTTTTAGTGATCCCGACTCCGTTAATTCGCGGATAGTGAAATTTTTGAAAAAAAAATAGTTCTTAGTTTTTATCGGAAAATTAATTAATTAATTAATTAATTGGGACATGGAAGATTTGTTTTATACATTATAGTTTACTCGGAAGCGACGGGGCACGAAAGTAGTTGAACACAAGGGAAGATGGACATGTTAAAAAAAAACGATGGCATTCAATGTTAGTTTGAATTTGTAAGTTGCAGAATATAAATATTGCGTGACTCTTCTTCGCTTAGAAGCTTATAGAATTCAGATGTTATTCAATTTTGAAGTTCTGAAACACTTTACGGTTTCTCCTACCGGGCAGGGTCACCGAATAAAGTCTTATCCGCACTCGCGACTGATTTTTACGCAAACATGTCGCAAAAATTAGCTGCACAAAAACACAGTTCCATTTTAGCTGTGTTTCTTCAATAAAACCGCGACGCAAAAATCCGTCCACCACCATGAACGGCATTCCGCGTACGCGCTTGTCGGCGAAGCGGACCGTTGATAAGAGAAACGTATAATAAGACGTGATAATGGGGTTGCAGTAAAGATATGGAATACACGACGCCCGAGTGGAATGTATCTCGCTCGTTCTACAATGCATAAAGTCCAGCAGAGATTTCCATAAATTTACACATGGCTATCGTGCGCTTCTTCAAAAATCGAATCTATTTCAAGGACCTGAAAACTGCAGTATAAACTTTCGAATGTGAGTCGGTTCGGAGCCAGCAATGCAGTATAAACTTTCACACTGCTCCAAACGCATTGCCTTTGCATTTCCCACGTTGCTGCAAGCATCAGACATGGGCGTCCAATTAGCAACGTTACCATTTATCTAAGCGAAAAGCGACTTCGCAAATGCCACTCTACATGTTGCTATTAATTAGAGTTGCCACTGCTGCCAAACGTTTAATCTGTGTTCCCAAAAATTACAACTTATAGGGAACATAGTTTGCACTCCTCTGTTTTTTTTTTTTTTATTGATATTCATTCGCACAAGACCAATAATTGAACTGAGAATTAAAGTAGGTGTATGAAGTATATTTAATATAAGGGATAGAAAATTGCCTTCTTACTATTGGCAGGGAAGTGAGCGGCATCCCTTTTGTCAAATCGGCAAAATCGGCGGCGCGTTTTTCCTACGGGGTTCCCTGCGACGATTTGCTGGCCGATAGCGCGCTAATTCAGCTATTAACTCTGCCCTTTAATCTTTCGCTTCTACCCTCGACACAACGTGTTCAATTTCCTTTTTTTTTTTTTTTAAATTTTATTAAAAAAAATACAATGAGAATGTGTCACATTGGTCAGTGTAGTGAATAACCTACTTCTTATACTATTTTTGATAGATTGCCAAATCGCTTCGACGACGCTCACAACCTGTATATCTTGTTTAAAAAAATATTTGTAAAATAGTTTCAATTCTCTGCGGTTTCCCGATTGTGTCGGGTACAGATAACATGTTTAGAAGCTATGTTCCGGAAAAAAAAAATAGACATCAGTCTGATAAAACTGGAGCGATATTTACGTGTTCAATTTCCTTCGTTCGTGGAACTGGGTTGGAAGGTAGCAAAGACACTGAATTCAGTTCCTGCAAGGGTAAGGGTCGATTCATGAAAATTCCCAGCATTCTCTCAACCAAACTGTATACTGTTGCAGGTTTTAAATAAGAATTAAGGAAACTGTAATTTATTCGTTCAAAATATTTTTACAGCAGTGTGTATAGTATTTTATCCAAATTATTATGCATTAGCAATGAAATTCTTTTCTCTAGTTAACAACTCCGTCGGATAATCTGACATGAACTTTCAGCACTTTTTACAGTCCTTCCAGTGCAACATCTATTTGAAACCGTTCTTACATCTTGGTCAGTCAAGAAAATATAAATAATTTTTTTGCAAAGTTAGAAATTATTGGATTAAATACCTTTGAATAAAATAACCCGCGGACTGGTTAAAGCAACTAGGCCATTCTGTTGAAGATAATTTAGAAGATCATGCAAATATTTTTTTCGTTTCGTCTAGTTTTATCTTAATATAAATTATTTATTATCGCAAAACATTCACTGATTGTCTAATTCATATAACACGTTCAGAATATTCTGACTAAGCACCAAAGTAATTTCAGCAGTCAGCGCTGAATTTATTTTAATCTCCAATTTGTTATATTTAGTACCTACACCAAAGGTTTTTTGTTAGAACGTAGCTGAAGGTAATTTAAAAGATGTACTTACAATCTGACTGCGAACAGATTCCATTGGTTATAGATTGTCCATAAAAGATCTATTAGAAACTGTTAAGATAGGAGTGACCTTTTTTTCGAAGCAAGTGGAAGTGAGACATGAAAAAACTTGTCGACAGGCTGTTTAACACTCCGCTCGAAGCGGCTATTTCGAAACGCCGATTTTTCGTAACGTGAGAGGAATTTTGGTGCCACTCGAGGATACATAAATACTGGTCAGTAGATAGACACCGTATTCCCCGAAAACCGCGCCTTCTATCAGCAATCGAGATATAGAAGGCGACCCGTGATTTTCTATGGGTGCGAGAGATCCAATGCCGCGAGGGGAACTTCTCGAAAATCCGCGTCTTAAACCAACATCTTTATGGGCTCGGTGTTTCTTCAAGGGGCCGCCTTATTACGTTGATTTATCGCTTTGTGTTCCCGGCTTCATCTGCCGTCGTGGCCTGTTCGCATCTATAGATCCTTAAATTCATAGGGCGCCGAGTCCTTTCAGGGGTACTCGTTGGACAGCGAAATTCACCTTCGCCTGAAATATTTTATCTCCATGTGAGAAGCTTCGGCGATCCGCACTACCGGCCAGAAGTATTGGGAAACCAAGTGGAGGCGTGGCTTAGATTTCAGCGCTGCGGTGGTAAGTTGGCAAACTATTGACAGTAGGCTGGATCCCACCAAACATTCCGAATAAGTATCTATTAATCGAATGAGCAAAAATTTAGTGTTCCAAAAAATTTAAGAACACTGATAATGGACTTCGATGGATTTCAGCCTACTCTGAGTAGTTCAATTTTTTGTCACTAGTTGGCGTAGCGAAATTCTTGCTTTCCCAATAATACCACTGTAAGATTCGCTGCCAATAGATGGCGCGAATTAGGCGAAAGGATATGAGGCGGAAGGATCGCAGAGAGAACGTCGGGCTTCTGCATCGAGCACTGTGAGGGAACAGACGTATTTAAGAGAGTATTTAGCGAAGTGCGAGAACACATGTGTTGTAGAACCGAGACTGTTATAATAGCTACGGGCTATTATTCGTGCGGAAAGACTTTCGTCCCGTTTAATGGCGAAAGGGCCATCGGGCAAGTCATTAGTATTTCGTTTATTAATAGGCAGAAAACGTGTTTCAAGGTTAGGAAGGCGAACGGGCCAACTTTGTAATCGGAACGTATACTGCAGTGAATGTATAAACCAATACTTATCGATCCAAACGAAACATCTTCAAATTCTCAACGCTGTTTAAACGTTAAATATATATACATTGTTAATAAATATCCTGACAACTTATTCTGTAAACCTTACACCACCCTTCGGTAAAAGCGTAAAACATTATTTTCTGTGAATCCAGTATGTGTAACAAAGAAATACTTTATTGTTCAGTATTTTATAACATAAGTAACCATGTTACACGCAGGTAAACACTAACTTGTTGCTCGATTAGTCCACTCTAGCCAGCAGCATCGGGAAAATAAGAAACCAGGTGGTGTCATTTTTCGCCAATATTTATTCGTTCCTTTACATTGGTTTTCGCGGTGACAGGAAGAAATCCCACTTTCCTTGAAGTTGTAATTGTAAGGAATGGCGGAAGCAGAAACAAAAGGCAGGATGCCTGCTATCGACGGAAAGTTCGGCAGGTCAGGCCCGCAGGCTTTAAGGGTGGCCGAGCTGGCAAGAACAAAGGCCACAGCGACGATGGACGTGTTCCTGAGCAGCGTCGCATTTTTCACAAGTGCTACGCAGATGCGCACACTTTTGAGTCCACTCGACTCCTCTGGCATTTTGGCCGGAAGCAGCGTTGTCCTTGGAAGGTGGAGATCGATGTGGGGTTCATCGATCCTTATACTTATTATGTAAGGGGGTGCAAGGAGCATTCTTTGAGCCAACTTTGCTAGTGGGAACATCTGGATTGTCACGAGCATAGTGATCTTGCAAAAAG
This sequence comes from Andrena praecox, assembly GCA_963932275.1. NCBI lineage: Eukaryota > Metazoa > Arthropoda > Insecta > Hymenoptera > Andrenidae > Andrena > Andrena praecox. The sequence goes on from OZ010729.1 coordinate 9,794,215, forward strand.
ATACGCTTCTAATTCAGTCTATCAACTAATTTAATTAAAAAAGTGGATTTTGTAAATTGCCTGAGGGTTTGAATTTCGAGTCATGGTGGGAGAGTGCAGAGTAAAGAGTACTTCAAAGTCTTCAAAAAAGTAAAAAAATTACGCCAAGTACAGGAAACAAATAAATCACAAAAAATAGAAGGTAATAATATAAATCACAAAAAAAATAGAAGAAAATATACAATCACACAAAATAGAAGATAATAATAAATCACAAAAAATAGAAGAAAATAATATAAACCACAAAAAATAGAAGATAATAATAAATCACAAAAAATAGAAGATAATAATAAATCACAAAAAATAGAAGGAAATAATATAAATCGCAAAAAATAGAAGAAAATATACAATCACACAAAATAGAAGATAATAATAAATCACAAAAAATAGAAGAAAATAATATAAACCACAAAAAATAGAATAGAAGAAAATATACAATCACACAAAATAGAAGGAAATAATATAAATCAGAAAAAATAGAATAGAAGAAGATATACAATCACACAAAATAGAAGATAATAATAAATCACAAAAAATAGAAGAAAATAATATAAACCACAAAAAAAAATAGAATAGAAGAAAATATACAATCACACAAAAAAGAAGATAATAATAAATCACAAAAAATAGAAGAACATAATATAAATCACACAAAAATAGAACAGAAGAAAATATACAATCACAAAAAATATCATGGTAGAAGAGTGCAGAGTAAAGAGTATTTCGAGGCAGGAACTTTGCGTGCGTTGTGAACCGGGCCTAATAGATATCGAGATGCGTGGCCGCGCGGAAGGGCGTGCATCCGATTATCTTGGTAACTCAATCTCTCCTCTCGAGCCTAGTCGCTTCTAGCCTGGGCTCTGTATGATCTTGTGTATTGCAAGAAAGTCGTAAGGAACAGCATCACACTCGCTCCTGAGAACTTTATGCGCTATTGAAAATTCATTCCTCGAATAGGGCAAGACTTCAAGAGGGGATTAGTAAAAGGACCAATTGAAAAATTTTAATCTGACTTTATTCAAGCGACTTTATGAATTGATGTACAAAAAATAGTTCCCTACACCCACTTTCTGGAATTGTGACTCACAAGAAGAGGAAGTATTCGCGATTACTTATTTTCTTTTTGCGAATATCTACGCTTTCCAATTTAGTATTACTATGAATTAGTTTCAAGTGGTTTAATAATATGACATAATATATAAGCTATTTATAAAAATGTGGGACATGTTTTTGCACATTATAAGCTTTTTTATATTCCATAAACCACCGGCCCGGAATGGCTAAAGGACAACCGGTTGACAGGCGTGTTCGTCAGTTAAGTAATATGTATTTTTATTCATATGCTTTCCTTCTCGCCTTTAAAACACAAAGGCGAAATGGTAATCAATATAGCAATCTGCGAAAACACAGCTGGGCCTCGTTAAATGCCACTTTAATAGGCGTTTTGGGCCTGTGTTTTATGGAATACAAAAATGCTCATAACTGCAAAACTAAGCATTATTGGACATATGCGTATACCAACTTTTTTATTATACTCACTTTTCCTTAAATGTCTGATTTTCTTCTGAAGATTAAAAATAAATGGTTTTTAGCACGATGTAGTTATCCTAGATTACTAACATTGTACATAATATATTCTAATAATATTCTTATGAAGAATTTTTAGAGCTAAATAGTAAATAGTATTGCCTTCGTCATAGCGTATAAATCAAATTATTTATTTTCAACCATTTAAATGTTACATTATCTGATTTAATCGGAATTTGTTTGCAAACAGTTTAACAGACATTTTAACGAATGCTCTATTAGATAACTTTGATCCCTTCGATATTTTCAACGTCATAAAAACAAACACCAATAAACCACGAAATTATAAGTCATGAAAAAACTTTATTTCATTCGGAACCAGTGACGTGGTTAAAATATGTTTCGAAACAGTTTACCCGGTAAACTAAACTACTTACACCACACTTGAGTTATTTTCGCAGCGCAAAAGAAAATATAATTCAAACGATTTATTATCTGAATTATTGAAAAATTTGTGTCCAAATGTATAGGGCGAACAAGAACAAACAAAAACAGAGCGATTGTTTATGCAAGTTAAATAAGAAAAGAATGTGGAATAAAATTTCTACATAAGTACTCCAAGAATTTTCAAAAACATTCCCATAATCAAAGACTCCTGTGACAAACTCAACAATTGAATTTTTCGTTTTTTTAAATTGTAAACACTGCAAGGTCCGCTCCAGCCTGTATTACAAAACACTCCGGTGGGATCCTCTAATCCTGCAAAAGTAGCCAGGAATTCTAATTCCAGTCGCAGAAATTCCCGGGAATGTTTTTTTTAGTCCTCGAGAGACGTTGCTCGCGAGTCGATGGCCCGTGGCGTATTGAAAACAGAGACGTCGGCATGAATCACACCAGCGCTCGCTTACCACGTGCACCGTGAAATTATTACGTACCTGCTTGCACGCGTTCATCTTGCGCTGTGCACCCACATTAAGCGGCCACGCGCTGAAAAGTGTGCGTGCGCGTGTGCGCTCAGCGAGGTCGATCACTTTGTTGCCTCGGCCCACGCACCCTCGTCCCATCCCATGGGAACTACAGTCGCTGAAATCATCCGATTTTTCGAGCACCATTGCATTTTACGCGGTGCCCACTCTCGAAACTCTGTTTTAAGATGTTCAACTCAATAAGATAATGTTACATCGAAAGCATTGGCCGCCCAAAGGCTGGGATGCCATCAAAGAGTTGCACAATAATTCATCGCGTTTGTCCATGTCCATGTTTAATAGAAACGCGTTGAACGCGACTAAATGTATTTGAAAAAAGCGAAATATATTTTTATGTATTGGCTCGTTTAGTCTCCTCGATTAAAGAATTTAGTTTCACGTCGAAGCATTGCAAATTAGTTAATCGCTTTGGTGCCAATGAACGCAGAATTTCTTGGTCCCGTATCGAAGCCACGCGTGAACGAAATACCTACTGAGATAATTGGTACCTGGAATAGAAGTACTTCTGGACGAATCCCGCTTAATTACAGCTCTTCAGACGTCCGGCTTGATGAGAAACAGAGCGCTCCACTGAAAAGCTCGTATTCTTATCGGCGCTCTTAGATTTCGGTACACAAAAAGCAGTTACTGTATTCCTGGAGGGGAGAATAATTTAAAGTTTTCAGATTCGTGGTATTAAAGGCCGTGAGTACTAATTGGTGATTGTCCGGGATGTCTTTCTTTCGGGGTGAACCAGAGAGTTTTTAACGAAAGGAACACTCAAGCATATTAACGGAAATGTCCCTTGAAGGGGTTGCGGCGCCTTCACTGGACCGAGACGAGCGGTGTGTTTACGAGTTTTTTTACAAGAAATCTACACACTCAGTTGAAATGATCTTTTTATCATCCATTGCATCAAATTGAAAAAGTTCAGGAAAAATATTTTCTATTTAAGGGGTCATTCTACGGACCGGTGACCGATCGAGATGAGGTTCCCATCCATGAATTTTATCTCGTTTCGTATTCAAATTGTTCTTACTCTCAATGAAAACCAATCACTCTTTACACCTACTATTCCACGTGACTGGGAACTGTCCTTCAATTTTAATACAAAATCCTTCACATTCTCGATGGAGATCGAGCACTCTACCCTTCATGGTTCCCAAAAAAAAAAAAAAAAAAACAGACTACACGTATCACCGAACTTTTTACACCTCCTATCGCGAAAAAGGTGTCCATCCCTCGAATAGGACGGTCAGTTGTCGAGTGTTTATGATCGTGTAGAAATGCCCAAACCTCCCAGCCAGGACTTTTTATGATAAATATTTACATTTCGCCACTTTTACGACCTATAAACGCTTTCGCTACCCCCGCCGTCGTTCGTTAATTTACAACGAGGAAGCGGCGAGTTGCTCCAACAACGGCACGGTCCATTCGAAATTTACGATCATCGACGCGATCCCGCGTACAGTGCTCGAATGACCGAACGGGTGCAGAAGCACCGCTCGATTTTCTTATGCAATCATCAGCCGTCGGCCAATTGAAACGTGATCGCATTACCAGCCAATCCGAGGACCGTGTCCGTCAGGTATCCAGCCTTTATTCGTTCCCCTCGCTTCCAGCAAGGTACTTTTGATTCGTCCACGATAAATATTACTCGGTGGTCGGCGCTTGAAAACCGCCCCTCCTATCTGCATTGCCGTGCGCCACGCTTTCGAACAACTTCAAGATCGGTCCCGATATTTTGCCTACTCGGCTTGTAAGGCCCTGCAGGCCATAGCTTTATGCGGTCGCGATCCGCTTCTGTCGACATTCAAACGCTTCTTTTTCGGGAAACAATTAGGTATTATAGCTACTTACAAGGGAAGATCTCCAACCCGGAAATTCAAAAAATTATGAAACTTTGGAGACACGTGGAGGATATATAGATATGTATTACGCATTTTTTTGCTACTCAAATTCACTCGAAGGGGGTGCAAATGACCCCTGAACAAACGGCTGTTTTCCGATTTGGTGTTATAACTCGTGAACTAGGGTTTATACAACAACAGGCTTTTCAAAAAACCGGTTTCGAATTCCACTATTCTCCAAACACCGGTTACACCGGTTTTCGAATTTTTACAAAAAATATAATTAAAATAGAAAATAAATATTTGTACTTATTTTAAAAATTTTCAGTTTTTTTAATATTAATGGATTTACAAAAATATACTCTATCTATACAAAATCACATAAATAAAAATATTAAAATAACTAAAATCCGTACAAAATATAAATTATAAATCTTTTTTTTCATTTAGTAATTTTCTTCCGAAAATATGAACTCGTGAAGATTAGTTTAGTTTGATTTCAAGTCAAAATGTTAACGTTTTTAATTAAATAATCAATACATTTTTATATATTATTTCTAGTATATAAAACCGGTTTTTTCATTTTAAAAACCGGGTTTCGAATTTTACCGATTTATAAAAAACCGGTTTTTAAAAACCGACAAACCCTATCGTGAACTGTAAGAGATATAAAGTTACTTCTTTTAATTGGGACTATCATTTGGTAACGTACAGCTCGCGAGTTATAACACAAAATCGGAGAATAGCTGAATTTTCGGGGGTCGATTTCACCCCCATAGGCGGAATTTGGGCGGCGAAACAATTGCGTAATGCATGTGTATATATACTGTTCATATCCTCAAAGTTTCATAATTATTTGAATTTCCGGGTTGGAGATCTTCCGTTGGTAGTAGCTGGAAGAGGTATAGCAAGGTCGTAAACTCAGTGGAGCGTTGTAAAGTTTAAAGTAAACATGTTTCGAACGTCGGCATGAACGAATTGACAGAAATATGAGAAGATAACGACCTGAAGCTTTAATCAGAGCTGCTACATCAGTCGGTACCGCCGTTCGATGGTTTAATTTACGACCTCGCTATAACTCCTTCAGCTACAACACTTGAATCCTTGCTTCAGCTGGCCAATGGCGATAGACAGAGACGTTAAAACGTATGTTGTTATTGTTGAGCTTGGGACATTGCTTTTTCAGGAGGAAACGGTGATTATTGTACAGTGTTAACGTGCATGCTTTTGGTAAAAAATTTGGAAACGTTTTATACCTATTAAAATACAATTTTGAGATTCAGTGCAAGTTTTTGAATTTAGCTTAGATGTTACATAGAATTGCGTATAAAAATTCAATGTAGTTTCTAAGTCTCCAGCTGTATTAGTTTTCGAGGAAAATTAGAAAAATTCTAAAGAATTAAAAATTCAAAAAGTCTATATTAAAAATTATTCGACTGCTTTCTATTCTCCTTTTGCCCCAAGAAAAATATCATTCGGTTCTCATTTATTATAAACAAAGGAGGAACTAGCAGGCAGCGCGGTATACAACTTTCTAACGATTAGTCGTCTCTCTCCAAAGATCTCCATAATTGATTGTGAGTTAAACTAACTTATATTCGATTCATGCATTTCCACGTTGAACATAAGAAACCATAATTAAAGAGAATCCCGGAAATTAGAGGTCTTTATGTCGCTCCATTCTCTTTGCAATATCGGTAGGGTATTCCTCAATGAGTGCAACAATGTTCATAAGGATGATAGCAATGACTACTACTATATACAAATCGACATCGTTTCCACGCAATAACAACGATAATCGGGAAGCATCACTCCAGGACGTAAATGCGTTTGCAATGTTTGTATGCATTTTATTGGCAGGGTATAACTCCCCATACAGCACACTCTCGTTGCAGCAAATTTGCAGGATGGATGCAGTGCACGATTGCAATGCTTCACGCAACGTTGCGGCAACATTGCAGGAACATTGCCGCAATAGTGGCGCAACGTTGCAGCAACATTGTGGAAACGTTGCCATTACGTTGCAGCAACATTGTGGAAACGTTGCCAAACGTTGCCATTACGTTGCAGCAAAGTTGCAGGATCGTTGCAGTGCAATATTGCAACCCAACATTGATGCAACTATGCAGCAATAACTCTATGTCCGCCCCGTGCAATGTTGCACAGCAACGTCACAGCCACGGTCACAGCAACGTTACATCGACATTGCGCTGCAACCATGCAACACTGCAAGGTTACTGCAACCATCCTGCAACGTTGCCGCCGCGAAGTGTGCTGTATGGGTCTGTATGCTACATCTACGAAAGCTGCAACCTCCAGGTGCACCCTGACGTCTAACGCTTCCTCTCAGCAGCTACTCTCCATCGGCATGTCTTCATCGTCATTCGAGGCAGAGATGATTCGCAATAGAATGCAAATGAAAGGATATAAAAGAAGAAAGTCACAATTGTTAGTTTTGTTTGATAAAAAGAAGCACTTATAGGGGAAGTTCGGCAACACGAACATTCCAAAAAATCTGAAACTTTGCAGAAATACAGCTCAAACGATGATAATATCATTACTATTTTCTGATTCGGCAATAAAACGGCCCTAAGGGTGAAATACCCCTTCGAAAAAGTCGCGAGATTTCAGATTATCGCGAATATCTACGAAACTGTAAAAGATATCAAAAAGAAGTTAAATTCAAAATTCTATGGTTTTTTATGTCCTATAAAGCGGCGGTAAAGAATTCGCGAAAACCCCTATTTCCGTCAAAATTTATCCCCACCATCCGTTTTTTTCGACAATTCATTATCACTATTTTGTGGGATGTCGAAAGACATAAAACTTTGAACTGGACTGCTTTTCGATATCTTTTACTGGTTCGCAGATAATCACGATAATATGGAAACTCACAATTTCTTTGGGGGATGTTTTCACCCTTAGGACTGTTTTATTGCGGAATCAAAAAATGTTAGCATCACTGGAGCTACATGTCTTCGGAGTTTCAGATTTTTTTAATAATATCCCGTAAAAGTGAAGGACAGTTGGTACAAACATAAACCATTTTAAATAGGAAACAAAGATCAGCAATACGCCTACGTTCCGATAACGTGGATAAGTTCAGAGGCGTAGGAATTTGCTCATAATTATGATTATCGCGTGACATTCGACGGCGCAGCTTATAAGCGGCAAACCTAAGGAATTTGTGTTGGACCCTCTCTATAAGTATATTGTACATATATCGCAAGAGTCGGCGACCAAATTAAGGAGCAATCCTCTAAAGATGGTCGGTGTTTCCAATAGTGGTGTAGTGTCTGGAAAAGTCTAGAGTGGACGAAAGGTGAACTCCCTAGTCCCTGACATCATGTCTCACCGACCTTGCAAGATTATCGAGTTAATATGGAAACATTACTGGGTTCGTACCGCGAAATATGACAATACTGCCGCAAAATATAGAACATATATTTTACATATCTCTCCATATACATACATGTACTGCTGGAACACAACGGTATATTGACGCGGCAACAAAATCACGCATGCCGCTCATGTGCACCGCGGCTTACCTTGCAACAGTTCCGCCGACGTCAATCGTGTTTTCCTGAAGTGCTCGCCCGAATGTTTCGACCGTTTTCTGTGCTCGCGTGCTCAAGATTATCAACCTTAAGATCACTTTTTAACCCCCGCCTATCTGGCTTTCAAGTTGAAAATAATATTATAGGATTCGCCTTGGCGAGAGCTTTGCCATGGTGTGTCTCTATCATAGCATAAATCGCCAGCGACGTTCACCAAATCAGCCACAGAGCCCAGCACCTGAATCGTTACTCGATCGCCCAGCTATCTTCCATGTTGCTTCGGAATCGATCGATCGATCCCGACCCCTCGCAGGGCCATTTTTGCCAGCCCGTGGGGAGGGTTCGAAGGTGGTTAGGCTGGGTCGGTAGGTAGGCGAGTGCTCGCGGTAGGACGATCTCTTAGGAGGTAAGAGGCCAACCGGAGGAATCGCAAGGAGGAACGAAACGGAGCGGAACACGGCGGCGGTGAGGCCCCAGGAGAGGGCAGCGAGCTGTCTGAATCGATGATGCATGGTACCAGCGACTCGGTCGTGCTACTCCCTTGCAAACTTCATCTTCGTAGCTGCTTCCACCTCCTCCTCCTCCTCCCAGGGCTTGGAGTCTCTTTATTCCGGCGTCGAACCGCGAGGCTGCGAACTCGGATACGTAGGAACAGCAACCGGATCAGACACGGATTTCGCTTTGGGCTTTCTTCGTTCAGTGTATTCCCCTCGTCACTGTTTCGTCCCCACGTCTAAAAGAAGTGGAGAGAAATGGATTGGGACTTTAAGAGACTGTTTCGAACCTCCCCGCTTGGGAAAATCTGTTGGGAAATGGAGAATCACCTAGGTAATCACTCATGTTGTCGATGTGTCGTGGCGTAAGCGGTACAAGCACGTGGTTCTGTTATAATATTTGAGATGGAAGGATGGAATGGAGAGGGCAGAATGCCGAATGGTGATTATCAGATTATCATAATTTCGGTACCACGATTAATATCCAGTGGTACACCGAGTTCCCTTGATTCTCGGACACCAACCACGCTCGCACAGTAAAACAGCCGGTTCCTCCTAGACACCCTTGCGCAGCGCGCGAAGGAGGCTGGTGTCCGAGAATCAAGGGAACTCGGTGTACAGTCAATTCTCGTTGTAAGATCACAATGTGAACAGCCCAAGCGATTAGCACCGCATTTCGGCTCCAGCTGATGGTTTATTATGTTCCGTCGATAGGGGCAGTCGGCAGTTGAAGAAAAGGGCAGAGAGTGAGAAAGAATGGACGTCATATTTAAGCAGGTTCGATTCCTCATTTGCGGGGCAGACGGCGAGAGGGGTAGGCCTATGCTTATACATGGCAGCTCTGCAGTGATACCAATCTTAGATGAAATTATGTAGACAAAAATGTTATTTACATGTCTATTCCTAATAAAATTATTACTACATATTTTGTTTTGGAATTCAATTAAACGAAAAGTATGTTTAATGCAGCTAGAAACACAATATTTTCATTAAAAGTAGCGTGGAATATGTGAGTGCAATGCGGCAACGTCGCTTTGCGTCCATCTCTTTTTCTCTCTCCATCTCACACTTGTGGCGTCCTTTTGCGCGGTCCGGTTCACAACAAATTACTAAATACATGTTTACAGCTGGGTAGTGTTTTTACCAGTTTTTACTGTATGCTTTGTACAATTATACATTGTATAGATGACTACCCGGCGTACAGCGTTGCCACGTCTCAAACATTTCGTTCAGGCAGTTCTAAAAATACGAGAACATTGCTGTCTATTTATTCAATTATCTAGTAAACCGGTACGGTTCATATCCGATTTTCTTTTTAGAATTTCGCAGGGACATTTAAGCTTTTCATTGCAACATTTTTTAGAACTTTCTCGTCATTTTTCAGGACTCTGTGTAACATTTTATAGAAGTTTCATCGCTTCTCCCATAACAGCCTGTGTATAAGAGCGCAACTTTGATTTCAATTTTTTCAAAAACCGTGCGGTCAATCGGCTTGAAATTTTGACACATTAGATTAAAACACTTTTCAAAGATTTCTCATCATTTTTGCTCGGGTGTCGAACCACTTTAAAGGCCCCCATTTGGGGTCCTTACGCTTGCCTGGTTCCAAGGGGGATCCCTCCAGTTAGAGGGGATGGAGATGATCATGCAACGAACAATCTCAAGGGATTCCACAACGAGAATTTACTGTACATGGCTCCCGCATACCAGACAGAGTATATTTGACAGCAGCTTTCCAAATTCCGTTACTGGATATTGCACTGTGTACATGACTATTTTTTATGTACCATTAACGTGGTTTCTGGTGATCTATCCTCACATCACACAGTGCCATTACTGATTAGTTGGTTCATGCGGTCAGTCTAGTAGGTTTTAGTAACAAGATCTCAAAAAGCTATCCTTTCTTTTAGCAGACTGAGGTACCTTAAGTACTATATCAACCACTACTTAGTTTGTATTCTGTGCGCCACAGTGATGTAGATGGAAGAAACTACTGTCCCCATCCAAAATTCTTCACTATATCAACATGGACTTGTACCAGCCATCCTTCAAAACTACAACAGAATGAAAGGGGGTCTCTCATGTCTTCCCCTTGTTACCGCCATACGAACAAATTTTTCCTCAGATGACCTTCCAATGGAATAAAACGAATGCTTGCAGGGACGTCTGCTCTACCGATTTTCCAGCAAGAACCTTGTCCCATAGTCTCGATACCAACAGACTTCTAAGAAGCTGGTTTCCATCACTAGTAGAACCTAACGAGGAAATATGTAAGCTTGTAATCACGTAGTTGAGATTAGCAAATATGTCGGTGGCGTTGTACTCCCGTCGCTGACGCTGCCCATACCGGTTTCCCGACGATTTGGCGTTCCGAGATCCTATGAAATTTTTTGCCTGCCTCTGGCAACCCCCTCTCCCCTTGCCCCGTCCCAAGCAAGGGTTACCGACGATAAACGACGATCATTTCGGCGTATGGGCTGGTTGAGCAAACCTAGGCACAACCCTCTGGCCGGATAAGATCGCGGCGCGGCCTCGAGTGGACGGCGGAGTTAAAGGATAATTTAGTAATTACGGCCAGATGCTTGCCCCCCGGCTAACCTCCGCCACTCCCACGAATATAATCGCGTGTGCACGTACTCTATATCTTACACACGTGCGAAAGCCACGCAACTATCGGGGGCTTGTCCCCCGCGCGTGATTTCTCGGATCTCCTCTTCGACGTCCCGTCGCTACGTTGCGATAGGTCCGGCATTGAACGTTTCATTGCGGAGGGTAGGCGTTGGCGGAGAGAATCCTTCAGATGTCTCTGGTGCAATTCTTTGGTACGTTGTTATAAAGTGGGGACGGAGAATTCTTTTTTTTTACATCTGGGTTACTCAAATTTCTTTTGGTAAATGTAGGTAAAGAGGTTGACTAGTGTTCTGGAGGAATGCAGAAGTTTACTTCCGAGAATGCCTATCCGGTTGCATAGGCACTTTGAAGTTGAAGCATCTCGGCTTGGTAACGAATGAAATGTTAATGGAGACGGCTTGAGTGCAGGGACTCCTACCGGTACGTAAAATACCGGTATTATACCGGTATTTTTCGGTTGTATCTTCGTCTGAGACTCAATACCGGTATAACGCTCATACCGGTATTTCGCTATACCGAAACCGATATCATACCGAAATAGATAAATACCGAAAACAAAAGGTTACCGGTAACCGAAATAAATACCGGTATTTTTTCGGTATTCTTTTCAGTAACATGGTAGGTTTCGGTGTTCACCGAGAAGAATACCGAAAAAATACCGGTATTTATTTCGGTTACCGGTAATTCCGAAAACCGATTGTTTTCGGTATTTATCTTTTTCGGTATGATATCGGTTTCGGTATTTATCTTTTTCGGTATGATATCGGTTTCGGTATAGCTGTATTGGCGAAATACCGGTATGAGCATTATACCGGTATTAAGTCCCTGCTTGAGTGTAGGAGAGTCTCAAAGTATATTCCTCCATAGACTATGTTACGATCAAATCAGTCATATGTATTTCAATGCTTTCATTTAAAATTGATGCTCCTAGGGTACGTGGCTCTTGCCGATCCCTTAACGAGGAAATCGAGAAAGTTCGCGAATATTCTTAATCGCGTGTCGTAACCTTTAGATACTCACGCGTTCACCCACGTACACACGTTTCTGTCAGCGTGTTAGTCCGGCGTGAATAGCCCCCGGCAGAAAGAAATGTATATGTGCAGTCAAAGGCAGCCTGGTTCTCGAGGAATATGACCGTCATCAGTTGAAACAGGAAATCACGTGAATTTAAATCCTTCCACCTCGCATCTTCTTCGCAGGGAAGTTTATTGAAACAATCGATACGCGATCATGTTATGGGAAATATAGCATCTTTTTGCACATAAAATAAATCATCATTGGAGGCCGGTGTTAAATTATAATTTTCCCAGGCCCTGAAATATTAAACCGTGACAAACATGCGAGTGGTCACCTTGCCTCGATATAATGTTTAAGCGTACAAGCAGAAAATAAATCACACAAGAATGTTTAATGTATTAATTCCTATACACAAAGTAATCGCAGCGCTATTCTTCTAATCACGTCATCAATTTTCTTGATTAAAATCATAAGTATTGGGAAACCTAGAATTTCGATGCGCCAACTAGTGGCAGAAAATTGAACTACCGAGAGCAGGTCGAAATCCGTCGAAGTCCATAGGATTAACAGTGTTTATATAGACATGTTGTGAAAACTGAGTGTTTTTAAATTTTTTTGAACACTAAATGTTTACTTATTCGATTAATAAATACTTATTCGGAATGTTTTGTGGGATCCGGGCCTACTTTCGATAGTTCGCCAACTTACCACCACAGCGCTGAAATCTAAGCCACGCCTCCACTAAGTTTCCCAATATGTCCAATTTAAATTTTGCTTTGTAAAACACATTCTTTTGCTACGACACCAAACATATCTAACCTCGGATCAGGAAGCCGCCTACAACAAGGCTTCAATTCAAAGTTAAATCTGGCATCTTCTGTAATGTATTAACCTCAGTATTATGGCTATATAGGTATTTCTACTTAATGCAAATTCTACTGAATCTTACATTGAAAATTTGTCACTGTAACTCATGTTTGACAATATCGTGAAAAGCTACTGCAGCGCCCTCGTGGAATGCGGCTCCAATCCAATACCAGTTTCATCTATTTCTTCCTGCTTTACTCCCGAACTAATCCTAATTCCCAACAAGTCTCAGTCTAGTGCTGTTTAAATACCAGGAGCTATTACTCCCGATCCTTACCAGTTCCTATTCAAGTTAAGGTCCGATTCGGGGGAGTTGCGGCACGTAGTTTCCCTCGCAATTTAATCGAATGAACGCTTCGTTACGAGAACAGTTCCTTTATTTCTTATATCTCGAACATCTTTCCCCCTCAGAATGTTTCCATGCATTTCGATCCCCCGATCTGCTCATCTTCGCAAGCTACGCGCGTGCGTACGTACAAAGAGCGCCTGGGTCCGTGTGGGTGCAACTTGCTCGAAGCACGAAAGTACGTGCAGCCGAATGTGGTTTGCGCCACGAAGATCGTGCGAGTTTACTGCACGAGCGCTTCTTTGTCTCGCATTCTCGCACACGTGAGGGCTCCCTCTTTCCTCCTCTCCTTTTGCTCCTCCCTCCGCCCCCCCTCTCTCTCTCTCTCTCTCTCTCTCCCTTACTCTCTCTTGAACACGCCAGGACGTGCACGTGAATTTATGTGTCGGTTCTTCTCCAACGAAGGGCCCGTATCCCCGTCCTCGTCCGATTCATCACGGGCCGGAGATGATGCATCGTCTCCTGTGTCCCGATCGCCGCTCTCTTTCCTACGCGGCGCCGGTCTATCCGTGCGTCCTGCTTCCTCTTTTTCTCTCTAGCAGTCTTAACAAACGTTGGGTACAACTCAATCGCCGGTCACGATCCTTAAGCGGCTCTCACAGTGGGCCCTTTCAGGGCCTGCTGCATCGAACGGCGATCGGTTTCTGGTCGTTGAGTGATTTTTCGCTGCTTTCATCGCGAAACCCGCTTGGACACGTAGGTTAAAGCTTGATGGAACGTTCCTGATCGGGGCAGTGTGTACGTGGTAATTGAGGCAGCGAACGGGTGCTTTGTGAATGCGAGGTATAATACTTTTGTTTCAGGGAAAGTAGAACATTTGTGTACGAATTCGTACGCGGATGTCGATGCCTATCTCGGCTTCATCTTTAAGCTTGTTAGCTCTTAGGTACTTATTATTCTACCCTAATATCTTCATGCTATGATAGAGGTCTATTAGCGGAAAGATAATTTACGCACACAAGGTACGATGTAATCCTTAGCAGGAGTTGGAGTTTAGTAATTAGTCTTTCAGGGAAATTAAGATCTGAATAATGTTTGTTGACGCTTGCTACTTCTTCTTTATTATTATCTTCTAATTCTCGTATCTGTCGATGGAAACAATGACTTAACCTCACATTCTCCACGGTTAAGAAGATAGATGTATACTTTCCACCTAAACATTTTCCAAATGAGTAAAGGGCCACGAAATATCACGTCACGCGCGTTCTCGTCCGGATGAACTTTGCACTGAACTTTCCGAAAATGCGGGAGGTTCGGATTTACGTTTACAGTGGCGACGACGAATTCGCGAAACGTCAACGAACTCCTCGAGAGGGGGTCTCATTACGAGGGCCGTTCCCTCGTGAGAAGCTCAAAGAGGCGAAGAAGAAGCAATGGAAAGCTGACGGGGGATGAAGAAAGGGGAACGTGGACATGGCCGAAGAAACACGGCGCGACTGGCATCAGCATTAGCGCGAGTTTCCGAGGGCATTAATCAGGATTAAGCAGCGCGGTCGTCGGCATTTCTTGGCCAAAAACACCCTGATATTTTTCGAGCTATGGCCCCTGATTTATTTTTCTACACGTAGCTTCTTCGCGCTACTGATTGTCCATTTGTCAAAGCGCTGGTTCGGGTCGCTTTTAAACTCTTTTGTCGCGCAGACGTACGCCCGACGAAAGGGTTACAGCCTCCTTGTCTTCGTTTTCAATGAAGCCCAACCTCGAGGCATGCTGCATTCGCTCAGCCTCCTGCAGATTATCGTTGACGCTCGTTTAAATTTATTCAACTTTATTCTCTAACCTTTTCCCCGACCTCGCCTCACCGTCTATTTGTCTCGTTCTGAAATTATCGAAACATCCACCGATCTTTCACCAATCTACAGCGTTTCAATAAAAAAGTGACATCCAACATTGTGGTATCTGATCCCACTCGGATTTTGTTTATAAAGAATTTTGAAAACGGGGAAGGTCCGTTTTGGAACACGCCTGAGTTTATTTCTCCAATACTCTTTCATCGCCATAGTTTTTGTACATTGCTTAAAACATAATTAAAAAAAAAAAAAAAAATTGCTTCATAACGATTTATTCGTTCTGAAATGATTCTTAAGGTAGTTCCTAACCAACTATGTTACTCAAATTAGAGTTGGGTAATAAATAATATATATAAAGTAGTACGATACTATAGAAATAATAATAATAATTTTTAACATCGTGTATATATATTTTAAAAAGTTCAATGTTAATATAAAAAATTGTAATACGAAAATAGAATATTAAATTAATTAGCGTAGTAAATTGGAGCAGCAGATCTGACAACGTCGCATTTTTTTAATCAATATGTCAGAAAGTTTGCGTCATAAAGGTAAATTTAGTAAAAGAAAGAAATATGTCGGGTTGGAATCGCGGCACAAAGAATGCAGCAACGTAAATGTGTTGAGGTTAACGGCGAAATACTTGTAAAAGAAAATTCGGCAAACTTGAGAAAATTATTTAACAACAATAAACAAATTTAAGTCACAATTATGTTATTTAATATTTTATATACAAATTTCGGATAACTAATATGACTTACAATATAATTAGTCTTCGTATGAATTTGAATCGTCGTTCGCTATTTAAATAGCACATCGATTGTGCGACGTTGCCACGTTGATTGCTCTACGTAAGTTTCTGAAAAATTTGCATGTAAACCTATTTTTTTATGGGCATTTACGAAGAAACTACGTGGTCATTTTTGCAGAAATTGATAAATTCGTTTCCTGACATTTCGATGTACTTTCGTGCCAATTTTGGTACATTTATTGAATATGAATTTCCTGCTTCAGAAGGAAAACTGAAACTATAACCCTCTTTTTTTTTTACTCCGCCATATGCCACAGTGTTAAAATGCATCAACTTCAATTAACAATTTCTCGATAACTATGCGGTAAATCGATTTTAAACTTTGTACAAGGGTCTCTTGTATTCCAAATTAGTTTTGCACGAAATTTGAAAGAATTCTTGAATTTAGTAGATTATTCAGGAACTACCTTAAACACTCTCCTGTGTAGTGTCTAATATCTACTACGCAGTTATTCTTTTTACAATTTGCAAAATCGAATTGCTCGAATCAAGTCGAAATCGATAGCTTAACATAACGTTAGAGCAGCCAATATTGTACCGCGACTGTCGTCGTACCGCAGTAACTGATTGACAAAGAAGAAGAAACGTTCCTTTTATCGTGCCGGGGTTATCGGTCGCCCCCGACATTAGCCATTAAAATGATTGGCGCACCAATAATCAAGTCGCCCCGGGAACTGGTACCCGCGCGTCGTGCATTCTGTCACACGAATCGAAACCGCAGTTTCGGCCAACCTGAATCCGGTCGCGCCGAGCGGCTACTCGCTCGAAAGTGCGTGAAAAATGGGCTGTTCTTATGAATTTCTTCCTTCCAAAATAAACGCTCTACATAGTTCCGGTTTTGTACATTTGTTTACTAATATTTTACTGACACTTTCACGGCGATACATTAAATAGTGACAAGTAGTTACCGTGTCAGAGGTGTTTATGTGCGATCACTTTTAAAAATTATTAACATGATTGTGCCAGTGGTATTCATCTGAAATAAAAAATACAGATCAAAGTGAAATTTTGTTAAATGAAATTTTCTTCTCGAATGGTCGCCACTTTTTGCGCTTCGATATTAATGAATAACTGAGGTAGGGACGATAATGGCAACTGTACTGAATGGTAAATTTAAGTCGCCAAGTTCTGTACCTACGCGCTCATAGCTTGACAATGATTTTCCAACAATATTTTTAGCAACATTGATCATTCATACTCGCTAGAAAACGTGAGAATCCTTCTCAGCGTTAAACTTCTTAACATAAGAAAATTTATTGCCTCCAAAGCGTAGTAGCAGAAATGAAAGATTACAAAGACGAATGGAAGCAACGCGACCGGTTTTCCGGTTTGAAGTTAGTTCGTATAACTTCCCTGGGATTGAAAAAGCGGCGACTATGACAGACGGCGAAATCCATCGATACGAGAAGAAACGTGTCGCGAAAAATCTGCCGGTTACGCAAGAAACGCGAAACAGACGGATGGGAGTTACTGCGAACGTGCGTTAGCTCGAGGCAATTCAATGAGGCCACTGTTAGCGCACGAGTTCATTGATATCGCTCAATTAATAAATTTAAATAGCCCGACGTAATTCCACGGCGTCTCGTCGCCGACGACGAGCAAGGCTCCGTGGATGCGTCGATGACATCTCTCCTACCCTAATCGCCATTATTCTAATTGGAGGCGCCGAGACGCGGCCAGCGTTCGTATTTTCGCGCTCGATATCCGAGCGTGCGGGAAACAGACGAACGAACGTGATTTCGCAGCCGCCGCGCGACGCGCCGCACAGTGGGCAAAAAATGACATAGGGTAAACAGGCCAGTAGATGGACAGTTTAGCTGATTCCGAAGTTTACAACAAGGTGTTTCTTAAGAAATATCTGTTCTATTAAAAAAAAATCAAAAGCTTTCCACGTAAAAATGTACAAATTTAAAGAAAAAAATAACTGCAAGTAAAATGTTAATGTATTTAAGGATAAAATGATGAAAATTCTACTCATAGCCCGTATCACAAGTAGATGGACGATAGGGCTAGCAGATGGACAGTTCAGAACCAATAGATGGACGGGTGTCTGGCTAGACGAGTAAAAGACTTATTAGCTATAGTAGGTACCTAGATTAAGTTATTTTTGGTTAAAATATAGTTTATTTCATCAAAACTAAAAACGTATGGAGTCTTCATTGCCAGAAACCGGTGCAACAGGTTATGGGCCCAGGCCGCAAATAAAGTGAGGTTATGTCTAGCCTAAAGTGGCCAGACGTCTCGGATCGTGTGGAACTGTCCCGAATTTGAATTGTTTGTCCCGCATTGAAAACTGTCTCGGAAAGTGTCCCGGATTGGATATGTAACCTTTTTAACATTTTCTTAGTGGCACAAAGTAAAAATATATATCCACTAGTTCCTTTTCTAATATCATCCAAGGCTCTATTTAGATCATTACATGTATATTGATGTACGGTATATTTTTTTTAATGCTTGCCATCTAAATAAAAAAAGAAAAATAAGATACCTACAAGTAAATGTGTAAACTGTTTGTTTATTAAAAAAAAAACGGCTTCAAAAGGTTTAATTCCGTTCTGTCCATCTGCTGCGACAAGGTTAGAAACTCCATATCAGTACATGGACAGTCATTTTTATAAGTTCTATCGGTTTATTTTTCTTTGTTCACGCGTTTATATATAAATTGTTAATATTAGAATGCAATCATCTATTGCATACCTCTTTACAATACATCCAAATACGTTTTTTATTAACTTTAAGGGACGCGATGCTGAGCAATAGCTAATAATAAAAGAGTGACTCGCGCATAGTGGCGTAAAATCATACATACAAATACATTTTTCGCATACAAAAATTTTTTTTCGATAAATATGTTAATGTTTTGTAAAACAACAAACGTTTTTTCTACAAAATAAAAAAACAATAATATAGATTAAAACTCTAGTTCTTTCAATATTAACGATTAACCAACGATTCGTCCATCTACTGGGCCCGTCCATCTAGTGGCCTGCTTACCCTAGTTGCGTTGAAAAATCGATTCCCACGCCAAATCGAAAGGAAAATCAACGAAACTTGGTGTACCGGGGTAGGTATTAGGTATCGCTGGTTACGAATCCGTTGTGGGATTTTTGACAAAGAAGACGGCGGATCCAATATGGCCGCCCAAACTCGGCAAATTTTAGTATATTAATATATAGGGGAAGGTTGCCTATTTTGGACCACTTTTTTATTTTTCTCTCCTACACGGGCATAACACATTTCAGAAAGCAAACAGAAACGGGAAAAAGATCAACATTTTCTGCAGATTTTATCATGTATTTGGTGTGTTGATAAAATATGTGATTAAAATAATATTTCAAAAAAACTAAACTAATGACTTCGGTCCATTCCAGGCAACCGGTTTCGTAATTTGGACCGTCGGTTTCCTACGTTGGACCGCTCCTAAAAATCAATGAATTTAAATATACAATCTAAAAAACACTGATCAGGGCATTGAAAAAAAATGGAAACAGGAAGAAACAAGTATCTTACGGTGCACTTAGTGCAATAGTACGTTGTTTTGGTGGGTTTCACATTTGCACAACGTGTATGAACCCAGGCGCGACATTGAAGACATCGTATCATGTCTTCTTCACTGTTTCTGCTACATAGAAAGAAATACTTGAAAGAAAAAAACCTGTTTCGTATGCTTTTAACTATTCGCTACCATAACATAGATTGTATCCTACAATCCACCGGTCCAATTCAAGCATCTAGTGATGGTCCAATATTAGGCAACTTGTAGGTTACATCAAAAAGATATGTTTTCATTGTTATACTTATACGAAGATGGGAAAGTAAGGACATGAAGTTGTAGCTAAGACAGCACACTTTACACTAGTATCGTTTAAAATGATGGTACTTACAAGATGTAAAAAGAAATTCACTTGAAATAGCACGAAAAATAATGATCGTGCACCACGTGTTTCTCTATTTCGACGAAGCTGAACGACAAGCAAATGAATAACCGTCTCTCTGTTCTCGCACGTTCCATCTCCACTTCCTAAATCAGTGTAGCCAAAACAACCACTGCAAATATATTTGTTTATCGAGATACACAAATGGTCCAATCTAGGAGCCGGTCCAATAAAGGCAACTCTCCCCTATATAAGATTTATTTTCAGCTTCAACGGGCTTGAAAAGGAACTTTTACAATTTTTCCATTCGTTTATCCACTCTGACATTCCTTCTATCTTGTAAACTAAAATCTAACTCCTCTTTCATTTCTTTTAAACTTCCTTTTTATCTCTCTCAGCCACTCTATTATGCTTCCATTTACTGTCCCCTCTAATACCCTTTCTATACTGTATCCCAGTCTTTGTGTTTCCGTGCAGTCTTCAATTAGATGCTAGTAAAATAGGGATCGTATAGACGAAAAATGTTTTTTCTTGAAGTCCTAAAGCTATAACTTTATATTTTAGGAGTTTAGAAATTTGCATTATACTGTATATAATGCAATACTGAGGTAAGGCTGTTAAAAAATGGCGGATAACAGTAAGAAGCCAACATTATTTATTAATTTATTGAAATGCACGGCAAATGCTGCAAATACATAATTAAACTAACGAGTGCATATCTGTCGGAGACGAAAATAATGATTATTGACATAAAAAAATGTTTGTGGAATTGTTTATCAAAAATTTGTTTAAACAATTTTTTAACAAGGTGACAGTAAAATCCATTTCATACAATCATATTAATCATATTTTGTTGTAGAATTACTATGAACAATTGATTTTTATTAAACAATTTGTTAACAATAATAGATTTCAGTAATATTCATTAACTATAAGTGAAATTTTGAAGGTACATTGTTTTTATGACGTAGACTCCCACTATGCAAGGATTTTTGGAAATTCCATCCTCAAAGGGGTGAAAAGGAGTAAAATGAATTTTCGCGAACACCTTAATATCTCTTAGGCCCGATTAGATATCACCTTGGTTTTTACTTACAAAGGTTACCCACATAAATGCCTCAAAATCAATTTCAGAATTTTGCCGTAACCAACCCCCAAAGGGGGTGAAATGTGGTTTCACGGATTCCTCAAAATCTCATAAGCCGGATTTGATATCGATACTTGGTTTTAGCCTGCCAACACAAATACCTAAAAACCAACTAAGGCGGTGAAAAGGGGTAAAATGTATTTTCACAGATTCCTCAAAATCTCTGAAGGTTTTTTGCTTACCAATTGGTTGGTTGTCGGAGGACTGTATTCACGTTTCGTTTGTACCGAATGAAGACGTAATTGACTTTATGCTAATTTCGTCAGACCCTATTATAAGTGCCTTAAGAGTCCATAAACAACAAAAAATTAGAGGCTTGTGCGACCAAGGTAAAAGCTTATTAATTTCTAAAAATGATAATGAACAGGAGTCGGATGATGAAAATACAGTCATGGACGAGTCCGTCAATGAATTTTAGTTATAAAAGACCACGAGGCAACATAAATATTATTTTATTCAATAAACTTCAAGAAAACAAACAATTAAGAAGAACACGCGAAAATGGCGTGGGAATCAATTTTTGAACGTGACTATGTAACTTTCTCCCACTGTGCGCCGTTGCGGAGATGCGTCTCCGCAATTAGCGGATTCGTTTCCAGAATCTTGCACAGCTTTGACACTGACGAACCGATGTTTGGTGCCTGCGTGTTTCACCGACGTTTGGAGACTGATACATAAGGAAGAAAACGACTTATACAAAACAGAATCAATTGTATAACAAAAAAGCTGCAGGTCGGCAAAGGGTATTACATAAGTTGTTAATTAACGTTATGTACGCTGAAATTATTAAGCCTTAAAAGACTGGAAGAGTTGGTAATTCGTAGAATTACATGGATTATGGATTTTGAGATCACTATGAAATAGGAAGAAATGTAGCAAAGTTCTGTACATGCAGCATTGAGCAAAAAATCTGTGGCCAATCGATTAACGAATAAGTTGGAGGGCAGAGAGTTGCATAAGGTGTATTCGCGATTCGTGAATCTAGAGACGCGGTAGCGTCTCGACGCCAAGTACAGGAAAGACACCCTGTATATGTCGACTGTCGCTACCGCTATCATTTACTCGAGAAACGGCTAATCCAACCTAACCTGAAACTTATTTCATTAATATCTCATCACGCCTGCAATATTTTCTAAATTTAAAGGCATTTTTCTTATGTAAACCGCATATAAGCTTTCGAATAAGACCAAATTTCAATAAAATCTGTCCACGCATGACAGAGATATCATAATATCGTCTCATGAATCTGTCAGAAACGGTAAGAGTTTTCTTCTGATTCTCCAGCCAAATTTTCGTCAACATAATACGTATACGCGTTACACGCACACCTTCAGCCAAAAGAAACTAGGGTAGAAGCCCCAATTACTGACACATTAAGGACTGACTCTAATATTATTGCATAGTATCTGTATTTATTGACTAAAAGTATAAGTTTTTTATTTTATTTATTATGGTTTAATATATTTACTTCAAGAAAAACATTTTGTGGGTCTTAGAATTTCTATTTTTATATATAAATTCATTAATCTAACAAACATATTTCGAGATTCTATTACTGACACCTCTAAAACGTGTGTGACTGACTTACTGACACCTCAATTACTGCCAGTTAACCAAATACTGACACCCCAATTACTGGCAACTAACCAAATACTGACACCCCTATTACTACCAGTTACCCAAATATTGCCATCACATTTACTATCACTTTCCAAAATTCACTTTTTGGCTTTAATTACATTTCAGAATACATTTGCATTATATATTCTCATAAAGCATTACATATATTTTTGAAAGCATTGTAAATGTATAGGGAATATAAAAAAATGCACAAAGTTTCATGTGGAGAACAAATATTTTATTTGGATTAAAATTGATCATTTTTTAAATCCTAGCAACGCAGAAATTACTATGAATATTTATTGTACCTTTGTCTTATACATATATATCACAGCTTCGGTTATATTTATAACAAGGAGGTATTTGAAGTCTTTTAATTAATATTGTTTGCCCAGGCAGTCGGAATCGGAACACTAGAATACCTAGGTTAGGTTGCACGCAACTGTAGACGGTATGGGTGTCAGTAATGGCGTCATGCTTTATTTGCCCGACTAACTACTGTCATGGCAGTAATTAAAAACTGATTAAAACGCTTGTGCCAATCACTGTCATCCAAATATTAATTAAAAAAGCGTAATTAATCGTTCAATTATGATCGTTGTGACTTTCTATGATACTTCTATTGTACTAAAAAATTAATGTTTATTATGTAAATAATTTAAATATAGTAATTATAGCCCTTTCTTTAGTGCCCTGTTTTCTCTTTCACTAGTAAGGAAGTAGCCATTTCCACTGTTGTCATCAAATTAAAATTTTGTATCGTCTTATACAAATTAATGAAAAATAAATATTAAGTGGTGCATTTTCTAGCGTATAGATTATAGGTTGAATTACATAATTCTTTTTGTGTATGACTTTACAACGTTTATTTATTCGTTATTTTCAGTAAAATAGCTTAAGGTGTCAGTAATTGGGTAGGTGTCAGTAATTGGGGGTTCTACCCTAGTGTATGTTTCGTTCGTCCGTCATTGTACATATATACCTATGTATACTATTGAATTTTATAACCTACCAAGTGTCATCGCTTTATAACCTACCAAGTGTCAATTCATCATAACCTGCCAAGTGTCAAATAAGGTAAGTTGTCCAAATTTGAAATGTCACGAGTTTTTACACTACATGGGAGACTGAATTATTGTCTCAATTAACAAGGTGGGTCGCCAAAATATTTTAATAGATTTTTATGTAGAGTCGCAGACTGGGAAGTTGTCCGGAGAAGGTTCGACAGAGAATATCTCTTACAGCAAAATATTATCCAAAAGACATGTGCGATTACCTTATACTTTCAAGTTGGCCTTCTTAGTTTGTATTTGATCAGTCGATTATTCATTTTCTGTGCGAGAGTCTTCAAACGTATCCTGGAATTGAAATGAATCTACATCATCTATACATATTAACTTGATAAACCGTTCTTAACAAAACCATCGAGAATCTCTAAAGGTGGAATCAGGCAGAACGTGGCTCGGCTCATCCAGGTTCGGCAAGTCGACTCGGCGGCGAGCCCGACTCGGCGGCGAGCCAACTTGCTGAGTCCCGCGCCCTGGGACCCTTGAGCCTAGTTTACATTAGTCAAGTAACTCGACTTGGTGAACTTTGTGAGCCCAGTGCTCGGCCCAGCTACTATGCTGCCCGCTCTACCACTCGACTCGGCTGAGGCCGCGTCCAGATCTGAACCGAACGCCGAACCGAACGCCACTTGAGTAGTTAGACGGAGCAAGACAAGTATATCACTCGCCTTACTCCATCATATAACTACTCAAGTGCGTTCGGTTCGGCGTTCGGTTCAGATCTGGACGCGGCCTAATACTCGCCCGTTTACTCCACTTTTTTACTCGACCAACTGTTTACACTAGTCGAGTTAGATATGCTTTTTCACACTCGCCACTCTACTGTACCGTTTACTTGACTAATGTAAACTAGGCTTTATGGCTCGCCGACTCGCCGTACCTGGGCGAGCCGAGCCGACTCGCCGACAGAGTTGGGCATTATTCGACTAAATTTTTATTCGACTTTTTTATTCGATGAACTCGAATAAATTTTTAGTCGACTAAATTTGTATTCGACTAAGAATTTAGTCGACTAAACTCTTAAATTCTTAGTCGACTAAATTTTTAGTCGTTATTCGTTCCTCGATATTCGTTTAGTCGAAGCCGTCCCGGCTCGGCTCCCGAGGCCCGACTCGGGCCGGGCCGAGGGGGGTATCATGAGGCAAGGGAAACGCTTTTCGAGTGTATCTACCGCCCCTACCAGGGGCTGCTCGGTATTCCGTACTATACATATATCGTCAATTTTAACAATTTTCACAAGATTGTAAATTCCGTTCTGTATATTGCACAACAATAGAGGTCGAAGATCTTGTAATAACGTATAATATTACAATAACCACCGTTTAGCCGTCTAAAATCGAGAGACTTTCGGATATGTATCCATAACTTCCGAAAACCAATAGTTTTTTAACTGAAACTTTTTTGAGTAATTGATAATACTATGTAAAGATAGTCAAAAACGGGAAATCTGCATCAAGCCGTTGACTTGTAAAAAATCCACAAAATGTACACATTTTCCGAGGGTTCAAACAGGTCATCTGTGCCAGTCGAGCGTTTATTTTCGTTTGCAACGATTACAAATTCTCCTAAGGCGAACAGACTATCGGACAAGCTGTTTGAACAACGAGTTGCACTGAAAGCAAATTTGTTAAGTACAAATAAATAATTACTAAATAAATTATTTTCTAAGATCATTGTTATACTGTCTTTTGGCGTCGCCTTTGCGACGATCTGATGAGAAATGCGGAGCCTGAAATTTCTCACTTCTTAATCGGTTTTTTTCGCTACGGGCTATCGGGCGGATCACCTTTACCCATACAGCACACCTCGTTGCAGCAGTATTGCAGGGACGTTGCTGCAATATTACGTTGTTGCAGGTTGCATTGCAATATTGTAGGAACGTTCCTGCAATATTGTCGTGCATTATTAGAGTGGCAATGATCCTACAATATTGCAGCAATATTGCAATTTCGTTGCCGTGCAATGTTCCGTTAGCAACGATGGTACAATATTGCTGCAATATTGTACGATCGTTGCCGTGCAATGTTCCATTGGCAATGATCCTGCAATATTGCTGCAATATTGCGCGCACATCGTCGTGCAATACTGTAGTGAAAACTTGTGGAAACATTACAACAATATTCTGAAGCAACTATGACTTTGTCAAAATTTTTCGAAATATGTACATGACGTCGAGTGGATTCTACGGCGTGTTTCATTTAACTGGATACGCACCGCAATATTGCCGAAGAGTTGCAGGATCATTGCCACAATTTTGCCGTTTCGTTGCAGAATCATTGCCGGAACGTTGCAGGACTACATATTCGTAATGTTGCCGCAACTTTGCAAAAATACACACCTGCAATATTGCGAAGGCGGACATAGGACTGAACCTGCAACGTCTCTGCAATGTTATGTTGCAACATTGCCATCTTGCACCGCATCATTGCAGAGACGTGGCTGCAATGTTATGGTGCTGTGTGGGTAAGCGGGATTCACACTAGCCGTCTAGCGGCGGCTTGCCGGCGGCCGTCACCACTAGCGCAACGGAGACACATGCATCTGGAGATCCTCCGACTAACGAATAAGGAGGAACCAATAACGACTAAAAATTTAGTCGACTTAAAATTTAATCGACTAAAAATTTAGTCAGTTCATCGAATACAAACTTAGTCGACTAAAAATTTATTCGTTAGTCGCGAATAACTTCATTTATTCGAAATTCGTATTCGAAGGTTCGTCGAGAACAATTTAGTCGAATAATGCCCAACTCTGCTCGCCGAGCCACGCGCCGTCCGCCTTCACCTTTAGAATTGTTTGGAATAACTTCGTTTGCAATGTGGTGCACTGCACAAAGTGGCAAGAGCGAAACGTAGACACTCTTAAATACATGACACGATGCACAATGAAACATTAGTAGACCCCGTACGAAAGATACAACGTACATTCAAGATCTCAGCCACTACTAAACATAACCAAGCGCGGATCATGGAACTTTCAAAAATCTAATTTCAACTGCCCTTACAATTTCGCAAAGGAAGAAAGGAAAGAGTCATGCCTTGACGAACCTAAGAGTAAGTTAGTCCTCCAGAGTAGTCCCTCGATGACCATCTAGTGAATTAGACGAACCATAAGGCGCGTCTAGCAGATGGAAAAATGCAATACGGCTTGTAATCGATGCGCTCCGGATATAGGCGCGACGTTAGAGCATCGCCGTGGATCGCGAGCGAGGCTCGTTAGCGTGGCAGGACCATACGAAGGGTAGGTGCAAACAGGTCCATTAAACTGAATGGCGAGACATTCTTTTCGCGCGCCCGCCGCTGATGTAAATCGACCTTAATGGCCCGCGTTAATTGAAGCCGCGTCCGTCCCCGGGGCTGCTTGACTTATCGCGGGAGGAATTCCGTGCAGCAGGTTGTTCCACGAAAAGAAACGCCCGAAGAAAACGCGTCCACGCAGGACCACATGCTCCCGCGTCTGCATTTGCATTCAAGTACGTTTCTATCTGCACCTGCCCCTCAGCACATTGCGGTTAAACCTTTTTGCATTTGGATAAGCAACGAGCCGGTATCTTGTTCGCGATTTTTCGCTTTTTCGCCCGGCGATGAAAGGTACCCGTGCGGATCGGCTCCGCGTGATTTCGAACAGAATCTT
Organism: Andrena praecox; assembly: GCA_963932275.1. Classification (NCBI taxonomy): domain Eukaryota; kingdom Metazoa; phylum Arthropoda; class Insecta; order Hymenoptera; family Andrenidae; genus Andrena; species Andrena praecox. Next base: position 9,821,451 of record OZ010729.1, read on the forward strand.
GCAGAAACTTCTCGGAAATCGTTTACGAGATTACCTACCCTCATATCGTGCACGTTTGTGGTCGATGGATTTTTTTTTTTTTTTTTTTTTGAAGGGGGAGTGTTAGGAAGAAATAGAATTTGTGTTGTTTAAACGATTGCGGAAGAGAGCTATCAGGTAATTCAGTATAAGCCACGAGTGATATGATTATAGGTAGATAAAAATATTGACCTTTCGTGTTGGATTAATTGGTTAATTCTCGTATTAAAAAGTCTGCTGCGGAACAGAAATAAAGAAATACGAAAGTAGATTTTGATGTGGGTACTCTGCTCCTACATACAGTGGGTAAAAAAATTCTGCGTACGAACATGCTCAACTGCAAAAGGAATGTGAAAAATGTTTAAAAAATGAAACTCGGTGGTTCATTTATAAAGAAATATGGAATAAAATTAATAAATTACAAGTTGAATTATTATATACAAAAGTTATGCTTATCCTGACAGAAATTCGCGCCAAAAAAGTCTGCGTACAAAATAAATACCTCATGTTTATTCCGTGTTCCAAACAGTAGATTACTGGCATTAGAAATTAGAAACATAATATTACTGTGGATGATAATTAAGTAATTTGCAATGCTAAGTGCTTTACAACCTATATCAACTAGAAGGTAATTACAGATGGTTATTGTCCTTGGCTGGTGAATTCTTTTCGTACGCAGACTTTTTTACCCACTGTAGGTAAGGATGATTTAGATTCAGAAAATTGAGGAACAATTCGAGTTTCCTGTAAATTATAAAAGTCTTGGTGCGCTTTGACAATAGGCAAGGTTGTTCGTACAAAATTTTTTCTTATTTCCCATATCAATATCCATTTTGTTTTATGAAAAATTTACATAGCTATTATACATATGAAGCAGTCAGAGCAACAACGGACCAACCCATATTAAAAAAAATTTTTTTTCCCTATTTTATATAGTTAGTAGATCCTATTGAAATATGTTATTGCTACTAATTCAATTTCGAAAAAAATGTGGGTTAGTCCGTTGATGCTCTGACTGCCTCATATTGTGACATTGATTTATAGTACGGCAATTAATATTGAAATATCTTTCACGAGCAACATTATCAATAAATATTAAGTAACCATATTATATAGAGATAGTAAAAAATTCATACAATTTATATACCAGGATATTTAATGCCAAAGAAGTAGCTGTTAGCAAAAAACTTCAATTCTTACGATTGGGCTAAATTAAGCTTCATCGTGATAGGTATTCCAGTTGGCTGTCATTAATCGTACACCAATCGACACACGTTGCGTCACATAATACATGAACCTTTGAGTTACTTATGTCATTGAAGTTTTATCAAAGTAAAGTATACAGTCGATGTTGACAAACTTTTCTAATATTTATTGAAATTCTAGAGGTTGTTTTAGAAACCCTAATATAATTCGTTTAATTTAAAATAGCTGTTCAAAGACGATTAATGTGTAACTTATTTTTGAAAAAGTTTTTTTTCATCAGATATTTTTCTTTTTAAACTATTTTCAAAATTTTGTTAACGCAAGTTTTCAGCGCTTATTGTACCATTAAACTTTTGTTTGAAACATTTTTTTCTGCCTGTTGTACTTTCAGAATTTTGTTATGACTATGTTATCAGACTATGTTACACTTATGCCAAATATTTGTAAGACTAATTTATAAAACAATAAAATACGAAACTATCGTTTGAAACGTTATATTTTATCGAGGAAACAACGAAACGACCCTATAATAGAATACTTTTTTCTGCAGTATTTGATACTTTATCGATAATCAAGACGAAATTATAAGGAATATGAGATTTTTACCTTTTCTTGATGTGTTCCCAAACGTTCATTTAACTGTGGTCAACGAGGGCCTTGGAAAAGAGAAAGCGCGGTCGACACTTGAGGGTGCTATAAACCAGGCCTTTTCGGGGACTGCGTCGGTGCCTACACGAGGGAGGCTTTCGCAGACGGTGACGCGGAGAGGCATTCGTGGAAATATCGTTGACGACGACACATCGTTGTTTCCTCGTTGAAATACAACGTTCCAAACGATTTTTTCGTATTTTATTCTTGTATCCCTTTAATTAGTCTTACAAAATATTTGGCATTCCAAGTAAAAAAACCGAAGGTGACCGTTATATCTGGATAAAAATGTAACAAAGTAAAAAACATAGTATTGCATTATATGTCCTTCTTGATACCATGCAACTTTTGTTTAAAATATTTTTTAATACAGCCAATAATTTACGAATAAATTGAGACTCTCGCGTCAGGTGAACCACCCTGTATATGCAAATACAGAGCACGGATATGATGGACTTTTGATTTTTACATTTTAAAAAATGTTATTATACTCATCATTTTCTCGGATTTTGTGCAAGACTGAATCCTTGAGTGGGTATAATCACTTCTACAGACGTGGAACACCTCGGGCTCGACTTTCTAAAGAGTTTGAACGATTCTGGTTCAATAGTCTTGTTAATAAACGACTTATGACCGCGAGTGAGTCAAGCACTGGCCGCGCCGACTGCGCCATTAGTTACCACTTTGCAGCGGAGGTCCGCGCCGTCTGTATTTTTATACCCATGGTAATAATTTTCTCCATTCGATCAACAGCTACCGAAGTTTACTGTAACACAATTACCTAAAAGATGGCAAAACTGTTTGCTGCGTGTTTGATTATAAGCTGACAAGAACTCCGTGTTGCACAAAATGCGAGAAAACTCCAAATGGGGTAAACCCTAACCTCTAAGCGGAAATCCCAAATTGGAGTGTATATATTTTTTTGTGAGGTTTTTATATGGTCTTAATTTTCAGTGATTATCGATGATTATGGAAATCTCATTGAAATAAAATATCTTGAGTACCTATTAAGTCTTTTATTCTAAAAATATTCAATGAATTACAAAAATAGGCATAACAGTACAATCGCTGGCATACTTAGCACATTTATTGTCACAGTGTGTATCAATTCTTGGCACTCAAAAACTAAAAATAAATTGTTGACTTTTTAATAATTCTTCATTAATAACTAAAAATAAAAATAAATGAGGGATCGGACAGAAGAAAAGAAAATTAAGATCTAGTTAGAGTCATCTGATTCAGGATAATTGCTGAAGAAGTCTATTTGCCATTTCAGTTGGTTTTCATACTCCTTATCAAAATATTAAGAAAACGCTTAAAATTCAGCACTTTGTCCCACCGCTACCTTTAAGACTTTTTGTGGTGTTGCCAGATGTATGTAAAATGTGTAGTTCAACTACTAGAGTTTGCAGTGTTGCAGTGAAAGAATACACAACATTAAGATTTAACCCGTTTTTCCTAATAGTTCTGATCTGACAAATTCAACCAAATATGCTTTTCACACCCCACTCTGAGGGCTGTTTTTAACCCTTTCCACAGGGACGCTAAACGGTAAAAAAATACTTTCCAATTTTTTTTTTTGTGAAATTCATTTTACCTAAGTTTCACAAAAATCGGTGATTGTCACTTCGAGATGCTCCCTCGTCAGCGCGCTCTCTCCGCATTGTTCTTTTCGTTCGGTTAAGAGCGAATCGCAGCGATCGAGCCTAGATCGTTAAACGTCTGCCCGGTCTGCTTACGTCGCGCAGGCGCATAGAGCGCGAAGCGACGCGACGTATATTTACGAGGGGAATAAATGTGCCGACGTAGTGGCGAAGACCCGCCGAAAATTAGCCTAGTGACAACGATTAATGATCGCCGCAGGCTCGCTCGGGCGATTTAAATCTCATCCACGACTATATCTGCGCGCAGTTTTATATGCATCTGCTCGTACTTTTTGCGGTTCTTCCCCGACACCGTCGCAGGGTTACCCGAGTGTCATGAACTCGCGGACTCTCGCTGGTATAGCAGAGCTCCGCCGTGCGCCGCTGCACTTCAATAATCGCTGTACCGAAATATTACCACGGAACGCGTAATCTTTGCCATTCAAGCCGGCGACCAGTTTCTTCCACACGTGTCTCCTCTAAACAGTGATTAATATTTTCTGGCGCGGCTCCATTACGTCGAGAATACTGTGTCTTTATCAAGCGTATCGTTAAAGAAGAAGTCCTATATTTTGCCTGAATATTTTTTCCCGCCGCAAAGAATGCCGCGAAAGGTCCGACGGCCCATAAACAATAAATTAACCATTTATTGCAAACGGTCGATTCCCGGAATACAAATGAATGATAATCGCGAGCGGTGCGAGTCCCCGTTGGTTGAGAAAAGGAACAGCAACGCAGGGAGGGAGCCGGGGGGGCGCTCTATCGACAGGCATTTCATTATTGGCTGTCTCTCTACCGGTTCGGCCTAACGAAACCTCGATATAATCGCCAGCCTACCGAATTAATGAAAGCAAAATTAAAGGGCCAGTCGTTTCTCATTAATCTCCGCCGTCTGCGTAAAAAGCAAATGATGGGTGTCCGAGCCACGGAAAGATGATGGACGCGAGTTTTCGGGACACCCCGTAGAGCACTCGCCGGTGTACTCTCATCGAGGTCTCTCTGCCTTAAGTGATGGCGGCCATAATGTTTTATGCAACGAAGTAGGCGGATGAGAACACGAGCCCACCGCGGGCTGTCAACGCGCGATCATAATTATTTGGCGTTCCGTTCGGCGTGATTTTCTTTTAGTAGATACAAATGTGTGCGCACAGATGCGACTTGAAGCGTGCACGTACGTTGCTGTATTCTCGATTGAAGATGCCATTTTGCTTTCGCTTCTGCTTTTGTGCTTACTAATAATTATTAGCGATTCCTTGTACTAGAAAACACAACGCAACTTCTACTGAAATTGAAGCATAGTTATTGGGAAACCTAGAATTTCGATACGCCAACTAGTGGCAGAAAATTGAACTACCGAGAGCAGGTCGAAATCCGTCGAAGTCCATATGATTATCAGTGTTTATATAGACACATTGTGAAAAACGAGTGTCTCTAAATTGTTTTGAACACTAAGTTTTTACTTATTCGATTAATAAATACTTATTCGGAATGTTTGGTGGGATCCGGGCCTACTTTCAGTAGTTCGCCAACTTACCACCACAGCGCTGAAATCTAAGCCACGCCTCCACTAAGTTTCCCAATACTACGAGAACCAGTGGCGCACTCTGGATGTAATCTTCGGGGGAGCTGAGTTGAACGGTTAAAAATATATTTAACGCAAATTCAATAAAATTCCTTAGATGATTATGAAAATTTATTTATAAAATGAAATCCAGTTTTTTTCCTTTTTACGAAGCTCTTGAATTACTTAAGTCGTGGCCACATTAAAACCGTGCGATGGAGGAGATTAATAATTTCCCGGTGGATATAGATGTATTTACTGACTCCTTAGGGGTCTTCAGGGACCGTATACTTAAGGGGCTGTCGCCTCCAATTCTTAGGTCTTAAGTGTTATGCGATATATTCTTTTGTTTTTGCTTTTTGTGCTCTTAGTGGACTGTTATGTTTTGTTCTGTTTTTTATGTATATTTTATGTTTTTTTATATTATGTTTTATGTTATATTTTATGTTTTTTTTCATGAACTATGTACTACTGCATTTCTGTGTTCAAAATTTTGTACTCTAAAGGGTTCTCCCGTAAATACAATAATAATAATAATAATAATAATAATAATAATAATAATTAATCTCCTCTTTTTCTCCTTCTTTGGGGGATGCGCCACTGAAAAGAACAATTCGTAGAGCCGTCTATTACACGCCATAACGAATGAAGGGCATTTGGGAAGAAAACACTAGGATTCAGTTGCAACTTCGGCCCTAACACGCAATAAAATCGAATTCATTTCATAACGCTGCACAGTTGTGAAAATACTAAAGGAGTAATAACTGTCCCAGCGAATTCAACGGAGAGCAGTGGCGAGGTGACACCGACTCGCGATCCCAGACGAAACATTCATCAGTCGAAGGCGCAACGACGCCAAATCCCAAAAGCGAAGCGCCCTCCGGGTGCCCGGAAATTTCAAATCCCACCACTGGCGGTCTTCGCCCTCCCTGCGGGGCATATAAATCGCCGGCGATATTTCAGCGTCGTAAGTCGCGGCTCTGTTCTCCGGTTACGCGACGATTTGCGCCGGGGAAGCGAGGCGGCCGCGGGTGCTCTTCGATCCGCGCGCGGAGCGTAAAAAAAAAAGCGGCCGTGGCCCCGCGGAGAACAAGAACCAAGGATTTTTAAAGGAGGTTGCGGCGCATCCGTAGGAAACGAATGATCCGCAGCAACGAGCGCAACGTTGTGTCCCGATCTGGCCCGAAACGTTCCAATTATACGCGAGAAACGGCCCGAAACAGGTTCCGCGGTGGAACGTACACATAATTTCCCGCCCCGATACCAATAAAAGAGCTGGCCACGATTTTATAAGAGCCGCGCCTTCTTAACGCCTTTTTCTGCCTTTTGGCTCCGTGGATTTCTCTCGCTCTCCCACCCCGCTCCCTGTCTCGCTCTTTATCAGCGTATAAAATCTTTTTTTTCCATCTCCCTCGGAGTAAACCTGGAAGCTGCTTTTGCTCTATCTTCCTCCGCCCTATCGTTCCCTGTCAATCTCCATCTTTATCACATCCTTGCGCGCCCTTTTCTCCATATTCCCTCTTGTGCCTCGTTCGTTTGGCTCGCCCCGTCTCTCTCTCTCTCTCTCTCTCTCTCTCTCTCTCTCTCTCTCTCTCTCTCTCTCTCTCTCTCTCTCTCTCTCTCTCTCTCTCTCTCTCTCTCTCTCTCTCTCTCTCTCTCTCTCTCTCTCTCTCTCTCCTTCTTGCCGCGTTATTCTGGGTCTATCTTTCTGGTTTTCCCATCCGCTCCGCGCTCTCTGTCTCTGTTCCTTCGGGGCCAGTCCGGCGCGGACGCATAACAAGGAATCCTACAACTTTATGGTCGCCGGACGGCAGCACCGAGCTTTTATTGGCCTGACCATCGGCCGACTAATGGCTCGGTGTATCCAGATCCGCTGAGTTCGCGCCAACCACCACACAACTTCTTCATTTTACCACGCCGTACCTTCTCGGGCATGGCTGCTGCGGTACCTACCGCGCTGTCACAGTCCCCGGGCGCGCTCTAAGTTCTGGCCGATTTCGATATCGAAACGCGAGCATTCGGCCAGAACCCCGAGGAGTAATGGTCGACGCGAGAAAGGGGAATCGCAGAGGTGGCTGGCTCTTGAGAGCCCGCTGCCAGAGATACGGTCGCTCGTTCCCTCTTTGGCTCTTTCACGAGCCGGTGCTCGATGCTGGCGTGACCTTTAAGGAATATTCCTCTGTCAGAATCTAAGGAGCGGTTTTTGAAAAGGGACCAACGGACGCGTGATAAATGAACATTGCCTGGAAGAGAGACAGTATGGGACGACAGTGAGTTTCAGGATGAGGTCTGAGAGATCATTTTACACACTTCGGTGGGAGAGTACTTTGTTGCGCACTTGCTATTACGAATAATATAGCAAAAGCGACTAATGCTACTTTATAAAAACATCCCCGACTATCGAGAGAAACGAAAGCCTAATCATCCACGTCGAGGGAACGCTATTAATCAGTCCAAATTCGTATACGGAAGGGAAACACCACTGCGCGTACCCAATAGGCGACTAGCCGTCTCTAGCGTCGAAGGGCAGAAACAAGGCCCCCGATACGGAGGAAGACGAGGCGAACCAGAACAACGGGAAGAGCGATATGCAGCTGAAGAGAACCACGGCGTAGCGGGGATGAGCGAAATGGTAAGGGGTGAAGCCAAGAAACAGTAAACGACCCCAGCGAGAGAGGAGGGAGTGGTGAGTGGGAGCAGAGACCAAATGGGAATAGGGGAGAGAGAGGGCCAGCGATAATTGACCGTTTAACGATCGCGCCGATTTCCTCCCCCTGCGGCTCGGAGGTCCTCCAGCGAGGACGGACACGGCCGTATACGCGAGAAAGCTAAACGAGTACGAGAAGATACGAGAGAACGTGCGAGTCGTGAGTACAACATCATCAGAGGCAGGCCTGGTCGCTGGGTTCCTTGGTCCGTTCGTATAATAAAGACGCGTTCCGCCGCTACCTCCACATTCACCCTCTCCCTCTTCTCTACCTTCCCCATCTCATCTTCGTCTTTGTCTCCCCCGTCTTCTGTTATCTTCCATTCCGTGGCTTCGTCCCTCTCGGTCCCGTCCTTCTGTCCTCCTTCAACCCTCCCCTTGCCTCGTCCCCTCGCCCCCCCTCCCCCCTCCAGGGAATCTTTTTATTTCCCTGCTCCCTCCCCTCCTTCTGTCTGTCTGGTCGTACGTTTTGCTTCAGAGATTCGCTATTCGAGCGGTCCTCGCGTTCGTCCTTCTCCCTCATTCGACACCCGCATCCCCCTGGTGTGTCGTCCTTTTCCAGGCCCCTCCGCTCCCCTCCCCCCCCCGGCCCCACACCCGCCCCCCCCCCCCTCCGATCTACCCCGTCCCGTTCTATGTCTCACTCTTCTTCTCCTCTCGTCGTCGCGCGCTCGTTGTTCGGCTGTTGCTCTCTCTCTGTCCGTGGAGGGCTCCGGCAACCCGCCCCCTTCGCCCGCAGCGCGGGCATCCGTGGTATTTTTGAACCGGTCCACGACAGGAGGCTGCTTCAGGGCCGCACTTTCGGAGGCATCGTCGAAAATTCCCTTCGGCGGGCATCGGGGTCGAAAATTTCACGAAATCCCAGCGAACCGGCTTGCTCGTCTCATGGGAACTTTTCATCGAGGATAGTTTCGCAACGAGAAGAATAGCGGACATATTCGATTGACGACTGTTTGTACTTAGTGCGTCTTTCTGGAGAGATAGCGACCCTTGAATCGCGAAGAGGGTTCGAACTGTACCTGCAATTGCAACTTGTAGGAATAAATATTATGAACCGCAAATGTACGATGCGCAAAATCCGTTTACCGTTTAAAGGCGCATTCGTACGTAGCAGTTCCGCGACAGTTCAGTACCGTCAGCGTCAGTGGCAGAAAATATCGTTTCCCTGTTTCGGGATGGAGCAGTTCACGCCTGCCCGGGTCAGTTGCTGACACTGACTCTGACGGCACTGAACTGCCACGGAACTGACACATGCGAATCCGCCTTAAGGTCCGCGCACACATATCCGTTCCGTGTCAGTTCCGTTCCGGCGCAGTTCCGGCGTGCCAGTGGTAAGAAGAAGAGACCCTCTACGCCCCTCTTCCACTGGCACACTGACGCGGAACTGACACGGAACGGATATGTGTGCGCGGACCTTTAAGGTCTAAACACACATATCCGTTCCGTGTCAGTTCCGCGTCAGTGTGCCAGTGGTAAGAAGAAGAGGGGCGTAGAGGGTCTCTTCTTCTTACCACTGGCACACTGACACGGAACTGACACGGAACGGATATGTGTGTTTAGACCTTAAAGGTCCGCGCACACATATCCGTTCCGTGTCAGTTCCGTTCCGGCGCAGTTCCGGCGTGCCAGTGGTAAGAAGAAGAGACCCTCTACGCCCCTCTTCTTCTTACCACTGGCACACTGACGCGGAACTGACACGGAACTGAGACGGAACGGATATGTGTGTTTAGACCTTAAAGGTCCGCGCACACATATCCGTTCCGTGTCAGTTCCGTTCCGGCGTGCCAGTGGTAAGAAGAAGAGACCCTCTACGCCCGTCTCAGTTCCGTATCAGTGTGCCATTGGTAAGAAGAAGAGGGGCGTAGAGGGTCTCTTCTTCTTACCACTGGCACGCCGGAACTGCGCCGGAACGGAACTGCCACGGAACGGATATGTGTGCGCGGACCTTTAAACTGTCTGCGATGGCAGGAGGCTCTTCGCATCCGATTTCGTCTCAAGTCAACTTGTTGAAGACTCGTTGAAACTTGCGATTCTCACGGCGATAATTAATTTGCCCGCGTCAGATTCGTCAGCCGGCCGTTGACGATTCGTGCTAGTTCGCCGGAGATTCCTTCGCGAGCTCTGAGAACGCTGGCAGAGGAAGAATGCGGTACGTTTGCAAGAATGCAACCGAGAGAAGGATCGAAGCAAAGGTATCGAAATGCTTGCTGGAAAGGTTGATTAAGTAATCTCTATTGTGATTTCAAGACACGGTTCAATGGTTTGGCTTTGGTACGATTCGACGTGATTTGTGGATAATCAAAGGCGCGCAGAGAGAGACAGAGCATTGTGTGGGTGACTTGTAAAGAAGCTACAGAACTTTAATGCTATTATGCCCAGTTGGTTTTGTGCAAGGAGGTTGGTTTAATTACTTTCCACTATAATTTTGCAGCGTGCGCAAACATATTATTTATGTATGGTCAGAAGTATAAAAAGAGAGATAGCGAAGTGAACTGTAGCGGCCTTTCAGCGATTCTTAGCGCTAATTGTAAAAGCTGATTAACACAAACGAGTTGTAGAATATTAATGGTACTCGCTTGCTTATTAGTTTCTGATAATAAAAATAGTAAAGATAATGGAGATCTGAGTGTCCACAGTTGGACAAGCAGTCTGTTTCTTGGTGTTTATAAAACTTGTGCCATTACTAAACAGGACCGATAGAAATTGAAAATATAGACGTCCCCACGCAACGATCGGTAATACATTCTCATTTCTTTGAAAAATTTCTGCAGATTAACTCGCTATAAGGCTCCATCCGCCTCACCAATTGCGATCTTCGATGCAGACGTCGATGATTAATTCGATCCATTTTAGGAAGCTTGTTAACTCTTCATCGCACAATCTCCTCGGACAATTTCTCGACGCATCGTGTCCGTTACGAATGGCTCGGCTCGATCCGTTAATTTCCCAATTTTCGCTCGGGTAATCCGCGCTCCAGCAATTTATGTAATGTAGCCAGCAATCTGTGTAATTGCGTTGCGCAATCGGCCAGATCCAAGCACGTTAGTTAAATAGTAGCTGCCTCGCTCCGCGGGGAAAATTATTTTCGCATTTGGCCCGCGGATTATCTGCTGCCCGCGAAACAGCCAAGGCATTAATTCACTGAAACGCTCCCGACCCAAGTATCTCTCGCGAGTCGCAGCGTGCAATTAAAATGCACCACGATCGACCAGTTCTCCGTTATTGGTTTTTTTTTCTTTTTTTTTTTCGCAACGTTAATGCTCGACATTAGACTAATCGCACCCGTGGGTGTAGCAAAACGAGAAGAATTAATAGGGGACCGGTTGTAAATGATTATCCTCCGCGAACGCCATGGGCTTATGAGCAACAGGTGACGGTGTTGCGCATAGGAGCGATTTGCCCCAAGGGTTTCACCAATCAGGCCCCCACAACGAAACTGAGGCTTCCCTCCGATTTCACCCTCGGCCGTGTCAGAACAGGTGTAGCTTGTTTTCAGCTTTCGACCACCTTGCGTTGCTCAAATAACTCGAGTTTTCTAGTTCGGAGACACCTATTGCCTTCGCGCCCCATGCTTTTGTCTCTCGAATCTTGGCCCGTGCTGTGTAATCAACCAGCACGGTGCTTCGAGAACTTCCTCCACAATGTTTATCATTTTGGACAGGAGACTTTTTTCAATGATGTATCTATCATTGCGTCTTGTTGCTCATCGATGCTGTCCGCGCCTGGAATCCTTGGCGTCGAACAGAACCAACAATAAGTTAGTAGACGCTTCTGGAATATGTCACGACGGAAATTATTACAAAGTCTCGAGTCTTCTACACAAGAGTTGCGAATTGATGTCCTTGGTAAAACAACCATGGAAGAACGCATTTTTGTCGACAATCCGAGTGCACGCTCGTGCGAAACGCACGGCGTTCCTCTTTGTCTTCGTCCTCCAGAGTGTTCACGATATGAAAGCTTCGACGTTAAGGCGCAACAGGTGGTATCACCGAGCCTGAGGTGCGGAGTATCTCGTTTCAACCAGCACACTGTTATTCAAGTACTACGCGCCCACTGCGTGCCGTATGATAGTAATTAACGCCGCGGGACTGTTAAAATATTCTTAACATTCCGCCGCACGGTCGTTGACACGGCCGATAAACGAGGAACACGACTGTGAAAAGTCAGCATTCCGTTGGAGGGCCGTGGATAATTTTCGGTGTTCACCGTGTTAGGATTCTTACAGTGAACTTTCAGTCATGGAATGCCAGCCGTTTATCCCGTTTAAGCGAGTGTGCGCTGGCTAAATCACTTGGACACTGCTGTTCATTGTGGACGGTGTTAAAAATAAGGCACCTTTGTTAGGGTTGTCCGAACGCGTTACCCTAGTGTTGTTGTTCTCGGGACGGAGGAGTAATTATGATCTTCATCGTCGGACCTTGATTTTCAGTTCTTCAAATTGCGACTTTAAGGGGACCTTCCGGTCTAAAAGTCGATTTTGTTTTATTTCATTTTTCGAATGTTCAACCTTTCAGGAATACGTGATTAAAAGGATTTGTTGAAATTCGTAAAATTCCCGAAGTTATAGGCATTTGAGTAGCGGCAAATGCATGGGTCGCAACCGGCCACTCGGCGCTCGCGTAAAACTTTATAAACGCGTTTTTCCCGAAACAGTGTTCTCAAAATCGGTGGGACCTGTATTTCCAAAAGTTATTATCCGATTCGACTGAGACTTTTTTTATTTTGAAGAATATACTTCTGGCTGGGGGGGGGGGGCAGAAAAATTATAAAAAATTGAAAATTTATCATTTTTACAGGCGTTGAAACGTCGAAAAATATAGAGAAATGGTGATTTCACACTTCCAGTGTCGTTATTTTCTCAAAAAATGTCATTTTTGTATTTTTTTCTGGTTTCCCCCCTAGCCAGAAGTGTATTCTTCAAAATAAAAAAGTTTCAGTCGAATCGGATAATAACTTTTGGAGACACAGTTCCCACTGATTTGGATCAATTTTTTGACACCTTGACTGTAACGACTCCACAGAGCCGTCTGCAATGATTAATTATAAAACAAAAAATATATTTCTATAATTTAAGACATCCTTAATACAATGCAGAAAGTCCCATTGTATTATGTATAGTAGTTTTCCTTGAATTAATTCCTAAAGATCACCTATCTTTTTGGTCTCTAGACCGGAAGGTCCCCTTCATACGAGAAAATGGACGGAGAATTTAATAGAGAAAACTCATCGCATCATATAATAAGCTCGTATTATATTCTGATTCTACGATTAATCAATATTGAGGCCGCTTAAATGGTATTGAATAATTCTCTTCGTAAAAGAACCAGGTCCAGCGCGGCGCTCGCAAACACTTTAATAATATAAATGCTTCTATCAAATAGAGTAATGAAGTTGCTCTTCGAGTTAATGAAATTTCTCCCCGTCTCTAGTGTAATTAACCTGTCTCGCGGGCAGCAGTGTGCGATTTGAAACAGGATACCCCTCCAACTCGATGATACCACCTGTTATGTTTGAACGCGTGAGTATTTAATATCGCGATACGGTGAAGGGTTTATCGTTGTTGTATCGATGAACGACGAAAGACGATACGGGCCGCACGAGGTCAATAAATGATGAAGATAAGTGCAAAGAATTGCGTAGGATCGACTTACCAGGACGAAGAGGTGGTTGCATCGCTCGCCAAATCATCTGCGAATGAGTCGGCAATGTCGGGCATATCTAACGTCTGGCAGGAATTTCGTCCAATAATTCTGTCGCAGATGAATCGTATTGTCCAACGGCGTGTAACATTTACTTTTCACTGCCAGAAGTTAGATATTCCCGTATCAATATTAATAGCAAAATGTGCTATTATTCAGGATCAACGAAATCCAACTTATTTTCTATATAATATACAAAAGAATATGTTTATTAAAATAAACAGAACACGATCATTAAAACCCAGGAAACAGTGCCGATAGCAGCCCCGTGGTAAGCTAACAGGGTTAGTTGGAATTCAATTAGCAAAGGGATTGCGCTGAGGGAATCGCGGTTATCCGTTTACAAAACACTTGGTTTCGCGAAGGCTGAGCACCACTGGGTATAATTATGACATCTAATTAGGTTTTTAGCGGTTGGCGGTTGGTTCGGCCCGCAACAGCCATCCAAGACTCGAAGAGCCGCAGTCAAGGTCTTTTTTCCACGAGGCAGCTCTGGTTCTGGATTCTGTTTCGACCTGCCCCCTCCTGGACCCCTGATCCCTCTGCCCAGACTCTCTCGCCGATAGAGATTCCAGGCGAGTCCCTTTGTTTTGTCCCGGTTGCCCTTTTTGCACTGCAACCGATTCAATCGACTCCCGTATACAGTCGAGCGTCCCGTCTCTCTTTCTCCAGAGAGGGAGAGGACATCGCGATGAGTACCCGCGAGAAGTCGGCCTTGGAGGCTTAGGCTTTGGCCCCGAGAGGAAGACAGAGGCAATCGGGTCGGGCACGTGTAATTTCAGCAAATGAAGAGCCCCGGGAATAATTAGGGGGCGAGTGACACCAACCCGAGGCAATTAAGACGACTGGATCGGGTCGAGGGAGCACTGCAGGCTTCCCCATACGTAACTCGCTCATTTTGAAGCTTTAAATTCCCGCGGTCCAGCGAGCCCAAGAACAGGGACTACCGTCCAACGGATCAATATCCAATATAATAAAATAGTCACCCGTCGTTTCTGCAGTTGGCATTGAAATTTACGTGCAACGCTGGTCCATGGAACGGTGAGCTATAAATCTCGCGAGCCCCGCAATGATTTCCAGAAGCCTTCCAGCAGGATCCGCAACGACACCTGTCCAGATCCCCGAAAACCTCCCGCCGCCGGTGAAATTCAAACGCGGCTCCGCGGCAACAAATCACGTACACCGCGATAAGCATCGTGATCGAACTTCACCAATAACCGTTCCACTCCTTGCGCGTTGTCCCGTGCGAAGGGAAGAGCGCCGATGTATCCCGCCGCGGGGCGAAAGACAGAGAGCGGGGCAGAAGGGAACGACTCCCGAGGGATTAGCATTGGAACGTGAAAAAGTCTCTTGTTAGATGGCGGTGGTACCCGTTCGTTCCAAGACATCATTAGGGCACGCCACGTGAAGCCGAGAGGTCCGGAGATCGGGCCGCGATAAGCCGGCGAGTGGAGCAACGAGGACGGGAGATGGGGTTGCGGTGGTAGGAGAGGGGCTTTGGACCCAGTCGGATGGGGCCCGTTCGCAGGGTGGGGGAAGGACGGAGTAGGGAGTTGACGGATGGGGGTAGGGACGGGCCAAGGGGGACGAAGAGAGAAGACAAGTCCGGGGAAGAAGGAGGAATGGAGGAGGATACGAGACGAAGAGTGATTGAGCTGTAGTCGATCTTGCTGCCCTGTCGAAGTCTCGAATGTCTTGATGCCGGCCAGTCGAAGATCGAGTTCGCTCTCAATACGGGAAGGGCATCTCCTTCCTCGTCTCTTCTACTCTACCCCCATGTCGTCTTTGTCTTCCCCTCGGTTTCCCTCCTTTATCTCGCCAGCTCTCCTCCACTCGCACTACCGCTACTTCTATCGTCCCCGTTAATCGCGCTTGGTATTTCTCCTAAAGCTTCTGGTCTCTCTACTGTGAGCGGCGAGCTAGGCGAACTCCGCTCGCGTCCTGCCGCCTGTCGCTGCAAGGTACCGACACATCCCTGAACGCGTGGTTCATGCCGTGTCCAGAACAGCAATGTATTCGATTTCAGGAAATCCGAGACAGAGAGCCGATGTTGTAACAACCGCGTAACCCGAGTGGGAAACAGAGTTACCAATGTAAGGTTAATGCAATATGTGGCCAGCCACAAATCGACACTCCCAAGTAATTATGAAGAGAACGTTCCAACCGCCCTAATTGTAAGAGGAATTGCGAATAACGTGAACGGCTTGTAATTATAGCCGGTGCACAACAGTTTTCTTTTTTCCAAAAGTCATACCTTATATAGCACGAGCGTTATGCAATGTATAAATATACATTACACAGATGTGGCCAATTAGTTTCGTGATTTAATCTTGCCCATTGATCGCTTGACTTTAAATACGAAAATAAATAGTCTGCGGTTGCCTGAGTTACTGACACAACCTGACGATTTTATTTTCGCTGGTTCGCGTGGTAGCTAAAGGAAAGTTGGGATAACAAATCTCTCTGAAATGCAAAAAAATAACGCGTATTTTGTTATCTCTGATGTTCTCAAAGTTATCTTTGCTGGGATAACGGAGCGAACTTTCTACCTCCTTGGATCTAAGGGGCAAATAAAAACTTCCCTAGGCGTAAATCCGGAGGAAAGATTAGAAGGGACGAATGCTGATCGCGTATTTGCATACAACTGATAACCGATACAGAAAGCGCGCGCTTTATTGTCGCCGCCGCGGCCGGCATTTAGCAGCGACTAACAAGATTACCGGTGCGCCAAGGAGCAATTGATCTCACTTAATTACAAGGCCTGCAGTCGCGACAAACGCTCGAGATTACAGCGGTCGTGGTATCTCGTTCTCCAAACTCGGTGGACATTTTTTTTAATTCGCCACCGTTAAATCGATTTGTACGTTGCCAAATGAACCGTGCCGCGCAAGAGGTAACTATTAGGTACTATATTTCATGGGACTTTTACGTGCCAGGGGGTAGATCTTGTTCGTAAATAAGAAGAAAAGTTCCATATAAGTATTATGCCGTCCAAAATCGACTTGGCTGAATTACAACAAATTTAAGACAGTGATGGATGAGTCAAATCTTGGATATCCGTCAATCTTGCGTAACAATATATACGTAACTATGGCAGCACTTTGGTATTTCACATAGAAGAAGCGGTCTGATAGTCAGACTTACAGCATGGTTCATACTTTGCTTAATTAAAGATTCTAGAAAAAATTGTAGCATTTCTAATCTTGCAATCGAGCAGCGTAGCTCTAGGCTTTCAAATTTGGTACGCCATACTAAAAAATACTTCTGTCTACTATAACCGCGCGTGTAGCAAGGAAAATTCCTGATAAATCATTGCCAGACCTGTAGGTTGAAATCTTGACGCGCCTTTTTTCATAATATATTTCTGTTCCCATTGGTGCCCGCGCATTTTGCCAGAAAAGGGTGTCTATACGAAATGGATCCGCGCGGAGAGAAGAAGAGACGAAAATCCCACGGTGACAGTATGATCCCAATCACGCGAAGAGTTGGTCTACAACGTTGACACCCCCATAATGTATAGCAGCGACAGTAGGGAGGCTTGCCACGCCCCTGAATCTTGTATAATTACAAGGTGGTGGATCCAAATTTATAATACCCTTGCTAAGTATCTACCACTCCCTCCGAGTTCAGATTGGAAAAAAAAAAACGAGGAAAGGGAAGAAGATTCG
The DNA here is from genome assembly GCA_963932275.1 of Andrena praecox. Lineage (NCBI taxonomy): Eukaryota > Metazoa > Arthropoda > Insecta > Hymenoptera > Andrenidae > Andrena > Andrena praecox. Next base: position 9,838,601 of record OZ010729.1, read on the forward strand.
AAAAGTCTTGTGAACGATGGCCACCGTTTTGCTTGCTCCTCATCCGGTTCGTTCAGAAATCGTCGACCTGTGTCGGTGAAAGGTCAACTACTACCGTTTCCACTGTCCTGGCGAAGATTCGCTAGGTGAGATATTGTCTGACGACGGTTCGATGGGGTTGATCTTATTAGCGAGACATCATTTAGAAATGCAATCAGCCTCCTAGGATAGAGTCCTAGCTACTTCTGGTAACCGTTTCATTTGTTCTTCGATTAGTGGCATATTGTGGCCTTTCAAATGATAGAGGAGTGGTGACGAACGTGGGAAAGTTTTTTCGTAGCAAATGTATGTTAGGTGTACTTAAATTCAGCAACTCTTTTAGAACATAAAGTGTGTTGGGTAATCTCATTACGAAGACACCAAGATTAAAAAGATAAAACTGTTGCAGCTATTGCCTGTGAAGTCTGCAAACGTATATAAAAATTTCACTAGCAACGACTGTACTTCAAAAGGAAACGTAGTCGTTTAAAATATAAAGGTATAAATAGATTCACTGCTACAGTACGCTTTCAGCTTCACTTTTCCCATAAAAATGGTTAAAATCTGTATCCCAGCGGTGCAGCTAACTCAATCTGCTTCACTTTAAGGAGGTTCGATACCGGAGCAAAAATGATGAGAAATCTTTGAAAAGCGTTTTAATCTAATGTTCAAAGTGTAGTCCGCATTGTGTCCAAATTTCAAGTCGATCGACCGCACGGTTTTTGAAAAAATTGAAATTAATGTTGCGCTCTTATACACGGGCTGTTATGGGAGAAGCGATAAAACTTCTATAAAATGTTACACAGAGTCCTTAAAAACGATGAGAAAGTTCTAAAACAGAAAATCGGACATGAACCGTATTATTAGATAATTGAATAAATAGACAGCAATGTGCTCGTATTTTTGGAACCGCCTGAAGGAACTGTCTCGTGGCAACGCTGTACGCCGGGTAGTCATCTATACAATGTATACTTATACAAAAGCATACAGTAAAAATTGGTAAAAACACTACCAAGCTGTAAACATGTATTTAGTAGTTTGTTGCGAACCGGTACGAACGCGCAAAAGGACGCCACAAGTGTGAGATGAAGAGAGAAAAAAAGATGGACGCAAAGCGACGTTGCTGCATTTCACTCACATATTCTACGTTACTTTTAATGAAAATATTGTGTTTCTAGCTGCATTAAACATACTTTTTGTTTCATTGAATTCCAAAACAAAATATGTAGTAATAACTTTATTAGGAATACACGTGTAAATAACATTTTTGTCTACATAATTTTTTTTTTATCTAAGATTGGTATCACTGCAGAGCTGCCGTGTATAAGCATAGCGTGCGTTCCTATTCGCGCATTGAGCGCATGAAATTGGTGGCATCGTACGATTCCCTAGAATGTCTCTCACTTCCGGTGCACGAGGCGCGCAGGAACTGCTGCGAATCGGACTATGGGTGCGTTCCACTTGCGCCCAAATCGCCCGCAACGCCCGCGATTTTCATTAAGGTGGGTTCTCCTATACGCGACTGGACACAACGTCAAGAATTTCAAAGTCGATTTTCTCGAAACTGAAGCGCGATATAAAAAAAAGTTACTCTTTCTTTTCGACTTATAACAAGTAAATAAGTCGAAAAAGAGGAATAAGATTTTTTTATATTGTGCTTCATTTTCAAGAAAATCGGGTTTGAAATTCTTGACGTTGTGTCCAGTCGCGTATAGGAGAACCCACCTTAATGAAAATCGCGGGCGTTGCGGGCGATTTGGGCGCAAGTGGAACGCACCCTATATAGAGGCTGTTGCGACTCCCACCTAGCGGCGTGGAGCATAGAAGCGCGAAATTTGAATCGGATCACACGAATGTAATAGGAAAGGGAAACAAAAATTCCGCGCAAACCTGAGGGGTTTGAAAATAGTTGGCGATTCTTTTAATAAATAAACTTTAGGAGTATAAATTAATCAATACCTACTTGGAAACGGATGTTTGAATAAATGAGCAGGGTTTGGCGGAAATCCCGTGCGCCCGTATCAGGAACATCGGTGGGGGAGCTGCACGCATGCGCGCGATGACGTCAGACCAATCCAAGCGCGATGACGCGGTGACGTCAAGCCAATCAACGCCAAGATGGGAAACGAAACGGCGCCACCGTTAAGATGGGAAATGAAACGGCGCCACCGTCAAGTTTCGTTTCTTGGCGTTGATTGGTTTGACGTCACCGCGTCGTCGCGCTTGGATTGGTCTGACGTCACCGCGTCATCGCGCGCATGCGCGGAGTTCCCCCAGCGCTATTCCTGATACGGGCGCACGGGATTTCCGCCAAACCCTGCAAACGGGGCTCCACTTTCATCCCTTCTCATAAGTGTGTGAAATCAGCGCAATGTTGTTAAACGCTTGCTATTTCAAAAATCGATAGCCGAAAGGGAAATGCACCGACGATTAGGAATTTAGCTAAATTACAAATGAACTTGCGATTGGCTTTTAGAATCTCTATGCAATTTCATGCCCCTCTCGCTGGAGAGACATGGAGAGATTCACGCGTGACGCAATTTTTCCCGGCAATATTTATTTATTTATTTATTTATTTATTTATTTATTTAACTTATACGTGTAAAACCCATTTCTTAAACAAAAAATTGATAATACACAATACCTAGTAGAGACGGACATTACGCAGAAATGAAAAATAAAAATAAACGAAATATACAGAGTACAATGACTGTAAAATCCACATATTGTCATACTGCCACGACTGCAAAGCGACGCGTGCCGCTCATTTTCCCCGGTCCTGATAATCTTACATTGAAGCTGATAACGCGCGGGAAATACATGAAATTGATTTATTTAATACACAGGAACATGCATGATTTATATTAGATACAAACATTAAGCATACTATTATAACAAGCCGATCAACTGCGCGACACTTTCTGAAACTTCTGATCAGTATCGTGGGTTGCGATTATTTTGGCTGATGCCGGCTGAGAAAGAAGTTGATCGGCAATCTTGTCAGGTCCGCATTGCCAACTGGGGGGGTTGTGCGCGCAGCAACGCGAACGCGCCGTTTAGCGACTTACATGCCCACATAAACGGGACGGAAGACCAGCGTGACTCACTTTTAATCAAACTCATTGTCAGCCGTATCTGTAGCGCATCGACAAAGAACGCCCAGCGAAATTAAAGCTGGACACCCGGTACGTAATATATATTGGTGCATGCCGGGCACCTGCTAAGAAAGAAAACTTACGAAGGAATACGATAAAGGGGGATGATTGTGATCTGAGACTCTGAACGCGATAGAGCCATAGATCATCGCGGAGTGAGGCCGAGCCCTGACTTCGCTCGCTCTTCTCCCTCGGGGGTTTCGTTCGAGGAGCATCGCGATGCGCCGCGCAGGGCCGCATCTAGCGATGCATAACTTCTCCGCGGCCGCTCTTTTAATTGGTAATCTTCCGGCTGGCGGAATTGCCTCGACGCGAGTAACGTCACCTATTAGGAAAGCCGTGCATTAAGAGCACGATGCTCCTGTCCTGGAAAGTTGATCGTTTAGCCCCGGTTTGATGTACGGGGCATGCGCTGTTCTACCTACCTTTTTCATCAACGTTTTTGCAGCGGAACGTATTAAGCGATTAGTAGATTACCGTGGACGAATATGAGCCGGGTTTAGATAAGAGCAAGAAAATCGACCTGTCGTGACTTGAATTATTGTCACAAATTGCTTTGAAATATGTTTTTCGTGATCGTTCGTAATTCGTTGCGAGGTTTTGCTGCTTCAAGCCTCAGCACTCTATTTACTTCCTCAACAAATATAGTATAGTGATTTTTGAAATCAATTACTCAGTTAATTTTACGAATGACGAATGCTTTTACAAGGTTTAGTGATATTAGTGTGTAATTTTCTAAGAGTCCTTCGGTTCATGCAACATTAGCGGTTTCGTTACGAATGAGTGAGCAATTTTTAAATTTTCTCTTATGTCCGAAGAATGCTACTACATAAACGTTATTTCAACTTGAGTAATTTAACTTTGCAACGTAAATTATACACGGCACGACTCAGGACTATCAAAGCATCCAGATGGCATATTTCGTTTAGTTAATTCTTCCTTCCCTTCCCCTCTTCTTCGTTCTAACATCCCCTCTTTTGTGTCTTGCCCACTTTCTTTGCCTATTTCCCTTCATCGAAACAACCTCCGATCCAGTCTAATATTTTGCATATCAACAACGTAAACACCTATAAAAAGGCAACACTTCATCTCGCGTTCAAAGTTGATTTTCTCGTAAACAGCAACTCGTATAAAAAATATTGTTGCTCATTTTCCACGTATTTCTAGAGCTGAAGCAGCACGTGCCATGCAAAACCTTCGCATAATGATTAATTTTTCCATCACTTTATATCTGCATATTTTCTCCCTTTCTTCCTGTACTGTTACGTTACGTAAAACAGGGGATTTAAAAAATGTAAAAAAAAAAATACGAAGGAAATCCCACGGTGGGCAAATACCTGTTGGCAGTAAGATAAATGTCCCAATACGTGGACACGTCCCAGTACTTGGACACTATTGCAAATAATACTGATTGTTTATTTCATAAAAAAACTATTTTATTCGATTATTGAAGTATTGAATAAAATATATTCATATACATATTTTTCTGAGTAAACTTGTAACACTAGTAAAAAGAAGTAATTTTCTTGAACCCTCCAGTTCACACCATTTTACTTAGTATTGCTCTTATCTGATTTGCTAAACAGTCTCCACATTTTCTTAAGCAAATATTATTAACAATGTTTAGTATATTGGTATATCTAATACATTTTTAGAAAAATGGTACCTTGTAGTATTATTTTTTATTTGAAAGATTAAAATTAAAGTTCGTATTAGTTTTTTATTCGCGTGTCTATCTACTGGTACAGTGGGACCTCCGAACGGCCCTAAACCTGACCACGTGTGCAAACTGTGAAATAAGTACGCGTTATTGTTGACACAATAATAAAATAATTACTTAACACCTTAGCAATTATTACTTTGTATTCTTGTTATCTTGTTTTAACGATAATATCTAATCCCTGTGTAAAATTCGTGTGTTATATACGAAGACACATAACCTTAAAATTAGTCATTCAATAATAGATTCTTTGTACTCCAGTTTGTTTACCGATTTAACTAAATTATTTATACAAAAGAAATATGCCAAAAGAAAAAACTATTGTGTGGTTTTTTTTATTTAATTTCCCTAAGAAACATCCAAATGGACAATAAAATCGGGAAACCGGGACACACTAAGTAGTTAAGCTGTCCAAGTATTGGGCCATTGTAAGGACCATGAATTTTCAATATTTTAAAAAATTATTCAATCCAATAATATGTTGTTTTTAATGATAAAATGCACACGGTCTATTATGTAATTGGAAAATGGTTTTTATGTAAATCGACTTATACAACTGAAGAGTTCTCCAACGTGCTTCTGCCGTACCTTAAATGTCCAAGTATTGGGATATTTACCTTAGGCCCAAGGTGGTCATAGCACAAGTTGAACCGTGGGGCTAACTCGCGGCCGACTCTTCGGACAATGGTGCTCGATCTCGTTACGAGCGTGCGATCGCCCGCCGCGTCCCATGCCTGTTTCCTCCGTTCTCTGGTTCGGGCCCACGCGACGTTGCCATGTCTCTTGAAGGGACTCGCGAGCGTCCATGGAAGGGCAGTGAGGGAGAAAAGGTCGAAGGAAGCGGATCGAAGGTAAGGGCCGTTAAGTCGGTAGCATCCAAGACGATTGGCGCCCGATTGGACGCCGCTCCTCGCGACGGCCTTACCGGAAGCCGCGGCGCTGTGCACGCGCAAACCGCAAATAACCGCGCGCGCGCGAACCCCTCGGACGGCCACACGTTCGCGCCAGCGAAAATCGTCTGCATTGATCCTCGGCCCTCGGATATTACGTTCGATCCCTCGCACCGCAGCATTTCTGACGGGTAATAAACGATCTATTCGCACATATGCCTTTGCACGATGTTTCAACGGGTGATCTTAGGAACAGTACTTACGGATTGGATTGACTTGTTAGTACACGGCTGTGGCATGGAAATTCAATTACCTACATAAAAACTACTTTGGAAAAATGAATTTTATTTTACTAATACCTTCTGGCGATAATATGGAGCACCAGTCTAACTTCAGGTTTGGCAATTTCAGAAAATTTTGATACTTAGTGTACGTGAAGGTCTTCACTCGGACATTAATTTCCCTAAAGCAGTAAGACGCGCTTTTCAGCCAAATTTGAGAAAATCGACTTTGAAAAATTCTGAGTTCCCTTATATGTATACAGGGTGTTCCTCCACTTATGGTCAATACTCTAGGGGATGATTATACAGGCAAAAATAAGATGAAAATCATAAGTGACGAAATTGCGGTAAAGGCTTCGTTTTCGAGAAAATTGACACTCAAGCGCGCCCCTCACCGTATTTAGGTGAAATTCAAAGTCAATTTTCTCGAAAACGAAGCCTTTACCGCAGTGTTGTCACTTATGATGTATACATATAAGGGAACTCAGAATTTTTCAAAGTCGATTTTCTCAAATTTGGCTGAAAAACGCGTCTTAAAAATTAATGTCCGAGTGAAGACCTTCACGTACACTAAGTATCAAAATTTTCCGAAATTGCCAAACCCGAAGGTCCCCTTGTAAGGTAAACTGCTTTACGAATTTTCCAAACGAATGAAATATTATACGTGTGTATAACAGACTGTGCGCAGTCTTTTGGGGAGGCCCGTATAAGGCGCCTCTAACGAGGGGAGTGCGCAAGGTTCGAAACTCCAATTTAATTCAAATTTCGTATGTAATTATAGCATATAGCGCACACCATGTATGATAATGTATGAAACGCGTAGGACGCGTTACTTAAAAATCTGTGAGAAAGTCAGGTTCAAAGTTTTATTATTTTCCGAAGTCTCGGAGTGTACACGAAACCATAATTATATTGCAGTTTCGATTTGAGTGTAGTAATTCTGAAGCATGAGTGTACAATTTCCATAATTTTTAATTATATTGTCGATTAGTTATTTGAATTGACCTCGAACTTGTACATACATTTATATACACAGGATTCGTAAAAGACAAAATTTTGAACTTGACTTCCTCGCATACAAAATACCACTCAAATTGATATCTTTTGGTCGGCGATGGTTGAAGGATTACTTCTGCTAAAATATTTCATTACGCGGCATGCTTTCGGGGTATAATTAATGGCATATGAAATCAATTTCTTACACAACGTCCAGTAAATTCCATCTGCTTTCCACAAAGCGCAACGTCAAATCTGCGATACAGCTTTGATAAGGCTTCGCGAGACGCGTTCGCCTCGAATTCGATACGCCGGCGAGTTTGCGCATGCAAGTTTTCAAATAATCAGTCGGTGAAATCAGCAGACTGGCAAGGTGTTTTGCGAACAAAAAAGTAACGTCGAGATCGATAGATAGGAAAAAATTAATTCGGACTTAAGTACCGTTGGGTTACGTGTTACTTAATTGCCTCATTATATACGGTGTAATGACTACCGGATGAAGTACGAGCCGCCGCATGGAAACCAGTCGACGTACACTTCATTCCAGTATCAGTTTTCAGAAATTAAATTATCCGCTATTGAAAGTCTCTGGTCCTTCTCGCCCGTCGATTGTGAGCCAAGCACAGAAACTTAGCGCTCACTACCAGGCATCTTGTTCAAGAATTCCATTACTTTGGCGTTAAAGTAATGGTGCCGCGTAGCGAAAAAGCGGAGTGTCGTGCAAAATATGCAACACGGAAAGGAGTCGTCTGGATGAACAGTAACTGCCAATCAAGCATCAGAAATTGACATACGATTTATATTTATCCAAGATTAGATTTCAGATTGTAAGGAGTAACAGAGCTATCGCACGTTGAAACGGTCTTCGTCCCTCAAAAAAGCGAAAAGGCTCGGCGTATTCCTCGCGGTTGTTGGCCAGTCCCATCTTCCCTCTGATCTTATTGGATTGTACCAGAGCGCAGTGAGATGGGTAGGGCACGGGAGGCTATGTCCGAACCACTAAATCTCAGGAGAGGCTTCGACGTTGAAATAATAAACATGTCCACTGGGACTGTCTCTCCCTAGCGTGGTTCCACTCCCTTGGGCGACTGGGAGGACGTAAAAGGGCGAGCATACAACGAGGTCCAAGAGGACCGCGATGACGGGGGGAATGGGTTGCCCGTACCCCAAACATGGAATGCACCGGTCCGCCAAATAGAGCGGTTCCCTTCGAGGTTCTAATACGGGCACATTTCTCGCCTTCCTTTTTCTCCCCGAGATCAATTTCTGCGGTCACTTTTCGATGTGTTATCTCAATTAACGATTCCCAGAGGTGGCTCTAAGTTTCATTGATTTTTAATCACTTCACTCCTACCCCGCATTACTTTGAAAACATGAGGTACAAAATATATTCGTACACCGTTACTTTGAATTCGCAATCACGACGGAAGAGGCAGATGAACGACACAGTAGTACCCCGACTCCGGTTGATTGACTTTTCCCAGCGTCGAAGTGAGCAAACTGCTCGAACTTCTGTAATCCACTTCAAAGCGCCGCTGTTTTCTTTCGTGATTAAGAAACCGTCGATTTACACCAGCTATACGAGCGTACAAGGAACGCGGGGAAGTACATACTGGGCCTTGAAGACTTTGGCCTGGCGCAAAAACATACCCGGCGAACCGCTGTAAAGTCGTCTCGGATGCAGGGATGCATCTACCGATTCCACTCCACTCGTTCCCCGAGCTTATGGTAGACGTTGAGAGCGCTGACAGAATTGTTGCCAATCGCTACCTGCTGTTTTTCTTCTTCATAGCAATATTACCTACATTCCTTTTCACCAATTGCCACTGTAGCTTCCGCGAACAAAGCTAAAAGGGCTAGGTAAAAAGAAAAGGTCCTCAGCCTGACTCTTCAGGGAACAGGTCCAGGTTGGAAGACCTCCATCCCACTTGTTGTTTCACGAAATCTGACGAAACCTCAGGTGCAGAAAACAATGTCAGTGCGCGATTATATGGTAAAGGAACTGTAGGTACATCGGTAAGGAATCTTGCCCATTTCGAGTGGTTGGTGCTGGATCCCACAGACGCCATCGTCCCCAGGGGACCAAGCAACGCCAAGTGACGAAATCGATGGACACACGCACGTGTCCCTCTGATCGTCGGCGTTCGGGGCGAATTGAAGCGGGCGGCTGAGGCATACCGGAACGGAGGAATACGAAAGGAAGGGAAGGACCGAGTCGGCGAACTAAATAACTCCAGTCACGCGCAGCAGCTGTAATCACGTCAGCGCGGTACCCTGCTCTCTTGATTGGACCGTCCATCGGTTCCCTACCTCTGTTTCCCTCTCTCGTTCTCTTTTTTCGTCCCTTTTCCCCGCGCCCACCTATCTCCTCCGCTCCCGTCGGTACTTCCTCTTCCCTCCGTTGTCCACCCATCGTTGACTTCTGTCTTCTGCCTTCCCTTTCCCCCGGGCACGCATGCACTTGGGCTCGCTCTAGCTCTCACCCCATTTCTCCGGGGGTCCTCTTCTTCGTCCCAGGTTCCAGTCTAGCTGACCACTTGCTCTGCCATTCCCCTTCCATGCGTCCCGCTTCTGTCCTCTCTACCCCGGTCGCGTGGTCCTCCTTTTTCCACGCTCTTCCTCCCTTTCTTCTCCTGATCCTCTCCTGAAAGCCGTCGCGCACAAATGAGCTTGTCGCGTCAGCGCGTGCGTCCACGACGCTGCGGCCTCCGCAGACGACCCCGCGATGTCCGGGGGACCGGGACGAGTTTTTTTTCAGCCACCCCCCCCCCCCCCACAACCCGCCCAGTTTGCTCGAGATTTCTTCCTTTTGTCGTTTTTCTGTGTGCGCCCTCCCCTTCCCGCCTTCGCTCGATCATTGTTCTCGGAAGCGACGTGGACAACGAGGAACGACGTGGATGCGCCCGCGAGAGTATCGTAATTCCTCGGGGAGAATGATGGCGATGCCTAGTCGTTGCAACTCGAAGGGAAATGTGATGGAGACACGCGAGAGGATTCGCAATACTCTCACCTGTTTTTGACAATTGTAGCATGGATGCTTAATACACCTTTGTACGCTCTTGTTTCGGCCTTGAATTTGTACATCTAATTTGGATGACGTCTCAGCACCTCGATGGTCGAATAAAAGTAAAATAAGAAATCTTTGGTAAATTAAAGCGTACTAAATCTAGTAATACTGAAATAAGGTAGGAGAATGATGATTGATTTGTTGAAATTCGGTAGCAATAATGTTAGAGTGGTTTCCTGATATATAATATAAGACGAATTCATTCAATTTCGCCCAGCAAGATGAGGTCAAGTAATACAGATATTTATGTGTATATTTTTTTATTATTTTGCTGCGTCAAATTCACTTCGGTCATTATATACATTAATAACAAAACACTCTTTATAATACAATATATAGAACACATATATAAAAGGTAATTACCCATAATTATGTTAACGTGCGACACTTCAGACTACGTAAAACATTTTTCTCTGTGGCTCAGAAGGGAAGATCCGCAAACCAGAAATTCAAAAAATTATAAAACTTCATACAAATATGTATTACGCAATTTTTTTGCTGCCCAAATTCACTCTAAGTGGGGAGAAATCGACCCCCTGAAAATCCGGCTATTTTCCGATTTTGTGTTATAACTCGCGAACTGTAAGTTACCAAATGACAGTCCTAATTAAAACAAGTAACTTTTGTCTAAAAACTTTTTTTATATCTTTTAAGTCCGCGAGTTATAACACAAAATCGGAAAATTGCCGAATTCTCAGGGGCTAATTCATCCTCCCCCCCCGCCCCAAGTGAATTTCGACAGCAAAAAAAATTGCGTAATACATACCTACACATCCCCAACGTTTCATAATTTTTCGAATTTCCGTGTTGGGGATCTTCCCTTGTCAGAATCCGCGGAACGTAGCAGAAACGTGTTAATCCAAATGAATATTCAATCGCGCCATTACCGTTAAGGAACTAGTTCTTGATCAGGCACTAATTTTTTATCAGTTCATGAAATAAATCGTTCTTTGGAGTTTATGTCAATAAATAATTGTTTGAAATAATTACTAACATAAAAATTGATAATTCAAAAATATATGTGTTGTCTATGAAAGCAGTTAGTATTGTTAGTTTTAGATGATTAAAAACTAGTTCCTAGTCACCTTATTATTCCATACCTTATAAGTATTTAAATTATATATTTATTTTCAACTTTTTAAAATTTTTCCTTGAAGTTTAAACATTAATTCAACTTTTAGTATAAAAAAAGTCTATGATTTAATGTTTTATTAGGTTAAAAATAAATATTAAAGCGGGAAACCTTCTAAACTGATCAGAAACTAGTTCCTTAACGGTAGTTATCAGTGCCATAAAACCTAGAATACATACGTCGCAAGGAAACGCGTGTCGTCGCGTGGAAATTTACTGTTCATCGCTGCCGTGGTCAGGTAACACGCCGGGATCATCCCTCGGCGATTTTGTGGCTAGTTACTACGTATGGGGACGCCGGAAAGTCGTAAATAGCCGGTAAAAAGCGGCCAGGTCGCGCCATATTCACTGCATACCAGAGATACCGAATACGGCAAGTACATGTGCGGTACGACTTTATGATGGCCCACCATAAAACACGGATGTAGTACAAGCCGAGTAGTTCCTGTAGGTGTAACGTTTACATGGTATGCAAAGAGAAGGACCCGGGCCAGGACCACGAACAGCTTCATTCTTTTCGGGATGTTACGACATCGCCGAAGTTTCCCAAACAAGTCGAGGCAGAGTCGGCCACGGCGCGAGGCTGCGTTATTCTGCAACCAGATCATTGTCACTTCGATTCATAAGTGTCTATTTTCTGTGAAGGTCGAACGACATTGAAAATTTGAAAAACATGAAGGTTCTAAGTTTTCCAGCGTCTATGACGAACCCAGAACGAGTTTTAGATATTCTTTATTGCGCCCCAGTTACAGCAGAGCCCGCGTTTCAGTCATCTGCAACGTTAGCGGATGAGAATACTTGGGGGCTATTGTTACTCCTCCGTCGAGCGGGGATTATATTTTTACGATGTTCGTCACACAAGCCGATCGAAATTCGCGGCGACGCGACGCGGCTGCTACGGTTTAATTGCCGTTAAACGGATCCGTACGTAAAACTCGGCCGGCGCAATTGTACAATTTCCGCGGGCCGGCAACGGGGAGATCAAACGCGAGCGACACTTCATTCCCTACAAATTGGTTAAATTGCCACATTACGTTCCACAGGCCGATTCTCTATAACCGATCAACTTTTTGCCCGGCCGGTCCCGGCCGGGCATCATAAGAAAGACATTGTACTTGTCTTTGTACCTCCGACGTTTCGCCCTCGGATGGCCAAGGGAATTATACCGCGTACAAAGCTGACTCCGCCGGCCGGGTTCGGCTCGAAAACGCCGCGCCCGACATCGCGTCAACATCCCCTTCCGTTTCCCGTACACCCTTCCCGCGGTTTGTCATTACCGTGGCAATTATTGAATTCCCGCGTAAACGCGGCCCCCTCGAGGTGGAGGTTAACAGGATGAAGCAGTTATCTTTGCGTGCCGCGGGATAAGCGGCCCGAAATTACACGCGAACGACTCTGGTCGGAATTTAAGACGTTTGTCGAAAAGAATTGTTGCCGAAAGGGGCGTTTGTTTGAAAGGCACGTCGATGAACGGATGAGAAAAAGAGGATGCGAGGCGAGCCAAATGCGGATGAACGCACGTGATGATTTGCGTGCGAGGCATGCCCCACGACGGATTTGTAAAAACCGGTGAATCGATTGCACGTACGCACCTACTTGGTGATCGTTCGCGTGACATTCGTCTGACAGTGATGCCAGTACCCAGTGAGCAATCTCATTTTACCGACCTGGACTCCCGCCACAATGAATAACAGAATATTGCTAAAGTAGATACATACAGTTGCCGAACCAGATTTCGTTCCTTATTGGTCGCACGGCGCGAAAGAAAGAGGACGGACGAGAAAGCAATGAGCAGCCTAGTACCGGACATGAGGCGGGCGAGGGAGTAGGTTTGAAAATGGGGAAGGCTGCGAAGGGGGTTGCGAGAGCTAACTAAAAGAGAGCAATATGCAGAAACGCGAGATTGGGCCTCATTATCGGCACGCAGCTGCTTCCAAGCTAATAAGCCGTCACAGCTTCTGTGTAAATGCGCCTACATGCAAATGTTCCCTCTCCGTTGTGCTCCCCTCGGGTTGGCGAGAGAGGTCAGAATGGGGATGGCTTTCGGGAGAGGGAAAAGTGTAAAGGAAAAGTGTCAAGATGCCAACTTCCCTGAAGAAAGGGCCAGGTAACACAACACCTAAACTGGAAACAATTCTAGGAGCGAGTTGGGTCCAAGATCGACGAGGTTTCCTTGGTTAATTGAGTATGACTAGGCATGATCTGAGTTTCCATCGACAGCGTGGGGCACGTAATCTTCCCTCACGTTTGAAGGACATCATAACTAAACAGTAAATTATTAACTTCTCATTTTCTTTACCATTGTCGAGCTCTTCTTCTTGCTATCGTTTGCAGTATAAAATTAGAATGCAGCTTTCGAATTAGCGATTAGTAGATATTATCTTAGAAATGTAGCACAGCTCTAGATGGATCCTAATTTTTATTTCACTCTACACGGACCAACCGCAGCTCTGGAATTAAGATTCTTGAATGCCATGTTTGATACCGACTTTTCTCACCGCAACAGTTGCACTGCTTGTGTCTCCAAAGTCGCATAGCTTGAACATGCTCGTCCCAAATCCGTATTTAGCTTAGACACCAAATGCAGCGAATAATAAAATACACCATACAATTCTATCACCCTATTGCAGCAGTCCAAAATGAAAGAATACCACCTCGCTGATGACCTACTATTCCCCCCGTAACACCAAGCAGGGGTACGCCGACGGCCGGTAGGTGGACGCGATTCAAGCGCGTCCCGGTGGATGAAGAAGCAAGGGGAAGAGCGGCGAGGAGCAGGAGGCGTAGGAGGCGCGCGTTATCCCGAAAGTTTAGTAGCTGGCGCGAGGCAGCACGAAACCGGTAGTAAAGTTATTCAGTGAGGGGCAGCGGGGCGGCGGGGTCGGAGGACGGAGATAAGAGAAGGAAGGGAGCGAAAAGGAGGCTGAAGAAGGCCGGGTATCCGAGTACCTGAACCGATCTTCACAGATAAGGGCAGAAGGTGTAACTTACTAGGCCTGTTGTATACCTCGATATATCGTACCTTTATATATCTCCGTATCCTCCCGTTACATGCCCTTCTCTGTATCCTCCTCCGGTCTCGCTTCTGCGTGTCCGTTTCCTCTCTTTCGGTCTGCGTACTCCTGCTCGCGTCGACGTCGCGATCCTTGGCACTTTCCTCTCGTTTGCTCCTGCGCGACTATTATGTAGCTTGTAAACCTCTTGAACATATATGTATACATGTATATAGAACGCAGGCCACGGGTGTGTACGTACGTGACGTGGAGACGCGGCTTGAACCCGTACGCCGATCCGGGGGACGCGCTTATACGCGCTACACAGCGCGCCAAGATGTGGCCGGGGCTACAGCGATAAAACAAAATCGACCGAAGATTTTCTAAATGTTCATTCATCTTCATCTGTCCATACGCTGTTGGCAACGGTTCGGAAATGATTCAAAAGAGTGGGCGAGTTCCTCGACTGGAAGAGCCTTTAGAGTACGCGACACGGCCTCTTGAATGGGGTCTACCTCGTCGAAGTAGCATCCTTTCAGTGGCAAAGATGCCAACTCAAAAGAGTTTCGGGAACGGAAAGGAGTCGCGCGGAGCCAAATCTGGCAAATACGCCGGGTGATTGAAGACGATGACTTGTTTTCGGGTTAAAAACTCGCCCACAATTATGGTGCAGTGGCCGGGTGCGTTGCCGGGCAGCTTCATGGCTCACCGTGTACTGGTCGCATCCGGATCATTTATCATTATTATTTATTATCCATTTTTTTTTTTTTATCATTTTAGGCGTCTGAGCTAACAACTCATCTTCCGCTTCAACTAATTCCCGGCCCCTCCCGAAAATGTTTGTTCCGATGAAAAACACAGCATTCTTGATGAACACTCTTCGCCATAAAGTTGTTGCCAGGTTTCGCACGTTTCTGTAGCGGTTGTGCCAAGTTTTGAATGATGTTTAATAACAGCTAACTTTTTGGACTGTGGCGCCAAACATCATAACAAGACAATGCGTCATTATTTCTGGCTCTAACTCCTTTTGCTTATGGAGGAGGGATGTAGCTTTCTTTCGTCTTTAGGTACAGCTCTGTGTAAGAGAACGAAACGAGGCTCGCGGAATGAAGATGAATTGTCGAGGATTTGATGAAGAAAATTCGCGTGACTCGGAACATTCCGTCGCACATGCACGAAGAAAGTACTTGGAATGTGAAATTTTTAAGAGACGTCGGAGGTAGAGGCAATTGCAAGAGGATTCCGATTTTCGACAATGTTCTGCGCGCTCGTCCCTCCACGGACAGATCTTCGCGAAGGAGCCAAGACGGCTCGTTCGAGATTTAACGCCTCAATTATGAATTCATCGCCGGAGGCAGTTGGGGTAGTGATGGGATGAAGAGGATTCCAACTGCCACGGAACACGAATGCTGCCGAATATATTGAACACCTTGCAACGTTTTAAGGCTTCCACGTTTTTCTCGCGTGCCATGTGTCTCTGCGTCCTAAAAGCCGTAAAGTTGTCGAGCGAAACGACAGCGAAAGGCTGTGGAACTGTAGTTGTCTAAATTCAATTAATCCACTCGATCTTCCGAGCGTCATTCAAAGAAACATTTGAACGTTTCATGACGGTTTCTGCGGCATTCTGAATGAAAATTACAAAAGATTGTGACACCCTTACAGCCCAGAGACCACTGCAAACGCCCATACCAGATCTACGGCTCCAAAGTTTATTAATCCACCGTAAGGCGTAGTCCGAGTAATTACAACGTCACAGGGGGCTGTCCACGTCCAAACGCGACACTTGGCAGACTTTGTCCTCGTCTCGAGAAGAAGCCGCTAGTCGAGTCACGAGCCCGGCTTTACCTGGCGCGAGAACCACCCCTTTCCTAGGCCCCGGCGAGATTACGATCTGAGGCGCTCTCGCAATTTGCATGGGGTGTAGGTTTTCAGGATTAGAAGCACACACAAGCGAACACGGACGTTATTCGTGGCTGAAACCGGCCGAAGACTAAGACTGGAGCGGAATGGAAGTTGGAAGAAGGACGGAGGAAGGAACGCGGCCGAGGGATGTATGCGTGTGCAGGGACGAATTCACGGCTGTCCTTAATACTCTTACTAAGGCGATTTATCCTCAACGCCTCGATCTGCGCGGGCAAGAAAACAAGAGGACGAACACGGCCGTCCTGGCGGAGTACAAGACTGATAAGGGGGGTGGACGAGGTCCAGGTCGCAGATCTCGCTTAAATTTTGCATGTGGTTAACGCGTAGGACGCAGTACCCAACGTTTTTTTTTTTTAAAAATCCAGTTCGAAGTGTGTGTTGTCTTTTGTAACTCCTGTATGTATATGGGTATCTATACGGATCTAAGTAATTAATCGTAGAACTAATAAGTCAAAATTGGAGTAGATATATAGTAATAAGTATACGTCTGGCATAGGAAACTGAATATCTATCAGCTGACTTGAACAAGAGACATTCGGGTTGTAACTTCGTTATAGTTCCATGAATTTTGTTTACCAAAGAAATAATATTGACTAGGTACGTGGTGAATCGTTGACGCGGTTGGAACTCGTTGGAGGGTTTAAATTTATCTGGCTCCTTCTGGAGACAATTAATTTTTTCGCCGCGGCTTTTCCCTAGAATTGCTTAAATTTTTTCCGTCCTTTATTCGCAAGCTGTTGAATATTCACTGTAGATCCAGAACGCCATCATTTTAGGGTGAAATAAGTTCGTTAGCTTTGCTCTAGTTAGATGGTGTTTTTAGAAATCATAGAAGTATCGATAGCTCTTAATTCTGCTATTCCGTGCTGTCTACTAAAATTGGCTAAGTTTCTTGTCCCAGGCAACAACAATCAGGGTCTCCCGAAAATCGCCTGCGTCTAATTGGCAAATATCCAGGCGGGCCCTGCTTAACCCCCGTTCAGGATCGCCAAGAGCTACCCGGACAGATGCGAACGTTGACGCTCGTTACACGTGCATTGAGCGTCAGTAGTCGACGATTACGTGCTGGATCTCCGAAAACTGGCCATCTGCTGAAATAACGACTTAATTTGCTCGAAACTCGTTTAGCCCGCAGCTAAGGTGGCGGCCTCGTCCATTTCTCAGAAGCGTTCGGCCCCCGTTACCGCGGCGGCGGCGCGGCGTTCCCGAGTCACCGACGCTCGCTAAGGCTACAGAGCAGCCCTCTGAAGAAATTCGTGATTAAAATCTCGGCCCCAAGCCCGTTTTGACGTTTTCGATACCAAGGACACCCCGTCAACTATCGCCCAGCACCGCCCGTTAATTCCTATTGCCGCTTTCGTTTTACGCTACCGGGACGTGTCCCGTTACCGTTCCGCAACTTGGAATTATGTTGTCCCTATCACAGTGTGGCGAACTCTATCTCGCGCCCCGGGGGATTTGATAACGGGATGAGGCGAAATGTTCGGTACCAGGGAGCTAGGAAACTACGCGGCAATCGTGAACGTATAAAGGTGAATTCCTACGGCCCGTGGCCGGCGAATATGGCGCGAAGCTCCCGAGCCACGCGCCGTGGGAATTCACCGTATGATCGTGCCAGACACCGATAGTATTTTGCCATGATAGTAGGTTTTCAGTTGAGTGATTTGGTAACGAGAATCGGTTTGTTGACATGGGCCCGAACAGGCTGATGCTTTCCGAAACAATTACGCCGTTTGACTGGCATGCTTGATCTAGAGCTATTCTTTTGACCCGGGTACCCGATGAGACCCACGGGTAGGCAAAATTACCCGGGTACCCGTGAGATACCCGGGTAGACAGAAATTACCCGACTACCCGGATACCCGCGAGACACCCGAGTAAATGAGATGGCGTCGAGACGCTACCGCGTCTCTAGATAGTTGAGAATTCCGATTTGACAGCCGAGCGTCTTTCGACTTTCGATCATTTTTCGGCTAACATCAGTAATGAACAGAATAAACATCAAGCAATTGAATGTGGTATTATATTATGTCTACATTTAATTGCTTGAAGTTTATTCCGTTCATTAGTGATGTTAGCCGAAAATGATCGATAGTCGAAAGAGGATCAAATCGGAATTCTCAACTAACTCATTTACTTGGGTATCTCATGCATACCTGGGTAGCCGGGTAATTTCTGTCTACCCGGGTAGCCGGGTAATTTTTGGCCACCCGGGTACCCGGGTAGCCGGGTATCTCAAGGTGGAATCTGAAGGTGGACTCTGACGGAACGTGGGTCGGCGAGCTTGGCACGAGACTCGCCGAGCCCACGTGCCGTGAGAACGCTCATGGCTCGCCGACTCGCCGATCCACATGCCGTCAGATTCCACCTTCACGGGTACCCGGGTACCTGGCGGGTCGGGTAGTAACAGCTCTAGTTTGATCTACTCTAGTTGGCGGTATGAACGAATCGTTCGATGAGATTTTACATTTCATGTTGCAGGACACTTTTCAATGCGTGTTGGTTAATAAACACAATTTCACTTGCGATAAATGTTTCCTACAACACTTTTAGTTATTTCATTCAATTAGCAGCGTGTAGCATTCGGGCCTAGTTGGGTCAATGCACCTTGCTCGGTGCTCTGTCCCTTTAAATGCCGTATTGTGTTTGTTTAGAGGTATGCACATTGCACACCACTGTGCCAGATCCCACCGTTTGGGTAGATAGATACTACCAAGCGGCAGAGTAGTGTAGAGTAGTGCAACTCTACACAATCGAATCGTTGCCAAATCATTAACAATTTTTCTTGGCCAAACGATTCGTGTGCGACATATTAAGCCTTTTATATATCTTTTAAGCCTTTTTTGTTCTCAACGCGCTGAATACGTTGATGTAACAAAGAACTTAACATTAATATATCCAGAGGTGCAGATTCGCCCCTGAAAGCCACGACAAATAATTATTTTACACCGCGATAGGCGGGAAAGAGAAGAACAACACAGGAGGAAAATAAATATAAAGGAAAAAAGTCAGGAACAGCAGAAATAAGATAATGACAGCGACCCACCGGTGCGTCACCTCGGCATAAACGGCGAATACGCCAAAATAGCCGGCACGACCCACCGGTGGGTCACTGCGCTACTTTATCACTTTCTGCTAAAAAAAACTATAGGTACGCAATATAACCGGTGAAAAGATTAAGCATCGAAAAAATAAGTAACGACGGGAGAAGCTTCGGTAAAATCGAGCCGCTGGCCCTAGCAAGCATCGGTGTTTGGGAAGCGTTCGTTGCCGAAAAACGCCGCCATTCTGGACATGTTAAAAGTACTCGCTTCATTTATAGGTAAATAGAGCGAGTCGTAGACTTCCCCACGCGCATGCCTAAAGAGAGAAGTGGGAAAACAGGCGGTATCGAAAAGACCTCTATTGGGTCGTCAGGTACTCCTTCACTCTTCGCTACTTCTGTTCAAGGTGACGCATCTAAAGGTGCGTTCAGAGATTGAATGCATACGGGTATTTACGCCGCGCGAGCGATCTAGCTAAATAGATGAAAGTTGACAAAATCGAATTGGATGGCTGGCAACGAAACATATTCTAGGATTTCTGTCTCTCCGATCCCTCTTTTCGGCCCCACCTAAGTGATCTACAACTCACTCTGCTAATCTATGCAAATGTAAGTTTGGTAGATGATGACAGGCATGAACTTGATGGGATAAAGTAATGCTTCTGACTCTGAAGGTAAACATTCGCGTTTAATTAAGGTGGCATTCCACTCAGGCAATTTTTTGGCAACGGGAAACTGGCAACATCGCCACATACTTTCTTCGCGTGCAACACGCGCAATCACCTATTTAATTAAACATTTATGAAGGGTGCCGGCTTCGCGAACAGATGCGCAATACGCAGCGTCAGGTGTTCTTTGTACGAAAGTACAAGGCTGGAGATGAGCGCTTAGTTTCACGGAAGAAGCCAATTTTCAACGATTGGCTGTTCCAAAATTGATATAACAGCTCGACCACCGTCTGTGGCAGGCTTCGAAGGGTATTTACGAAAGATATTACGACGAATGACGTGGAGCCTTATTGTAACGTGTCAAGACACACTGATGTCGGTGTATAATAATTTGGGAACAAGCGTACCCGCTCTCTCCGATGAGGAACAATACGGTCTTCATCTTCTCATCTTTTCACAACTTCTCATCCACTGTGACCTCAACTAACCGCCCTTTCGTTTTCTGTTTCAGGTGAGTACCCCGTGTTTCCACCCTTCAACCAGCAGTAAGGTAGTGTTATTAGGCGCAGACAGTGAGTACGGCGAGGAGAACTATGTACCCCTTTGTAATGGGTACTTTCTTTGCCTGAAACTATTTTACATTGTAAAATTCCAAAGGATCTTTAAAATTATTGAACAACTCACTGTTCAAGAACAGTTAGCTAAGCCTAATGGCAGTTTAATGGCTGATATGTTCATCTAGAATTCTTAGAAAGACGGTAGTACAGTTCTTTCAATGGCAAAAAGTTTACTTTTATCAACACAGAAAGTCAGTAGCCCAAGTACCCAGCAACAGGTACTTCATAAAGCAACGAGGTAACTTTCATTTACTGACTGCTTATTGTTGATCTGCAACATTCTACTTTGGTTATCACATACTTGCTATTACATCATTCCCAAAGTGAATCCACGAAATTAGAGAAATGCCTTTTAACTCCTGGATTTGTTTTGGCGTCAACACCAATCTATGAAGGCGAGGAATATGATAGTTCCTTCCCAAGCAATGCTACACTATTTCCGTAGCGTGTGTCTCGCAGATAAGAAGCTGTTATTAACTCAGAAAAAAGGTATCTACACCTAGCTACGAAATTAGTCGGATATCTGAATCGCGATATAGCTACGTATCTCCGCGTCGTGTGAAGAAGCTCTTAGGTCTTAGGACATTGTACGGTGGCTAGCATCCGCAGTCCGCGGCCCGCCGTCTCTCCGCAGACGTAATCGCCGTTGCGTACATCCCTACGATAATCCTTTATCGCTAAAGAGCCGGAGAATCGTAGGCAGATACGAATGCGATTTTCAGAACCTGTTATGGTCGTTCCGAGGCCTCCAAGGTGGTCTACAATTGCAGTAATAACTCAATTATCCTCTCTGGGGCTTCGTACCCGCCTATCTGCCTCTTTTACTCTCAAATCTCTCGCTCCGTCCCTCCCTTCCCTGTTCTTCCGTCTGTCCTCGTTGCCCTCGCTCACGCGCTCTTAGCTCTCTCTCGTTCCATCCTTCCTGCGGTTTCTTCCTGCTTTTATCTCGATCCGAGCCCTCCCCTCTGCTTGTGCCTCCTCGTGGAGCGTAATAATCCCTTCGATCCCATCACGATCTTTCCGTCCACATATTATTAGGGGATGCGCGCGCGCACACACACACACACACTGGCATACATCCGTGCCGGGGCCAGAAATCGGCCGTGCGCCTCGCGGCCGCCGCCGGCCATAGAATCATATCGAAATCGTACAATTAGTTCGAACGATTGCCTCGCAATGATGACTTCTCTCGTTGGGCCCGCCAATGGTTTCGCTGTTTTTTAATTAAGGCATCGGCGAGGCCGCGAGAAGCGCCGCATTCGTACCGGGGATGCTTCTTCAATCGGGACGATAAGAGAGGGATGGAAGATGGACGAAAGTTCGATCTTTGGTCGTGGAACAGGACGGGGCATTGCTGCTACTGTTGCTAGGGAGGATTCTACGAAGTTTTAGTTAGGCTATGTTAGGTTAGGTTAGGTTAGGTTAGGTTAGGTTAGGTTAGGTTAGGTTGCGGAATGGTCGCAACCCAGATAGCACCGCACATCCCAAGGACGTCCTTTTCATGTCCAGTTTATATCCGAACGTCCTACGTCCATTTCTTAAGTCCTACGGACGTTCTTAGGACTTAAATTTCGGATGTTCTAGGAACGTCCGTTTCTTAAGTCCTACGGACGTTCTTAGGATTTAAATTTCGGATGTTCCAGGAACGTCCGTTTATTAAGTCCTACGGACGTTCTTAGGACTTAAATTTCGGATGATCCAGGAACGTCCGTTTCTTAAGTCCTACGGACGTTCTTAGGACTTAAATTTCGGATGTTCCAGGAACGTCCGTTTCTTAAGTCCTACGGACGTTCTTAGGATTTAAATTTCGGATCTTCTAGGAACGTCCGTTTCTTAAGTCCTACGGACGTTCATAGGATTTAAATTTCGGTTGTCCCAGGAACGTCCGTTTCTTAAGTCCTACGGACGTACTTAGGACTTAAATTTCGGTTGTTCTAGAAACATCGAACAATCTTGTAAGTCACGTGATTGTTTTGCACGACTACATTTCGAATGTTCCGAGAACATTCGTCTCGCAAGTCTTGTGAATCTTTAGAAGACCTAAATTTCAGATGTTCGAAGAACGACCGTCTTGTAAGTTTTGCAGATGATTCAGGTTCGGTTGCAAAACAGTCTTACGACTGAACCTCGCCTTTGCGCTATTTTTTTGTGCAATGAAGACGCTGAAATGCTGAAATGTTCCCAGATAGCTTACAACGTCTTCAAGACGTCTGTCTTAAGTCGTCGTTAAAACATCTGTCTTGAGACGAATGTGAAATTTTAAGCAATGAGTCTAGAGATCGAATGATGATATTCTGTAGATTATTTCGCGTCAATGCACATTTTTTATAAATTATTAATACTCGTTATATACCTAGAAATTGGAATTATTTGCAAGGAAGTGTCTTGAGTAGTTGCGAAAAGCAGTTGCTTCGTAATCTGGGAGTCGTGGGTTCGATTCCCGTCACCGCCAAAATATTTTTTCTTAATGTCCTAACCCAGACTTGATGAAGACGTATTTAAGGCGCTTTTAAACCATCTGCAAAACGTTTTTAAGGCCCCTTTTGGACGTATTTAACTTTACTTTCGGACGTTCGGAAAACGTTCTGAGAATGTTGACACAGCGCGTCCTCAGGACGTTCCACTTTGTAAATAGGACCTTCCTACGACATTTAAAGAACTTAACGAGGACGTACAGAGGATATATGGACCTTCTCGGGACATTCTCCGAACGTACAGTACATCCGGAACGGACGTCCTTCGGACGTCCATAAGATGTCTTTGTGCTATTTGGGAATGGTATTTAGTTATCTCACATCGAGTCTGGGCTTTATCGCTGCCACATCGATTTTTTACGATCATTTTTGGGAGAAAAGCCGCACGCTTTTTAGATAAATAAACTCAAAATTAAGAAGAGCTTCTACTCTAGTTCTGTATTAATAGTTAGTGTGATCGCCATTTCCTCGAATAAGATCAAAAATGCGGTTCGTTTTCGACAAAATCGAACTTTAAAATGTTTCTTTTTCTATGTATAGACGCCCACGCTTCATTTGCGGCGGTCCAGAATTCGTTAATTGAATTATATTGCTGGCAGTTGCCATCAAATTTTCATGCAATTGGGGTTCAAAACTGGGGAACAAGCTGGCCATGTCAAAACCCTGATATCTTCTTCATGTCACCACTGCTTCGTTTGTTTCGATGTTAAAACCGTTTCCAGCAGTTCTAATGTGACAGATTGGTGCCATTGTGTTGGCTCTGAATGCACACCCCCCCCCCGCATTTTTGATCTTATTCGAAGAAATGGCAACTACACTAACTATTAATATAGAAATAGAGGAGAAACTGCTGTTAATTTTGATTTTATTTATCTAAAAAGCGTGTGGCTTTATAGAAATTTCACAGTTTATTTTGCCAATAAACATGGTGGCTTTATGGCAATTTCGGGCAGTGTATCTGCTTTTCTGTTTACAAGCAGTGTTCACGGGAAATTCCCTCCGTAGCACGATACTCGCATCGTAGGGAGGGGGAACGCATGCGCGCGATGACGCGGTGACAGTTAAACCAATCAACGGCAAGATGGGAAACGATGGGAAACGAAACGGCGTGTCCCGTCTTGGCGTTGATTGGTTTAACTGTCACCGCGTCATCGCGCGCATGCGTTCCCCCTCCCTACGATGCGAGTATCGTGCTACGGAGGGAATTTCCCGTGAACATTGTTTACAAGACACCGTTGCGTAGGTCTTTCAGAATCAATGAATAGTTCAACAATTTGAAAAAATCGGCCGTATGTGTAAGTTTAGCATTCGTGTAATTGCATCTGTAGAAATTTTATCGTTATTGTGGTTCGTGATTTTTCGTTTAAAACATCCTTTCATTCTCACGATCGACCGTGGCAGAATGAAACAGTACCCGCGCAAATCTTTCTCTTGTTTGCTTTAATTTGATGTGGGTATCCATGGTAATGTCAATTCGACAAGAACTTTAGTTACTGGAAAGTAACAACACGGAACATATGTATGAACTTTTCTTTTTTGTCAAACGACCGAAAGATCATCATCGCGTCAGTAGTAGGTGGGAATTAATCATGAAACACTATGCTTCACTGCATCTAAATTGTTATGATTATTCTTGCTTTCATCACTCTGTTACCCATACAGCACACTTCGTTGCAGAAACGTTGCAGGAACGTTGCAGCAGCCTTGCGATGTTGCGTGGTTGCAGCGCAATGTTGCTGTAACGTTGCTGCAACGATGCCGTGCAATATTGCACAGGGCAGACATAGGAATATTGCTGCAACGTTGCCGCAAGGTTGGGGTGCAATATCGCAGTGACAACGTCCCTGCAATATTCCTGCAACGTTACGGCAATGTTCCTGCAACGTTTCGGCAATGCTCCTGCAATGTGCGCGCAATATTGCGGCAACGTTACTGCAATATTCCTGCAATATTGCCGCAACGTTGCTGGAGCTACCGTTTGAACCTAAAATATTTCCCTTGTTTGTAACGATACGAGAAAATGTCTAAGGAAAAAATGTTTGCTTCGGAGAGACAATTATTATGAACGAGAAGATTTTTTTCTCAAGGTTATATTTCCCGAAATTTCAAGGTCATCGACGATTTTTTTAATGTGAGTATCTCCTGCAATATTACCGCAACGTTGCTGCAACGTTGCCGTGCAATATTGCACAGGGCGGACATAGGACTATATTGCTGCAACGTTGCAGCAACGTCGCGGTGCCGTAGGGGCACCTGAAAATTGGCAACATCTGAATGAATCTTTCGTAGAATAGCTGGCAATTAGAAGAGAGTGTTGAATTGTAAAGTTAACAAGCTTTATTCTCGTAAATTGAATACAGCTTTGTCACGAGACACATGGCGTTGTTGCCAGACTTCTCATTCTCCTTCTTGCGCGCCACCTACCGCTCAGACGCTCAGGAGTTTGGCGCCAAATACAATGAATTAAAATAAAGTATCGCAGTCTCTGACAGAGAGTAAAACAGCTACTTCTACGACGGTAGAATAAACCTGAAAATTACAAAAGAAATAAATCAAGTTATCGTGCAATCAATACCACGCAACTTCCTACCAAATGCAGCATAAGGAAACAACATCTTATACCACTGTTCGAGCAATTTCGACTTCAACCTGTCGTCCTTCCTTCCCCGAACGCTCACCCAACGCCATCAACCCCCGTTCAATGATCTCGGTGGCTGCGGCCAAGCTAATCGCGAATATCTCAAGCTCAGGTGCACCAACGTGGCCGCATAAATAACAACGATCCCCCGTCAACTCCGCGCGCTCATGCTGAACCATTGCCCGTTCGGATGCCCGAAAGTCGCCCCAGATAATGCGGCCGCCGAGCGCGGGGCGACCATTCTCGAAAAGACTCGAAGATCCCAGAAAGAAATACACGGTGGAAACATAAAGGGCCAGGGAGTAGACGCGAAGAGAAATCGACGAAGTAAACGGGGAGAGGATGCGGTGCGCACACCGCGTGCCGGAGGCAGGCACACAGGTACGGGGTACGGTCCAGTCTAGAGGGGTTAAGCCAAAGCCCCATCGATCATGGGATCCCGCCAGTCCGCGATCCCGTGACTCTGGCCATAAAGCCCCGTAAGTTCTGCATCGCGAGAGGAGGAACGAGAACGACGGGACACGGGCGGAGTGGAGGCGAAACGTGGCGCGGAAAGAAGACCGAGAGCTCTCGCGTGCGTCCGGAGAAGGGAGAGAGGAAGAGGTACAGACCCCATAACCGTGAACTCTGCACGCCGTGGCTTTATGGCGGTACGACGACGTGGAATTACCCCCGTCGTAAGCAGGTATATACTTAAATCTCGCGCTCATGCACGTAAGTCGCGCACGAAATTGCACATGGCCGATCGAGATTGTGGAAAAGCCGCCCGCTCCCCGTCCGGCGACCGCGACTAAACGTCCCCGCTCTACGTGGCCCATGCGAGCCCGGCGTGATCTGCCATTGGGGAACCGTGCCGTGGACCCCGCTTTTTATGACGGCGTTTGATGGGTTCGCGTGTGGCACTTCAAGACAGATACTTGACTCCGCGAAATATTGAGTTGCCGTGAGAGCAATTTGCTGCCCATGGGAGTACTGGGATACGTTGCCAGCCCGGCTGACCACCGAAGGGAGAGATCGCGCGCCTTCTATGAAAGCTGTGCCTCAGCGCTTCTTTCGCGATCGGTCTCAGACGTTTCCATGCTCGGGCGGTTGGATGTGCCTGGTGTAGGGGATAGGTGCTATAAAGGGGACACGTCTTAAATGGGACAAATCGAATTTCCAAAATTCTAAACACATTACACATGCAAGTTATTTTCCTGTTTATGGCAACACTAGTGCCTAGTCATTTGACGTAAACTTCGCTGCGGTCTCACTTGCAACAGAGTAGTAATCCACGGTTGATGTTTTTCGGCAGTAAAAGTGAAATTTTCTTTGATTTTCTGTGTCGTTTTCTGAGATTAAGATATATACAAAGTGTTAAAGTGTTATATCATTAAAATAGCCTGTATTCAACTAAAACGAAAACGCTTAACAGGTAAGCTTAATTAATTGTTTTCTTTGTTTTGCGGTTATTTTATATTAAACTCACTTATAGTCATAAAAGGGACAGCATAACAAGTCTTAAATGGGACGACCGTTGCATGGCTGTCCCTCTCATACACATGTACTGCTGGACACTATATGTATTATACTTTCCTGTAAAGTTATTAGTGTATCATCTGATACATAGATGACATTGTTTTAAATTATGAATTATTAGTTGATGGCGTATTGTTTCAAATTTAAGAATTAATAAAGTGACTATTCAAAGCGACAAACTTTATCGTCAAAAAAATGTGTGGCAATAAATTAGCCCTCGTTATAAGTTATAAATTTGCAACAGTTGTATGTAAATTTGCGGTAAATGGGCCAATGAGTCATGCGGAATAAAAGGCACATTCAATTTTTTCTGTTCCATGTGCCATTAATAATAAAATATTGATGATTTATACTACAAAGAATTAATTTTTTCGTAGATTTCGTTGTTTTGTATCATTAAGATTTAGAATTATAATTGTAATACTTAATAAGTTTATTTTTATTAACGTGTCCCTTTCATGACTTATACTGTCCCATTTAAAACCACCTAGTCGTAAAAGGGACATTTCCCACTTTTTTGAAAATCGAAGATTTTGTTATTTTCTATTACAATTGATGAGTTTGCAATATACTTTTATTGAAGGGAAATAAGCACGCTTTCTTGTGATGTAGTTGTTTTTTAAGTACCTATAACGACATTGTCAGAAATGGACGCTAAACAAAAGTGTCCCTTTTATAGCACCTCTCCCCTACGTATGTACTTCATCTGAATGGCAACGCGTGGCAGTAATCGTTCGGGAAAAATGCTTGAATGATAGAAAATCTTGCTCGGTTAAACGCCATTTATAAATCACGCACAATGGGCCACCGTGTTTTCAGATTGCTACAATAATGTCTGACATAAATCCTGAGGACTTTCTACGGGTGGGAGGTATGCTATCGATAAATCTTCTCGAATGCTTCGTGTTGGTAATTAAATAATTTAATTAATAAATTATTTACAGTGTTTTTAATTTGCTGGAAGAATTTTCGTTGCACGCTGGGGGCAATTACTGGCATCTTGCTGGCAGAAATTCTGCACCTGATTACTACTTTCGTGCGAGGGGGGGGGGGGGGGCGGCGGCACATTTAATTGAATTATTTATCGAGTGCGGGAATTCAATGTGTTACAATGTTGCCGTAGCAACTGTTTTTACAGCGATACGTTTATTCGTTCCGGTTGTTAGCCGTTAACCTTCTCGTCAGAAAGGAGCGCTCTTAATTGATTGCATCTTAATTAATTGCAAATGGATATTCTGTGCAAATTGTTGCACGATTTTTTTTTATGATTTCTCATGCTGACGAATTCGCATGCATAGTAATAACATTAAAAAAGGAGGATAGAATCTGAACCTCTGCTTAACGACTTTTTCGTTCCTTTTAGGTTTCCTCGTCTGCGAGGAACGTCCCCTACCATAATAATTACCTTCCACCGTGCTTCTCGATACGTGTTTCAGGACAGAAGAAAATTTCTGCTCTGCTTCCGTTACATTTCGGTGGTCACTGGAATGTCAAAGAGGATAATAGAAATTGTAATTACACAATACCGCGTTTAGGAAAGTACGCAAAAGTACGCAAAATTACGCAAAATTACGCAAAGTTTATCTCCACCCAAATAACTATCATTTTCTTGTATTCGTCCGCTGAATAATCACCAATTCAACAATGCCTACGCGTTGAATTTTGTCATTATTTTCAAAGAGTTTAGTACCAATAATAAAAAATCCAGTTCTCCGCTAAATACCTGATGAATATCGGTGCTATCGGCTTCAAAGGAATGCAGTGAAACCCGCGCAGTCTACCTTGCACGGAACCCTCGAAGGGCAGGCAAAAATTTACGCGCGCCCTCGACGAAATGCAATTAAACGAAGTCACCAAGTAATTTCTCGGTTAAGCCTCTGGACACCGTCGAAAGCGGTTTTATCGATTCGGACGATATAAATTCGCATGCACGACGTTGTAGAGTAATTTTGAACGCGATCGGGTAAGCGGCTTCCCTCGCGATTTAGGATGCAACGTTAATTGCGAGGCGCGTTAATTAAATGCGCGGAGAGAGTCGGTGGGCGAGAGAGACGTGACGCAGCGTTTTTTCCGCGTCTGTTTTAATCTGGACACGGCTGGGCCATGATAAGTCCGATGCAAATTAAACGACCCCCATTAAGGGAGACATCAGCTTAAGGCGCCTTAATGACAGCCCCTAAATCCTCGACACCCGTGAGGCCTTCTGTTATCTTCACAGGGGAATGAGATCGCTTCAGCTGATCGCCCCGCCAGCGATAAGATCCGATCACAATTCGTCCGGTTAATTGCTGGACATTTTTCCTTTCCTTCGTGAAAGGAGGGTGGTAGGAAATGACCACTTTGGATGCCACTTGGAAAATAAAAATTCTGAGAAGCATAATCATTTATCTGAAATGCGATGGAAATGATCCGTCATTAAATTGATTATAGAGAAAATCTACAAGTAAATCAGTCAAAGATTAGAATCGAGCAGAACAAAAGTACATTTTATGGGAAATTACTTTCCACTCGAAGCGAAATATTTTTGTAGTCCTAATCCTCGGTGGAGTTTGTAGGTATTTTTACGATAAATAAGGACTGATAAAAACTATTTAGTCAGAGTTAGAAAGATAAGATTTAGTCTTGCCGAATTATTGTTGAATATTCTTAATAGGAAAATTGGACAATGAAACTAAAAATTTACCAAACAGTTACCAAAGTTTCTTCAAGCACAGTAACGAATAGATATTAGGTAAAAAATAACGGTTTGTTTCTTTGATAACAAACACCATATATTTGTATAATCTCTTTTGTAATCTTTGCGTTAACAATTGAAATTACTCTTCGTCTATTCCTTGTATAGTATAATATATGCTAGTTGGCAATGTGCAGATCCTAATTTATTAAAAATCATACATTATGAAACGATAGATGATTCCAGTCTTGTGGATAGCAATGTTCCCAGCCTGATACTTTATTTAACAAATTTACCATTAAGTGAAACTCACTTCCTTTCAGGGAAACTCTCACCAATTTCGTATTGCATCTTCTGTTCTATTTGTACTAATTTTACATTGTTGAATAATGCCCAAATTTTGATTGGTCTCTGTATTTTTCCGCCCGTGTACGATCTCTCCTTGATTGATGAAACAATCTGAAGAGCGCAGGTGTCATACAGTTTCAAGTAACGTGGCGTTTTATGAGTTAATAATATACTGTCGTATGTGATGATTAATATGAGTACCTGAATACGAAGAACGCGAAACAGCCACTCATGGCGAACTTATTTTACGGTGGACGCGTCGAGTCCCGTGCGAGCATAAATCAGCATAGCGCGGGCCACGCGGTAAATAAAGTGCTCGTGATAATTACGTTTGCTTACATTCTTGAAGATTTTAAGAACTGCGGATGGAAAGGCAGCGAAAACTAAACGAAGTATCGCACGATGAAGAGGATACTTGCGTATTTTTATCATTTTCAGAATTAAATGAATTTTTGATTGGCAGTGATCGCGTAAGTGATTGTAGCATGATTTATCAGGTCGTAGAAGCGTAGTGATTAAGAGTAAGAAGCTCAGTTTAGTTCGTCAAGTAAAATTGCAAGCGTATTAACTAGTGAATTTTCTTTATGGAAAAGGATCGTTAAATAATTCGATGGCGAATGTTAAAAAGTGGGAATCACTTACCTGTTTCGTAACTGAAAGCGAGTATAATCTTAATTCACTGTTAAAATATTTTGATTTTATAAGCATGCATTGTGTCGGCGAGCATGAACAGTTCACAAAATAACGAATGAATATTCTTATACACACATGTATTACCCTAAAGCAAGAAACAGAAGCTCCCTTAAAACGATACATACCTACATAACAAAAGCACCTGCCAGAAAATCCAGAAAAAGAAAGCAGTCTCAGAGCACAACAAGGCTCAGAACAGGTCAATTCAGAAATTTCATCAACCTCATAAATAGCACTCACAGTCTCAGCTGTATGCAAGCATAAATCACCATAGCTTGAGAGAACTCCATCATCCCGTTCGCCGAACATCCCTCCCCCAATCAGCCGGGCAGACGTCATCCTCGGAGGTAGTCCGCTAGCCTTCCTTCCTTCCTTCCTTCCTTCCTTCCTTTCTTCCTTGCTTCCTTCCTTCCTTTCCTTGATTCCTCCATTTGCCCTCGGCCCGACTCCTTCCCTTCCTTTCTCCCTTGCCAAACCAATCTTCCATCCCCGGAGTAAGACATTGAGGCACCTGCTAGAGTCCAGCTCAATCAGGGAGTATAGCGTTGCGGAGAGAAGCCAGTGGCCGGTAGTGGGAGAGCTTGCACGGTATAGTCAAGGAACTGTATCCGGACGGGGCAGGGGCCCTCGACCAACTGGGTGGTCCTACCGCTTCAGTTGTGTTCCGACGCGCTTCAAGCTAACACTACGAACACTATTTCGATCCAGCGGTGTCGTTGTCCAACGCACATCGGTCTCAGCCGCCGGAATTGCCCGTCGCGAGTGCTACCGCGGTGGATACCGCCGAACGTCCGAGTCGCCGCCGGCACCATTCGACACGCCGCTTGTCAGGGATTTCAACTTCGACAGCCCCCGAAGCGTGCCGCGAACGTTCAGCGAGGCACGCTGTCGCGGGCGCGACCGTCTGTCGCCCTGTTCGAAGATTCGTGAGTGAGAGTCAGGCTAGTCGCGGTAGAGCACGGTTGGATCAACGACTCCGCGGTACTGGGACATCGGTGTCGTTGAAGCTGATTGGTGGAGGTGGAAAGTATCCGAAGTAGAAAGCTCGCGGTAGGATCCGGGCAGCGGAACGTCTGTCAGACGCGCGGAGCTGTCAAGCTGAAGATTGGTCGGGACGATCGCTGAGGGGACGACAGCTTCTGACGCTTTGCTAAAGGCGGACGATAACCGAACTGTCAGGAAGCTTGACGGTCAAGTTTGATACTTTAGCGCGAGTATCGGACGGTTGCGAGGTACGTTCAGTCACTAGTCGAACGATCCTCATCGATAGAACACCCGTTTGTTCTCGCCACTCGGGAACAACTGCCGAGACGCTGCGAGCCAGCCAATGATCAGTTGCGGCGGATAAACGACAAGATAATTCTTCGCCGGTGAAGTGAAACGATTCGATCGGAAGGTGCGAAGGAAGGAGAAGGTATAAGGGACGATAACGACAAGGTGGCACAGGCTGTAATCAAATGCAGGTTTATTTAGAACGGACGCTTTGATAAAGTGGTTAGTGCGAAAGCGTGGATCGAGCCAATCATACCTGATTGCCCAGACGTGAGTTGTGCGAGCCAAGAGAGAGAGAGAGAGAGAGAGACGTAGAAAAGGCGAGAAAGAAGCAAAGGAACGGGAGGGAAAAAGACAAGCGAGTGGGACCGAGGCTCGTTGCAGTCGCCCGAGATGAAGACGTCTGGTGCTGATGTTGCGCCACGTGATTCGTAGATCGTCTCTATTTCTCTATTCCCCCAGACTTGCTCGCTGACCACGTTCATCCCGAAACTGTTATCCGTTCCAAATAGGAGTTTCTGTCGATACGCGTATCTTGGGCAACACACAGGATGGATTCGAAAATGTGAAGGCTATCGTGTTAGCTTGAAAACAGGGTGAGTTCGAATGCTTATTCACTTCATCGACTTCCTCGTGAGCCGAGAACTAGAAACAAATTGGCGTAGTCTTCGGACTCGGTAGGGGGAAAAGTAATATGAACGAAATATACTACTCTAAAAGTGGCGATAGTAGGTACTTTATTAGACGAATTCCGATATCTCGCTAGGCAACTCGTTTACCTTCCATTACCAACAGGAATCAGCATTCCTGAGCCTTGTCGATTCCTAAACCCACACACACACACACACGCCGTTCGGAAATTAATACAAACCCGCGATGACTCCACGGAACAACATCCATTACACAGATCTCTGTGAAAGATACCGTGCAGGCCTATTGCGTGGTGCGTTCCTTCACGAAATTTCCCGGATATTCGTGGTCCACGCTCAGAAAGGAAGACTCCTCTCGTTTCTGACCCTTCGGGGCCAGGTATGCGCACCGACCACGGCGAGCCCATTCAGCGTTTTTTCTTATTCTTTCCGCGGAAGTTTCACCGGGGGACCCCGGGTCTCTTCGATGGCCACGAGACGCCTAATACCTAATTCCCATTCTTGCCGGTCCCGTTGGGATGTGTTGCTTCGCTTCTACTCGCCGCGGCTGAAAGATCCTTCGGCTGTTCGAATCCACCGGCCACGGGTCGAGAAATATCTCTATTATTGTCATGGAGATGACCGGTCGGGCAGAATAGGCCGACGAGAGAATTTCACGACAGAGGCTGTGACCGAACGTTTCACTAGCCAACATGTAACGTCCAGCCGCTAAGAAAGAAATTACTCGAAGCGTTCTGCATTCCCGTAGAAAATGGAGGCAACGAAATGACCGCCATTAGTTTCTCTCGATACTCTAGAAATATGTAACAGAAAAGTGGATCGGTTTTCAGTGAACGGATCAGCACTTTTGGAGTAACCGATGTTTAGGGAAAGTTGTTAATTGCTTGAACAAGCTTGTACGTTTGATAATTCGAACGCCGTTGTGTGTTTCTTTTCTTCTAGGACTGGTGTAATCTGAAAATATTGATAATAAGTTGCAATTACGATTTTGTTCGGTATTGTGGTTTCAACTTGAAAAAGGAACAATGCTTAAGTCTATCTGATAATAATTTCGTAAAGCATTCTAACCTCAATTTGGAACCTTGAACGCAGACTCTAACGACGGATACTGAATGAGACTCTTAGTAAATATTTGAAGTAAACATTTGCTCAAGAAAGACTTTCCCCAAAAATTGTTACTAAGAAATTTCGTGGATTTTTCTCTGACGAAATTGCAAGCCTTATCGTTCATTTGTTGCACATTAATTAATACGATTTCCTTCGTCCCCCCCGGTGTAGCATGAAAGTTGCCTAATCTTTATTTATGAACAAAAAATATGTTGTTGTCATTGAGATATTGAAATGAGCACGTTTGTAATCACAGGGTGAACTTACTTGGAAGATAACTGGTTTGATCATATTTTACCAAGTATAAATATTATAACGCAACATCCAAGGGGTCTAATATGCAAGCTTCCCAGCAACACTTATTTATAGTAATAATCCTTCAAGTATTTTTCAACATTTTTTGCTGTAATTGCATTTCCTCTATGATCTTAGCCGAAGATATCTAGCAAGCTATCACACACGTCATATTGATCATGACGTACATAATTAAATTTCTTTCACTCTCAAGTATTTTACTCGTCAAGATGATGAAAAGTTTTGATATATCTTTTCTGTAATTAGACTATAACATTTATAGGTAGTCGTAGCGAATTTCGTGTTACTCCGTTTGAAAACGTCTCCATTGAGACAATACACTGAAGACGAGTTAAGTGTACATCGCAATAGCCAACTGGATTTTCCGGTGCTAGCAATATTGTAATAAGAATGTTATAAATAACAGTTCACTAGATATTTATTAGATACAACTTTTACAATTTTTTTTGTAAGAAAACGAATCATTTCCAACACACATAAGATTTCCAAATAAACGGTTCTTCATAAATTGAAGTTACCCGAATCTTCAAGCTTTACTTGCCTCGAAACGAATTTTATAGCGCCCCTCGAGTAACTTCTGATCGTCGAAAAATCTTGCGTCTCGTCTACGCGACGAACAAATGAGAAACGCCAGGGAAGTGATAGAGCACGAATGATCAAGGAAGAAAAAGACGAAAACCGAGGGAACGCGTCAAAGAGGAAAATGAGAGAAGTTCGTCTGCCACGGGAGGAACCACCGATGCCAGCAGGCAATCCTACAGACGAATGGACATAACACGAGAGAACCAGTTCTCTCATTTTATTGCGTTCGTTGTCCGATAATGACGCACAGCACGGCACGGCGTGCCGCATAAAAGCTCGTGTGAAAGGCAACGCACCCAAAGCAAACATCACCGGGGAGCTTTCCTCGCTGGTCCTCCCACGTTTTGCCACCCATTCAGAATTACCCCCGACCTCGACCTCTTCCCGAAATATTCCGTGCATATTGCGAACGCTAATTCACGACAATCGCGAAAATGTCGAATAAGGGACAGACTCCTGTGAACTCCCTAGCCGACGACCTCCACACATGGGACAAACTCTAGTTTCCTCGCGTGAACAAACGGAAATATCTGTTTCAATTTATACTGCGCCAATTTGAATCTTTGACATTTGATAATTATTCTTTCTTGTGTATTACGGACTGGTATCGCGAGGTTGGTAATTCGAATTTTTAGGAATACGTGAATCTTCTTTCGTCTTAACAGAACAATAAGTCGTGTTCACCATTACGGTTAAGATTGAGTCAAGAGGATCTCTTCCCTCATATTTTGAAATGTGCACGGTATCAAAGTGCAAATCCACGACGGGACAAAAATTATTTCACGATGTGTTTCCACCAAAAATGTGCGAATCCACGATGAGATTTTACATGAGCCTTTTCTATCACGAGACAAAAGTCTCAGCAACAACTAAACGTAAATAATGGGAATAGTCGCGAGAGGTGAGATTTTTGAAAATATATCACGAAACTTGTCTCATGAGAGTCTAGTTTCATGAAACTAATGGCAAAATAATTAAAAAATAATAAAATAATTGTCTCATAATTCTTTTATTTCCATTATTTACATTTTGTTGCGGCTGAAATTTTTGTCTCGTGATAGAAAAGTCGTGTGTAAAATCTCATCGTGGATTAGCACCTTTAACGGTATCTGTCATCAACTCGCATCTCATGTGAGAGTTTTGTCTCGCTGAGTTCTTCGTGTTTTTATAATTTTTAGATGCAAAATGGGATATTTGATACCTTCGATACATTTTCTATTATTTTTTATTTCCATGTTTGGAAGTCCGATTGATACCTTTTCTCTCATTTTTCACTTCCATGTTTCTAACAAATAAAAATAATGTAATTGACATGAAAATTCGGTGAAACTAATTGTTTACACAAAACGATTTCAAACAAATCGTAATAATAGCGTCTAATATTCAATGCTATACGGTACATATAATTAAATTAACAAGACGCTTATATAAATATTATTTACCATAAAATAAATTTATCGTGGATTCGCACCGTGTGTAATCGAGTAATCGGTAGCGTGCGAGAGAAAGAAAATCTTTTGTTTCTCAGTTTACCTTTAAGCCCGTCTGTCCACGGAGCGTCGCGTCATAGACGCGTACGCGTACGGACCAATCGTACGCCGGGCATCTTGACAAATGCAGATCAATGATCGACAGATGCGTCGCGCGATTGGTCTCTACGCGTACGCGTCTATGACGCGACGCTCCGTGAACAGACGGCCTAACTTGCGCATTGCTTTTCGGCCTTGCAATCATGAACGTAAAGCCGGGTCCGCACTTGTTGCCGCGCCCCACTCTGTTACCGCGTTACTTTATTTAGTGGTAACGAGGTTCGGTGCAGGACCCGTTCCTGAATCTGTTTACTGTTACCCGCACCCATTACTCCCCAATCTTACTTCATCGCGTTCCAGTTGTCTGTAGACCGTCAAAGTGGAAGCATGGATTTAAAAGTGGGGCAGCCTAAATTTATATTTATTATTAAAGAAATCGCGAAGGTGGTGGCAAACACAATTATATGCTACAAGAAATGTTTATAGTTGCGACGTTATTATCGGACCTAAAATTTCAAACAATTAGCGGCCTATATAAAAACTTATACGCAGATGAAATTATATTTGCGTTTTGCGCGGAGGGTAACGAGTCTTGGTACGCGAAGACGCCTAAACTAAATTCAAAAGGCTCCTTTGGTACGGTTCATTTTACCGACATTCATCAGAACGGCCAAACCAAGTAACGAGTCACAGTGTTCAGTAACAGAACGTTGTCTACATTTGTTGCCATGACCGGTTAGCTAGGTAACAAATGTGGGCCTGGCTTAACATACCCTATTAATAAACTGAAAGTTTCCGACTAGCCAGGGGCGTCCGCAGACTTTTTTCCAGGGCGAGGGGGCAACTTTGGGATGATGGTAAAGACAAATATACCCCTCTTGCAATTTTTAACCCATTTTATAATACCAATTTAATTAAAAATTTAAAATCGAAATTTAAAAATATTCCCCTTTTTAGTATAAACTTAATAAATATCAGTTTTGAAAAATAAGCGATTTTTTCTCAAAAGCCAGGGTGGCAGCTGCCCCGTTTTCACCCTCCCCTGTGGACGCACATGCGACTAGCAGTGAACTTAATATTTGAAAATTTATCTGATTTTGAAATTCACTTCACTTTTACCTGCCCCATCCTCCCAGTGTAATTTTAATTTAAAACGAGTCTCCAGCTCGTACATATTTATCTAACCATGCATGGTTATGCAAACATTACCTCTGCCTAGCACGAAACACGTCAATCTTAGATTATAGCCTGATAAAATCGATAGCATGTTAATAATAGGGGAGATGGCTGGGAGACAAACTGCTCCGGCGAAGAAATCTCGCTCGGCACGCATGCGCGGCATCGATCTAGCCCGGGCACGCATTGTGATCCGTGTGCAAAGCAGGCTGCTAAAATCGCAAGTAACTGTGTTACCAACGTAATCCCTGATACGCGGCACGACTGGCGGCTGGCGTGCGGCCATAAGTAATTCGAAGTAATGTCCCTTTAATGAAATTACATCCTATTTGCATCCATAATACGGGTTGCACGGCAAAGAATGGCCAAAAGGTGGCCAATGGAAACTCATTAATTTCATCGTCGACCAGGTACCTCGATATCATTCCGGTTTCAGCTCGGCCTGTCTCGGAAGAATGAGCGAAAAGAAAAAAGCGGGAGGGAAGGAAAATAAAAGGGAACGAGTCCGCGTCGTGATCGATCTGGCGAGCGTATCCGAGCGCATGTACGAACGAGTTACCTGTTACCACATGTTAATCGCCGCGATGCGACTATCCTCACCCCCTTACATAAGCGGCTGGTGTACACGCACGTCGGGATTGGGCCCCTCGCGGTACACGCGTGCGTACGTGCATGCGTGCGAGCGAGCGAGCGTCGCGTCCTCTCCTCCCGGCTGGTCGCGTGAGACGCGCGGCGGTGGATCGTCGCCGTGGAACGCTCGAGTAATTAGCGAACGGTCTGCTCGTGTAGACGTTAATAGACGTGTCTAAGGATTATGTTAAACGGCGGCGATTATGCCCCGCCGCGGATTCAGGATCGCCTCGATAAATATCGCGGATGGCCGTGCGTGCCGAGCGGCCTTTTATAACGTCGTGTCCTGTCGTGCGGCGCATTTCGGGGCGCAATTGGTTAATGTCGATGATCGGGAAATGCCTCGATGACGGGGGGATCATTTTTGCCACTGTAATTACCAGCGGCGGCCGCACATGCATCACGGCAATCTGGAACGATGCGTTCGGTATGGGACCGTGTCACGTACCGTGGAGAGGTTAGGTGCGTTTTCGCGGGGCGATTCGAGGTGGAATTGTGTCGAAACCTTTTATGGTTGTAAATATCCCCAAATATCCTGTTTGGAAGGTAATTTGGTTCTTCATTTGGGGCAGGGTTATGAAGAGGTATTCTCAGGTTAAGGTAGAGCACTAAAGAGGTGACTATGCGCATCCGCCATATTGGGTCATCTGAAGAGAGAAGATTATTGAGTACCCGCCTTTTTGAGTGTTGTCAAATTCGCTTTATAAACCAAATATGCGTTGTTGATATTGATACATGGTAGCACGACACATTATTAGAGTATTATATTATATTTAAGTTTATATTTGGTTTATAAAGCGAATTTGACAATACTCAACAAGGCGGGTTCTCAATAATATTCTCTCTCCAGAGGACCCAAGATGGCGGATGCGTATACTCACCTCTTTAGTGCTCTAGTTAAGGTAGAGCACTAAAGAGGTGACTATGCGCATCCGCCATATTGGGTCATCTGAAGAGAGAAGATTATTGAGTACCCGCCTTTTTGAGTGTTGTCAAATTCGCTTTCGGCCGATTTCTTCACCTCCGGTAATCTTCGGATTAGACTTATGTTCCACATAACTGACACATTCCTGTTTCCTCACCTCTGATTAAGAGTGATCTGCCAGTTAATCTTCAGATTAACTTTACCGGAGGTTCAGGCACCGATTAACTGCCAGAAGTGGCAGTTAATGCATATTTGCAGTAGAGGGGGAAATAGGAATATATACCTACGTATACCCAGCGATTTTGCTTTTAAGGAAAAAGGAAAAATGGCTAGGAATAATAGATTCGTAAATTTGAACATTTTTGAGCATGTGGAAGATGAGGAAGATGATGAATTGTTTGGTACAAGACGGCCATATACTATTAGAGTGAGGAGAGACCATTTAGATATTTGGGATGACTTAGATTTTCGCTGTCGTTTTCGGTTAAAAAAAGAAACTGTAATTATAATTAAACAAGCCATTGACGGGAGATTACACGTTACTTGCGACATGTATGTATTTTGATTATGTGAATATTAGGGCGAAACGAAACTATATAACCAAAAATTTAAATTTGAATTTTCAGTTGACCTGGGTGCGGGATACCCAGTTGTCTTTTGATTAACCAAGCACAACTGTAAAAAAATTTTGGAAAATATTCATGTCTGCAGGTTCCTTTTCTCTTAAAAATGTAATAAAAAATAATCGTATCGACGACTTTATCAGATTTGTATTAATCGCGGTTCGCGCACGCGCGAAAAGGATGATTGCGCTTTCCACAAGAGGGCGCCCGTTGCTGAAGCACAGGCGGCGCGCTCTGGCGAGACCGTCACAACTCACAATCACTTTTAAACTACTACACAATGAAGTTCTCGCTTTACCGCCTTTGCGGCGTTGCCGCGTCAAACCTTCAGTCACTTAACCATAGGATCCAATAGCGCAAAGAAACACGCGCGACAACTAACTACCACCTAGTATCTGACTAGCGACTAACTGATCGGGACTTTAGTCAGAGGTGAAGAAATCGGCCGTTTATAAACCAAATACAAACTTAAATGTAATAAAATACTGTACTAATGTCTCGTGCTACCATGTATCAATATCAACAACGCATATTTTGTTTATAAAGTGAATCTGACAATACTCAATAAGGCGGGTACTCAATAATCTTCTCTCTCCAGCGGACCCAATATGGCGGATTCGCATACTCACCTCTTTAGTGCTCTAGTTAAGGAGATCACGTCGATAAGAGTGTATTTGCTTGAAGAATTCTCGACTGCGATATAATTGTGTGGCTCTTATAGTAATTTTCACTAACTTGCTCTTATTTGAGGTTATAACAATTCGCTATCTTCATTGCTTTCGTGTGGAGTGATGTAGTATAATCGGGGGTTCCGAGAAATGAAATCTAAGGCCGGTATTCATAGTCGCTACTTATTCTTAAGCAAATGCTTAAGCATGCGCCGTCCTCTACTAACCTAGTAGCTAGTAAAGGATGCCGAATGCTTAAGCATTTGCTTAAGAATAAGTAGCGACTATGAATACCGGCCTAAGCAATGGGAAAGCTGACTGCAACTTTTTGCCACTCGCGGCGCCACCAGTAGACGTGCCATTTATCATAGGTGTTTTAAACAAATAAATAGAATGTAAGAATATGTTAAAAAGATTTGCCTGTCGAAGTAGTTAAGGATATTTATCATTGTTATTGTCAGGATATTGGAGTTAGAATTTATCTCTTTATATGCACTGCGTGTGGAGTGATGAAGTAGTTAGGTGTATTAGATAGGTGAGGGCATATCATCATCAATAGTCAGTACGGAAGAAGGTGCTTTGGTTAAAAAATTATTGTTATTATCGTAAAAGACTAATCTGAAATTGAAACAAACCATGTAAAGTTACCATACTTGAAACTGATACGGCATAATGCACGTTTCCGTAATAAATCTTTAAGTCGGACAATAGTTAAATATCCATAGTTGTCACATTTTATTGCCGTTTTTATTTTAAATTCAACTATCAACAAATAACGAAAAAAATGTAAATAAACACACCTTCTAATATGTTAACGACATTTTAGTTTGGTACGTGCGCTGGTGGCGCCCTCTGCACTCAGCTTCCCCATTATTTTCCTCAACGAGTTCGTGATTAGATTGAGTTATAATCCACTTTCGTTTTTAAAATAATTCTCTGTCCTATTTTCCCTTCAAATCTAAATTATGATCGGATTTGTCCTGAGCTTTCGTGTGGATTTGTAATAATGCCGGAGATTCTGTCTTTTTGCAAAAATCCTTGACCCGCTTGAAAAATTTATTTGATTCTTGATAATATCTTATCTGCTTTATTCTTATTTGAATTTCTGTTGAAAGATATCATTCATTGGCGGTGATAAAAATTGACATGAAGGACCCTGTCAAGAGTAGAGGTTAGATTTTTTTTTAATATTAAAATTCTATTTTCCGATCTTGTAACGAATTTTCGAATCAGAATGGCAATTCCATTGTTCAAGAGGTAAGATTAAGTGAATTTTCGAGTGGACACGTCGCGAAATTATGAGGTGGAAGAGAACGTTTCAACACAGTCTGGAATTAATAAACTTCAAGCTCGTTCGTGATTGGGACAGCAAGACCGACGAAAAGGGGGCATGATCGTGTCTAAATCTCGGTCACGATTAGACGGACAGAAAGAAGGACGAGTGGTAGAGGGTATTAGCAACGTGACCGAAACAATCTTTCATGGCGGCTACAATCTGGTAGCCAGTCGATCCGATCTAATCGAACCGACGGAACCGCTATTTCGCTGAATACCACGGTTGGTTAAGCAACGATTCAATATTTCGTGGGAAATGAATAGCGAAGCGGGAGTCTTTAAGACTTCTAATCGAATGATAGGCTGGAAGTAATTTGGGTTGAATAGGAGATTGCAAAAGGCGATAGTTATCGAGGCATACGTACCTGCTTTAACGTAGCTGAAACATTATTTAAGTGCGATATATGTATGTGAATTTTTTTTATATTTTTCAGAAAAAGACTGACGTGTAATTTTTTAAGACTAGCTTTCGGAAACATCTGTTGGAAACATCGGGTTGGTTTATTACGTTCAGATTAAATCGCATGTGGAATATAATAGGTTGTGGATACTTAATCGTGGAAAGTAGAAAGAAACATTTGAACATGAGTATTGGCATAATTTTTTTGTATAACAACGTGGGCAAACAAGAAATTTGTCAGGAAATGACTGGAATTTTAACTGTCAATTTCATTCAGTGAATTATGCTGTGTATTTTATTGTCTAATATTTTTTTTAAATGGTTAGACCAAAATG
The DNA here is from genome assembly GCA_963932275.1 of Andrena praecox. NCBI lineage: Eukaryota > Metazoa > Arthropoda > Insecta > Hymenoptera > Andrenidae > Andrena > Andrena praecox. The sequence continues at coordinate 9,880,995 of OZ010729.1, forward strand.
AATTACCGGCAGATTTATTAAACGTAATGGAAATATTTAATAAGAATTGAAGTAAGTATTTGACATTACTATATATCAATTGGTCGCAATACTTACAATTAGCTGTCATTGGTGTAAACTTTGTACTCTTGCACGGAGAAACTCTGATATATTTAATATAATTTAAGTTATTATTGAAACAGGTGTTTAAGGTACCTATGGAACTTAACACGTAACAGTTCGCATAATTCTCTTTCATGATTCTTGAATCACTTTTATTGGTAATAAACATAAGTGAAAAACTTCGGATAGTAGTTAACCCATGCACAAAGCTACCCGATTTGCTCATCAAAGGATTAACATAATCCCTGCAATTGAAACGCTATGAGAAGCTCCATCGGATACAATTCGTTGATCCCTTAGAATTGCTCAATTCGCCGTGAACGTTGATCACCAAGAGCTTAAAGGAGAGCTGCCTCCTTGAACCCGTTCGTCAATTCGGCCCCACGTGATCTGCCGGGGGAGTCCGTTCAACGACCTTCGATCGATATTCCTCGCTGGCAGTATTAAATACTTTAACGAATTATTTTTTTCGCCACGGTTCGCCGGCGCGTAACGATCTCAGGGAGTCGAGGGGCTCGGGGAGTGGGCGGTCCCCGGGCAAAGCTTAATCCGCCGGGCGTCAAAGCGCCGCGAGCCGTCCCTGAAGAGATCGCGACGGGTTGTTTGCTCTCGCTCGGATTTTACGGCTCCGACAGGCCGGGCTGGACAATTACTGGTTGTTAAACTCTCCAACTGCACGGGTAAAGCGATCGCAAAAGTCCGCGGCGGCATCGCGACCATCGGCAGCTGCAACTGCGCACTTTAAGAATCACCATCCACGCACACCGGTTTCTATATTTATTTTTCCGCCGTCTCTATTGCCTCTTCTCTCCCTATCGACAACACTCCCCTCCCTCGTTGCTCATCGTTTCGATTTATGGCCGACAATTATTCCGTGGGCAAGAGTCTGGAGAGTGAGGGGCGACGGAAGGGATCACGCTGAATTACTCATTAATTCGACATTAATGCAGCGAGAGGGTAATTTACGCTTTAATGCCAGCCGATGTCACAGCCATTTTTGTCGTATATTTCGTTTAATGAAGGCAATTGCGGGAAGACTGACAAGGTCCTCCTGTTCACGATCTTTGTGCCCATATAGAAATTTATAATACATATAAATTTACATGCCTAACCGGGACTTCTTGACCCTCCACGGCCCTGTCTGTTCCGTTTATAATTGTCTCTGCGCTCTAACTCTTCGTCTGAGATGCCAAGTTTCTCAAGAATCGCTGAAGCTTTTTCCGTTTTTCGGGTCAAACCGTAAAGTATTAAGTTGCGATTCTTAAGGCGAATTTGCACTTTCTCATTTCGGATGTGCGTCGCGGATGATTCATCTACACTGAGTGTGAAAGATGATAGCGATGATAGAGTGTTTATACCTGTTCAATGTTTGAATTCTATTCGCTGGTTTTCAAAATGTCGGCGAGTGAAATAGTGAAAAATTTTCAGGGGCCAATTGCACCCTCTTGGAGTGAATTTCGGCAGCAAAGAAAATTGCGTTGTATTCAGGAGGACGTCCCCTACATATTCACAAAGTTTCAGAATTTTTTGAATTTCCGGGTTCGGGATCTTCCCTTGTCAGGAATATGAGGGTTGGAACTTGGTAACCCGTGATACATGAAAATGGTTACTCCCACGAAAAAAACTGATACAACCTTTTTTGTAGAGAATTTCCTAAGCTATAAATTTCGTAATAACTATTTTTGTCGTGAAACTGATAGGTAACGAGATATTCGCTTTCAACCATCGGTAAAATTTTTAGCGGATGTCGGATCGGGGGGACTTTTGACTAATTGTTTAAACCGAGGAAATAAAGGCCCATGTCAAAATTTAGCTTGCTGGGAATTATTCCGTAGATCGGTCATATTTCCGCCTAATTTCACTGGACTACAGTTAGACTTGCCACTGCCGCTTCACTACAAATGAATTATCCATTCAATTCATCAGAAGTAGAGACTGACTCTACTTTGTTCACTGGTCACTTTGGATGAAATGCAGATGAAAACAATCTTTACACCTTTCACTGTGGATGAATAATCCGGGATGCACATCCAAAGTGTAAAGCCCAAATTCAACACACATGAATAATAGAATTAGAGTTCCTTTCGTTCGCCTGTTGCTCGTATGGCCAAAATGAATTGATTCTGCTGTTTCTTGAGTTTTTCTTGCTCTGCTTCAGCGGCCTGAATCATAGACAAATTCTTTCTCGTAAAGTCGAAAGTGTATTCTCAAGTAAGTACCGTATAGAAACTGAAACAGCTATATGGCGAACACGACAGTGGATGAAACCGTTCACCTTTCAAGCTGGACCAGCTTCCCAGGACTTTTGTGCAACAGAAATAGGGAGACAGCCTGTTCTCGTGAATGCGATGAAGAAATTACGCGATGAATGCGGATCTCTTAATTCTGACGGGACAAGTTTGTATCAGGCATCATCTCGTTGATTCCGTCCCGGCCGAATCATACTCATGGCCGATGGACAACCGGCAATTATCTTTGGTAAACTAGAGATCTTCGTGATTGCATGCTTGCCCTCCACGTAGTTTCCCAGACGCAGAATCCGCTGTGATCCCGCCTCGTGCTTTTCCCAGAGCCACGACTCTTTAAGGTACGTATACACCGAGCAACAACCCCCGGATACATCATGTAGCCAGCGAGTTGACAACATCTCTATGGGATCTAGCAACCCACGGCCCTCTAGAAATCGTTTCATTTGGGCGGGAATATTACCAAATTAATATCCGTGTTGACTTTACCAAAGTCGCCAAGAAACACATAGTCTGTGGAAACAGACTTAGCGATGTTTCCCATCCGAAATGGCAAACCTGGATACAGTTAACATCTTTTCATGTCACGCCGCTAGACACTCGGGCGATGTTACCGTCAACTTGTATCCAGTTCTTCGGATACAAGTGGGCAAGGTTTCAAACACTTTAAGTAGCGTTGACATGTTTTCACCCTGAAGGATTTGCAAACAGCACGGATTTGGTGAGCCTTCTAGTTATTTCTAATCATGCTAACCCAGTTATGCAGAATCCTACCAACCCTAGAAATGCCAAAAAATTAATTACACACAGTAGAGATTCCATACTTTTCTGATCTTTATTTTGCAAAAAATGACTAACCCATGGAACAATTCTTACAACTACTAAATCTACCAAGCCATAGCTCCACTTTAGGCTTGAAAACAAAAACTACAGAAAATTTAAAGTAATATTAATTACACTACTCACTGAATAGTAATTTAATAATAACCTATTAAAAAACATTGCAAAACAACGACAAAAATTAAAATATACACAAAAGAAATAAAGCTACTTTTATTTAACAATTAAAATCTTCAAATTAAATTTACTCAATTACAGATCATTGAGGGTTGATAGCAATCCGCATAACTTGGCCGAACTGGTCTACAGTAGTCTACAGAATTTGGAAGCGTTTCGAATTATGTATAATTAAAAGTAGCAGGAATAAGGTCGTATTTTGACTTATTTTCATCGAAAAAACCGCAACTATCCATTAGTAGTATACTCACGAAGATTTACTTGACAATATAGAAGTTTAAATTTTCATCAACTTCGGTATGTGTTTAAAGCACGGGTGAAGCTAAACAAAACTTTCGCGACAGGGGCGATCGCTCGAAAAGGTCTGGCCGACATGAAACGGCATTTCTCCAAACCCTGCGGCATTCAGGGCGTTAACACATTATTAAGCCTTTCTCGCCTCCGAGGTCCAAGAAAACATTCATCGACCCGTAAACGACATCCACGAGCTGTTTATGACCGTCAGTTCCGCGGAGTAATAACCCGATTCTTCATACGCGATCGAGAATTAATCCTGACGTGTGCCATACTCGCAAACGAAGGTGGTCCTCTTCGAGGGTCCCCGCAACCCTCCAGATGCACGTAGCACGGTTCGATGAAGCGACAAAACAATCCAAACAGTCCAACGGTGGTTGAAGTTGGAGAATCGATTATTCCCGTACGCAGGAGACAATCACCTGCAGATGCGCCGCCTGGCCGCGAACGGCTCCCCGCAGCATGTACGGGCAGAAAGGACGAATCCAAACGGAAGGTCATTGAGTGGACGTCCGACAGGTCGAGTCGTTAATTTGCCACCGATTCAGGGAACGCGGTGACCGCTTTTTTTTCTCAAGCCAGGTGGAAAAAAAATTCCATCTTCGTTGGGGCTGGGTTGAATGAGACAAGTCGGGCAGAAAGTCAGCGGCGATATAAAGACATTTCGAGCCGTGTTGCGCACTCCGGACTTGTATGCAAATAAGATTTCTCAGCGGCGCGCCACCGCAGATCGGCTTTGTTCCCCGTTTGTGGTCGCGTCCCTCCGCGGTGGATGAAAAACGGTGGGGCCGGGGGGGCCAGCAACTCTTAACGCTTAGAACACACCGGCAAAACAGAGCGACCGCTAACCCGTCGACCTTCCAAAAAATAACCGCAATCCCTGCTTTCGTCGGTTGCTACGTAGCCAGCGAGGTGGAAGCGTACGCGATTCGATTATTGTCGAACGTTCGCCAGTGGTTGCGGGAACGGCTCAACCGCGGGTCCAGGACACTCTTTCGCTCGGGGACACTCGGGACCGCACGCGGTTCCGCTCAATCGACGGATCGAAACAATTAATCGTGCGTGCGGCGAGTGCCGCGGACTCTCTTCGGCCTGAGGAGTTGAACGCCAGGGGATGGTGACATGGACCGTTGGACGTTTTATACGCGGGCACACTCGCTGAGCTAGGATTTGGAACGCGGTACTCGAGTCTGTGTGCTTGATCATTGAATCGGCTCTTTTGTAAACGGATTTTGGCTCACTTTAATCGGTTAATTTGTTACGTACGCAGGTCTATCTTGGACTTTTTGACCCTTTCGGGTGTCCGGAATGCACGTGACCCGGCGGGGTCACCGTTTCCCGCAGTGGTATGATGCAACCGAGTTTTTTCCCCGAATACCTAATATTCAATGAAGGAACTCGTGTCCTCACTACTTTCTAGCCGAATTTCACTGTATGAAAAGGGCCACGAATCCACACTCGGGGGCTCGTTTCAAGTTTAGTACGTTTGGACGAAAGAGTCTTACGGGATCGAGTAACATTCTCCTTCAAGTATTATTTCAACTTAAACCATACAGTACGTAGAGTTGCTGATAGGTGTTGTAATCATTAAACCCTTCGAGACCCCCGCATTTCTCAGTGCGTCCGAACCGAGAGGTGGACTTAGGTACCGCGACAAACAAACACTGAAACAATTGTAAAAGACTGAGCTTATAGAATATAATTAGTTATTTCTAATTCAGAGTTCTTTATTTGAATCAATCATCATCTGAATTTCCTCTTCGAGACCAACCCACGTAGATACTCCTTTACCGCTCAAAGTGTATCGCATTATAAAGTTACGAGGCTAAACTAACATTCCTAGTGGCTCCCGGGGATTCCAGACCCCGATTCGTCCACAATATCCAACCTCCTAGTGGCTCCCGGGGATACCAGACCCCGGTTCGTCCACGATATCCACCTTCCTAGCGGCTCCCGGGGATACCAGACCCCGGTTCGTCCACAACATCCAACCTCCTTATAGCGGCTCCCGGGAATACCAGATCCCGGTTCGTCCGCTACTAACAAACTCTCACAAACAAATTCAATCCTCGGCCGCGCAGCCGCCACACTCATTGCCCTCAGCCTCGGCTCGTAACAAATTGATGGTATCAAGGGGTTTTTCCTAATTTTTGCACTTTATTCGAATGATTGCCTTTAGTATTATCGGATTGGAGCAGGAAGGATTTAACGCGTCCTATTCACTTTTTTGATGGTTTTACATTTTGAACATCACTTCAGTCGCACTTTATAGAGTTAGTGTATATTATTTTACTGAAGCGCTTCACATCTTTGTTTTTTTTTATTTTACTTTGTGAAACAACTTACATTTCGTGAGTCATTCTGCACGCTTTGTAAATTATTGAACCTGTGCGTTTACTCATTAATGAAATTGACTTGCAGAGGAGATGTTTCACAGGTATTGGCTTTATACTTATTTACGTTATGTTAAATAAGTAAATGAAAGTTAGAAAAAAAAATGGACATAATATATTTAACGTTCCTCAAGTGCTAATATCTACTAAGCCCTTAACCCTTTAGCTACTATACCCCACTATAGTGGTTTCCGCCTATGCCACCGTTCGCGGGGAGTCTCTCCGTATGTACACACAGGGGTAGGTACGGCTCCGCGGTTAACCCCGCGGTAGCTAAAAGGTTAACACAAAACAATCTTCACGCTTGAACTCTCCTGGATATCAAAGGCAAATATTACATCACGAATTAAATCCATTGTGCGTTAGCCACAGAACGCGCAGAAATCGAACGTGTTCACAAAATCCGTCAAACCTTTCTAAGCGCGGCGCCAGAGAATGGGTTCAGCGATGCGTGCAAATGTCGAACCTCATCTGGAGGATCAGTATTGTTTCTTCATTCCGCGGGACAATGGGCGCCGCCGATTTCGAGAAGAGCGGGGCGTGTGCCGCGCCGCGGTGCAGAATGGTCGTTCCACCTTGCCAACAAAGCACGGTTAATCGGCCCTCGACGGTAGGGTAAGGATTATTAATACGTCAACAACACGGCAGAAGGGGGTCGCGATTCGACGACCCTCTCGTGTTCAATTACCACCGCGGACCATCGTGCGCAAGCAGTCAGAACCCTTTCTTCACACTTGCGACCTTCGCTGCGCAAACACGGGCTCCCTCGCCAGATCGGTGCCCTTTCTTGCCCGGAAGAGAGGCGGTGTCACCGCGTTTCCGGCCACAAAGAGGCTCGCTGGACCGTGACTAAGTCGACTTGACGCACCCCGCGGACTTTATTGCGCGACAATATAATTACTTTGCGTGATACTCGGGGGCCACGGCGGGGAACGGGCCGCCGCCGCCGCCGCCGCGCGGCGCGGGGCGGTTCGCCAGTGCGCGCGATGAGGATGAAAAGTGAAGCCGGGCGTGTGCCGGGTTGACGGGCAACAATGAGCCGCGACTGGGCCCGTTTGTTTGCCAAACAATCGGCGCTGCTTGGCGTGTGCGCCGTGGCGAAAACAACGAGAAACAATCAGCCATTGTTTTCAATCCGCTAAGGAGGAGAGACGAGCCTCGCTCAAGGTAGAGACGCCGCGTCGGCTCAGCCGTAGGGAAGCGAGTATTTCGGGGGTGGCGGAGCGTTGAAACGGACTTGTTTATTATGGCCGCTCGAAATATCGTTAATTGACTGACCCCGTACGAGCCTGAACCGGCGAGACGCGCCACGACATGTAAGTAACGCACATGGTTAAAATGGGATCAGCATGGGGAACGGCGATCGCGATAAACGATGGCGTTTGCGGGAGAGTCTGCGGAGGTGGGTGAACTGTATGTTATCGGCGTAGGCAGGGATTATCTATTTTATTCCATGACAGTCGAGAAGGAATTACATTGTAAACGATAGGTGGTAAATTTATAGTAAATATTAATCAACTATGTTCCTATATCATGTATCTTGATCGCTGGATTGTCGAAGAACCACTAACCTCTGGAATTACAATTCTTCGGATTTCTGGTTTTAAATTTTCGAACCTATTTGAAAATTCACAACGCAACGCTGAGAGACTTTTATTTTAATTCGAATGAATGACTCATGCATAACATTTCCTTTATTGTACATATATACATATACATTTAAAAGACTAAAATTAAACAATAACAGTTGTGGCTACAGTACCGAATTTACAATACTTTGACGCAGGCAGATTCTTCTTCTTTTTCGACGAAATACTCGGAGTCGTTTCTTTCTTCAAAATACTGTATCGAGTAGTGCGTATTGGTAAAATCCTTTTGCACGCCATCATGCGCTGAAAAATATTGCTAGTATTTCCTCCTGGCCTGAGCTGCGATTGAATCTTCTATACACATTATGTCCTACGTTATCGCGTCGACTCCAAATTTGCGCTCGATTAAAATCGACTTTTAACCGTTCCGATAACGTTCCTCCTACCCGAATGCTACCAAACCTGACTGAACAAGCAGACGTTTAATGATTCTCGGTCGGCGGCCGCAACGACCGATCTGCCGCCGAATCTTATCTCATCGTCCTAACCGCGAAGCTCTGAAAAATTCACGTTGTTATGGCTCTCGATCTTGAATCCTGTCGAGGGGCATCGAGGTGCCCCTCGAGCCCGTGAAACCGGTAAGAACATCTCGAGCGTTTCGATCGTAACGCCTCGCGAACGTAACGACTCCGCATTCCGACAAGAAAAATGTCGACCGGGAATATTCCTCCGGTCTCTCTCCCCTGCGTTCTCTCTGTTTCTTTCATTGGGCACGATCCTCGTCTTTCTCGAAAGCGGCGCGCAAGTTGGCGGGGCCGCGTCAGCGAACGAAGGAAGAGAAGGAGAGGGACCGATTCGTGCGTGCGCGCGCACGCTGAGAGACGCACGAAGCAGAGACGGGAAAGCCCCTCAAGCTGCTTCACACGTGGCGACAGTCGCGACGTATTCACGCGTGCGTACGTATTTATAGCGGCTGGTACATTGTCGGCGGTCTTTTAAAAAAAGAACACCAGGATGACAACGAAGAGGAAGCGCGCGGGCCCAGCGAGTCAGCGAGCGCGTGCAGATCTTGCCGGAGGTTGACGATCCGCGACGCTCATTGTTGTAACGCGAACGGCGCCTTCGTTATAAAAGAGGCAGAGAACACGTAGATCTTCATGATCAAGTATCGATCGATGGTGTTTCTCGATTAACCCTTGGATGGCGGGTAGCTTCACCGCACGTCGCAACCAGGGTGAATCTATCCCCACAATTTCACTCGTGTAAACGTCAGAATAAGCTGTTATATAAAATCAAAATTTCGTGATAGTCTAGAATCCTTATATTCTCCAAGAAGTAATATCAATAGTACGTAAAACATGTAGCTTGTTATTCAGGATGGGTTCACATAGACCATGCATCCGTCAGGCGAGGGTTAGGTTAGGTTAGGTTAGGTTAGGTTAGGTTAGGTTAGGTTAGTTTAGGTTAGGTGATAGTCTAAAATCCTTATATTCTCCAAGAAGTAATATCAATAGTACGTAAAACACGTAGTTTGTTATTCAGGATGGGTTGACATAGACCATGCATCCGTCAGGCGAGGGTTAATCTGGAAATGGGAAGCTGTTGTGTGTGGCGAATGCGCTGTTCCAGGTTCGTGCGGTGTGGGTTGCGTTTTGCAGGAACACTGTAAAGGCCCCCATACACCAGCGAGCATGCTCGCCGAGCGTGCCCGTTCACACACTATACGCACGAACATATTTGACGAGCCTCAGTTGTTCGAAGCTCTACGCTCGGCTCATAGGCAATAGGGTGTGTCAATTTTTTCAATGTTTTAATTTTAAAAACGACTAGTGGAAAAACGGTACAGTTTCAGGTTTAAGATTAAACGCTACCTTTAAATTTTGTGTAATACATTATTTACCTAGTTGAAATTTCATTTGAAATTATAGAGAAATACGAAAATTACTAAAATTATTAAAATAAATATTAATAAATGAGCTTATGAACCGCAACAGAAGCAAGCAAGATATCGCTTCTTTGGTGGATTTTGTGAAATAGCATTAAATTTACTACATAGATGACGTATGGCTAGATCTGTTGTTAAAGTTACATATATGTTCATTTCGTAATAAATACAAATTTCAATACGTTTCCATGTGAATGTAATAAATACTAATTTCCACATATTTTTATTCTCATTTTCATGCTTTTATGTAAGCAAGACTCGCTTTAAGCATTAGGTATATGAATATGTAATTTGTAGTTAAATCTTACTTAATTTTCACTTTTTTCAACTGTGATTTGAAGTAGCTAAACCTCACTCAAATCAATTTCTGAAGATGGTTTCAGAGTCAGGATTAAAAACAGCATTACTTTGTCACTAGTCGTTTTAAAATTTCCAAAAATTTTAAATTTACCCACAAAATCGACACACCCTAAAGGTGGAATCAGACGGCGCGTGAATCGGCGAGCTTGCTCGGCTCGGCAAGTCGGTTTGGCGAGCCCGACTCGCGATTCATGTCCGATCAGACGGCGCGTGGATCGGCGAGCTGGCCCGGCTCGTCTAGCTCGGCAAGCCCGACTCGGCGATTCATGACCGATCAGACGGCGCGTGGATCGGCGAGCTGGCTCGGCTCGTCTAGCTCGGCAAGTCGGTTTGGCGAGCCCGACTCGGCGATCCATGACCGATCAGACGGCGCGTGGATCGGCGATTCAAATCTACAGGCTACCATACACGAGCGAGCCGCTCTCGAACTGCAGGCTCGGCAAGCATGCTCGCTGGTGTGTGGGATCCACGAGCGATTAAAATGCTCGGCTCGCTCACGATGCGTGTAGGCTCCCGCGAGCGGCTCGGCGAGCATGCCCGCTCGTGTATGGGGGCGTTTATGGACTGTTTTAGCTCGACTTCTTTTTTAAGGCAAGAACACGATTACTTGTAGATGAGAGATGGTATTGGAGATATTGATAGGGTGTTTATATTTGAGCGTAACCCAACGATCAACGATGCAGAGCAGTTGGAATAATAGTACAAGTATTTGTAGCGGGGAGAAACGAATTTTGAATTCGTTAATTACAAGAATGTTTGCGAAGTTATGAAGCCATTTAAGATTGTAAGCAAAAGAAACAATTGGATTCTTCTAAGTAAAGTTCGAAATTTTATTCATGAATTATTGGTTCTGGGCGCAATCGTATTCAGCAAGCTTGAAAAGGAAAGCCAAGAACAGAGAGAAACGGAAGAATGAGCTCTGGTCGCCGGGATGAGACGAAATAGGCAACGTTTCAGCTTTTTATAAACGGGCCTGCAGGCATAATAGAGATCATGCGGTAGCCCTATCCAGACTACCGAATCGGCGGACCTTCTGCGAACGGCCGGGGCAAGAAAAGACATTGTGGCATGAATTAAGGACGACTTCCGAGTAAGTAGGGCCCCGGTACGGGAGCCGAGGGACCCCTGCCGGGCCTCGTTTTACTGTCGAAATTTTTTTCTTTCTCTCACCTTACGCTCCCGTGTTTCTATCTCACTTAATCTTCTAACGTGGCTGTTCGGGCGGCGTCTTCGTGGAAAACTAAAGGAAAAAGAGCGGTGTCTAACTGAGAGATAACGAACTCTATATACGGCAGCGTTTCTCTCAATAATTCATTTGAATCAAAGTCTTAGCTGAAACCTTGGAATGGCTATTGACTCGTAAGCTATCCACATTTTTCATTTAAAGAGATTAAACGTGACAGTTAATACGCTCAGTTTATCATCGTACGATATGTGTGCACAGCCTGTAGAAATGACATTATAATAGCGGGAATGCGAAACTGAAGAATTCTATTGTGTCGTCACTGTCAGTGTTAAAAAATATCGTTCCCTTGCGTTACAGTGGAGCAGTTCACACTTGTTCGTGACAGAGGCGTCAGTGTTGAACCCGCATTCGTACGGTGAAACTAAAATTCGTCGGCAACGATATTTTGGCTTTGAAATCGCTTGAATGGAACTTTTTTTTATGACTCCGGCGGGTTCTCGGGTCGAAGCTCTCGAACCACGCGCTTCGGGCGTCCTAAACCCTACAGCCATAAAGACAAAGACAGCAATAGGCCGTCGAGCAAAGGAAATGCCAATTTCTGTATATTCGTATCAGGTCTTCGTAGAAGCATCGCCAATGGATCGCTGGTGTTTTTCTAATGAAAACGACGCGAAGCGTAATACGATTCTGATTATTTTTCATGATCGTAATGAGTCAGAGCGGGCCTCCTGTAGAGTGTGAATACCTCTGTGAATAGTCGTGGGTGACACCAGCGGGCACAGAATGGACACCGAACTGACGCGAAACTGATATGTGTGCCCAGGCCTTAATCGTTTTCCCCTGAATAATTAGCGAACTCGCCGGATGGATAATCGATACTACTTTTTTTAGTTAGTTTCTAGCGGTCCCCATCAGGCTCGTCTTCGGTCCTCGAGACCGTCACGTGTGCGTCCCCTTAATCCCTGTTAAAGGCCTCTCGGGACGAATACTCGGACACGAGAATGCCCGAAGTAACACGAACGTAATCACGAGGACGAACACACACGCGTGCACACACCCGCGTTCCCGAGGACTCCGACGGGGCAGACATCTCTTTGTTAGAGGGTCCAGCTCTTTCCTTTTCGAAGGGAAGGCCTCGAGTTGGATGCAAATCGAATTCGAATGCCTCGCTCAATTATCAGTTTCGTTGCGTCAATGAATAATTCTTAACTATAATAAATTTACGGCGCGCACGGGCCGAACGATCTGGAGTAATAATGCTCAAATGTAACACGTCTTCCTATCTGATTACCAAAGAATTTACCATTAAGTAACTAAATCAAAGGGCAAGTAGCAAAAGGTTTGCGGGGATGACTCTAAACCACCACGTTCCGTCATTCCCTTTTCTCATTTTAAACCAAAACTTAGAATACTTCTAATTATCCAAGTTGCCCCTCATTTCCCAGAAATCTCTGCCAAGCAATTTTCTCATCCTTCCACTCCGACGACACAGCGAACCACCACTTTATAGTGCCTACCCTCGTCATTCACTCTTCGAATTGAAGAAGACGATCCCATTTTTCCGAATCAAGCGAAGAACTGATCGCGACTCGGGTACATCGCTACGAACACACACGCGTAAACGGCGTGTAGGTCGGGGCACAGGGGAAACGTGTACGCTAGTTAGTTAGACCCGCTGGCGGGCTCTCGGGAACCAAGAAAACGATGCACGAGAGCTCTCTCGAGTCTCGATGGCATTGGTGGCAGGAGGTAGGACCCAGATGCGTGCGCCACCCCGCACGTACATGTATTTCATGTATGTATATGTATTTCAATCGTAGAGTCCGATGTCGCGTGTATTGTCGCATACGAGGCATAAGGTTCGCCGAAGATACATATTTGTCACGGGGATGTCCCGTCTCGGCATGCACGCGATTTCAGCGAAAATCATCGGGGCAATTTTATAAAGATTTGGAGAGGTTGCGCTACTCTTATAACTGTAAACGAATCGTTAAAAAATATCGATAAATGGAAAAGTTATTGATTAGGATGAACGTTACCTTTTTGTTGTCGCACCACAAATATCTGATGCATGTCTATAATAGCAAACGTGTTGATCTGTTAACTGGGTCATTTCGCGAATAGGAACACCCCCTGTGACTCGTAAAAATGTGTATTTAATCAGGATCAAAAGCGGATTACAGTGCTACATATTGTGTAACACTATATTCACATCTTTTAAACGAGTATGATTTTCTCGATGAATAGACGCCTCTTTGCCCAATGCAGAGCAGTACTCCTTAAGTAAAAATATCAATATTTTGGAGAAAATACTACAAAGAGTACGGCGTTATGTGACCTATATACACGTATAAATTTTAAAGCGTTCAAAAGGTGATTGCTGTCCATTTCAATTTAAGAGGGTACTCTAGTGTAACTGCCCGTTTTTCAACGCCATCTTCGGGAATTTATTTAATAAAAACTATAAGTTTATACTATCTGCCGTAGTGCCTGCATATTAAGGTATGTTTGAAGTAATACTCACAAGGAGAGGTTCCCAGGTGTTCGCCTCCGATTGCTTTGGTTTTTGGAGATGTTTTAGAGGGCCGAAAAATAAGAAATATGTGTCTTTTTATTTCGACCCGTTTGCATGTGTAGGGGGTGTAACCACCCCTCAAAGTTCATAAGGGATACAAAATTGTGTTGAATAGAGATTGATATAAATTTAATTTGCGTCATAACTTGCCGTATGGATGATGTGCTTGTCGTCAGTCACCGTTATTAGGGGGTGAACTACCCGTAATCGTTTAACTGCGCATTTGAGAGACTTCAAACGTCTAAAAATATTCATAAAATTCTTAAAAAATCCTTAGACATAATTCATTTTAGGGTGACACATCAGTGGTTTTATGACCTCCCATCGCTACTGACAATGAGAGGTGAACCACCACTTGGGTAGTTCACCCCCTAATAACGGTGACTGACGACAAGAACATCATCGATACGGCAAATTATGACGCAAATTAAATTTATATCAAGTTTTATTCAACACAATTTTGTACCCCTTATGAACTTTGACGGGTGGTTTCACCCCCTAAACATGCAAAGGGGCCAAAATCAAAACGCACGTATTTCTTATTTTTCGGTCCTCTAAAACATATCCAAAAACCAAAGTAATCGGAGACGAACACCTGAAAATCTTATAACTTTGAGGGGTGGTTTTACCCGCGAAACATGCAAACAAGCCAAAATAAAAAGATCCGTATTTCTTATTTTTCGGTCCCCTAAAGCATATCCAAGAACCAAAGCAATCGGAGGCGGACACCTGGGATCCTCTCCTTGTCAGAATTGTTTGGACTTTTTTATCGCACATATACGTAGATATAATCGATGGCGCAAACTTCTTTAAAAAAGTTCTTTTTCGACAGACGTTAAAAACTAAGTTATATTTTCTTTATTATGTTTGTCGTTATGGTTGGAACCACAAAGGCCCCCTAACAATAAAAATCTGCAGAATGACAACATTCTGAAAAAAAACGTTCGATTTTTGCTGATAAATTAAGCTGTTTTCGTTCTGTAGAATTAATTTTATACAAACTAGAATCTCGTCCGAGGTTCCAACCATAGCGACAAACGTAATAATGAAAATGAACCCTAGTTTTTCCATTTTGGATGACTAGAACAGTTCCCACACCAACACCCTTCGTCATATCTATGCGTATGTGCGATAAAAAAATTCAAAAAAAATCTGAGTATTACTTCAAACATATCGCAATATGCAGGCAAAACGCCAGATAGTATAAACTCACAGTTTTTGTTAAATAAATTCCCGAAGATGGCGTTGAAAAACGGGCAGTTGCACTAGAGTACCCCCTTAATCTTCTTTTGTTCGTTACCATAGAAAACGATGGAATGCTAATTACTTGACCGTTTGTGCGATGTAAATTTCTGCCTCGTTCATCGCTTTATTAAAGTGTTTTATGTTGAAAAATAGTTAGACCCCACGTCCCCGCGAACCGGTGGAAAACTTCCTAATTAGTTGCCCGGCCATCCCGTACGCTCCCTAATTGCGTCTGGTACGCGGTGCCCAGATCGCGTCTGCTGGTAGCACGATTCATCATGTTCGGAGGAGATGCATATTTGTTACGAGACGATGTCCCCGTCGTGAACGTGATCCGCGTCCGTGATTCGAATAAAGATCTCCGACTTGTTGACTTCGTTTCCAGGGCGAAGCTCGTCTGGAATCGCGAACACGCTCCGAAGGAGAAAGGAAGATTGGCAGCCGCTTCTATCTCCCTTCCTGTTCCATTTTCTCTCGCTCCCTCTCAAATGGCCCCCCCTGTAATCGACACACACTGTGATTTCAATGAAAAGATCCACTAGCCGCAATGAAGCAGATCTTTTCTTCTGACCAGGAATTTCAGAGTTTCCTTGCCATTTTCTTCGCGCAATTATCTACAGCTGAGCGTGTATGTATACACACACTTATGTATATCCGTTGCTGCAGACATCATAACATAGAAGGTTGTACCGAGCGGAGTTGCCAAAGTTGGGAGAAATGTTCCAAAGTAATGATTATTGTTCAAGATTTAGAGATCATCAAAATTATGTTTGGCCAAAGTTTAAATTGAAATTGGCCAAAGAAAATGGCAAAATTTATGGCTCTTCTGACACCTAAAATACTTAGGTCTCCGGGAATTATGAAAGGATAATTTTGTTCATGGCAAATACGATAGGAAAGTTGTAACAAATGCAGGTAAAGAGGATGGTGGTGGATCGGGCGACAAATTGGAAGTTGTTGACAACAAATAATCATAACCTCCAAACGAATGCATGAAATGCCACTAATCCACCGCTATTTTGTAGATAAAAGTCGATATTTTTACTGTACGTAAAAAAGTAACGCAGAAAAGAGTAATTAACAAACGTAGGAAGCGATAAATTAACGATGCAGATATTCACAAAATATGTTGAAATTTATACTCTAACTTATGTGTGAAACTTTATCTAAGAATTGCTATATTTCGTTTGGTCTAGGAACTGAAGAAATTGAACAATTATAATGTTAGCCATTTGGTCATCGGATGAGATAGTTCACTGTCTGAAACTGCATCCATACTTTAAGAAGAGTAAAGTATGTAATCTGATGTTTGAAGAAGCGTCTTTTGAAGAGTTAGGTAATTAAGAGATCCGAGATGCATTGTTTCAGAATAGTAAGTATTCGTCATAGATTCTTCTACCTTGTACTATACATTTCTACCTTTATTGTAATAATCAGAGTTTCCATAATCGTACAATACACCACTTTGTATTGGGAAACTTAGTGGAGGCGTGGCTTAGATTTCAGCGCTGTGGTGGTAAGTTGGCGAACTATTGAAAGTAGGTCCGGATCCCACCAAACATTCCGAATAAGTAATGTTATTTATGGAATAAGTAAAAATTTAGTGTTCAAAAAAATTAAAAAAAAAACACTCGTTTTTCACAACATGTCTATGTAAACACTGATAATCATATGGACTTCGACGGATTTCCACCTACTCTCAGTAGTTCAATTTTCTGCCACTAGTTGGCGTATCGAAATTCTAGGTTCCCAATAAGTGTTTCGCATCTTCAAAAGAAACAGAGACAGTTAGTTGTCGCCTGTTATATGTATACCTCCTGCTGTACTAGGGTGTGTCGATTTTGTGGGTAAATTTAAAATTTTTGAAAATTTTAAAACGACTAGTGACAAAGTAATGCTGTTTTTAATCCTGACTCTGAAACCATCTTCAGAAATTGATTTGAGTGAGGTTTAGCTACTTCAAATCAAAGTTGAAAAAAGTGAAAATTAAGTAAGATTTAACTACAAATTACATATTCATATAATGCTTAAAGCGCGTCTTGCTTACATAAAAGCATGAAAATGAGAATAAAAATATGTGGAAATTAGTATTTTATTACATTCACATGGACATGTATTGAAATTTGTATTTATTACGAAATGAACATATATGTAACTTTAACAACAGATCTAGCCATACGTCATCTATGTAGTAAATTTAATGCTATTTCACAAAGTCCACCAAAGAAGCGATATCTTGTTTGCTTCTGTTGCGGTTCATAAGCTCATTTATTAACATTTATTTTAATAATTTTAGAAATTTTCGTATTTTTCTACAATTTCAAATGAAATTCCAACTAGGTAAATAATGTATTACACAAAATTTAAAGGTAGCGTTTAATCTTAAACCTGAAATTGTACCGTTTTTCCACTAGTCGTTTTTAAAATTAAAACATTGAAAAAATTGACACACCCTACTGCTGTACCATCCCTGTATTCTCATTATTCAAGAAACGACTCTATCAGTAATAGCAACCGTTCCGTCTCCACTTTTTCCTGAAAACGAAATTCTCGTCGTACCGTTATATACATCCGGAAAGGATGGACGGGTACAGGAAAAAATCGGTATCGTCGGATCTATTATCGCCGAGGTTAGACCCTTCCAAGATCCACCAATGTCCCAGCGGAAGATTGCATCTCTGGATCGTAAGTCTCCTGGTTTGAGAGGATGGGATAGTTTACTCCTTGAAATTTACGTCGCCGATCGCCGGCTGCGGGAGCAATTACTTCCCGACAAAGTATTTCACAATCTCCGTCACGCGCTTAATCGATAATTAAGGCTTAAGATGACCCCCTTCCTCTGTCCTCCTTGTTCTTTCCTCCATCGACTCCTCCGCCTGTGGTCGGGGCCCGTTCTCCTGGTCGCTCGTCTTCGACGCGTCCGCTCGATGCGAGTTATTCCACCGGCGTTACAATTTTTTTCTCGCGTGCGTTTACTAGGGCAGTCATTAAAGGGAAGGCAGGAGAGGCGAGTGGTTGGTTCGTAATTAGTGCAACTAACGAGGGACGCGCTTCTTGCCGATGCGCGTACGCGCGTAACACTGATGCACCTTCGCTGCTATGGCATCCATGATTCCCGATTTTTCTGCCGCCGCCTCTGTCCGCTGCTCGTCCTACCTTTTTTGTTGCACCGCTACCTGGCTACCTGACTTCAATGCTGTAACGATTCTATAAGGGCTTCTCGCGGCGGATCTTGCACCGAACGGCTGTCCCCTGATTCCTTTTCGTCAAAGGGAGATTTTGGGATTAGCCAGTCAGTATATGTGTAAACTACTGATCGGAGTAATTGAGGGCCGAGGGAAATGAATCAAGTAGTAAACACGGAAGGGATGGTGTGTATGCAGTGGCGGATTTAAGAAAAAAGGCCCCGGTGGCAAACGTTTTGAGGGGCCCATTTTTCAGGAAAATGAAGAGGTAGTTTACTAGAAAGGGGTAAGTGTAGAGAAAAGTATAGAAAAAAAATATAGTGCTTGGATAGAATCATAAGTTGTTTTGAAGAGAGGGGCCCTAGGGGGGCCTTCAAGGCAGGGGCCCATTTTTCGGTAAAATAAAGCGGTAGTTTACTAAAACGGGCTCAGTGTAATAATACAGAAAAACATATACTTTGGATACAATCATAAGTTGTTTTGCAAACAGGGCCCTAGGGGGGGCCTTCAGAGCAGGGGCCCATTTTTCGGTAAAATAAAGCGGTAGTTTACTAAAACGGGCTCAGTGTAATAATACAGAAAAAATATACTTTGGAAAAAATCATGATTTTTTTAAGGATGGGGCCCTGTGCAGGGGCCCAGGTGGCAACTGCTCGTCAGCCGGCCTGTTAAATCCGCCACTGTATGTATGCACTTGATGCTATGCGTCTAATGCGTACCTATTCGACACATTAGGGCAGGGGTGACGAACTTTTTTTTCCGCGCGAGGCCCACTCTCAGTCAGCCGGTTCCCCTACCATGAGCAGTATCAGATATGTAGGAGCGAGAGCTCCGCGCGCCGCCAGTGTAGAGTGTAGGAGTCAAAATAGATATGGAGGCGGTCGTTCCCCTGCGGTTCAGTGGAACAGGCGCGGAGGGGAAGGAGCGCCAGTTCGTCGCCCCTACATTAAGGGATGAAGTCATTCAAGTATGTAATCCGTTGATTACTGCGAACAGTATCACTTTGATAGTAGTGCGAAATGAAGAGAAATTTAGGGATGCATGAAATATGATCTGCTGGATACAGTAATATATTTTGTACATACTGGATATTCAGTTTATATGGTGAATAATTATTAGGCTACGTTTCCACATGCGCACGTGACGAGGAATATAATTAAAATGCCTCTTTAATCCCCACTGCCTTCGAAAAACAAGCCTTTTTCCTCGTTGTACTTAGAGTCTCTTGAGCGGCAGAAGCAGCACTAAATGAATCTACTTTCCACTCTCAAAACTTTTCAAGCATCCCAAAAAGAGGATCCATATTTTATCGGATTTCCGCTCATCGACACGACATTGTTATGCAATAAACGTGGATCGTAGCGTTTTAGTTGAGACTCGAAGGACAGAAAATAGCCGATGAACCGCGGTGCCGTGAAGAGTTAAGACTCGGAGCCAAATTCGATGCAGCTTCGATCAGGCTCCGCTTCTTCGAGAGAGTCCCCGGTCCCGTTCCACCTGTTCTTTTTTCCCCCCATCTCGAGTGCTATCTCTTTTAAAGGGCCCAGCATATACGAACGCTTCTAGTCCAACCGGTCCACGGACACAGCGATGCCACCGTATTCACGGTGTGGCCGAAAAACACTGGTGCCGTGCGTGTGGAACAAGGAGGCCGCTCCGTAAACGACGAAGAAAAGGCCACCGACGTACCCTGGAGAATTATTTATGGTGGTTGATAGAGACGCGGGTTCGAGGCAACGTTGTCTAAAAGGCAACAGACCCACGCACTGGCATTCCTGCCTCCTTCCATCCTGCACCGGGCTGTCCTTCTTCCTTTGCATCTTGGTCTTCGTCTTCTTCCTCTTCCTCCTCTTCTTCCTCTTCTTCCTCTTCTTCCTCTTCTTCCTGTTCTTCCTTCTATTCCTCCTATTCCTCCTGTTCCTCCTGTTCCTCATGTTCTTCCTCTTCATCGCCTCCGTCGTCGTTGCCGTCAACGCTTTCCCTGCCTTCTTGATTTCTTGCCAGCCCAGTTTATCCTGTTCGGCTCGCTCGTCATCCCATGGTGAAATGTGACGAATTGATGGAAAGGAATTTCTGAAATCGACGGACCTGAGAGAAGCTGGTAAATAGAACTGGCGATGTGGGTTTTAGACGCCGTTGATGCAGATTGTAACTAGTTGAGGAGGACGGAAAGTCTCTGAATATGGTAGCAGCAGTTTGATGATATGAGTATTTATATCTCGTGTGATTGATAATTTAGTGAGTTTTCTTCAGGCAAACGCAATCAAGGAATGAAATTACCCAGAAAAAAATGAACTCTTTTTCATTGCGTCCTGTCATTGACCCCGATTTTACCTCCCCGACCATCGATCCGCCAAGACTCTCCCGACTGAAACGTGGTTGCTTTTTGTCCGCGCTAATTGCGGGACACCTCCCCATGTTTTCCTGGGCTTAACGACCAGGTGAACACCTTCCTCGGTCGGTCGTCTGTGTGCGCGTCGCTGTGCGTAATACTAGTCGGTAGAATCCTTTGCGCCCAAAGCTGTAAAACTCGCGGTTGCGTCAGGGATTGCGCCTGATCCTCTCACCTGCCCCCTAAAATACAGACACCTTTTCGAAAAAGAAAGCCTGAAACTTGACTAATTGTCGCTGGAATATTAGTCGGGTCCACCCAGGGCAAGCTTTTACGACACACCGACACCGCAATTGCTTCTTCCGTAGACCTCTTCTCATTGGTCACACCGTTGCCTTCGGGTTCTGCAAGGACGAGTGGGATTTTTTGTCGAAGCACACCTGCCAGCAAGGTAAATAAACGAATATTGGATACTGAGGATAAATATGATGGTAATTATAACGTAATGAGAGGGACCCAAGTACATTATTTTATTTGTTACGCCCTGCAGTCCTTTGAAAATCTCGCGTCTGTGGTAGCTTGTGTATTGTATAATGAAAGGGGGTGGGCCATTTTTAAAATTTATATAGTTTCCCATTTCCTACAAATCGAGTGGAGGAAGCAAGTCTTTGATTCCTGTTGTGTCACGTGGAAATGTTTTTTACTCCTGATGCGATGAGGTGATAATCTTCTTCACGAGGGACGGCTTGGAACGCGGTTAGATGGTGTTTTTGCGTGCAACTTTGTTGGGGAGAACATCTGCCGGTTCGCTTTATAAAGTGGCTGGGATTGGCGGGCGTTTCGTGATTACAGAGGAAATGGCGGGTCTAAATTGTGAATTACGACTGAAGTCGGAGGGTTTAGTTGTGTAAAAAGAGAATAGCTTGATTTCGGAGGGCGGAATACATATTTTACAGCAGTAATAATCAGTTGGCGAGGCTGACGTACTAAATGCGAGCGGAAAATTGCTATCACGGATGAACGATGCGACTCTGTCGTGCCCAACATCAGTCCTGAAGCTTCATTTCTTAGTGACCGAGTCAACGAGGAACAGATACCGTTTGTGTCCTTCTTCCAGGGTAAATACAATTTTCTCATTTATCACAGACATATCAGAAGTAATTCACGTTGCGAGCAACATTCATAACATAACGTAGAATATATGCCACTATGTATATGTACACATACATATTTGTGAATGCAGTCTAAGGTGTGAGAACATTTCTCATTCCACGCAACTCCGAATATTCCACTCTTTCGTCAGAAGAAATTCCAAGATCTTCAGTTATTCTCACCCGTGTCCGTAGCTGAAAGTTCATGTCCGCGGGGGATACCCCCAGGAATCCTCCCCTCCCGAAACAGAGGGAAGCACGAGCTGCTCGGCGAGAGTTCCCCGCGAGCGTAATAACTTAATTACGCGATGCCGTGGCTGGATAACGTTTGGGTGTTGAGCGTGGGGGCCACGGGAGGTTAAGGTGGGCCCACAAACTTTTCGTGAGGCGCATCGGGTGAGCGGGGGATCGCTGGACCAGGGACGAAGAAGGGACTGGCCGCGGACCGGACTGTGGGTACTACGAGAAGCGTAGGCGTCTTGCTCTTTGGCCCGCGGGGGGTTTTTTGTGGGGCGGACAGAGCTGCATTCCCTTATTTATTGCCCGGAATATTAAGTTACCCACGTTACCATGGGGCACCGCGAGGCCCCCATGGATCCTAACCACCAACACCGCGGCTAGCAATGTGCACTCGATCTCTCCTGCGAGCTCTCAAGCAATTTAATCCTTGCAAAGCTTCGCTAGTCCGTTCAAATATTTCCTACGCCACTGCAATGTTGTTCCAACTGGCATCGACTGAAAATTAACTGGGCATGCATCGTAATTAATTGTGGGAATCAGAGATAACTGAGTGATGATGACAGGCATTAGATATTGTGTTCGTTTAGGAGACTTGACATGTGATGGAAACTGCAGGTGGTATGGAAATGGTAAATCTAGGACGACCCAGTGTCATCACGACTATGTAGAAAGTTACGATAGGTTAAGTATTAAGCTATGTTCCAAAATAGCGATGAAGTGTCCGTTCAACGTGCGCTGTCTCTGAAGAGCAATCAGATTTTAGCAAGTGCGTTCCGCTTCGTAGATATCAAATGTAGGAACGTAGTTGAACCCTCGAACGTTGATACACTTTGATGAATACATAGCAGCTTCAAAACTCCAAGCAGCTTATTGGCCCGGATAAAGCAACTAAGTACCTCGCCTTTTCTACTATTCGAGATGATCCTAGGCGCCTGGAGTCGCGAAAAGTAACGACGGTGGCACGTGCATCGTCCAACAGCTTAGTCGTTCTCGCCGAGCACCGAGCTTCACCTTCAGTTTATCATTGTCCCTCTTTTTCCGAGATTACGACCCGTGGGGCATGCTGTGCGCGCTCCTCGCTGGCCTTCTCCTCCAGAGGCTACCATGGCAAGTATCGTGGAAGAGGATGAGGGGGAGGGCTCTATCGTGCATCAGGGATCTAAATTGATTTTAGATCCCAAGAATCGATTGGGGGCCGCAGCGAGAGTAGCCTCGCGTTAATTAAGAGAGTCTGTACTGCCGTCTCAATAAAGGCGCATCCTTGAATTACGGAATTATGATGGGGGCTGATGCTGGGATTGCCGGGCAACCGATATCGCGGAATCTCTGCCCGAGGTGCTTCCGGATTACGATGAGAGTCGATCAATGTTTATCTTTAGAGTAAGCATCTTCTGAAGACGAAGACCAATTTGTACTTGCTAGTAACTATATATTTGGTCGCCAGAGAGAGCGCATCACCTGGTGCTTAGAACACCAAGTGGCAACGCTGATTGCAATAGCCGCTGATCAGCGATATCATCAATGAATGCAATGTTGGAGGCAAGGAGCAGGCATGCGGGGCAGGAACACGAGCAAATAGCGCATAACAGTCACAATGGAAACAATGTACAATTCAAATTGGACGGCGGTAAAATGAAACTGTGTTTTTTGCGTACGTATGCAGAAGGGTGGACCACTACGGAGCAGGTATACTACTCGCGCTAAGGCCGAAATACGAAGCAAAAAGAGGTGGAGGCTGAAGCGAGGGGACCAGGGTTCGCAGCCTGTTTTGGTCGTTCATAAATCCTCCACCTTGGATCCAACCTCCCTCCCCCCTCGCCCGCCCGCCCGCCCCCCCCCCTTCTACGCCAGGGCTCTGCACGTACGCACGCAGACAGGTAGAGATTTAGTCGCGCGCACACCAATCCTCCTTACGTTTTTATCCAATTCCTTATCCCTCCGCGGCCCCCCTCGCGGCCGCGCCATTATGCTTCTCGTCCCTTCATTTGTTTCCCAGTTTCTCCCTGTTGGGGCACCCTTTTTCTCTCGGCCAGGGAGAGCCGACAAGGGGGAGGGGTTCGCCCACGCAGATTTCATATAGAATTCGCGTAAACACGCGGTTTCCCGCAAAATGGCTGCCAACAAAGAGCTCAAGCTCGATTGCGGCGAATTAGATGGTAAACGCGTTTATGCAGCCGAATGCGCGTATATTATTTGACCGAGCACGAATGTCCTTTAGCCTCGACACAGGGGCTCGATTCCCCGATTGAGTATTAAATATTTCATTTTGGGGCGTTCAATTTTGTTTGAAAATACTTGCCACTTCTGGCCACAATATAAACACGCATTCTCGCAACTCTTCAGCAATATTGCGTAAATTGGTGAAATCATTACTAAATCATCTTAGTCCACGCAACTCACTATTTTTCGTTTTCCTGAAGCTACCGCAGCGAGCGAGAAAACTTTAGAGAGTAATTAGACTTCGTAATCAGACAAATATTTCAAGGACAGTAACTCAGCTACAATTCAAAGCTACCCCCCAAAATTTAACACCAAGTTCAACAAGCAAATAAACAGGAGGCATTGTAAACGCTCGCGCGACTCAGCGATATCGCCAAGGCTTGCATCACCAAAAACCGGCAAAGGCGACATCTCCTCGCTCGTTTTCCAAACGCCTCAACCCCAATGGCTCTGCCAGCTCCACCCTCTGTCTGCTGCTAAGAAGGTATCATAAAACCCTGTCTAAATTACACGACGCGGCATCGGGCGCATTCAATTAGAAAGGATACTTTACAGCGAGCGAGTAACGCGTCCAGGGTTGATCCGCCCCTGGTGTGATCGCGCAGGTTGCATCGAAACGCGCATAGGTGCCTACGGACCCCGTTGTGTGCGCCTGGAAAGGCCGGCGTGTTGGTGCACTTCGTGGTAGAAGGTGGTGGAGGTGGAGGTGTGTCGACAATCAAGATTACGTGGGCGGATACACGCGCAGCCCAGCGCCGGCGGCCTGGCTGCCCTGTCCCGTTTCTTCTTCGTCGTGGTCGTTCCCTTCTTCTTCTGCGTCTTCTTCTTCTTCTTCTTCTTCTTCTTCTTCTTCTTCTTCTCCTCCTCCGTCTTCCCTTTTCGTTCCACCGTCCCTTCGTGTCCCTGCACTTGGTTCACGATGTTCTGCATCGCCCCTTGCTGCCTACACTATTTACAATTCCCCCGGCATGCCGTGCAAGTGCACGCATCAGTTGCACACTTTCAGCTTACTCTAGATCACTCTCCCTCTCGTTTCGACCAGTTCCCCCGATTAACTTACATCTCCGACCGCGGAAAATCCACCGATGCCGCTCCTCCGCCAACCACGCGATGGGGTTGATTCGTGAGATCGTTTTATAATCGACGGTAGCATTTTCGAACGATGGCGGACCTGGGGTGTTACAGTCGAAAGCTTCCTTCATCGCACGCTTGGGCTTCTTTGGGCTAATCGCGAAGGGGAAGAGTGCCTGAACTCCAGAGGCTGAAGATTTAGGGTTTGTAAGCTGTTTGCAGATTTCAGAATTCTAATAGCTTCGGTATGGTGGTTTGTGTATTTGCACCTCTCTTGCAGATTCGTGTCGTTAATTATCCTTGCGGCCCACGATAGCGATTGTGAACGGAACATTCGTCAAAGCGACTTGTGTATCCTTCGATTCAGTACTTAAATGGAATAGAGGAAGAAATAAGCTGAGACTATTTACAATATTACAGTCCACGCCAATGCAAGAGTCGCAGAGTTGCGTTGCAGGCGCTCCGGATTTTGCAAGTTACCCCGCTGAAGGGCCGCTAATTGGTCGCTTCGTTAAGTCTGTCGTGTTCGCTGGAAATCAACGGCGCGCCAACTTCTATAATAATGATCGGCCGTGTTACGGTCTATCGAGCTCCGGAGCCGTTCATAAAATACTATGTATGTAGTGCGCAACGCTCGTGGTAACTAGATATTATTCACCTTTCAACGTGATCGCTCGTTACCTGGCCGATCGGTCAGGTTTCTGATATTAGCTGTTGCATGAGTCGAAGTTCCATTCATGCCAGAAAATGCCTGTACGAGTACGAAGATCATGTGGCGCAAGCTAATCGTACTAATTAGTCGGTGTTCCGCGTTGATCGGCGGTAGCAATGAATCAACCTATACTTCACGAAGGGGAAACTTTCGAGCTGATAGTTGCGCGTAACGTTCTGCGGAGTAAACAGATATTATTAGATTTCCGAAATATAACGACGTTAAGGGTCCCAGATCTGACATTGGCGATTTGAAAAATTGAAATCGAAGATGCGTGCTTATTCCGGGGGGTTTCTTCCGATATACGCGCAAATGGAATTTTATGTTTGTAGCCGGTGTATTGTGATCGGTACTAGAACTTAAAGAATAGATGAATTTTAATGAAGTAGTAAACAACAACGCATTTATTTCTCAACAAATTATGAACACTAGTTGTGTGTTCCATGTAATCTCGAAGAAGAAAAGTTGAAGGGACTTGAAGGGGACTTACGATTGTAATTTCCTTACAATGGGTGAACTACCCGAGGCTAGAAAATTACGTGAAACATCTACTATATCCTATTTATCTACGCCCATGTTTCATTCTGTTCGAATCGAGCTGCCCTCACAGTGTCCCACTCATGAACACCACAAACATCCCTATCTCTTCTCATGATGGCAAACGCAAAGCCGCGTACAGAGTACAGACTAAAGACCTCCATACACCACCGAGCATGCTCCCCGCTCGCTAGTATGCGGAATCAACGAGCGGTCAGATGCTCTGCCCGCTGGAAATTGCTTGGCACAACTGAGGCTCGTCGAATTTGTTCGTACAGTGTGTGGACAATCGCGAGCATGTCGCCGAGCATGGTCGCTGGTGGATAGGGACCTTTAAGCACGAATACGAACGAGGCAAGCCGAGGAAGAATGAGCATGCAAGTGTGGACGTCGCTCCGAGGCATGAGAAGTGCCCCGGGCTGTTCGCCGCGCTACCTCGGGTTCATCCGAAAGTTGTCGGTCCATCAAAAGCACTTCAGCAAACTGTACAAAACAATGAAATCTGTACAATCTTCAGCTTGCCTTAGCTTGGCTCAGCTTGCCTCAACTTGCCACGACTCGCCTCGCGCAAGTGGCTCGCACAGGGTGATCAGGTCTCTGCGCGGCCTAAAAAGAAGAAACTGTTTGGCTGAAGCGGAGGTGTCGTTCCACTCGTTCGGCATGCATCGTTGCCTATCGCCAACATCCACTTCCGAGCGATACCACCGCGACACACAATAAAACGCGCACGTACCCCCCCATCAGCTCCAGAGTTTTCCAATTGGCGTTGGGTCGCGTTGAACGTCTCCAAGAACTGGTCCAATGATACAGCAACGTTATCTGGCTATCATCTCGCTCGTTCCTCTCCATTCCGCTGCAAAGGACTCGCGGGATAAATTCATGAGCGCGATGTCCTCCCGAGCACGTAGCGGCCTCGAGGAGCCTGGCATGTAAATGTAAAGAGGGCTTTGCGCGCGCGAAGGGAACGGGTCGAGTGCATTTTATTAGCGCGTGCGAGCGGCGAACGGGGGCGGGGGACGGTGGCGAAGAGAAGAAGGAAGAGGTCGATACCGCGGCAGAGCGGCGGTGGAGGGCCAGGGAACGGAGAATCTTGTAAGCTCGCGCTCACGTCGACCTTGCTTCGCGTGAGCATACGCGGCGCTATTACCACGCTGTTCGCGCGACGCCAGCCGCGCCGCTTCGTGCGATCCCCGGGAAATTAACGACGGCGCGTCGATCCTCGAACTTCGCGCACCGGTCAGCCTCGATGCCCCTTGGTATTTCATTCTTAAGCACCGCGAGCCGCTCTAATATTCCCGTCGCCGATTGCTCCCAGCTCCTCTCGGGATTGTTATTCCGCTGCTGGCGCCCGGCGAAACGTTGCTCGAAGAAAACGGTGACCTTGGAGTTCCTTGGAACATTTTCATGAACTCGGATCGAATAAGTGAAAACATCGCCCTCGTCAAACGACGTACATTCAGTTACGTGTGAAGCATGACGAAGGTAACCCAGGGCTATAATTCTATTAACACTGTCTAAACTTCTGGGTATCAAGTGTCCGTTTGGAAGAGTGTTCTGTTTCCCAAAGCGGGTGCAGTCAGTTCTTCTGAAGTGTCGCTGCTATCTGCTTGAGAATCAGTTCCCCCAAAGCAGCCGGGATATCTGGAAGTGAAAGCTTCGAGAAACTTCATCCAGGCCTGATAAGGGCTACATTCGAGGAGCATCAATGTTTCCATGTCAGCGGTTTGAAAATGTTCACATGGGAAGACGACAACGGTTCGGTTTAACTCGGAGCAGACTTACAAAATGTCTCCCCGGAATAAGAATGTCTCTGGTGAAGAGCTTAATTTCACGATCGGTGTTCGCGGTGCGGCAAGGATGGTGGCTGGGCTGTGGCATTTGCCCCAAAAGGAATAGCAGGCGATAATTTCGCTGGTCGGAATGAAGCGTGGCGTATGCGCAAAAAAGAAGGCCTCGTTTTATGCCTTGCTCGCACCGTGTTGTACATTAGCTGTAGCTGTGCGTACACGC
Source organism: Andrena praecox (assembly GCA_963932275.1). Taxonomy (NCBI): domain Eukaryota; kingdom Metazoa; phylum Arthropoda; class Insecta; order Hymenoptera; family Andrenidae; genus Andrena; species Andrena praecox. Next base: position 9,909,405 of record OZ010729.1, read on the forward strand.
GGGAGGGGATAGAAAAAGGCTGGCAGAGGAGTAGAGACAGGACGAGGGGGGAGGGCAGAAAGAGCAGAAGGTAATTGTACGAAGCAATCACGAGCGCGTTACAGCGTTCTGCCTAAAAAGCGTGACAAAATGTAGTGGCTTCTTCAATTTAGAGAGGAATAGGAGGAAGAAGCCGGAAGAGGGGCGAAAGTGAAAGAAAAGAGGCTGGAGCATAACTAAAATCTTCATCGTTTCTGCTCACGGGCGAAGCTTCTGATGGGCCATCTCTTCGCGTAAAAACTGAATCGACCGAAGACAAGGCCCAAAGGGAGGGCGATAAATGAGACTCGCGTTTTCCTTCTCCTTGGAATCGCAAGTCTCGGGCCTTCTTTTCCTCTCCCTGCCCTCCTTTTTGCCTGTCCCGCGGTTACGCAAGCGGTTTGGGAATCGATTTCTTGCGGATGGGCGAGGGATTGCCTCTTTGTATTGTTCTTCAAGACTTCGCTTCAAACCGTGGAGGAGTTTCTGCTTCGGTGCAACTGTAGTTTCTCCATCGTTCTTCGTCTCCAAAATTTTCTAACCTATCGTACAGTTTTCTTTGCTACAATCTTTTCATTTAATTTCTTAACTGTATTCTAAAGAATAAAGTAGTGCAAATTTCAAACCTACAAATGAATTTATTAACTTTTTACCCACGTTGTAGTGGAACCACGGAAGAAATCCGCAGATTCTGGATAATTCGGTAACTAAAGTGTGTCTGAAATTTCGCTTTATCATTATTAATAATAAACGCCTTTATTGCACAACGATAGATTAGCAGTGAACAAGAAAAATGAAAAAAAAAAAAAACAGCAAAAGTGAGGTTAACTGTCGAAGTGCTTGGCAACCTAACCTATCATATTTTACTTCCGAACAATTATTTAGTAATTTGTACACCTGGACAATAGACGCCTCTCTCGTTACGTTCCCTTCTCTCCAATTCTCACTCGTACTTACGCGCTTTCTTCCACATCTCTTCTTCTCATTCTTCCTCTAGCACTCCGCACTAGGATGGAGCGAAACAGGTGAAAAAAATGTTTAATACATATTCTCGTATTCCTGTGTTACTATTTTTTGACCCGTGTCTGGAAGTGTGTAACTGTAAAATTTCAGCCGTCTGCGTTATTATTTTCAGGTGGCGCAGGTGACTTAAAGTTTTCGTAAAAATTGGGAAAACAGGGTTATAAATAAGTAATCACAAAATTTCTAAAAATAATTTTTAATTACTGTTACAACTAAAATTAGATATTACAGTGGAGGCTCACTGGAGGGGGCCAGTTTCCCCTCGATCGCTGTTCGCGGGACAAGTTCGGACCGGACAATGTATCTGATCTCGACCTTGAGTCAGTAGAACGAATAATGAACAATTGCTAGAGCGAGAGAGGACACTAAGGAAAGCGCAGAATACTTGATTTGTAAAAAATGTATGAAGTCTCTATAAGTTTTTTTTAATTTACCATGCGCCACCTGAGGATGATGTAATAACTTATTAATTTTTGGTACGAATAATGCTTTAGTATAGGGTCAAAAATTAAACATACAGTGTTGGCGAAATTGTCAAAAAAAAATTTTCACTCCACCCTACTCCGCACGCTCATAATTTACAGGCGCACGGCACAGGCAGTCGCAAACTCCTTTTCTCGCCGCGACACGATAAACACATGCGAAATCTCTTTTCTTCCCTCCATTCCAAAATTACAGAAGATACGACGAAGGAGGGAGGAAGGTTTAATTCCAAAAGCTACTCTCGATCGAATTAGCACTGCAGTGGGGCAACCGTCTAGCGTGACCAAGCGAACAATTCGAGCCCCCCTAATAATCATCGCATAACTCTCTCGCAGTTGTGTCAGGAAAAGAAATTACTAAAGGGACTGCGACACCGGTGAGAAATACTGGTGCGCAGCCACCCGTCGCGTTCGGCATTAGCTTCATTACAGAAAAGGTCAGCCGCGACACTTTCTGACCTTCCTTTTCAGTGCTCCACGGGCTCCCGGAGATAACGAGCAACGTGGAAAGACGCGCGGCGGCGTATCGGCGGGCCGGGAAACGAAAAGAGAAAGTGTGCGAGGCGGAGAAAGAGAGGCGAGAGGCTGGCAAGTCGGTTCCTCTGTGGCGGTAAACGACCTTCGGCTCTCCTCTGGTTCCAACTTCTCTCTTCGAGCGTCAATAGAGTCATTAGTCACGGCCCCGCGGTGTACCCACGATATTCGTTCCTCCTCTACCTGGGCCCCGTACCTTTTCTGCCCCCCTTTCTCATCCCCCGTGCGCTGTCACGTTCCTTTTTCATCTCCACGGATCGTTACTGCCAACACGGCACGGAATGTATTCGACGATGCATTCAATATTCCTCGAAGACGTCTTAACGCGTTGCGCAAATATTAGGGGAGGTGGTTCGTTGATATCGTGACCGAGTAGGACACGCGCGTCGTAGGGGGCGATAGAGAGCTGACGGAGTGGGTCTGTGATTAGACGTTAGAAAATAATATCGACGATTAACTAGCTGCGAGTTTGGAGCGAAAATATTTGCCAGTCGCCCGGCTATTTTGGGTAGAAACACGCGTCACGTTCATGTTCGTATTTATTACAATTGGGTACTACTTAGTCTGAAATGTTATGAATATTGTTTAAGCATAATGGACAGTTATAATAATTTTAGGTACAGGACCGATTTGTTCTCGCCACAACCCATACAGCACACTTCGTTGCAGCTGTATTGCAGGGAGGTTGCTGCAATATTGCGTTGTTGCAGGTTGCATTGCAATATTGTATCAACGTTCCTGCAATATTGTCGTGCATTATTGGAGTGGCAATGATCGTACAATATTGCTGGAATATTGTAGGATCGTTGCCAATGGAATATTGCACGGCAACGTTCTTACTCCTACAATATTGCAGGAATATTGCAAGAACGTTGCCGTGCAATGTTCCATTGGCAACGATCCTACAATATTCCTGCAATACTGCGCGCACATCGACGTGCAATACTGAAGTGAAAACTTGTGGAAACATTACAACAATATTCTGAAGCAACTATGACTTTGACAAAATTTTTCGAAATATGTACAAGACGTCGAGTGGGTTCTACGGCGTGTTTCATTTAACTGGATACGCTAGACTATCTCGTTGGCCGTTGAAGATATGAAAAAAGTGTTATCGCGTGAGTTGTATGTGGGTACATGAAATTATACAGGAGATTCGAAGATCAATTTAATTTTTTTAGATAAAGTAGGTACGATATATTTTAATGTCTGAAATTATTATTATTATTATTAAACGTCTTTATTGCACAAACACGTACATACAATCTAGCAAGAGAAAAGAGAGAAGAGAAGACAAATATAAAGGTTCAGTCTAAAGACTGCTTTCCAACCTAACCTAAATTGACACCGGGTGAAATTTGTAGTACGCACCTAATACTACGATTCTGCATTTAGCACGACGTCGCCGCGTCCTCACTGCCCGAAACGTTGCGGCGGGACCATTGCTGTAAAATCTCCGAAACATTGCGGGAATACACTCCTGCAATATTACCCCGGCGGACATAGGAATGAACCTGCAACGTCTCTGCAATGATGCGGTGCAATGGAGTTGCAGGATCATTGCCACTATTCTGCCGTTTCGTTGCAGGACTACATATTTGTAATGTTCCCAAAACTTTGCAAAAACACACTCCTGCAATATTGCTAAGGCGGACATAGGAGTGAACCTGCAACTTCTCTGCAATGATGCGGTGCAACATTGCAATCTCGCAACCGCAGTGTTGCCGAAGAGTTGCGGGATCATTGCCACAATTTTGCCGTTTCGTTGCAGAATCATTGCCGGAACGTTGCAGGACTACATATTTGTAATGCTCCCAAAACTTTGCAAAAACACACTCCTGCAATATTGCTAAGGCGGACATAGGAGTGAACCTGCAACTTCTCTGCAATGATGCGGTGCAACATTGCAATCTCGCAACCGCAGTGTTGCCGAAGAGTTGCAGGATCATTGCCACAATTTTGCCGTTTCGTTGCAGAATCATTGCCGGAACGTTGCAGGACTACGTATTTGTAATGCTGCCGCAACTTTGCAAGAATACACTCCTGCAATATTGTTAAGGCGGTCATAGGAGTGAACCTGCAACGTCTCTGGAATGTTGCGGTGCAATATTGCAATCTTGCTGATACGTTGCTGCAATGTCATGGTGCTGTGTGGGGAAATAGGTACTTGAACTAAATCACTATTAAAATAAAAATATTGATTTGAGTATAAATCACGCGTGGTGTTTCCACCCCTGATCCACTATAAGTACCTAATGAAAAGAAGGGGCAGACAGTGAATTATAATTTCTCTAATCGCAAGCGCAAGAAGAAAAAGAAGTGCGAAGAATAAGAAGAAGTCTGGTTTCCACGAGCGATCACCAATTCCACGAGCATGCCTCGGTGAAAGATTCGACCCCAAGGGTAGAGCAATTCGGATCGTGTTAATGGAGGTGCGCAAAAACGGTAGCGCCTCCTACTTGGAAAATGTCCTGGAGGACGCCGATTGGCCAGAGTGGAACGTTTTCCAGCGCGATCGCGAGCGATGAATAATTCACGGTGTACCGCGTAACGTTTTTGCGCACGAATTACTTCATTAGAGGCGGCCAGTCGCATCCTGTCGTGGCGACAGAGCTGGCTGCCTGCCTTGCATGTCGATTTTACCGAAACCTGAAAAGGAAGAGGCGGCAAAGAGGCGGTGAGTTTCTATGCCGCGTCGCCGACGGGGGTAAATCCCGTACACCCGTCACGTATCCCTGGATATATTCCTGAAAAACTTCGGAACGGCCAGTCGAATCTGGCGTGTAAATCGCCCCGAGGGGAGGATTCTCCTTCCTTCTTCTGTTCGCGACACACGCAGGTGACGAGGAGATCATCGTTAATTAAGGGAAAAGCGTGAACTTTAATTTAACCGGCGTGCACGCGAAAGGAAAGACCAGACACCATCGAAATGCGAGACAGAGGCGCGCCGCCCGTTTCGATGGTAATCAAAGCGACGTTAAGTTTTTCGAATTTCCTTCGCCTTGGCGAACGTGCCGCTCAGTTTAATTGCCAGTGCACGACCGGCGCCCGTGAATGCCAATCGAAGGGTATCGTTCACGCTGCTAAGTAGATTGACACCAAATATATCGAGGGGCAGTTCGTGACGCCACTCGGCACGCAACAGGTGCCACGAGCTTACCAATTCCGATCTGATTAAATATTGGTAATTTATTTCTAAATAAAGAAAAGCGTGATCTATAAATTATTTATTTAAATAAATTTCACTAAATAACGCCAGAATTAAAAGCTTACAAAATTCGTATCCCGTTTTTCGAGATATCCAACACTATCTCAGGATTTTGAAAATAAAGAATTCATCTGTTAAATATTTCTAGTGAATATTGTTATGCGACTCGCTGACTTATCTCGCGTTAATTTGCCCTGCAAATATACGGATTCGTTGATGAGCCTCGTTTAAGATCATTTTGTGTCGCTTTTACACCTACAACGGTTAGAAGAATCTGTGGCGGGGAGTGGTGCGATAAATCCAGTGGGTGGCGCGATAAATTTCTTTCGCAGAAACACAAAAACCGCATTAACGTCGCTCGACCGCGCATCCCTGCGACAAGACAGGTAACCGTCGTCATTCGTAGAGAAGCTGGTAATGGATACGGGAGTAAAAACGGGCGTCAGCCAATTGATTTATAATTCCAAAAATTCTCCCTTAAAAGGGATCATGAGAGGCAACTTGCGTCTTCTTTCTGTCCACCTGCTTTGTGATTTAAACGAAATTTCTCTTTGCAATGCCTCTTTTTGCTTTCTGTCTGGTTTCTATTTTTTTTTTTTATTAAGTTTTCTGGAGAAGAAAAATATTAAAAGCAACTTATCTCATTTTCTTTAATCGCCTGCACTGTTTTTTTTTTTGTAGCAAATCAAATATCTAATTTTTCAGTTTCAATTTTTCAATGCTTTCGTTATTTCGATATCTGCGTGCCACCATAACACGATGCTTGCAAATTGTTACGTATTAGTATTAACACTATGAGTGACACAGTGGAATTTCAGATTCCCGGTGGGACCTTAAGGGGTGTTTCCACTGTAACGCCCTGAAAAACTACCGCTGTTTGGAAACTCTTTTGTCACAAAAAGAATGTGTTTACTAAATTGAAGTTTTTTGTATTCATTAATACGTGCTTTGAGCATACGAAACTATATTTTCCATATTTTTTTAATGCTTGCTTGCGCCAAAAAAGACGAGAAAAAATCAACGAAAATATGTGATTCTAGTTCGGGCCAATACTGATTGTTTCTCCAAAATCGACCACACAGTCGAAGCGTCTTTTTTCCCCACAGCGCATATTAGGGTGACTGTACCTAATATCGCCAGGCAAAAGTTAAATCGCTGTCGATTGAATAATAATTGATATTTTTCCATGCAGTTCGTTTCAAAGTAAAGAGAAATTATTCATCTTTCATGTAGCATATGTTAGAATCGTTGAAACCTACAAATTGTTAATTAGGACTCAAAAAACGTAAGACATGCAAAAATTGGGTCCTGAAAAAAGTGTACCTAATATCGTCTACTCAAGAAATATTGATTAATTCATGTATATATGAGTTTTTAAAGTCATTTTCACATGTGCTTTTATTATTTCTTGCTGTATAAATGTCTTTTTATCCATCTTTGATTTCATTTTTATTAGAATAATATAGAAATTTGAAAATATAGATTTTTGAAATATTTTATTTTTTACGTTCCGATGTACACATTGGACAAATAAATTTTATTTCGGTTGCTCCGCACATTTCGTGACCTCACCTGTAACAAGCATTACATCGAAAACATTGTTCTCCGGTAGGCGGTATTGAAAACACGCATACTGCTAAAAGAAAAACGCTATTTTCATTATGAAAAATATTTGAATCGATTTCATTTCTTAAGTACATCATTAATTAGGTATTTCTAGTAGATATTCTTGCATTCACAGATTTATTAGACTTACCTTCTCCGAATGTGACGTAAAATTGTGATAGTCCAATAAATTTTTACACAATTAAGATTCTCTAAAATCCTTCCCTTTCTGTAATTGTTGATCACATGATGCTGCAATTATAGTATGTCTTCCTACATATGTTTAGGTACTAATTCAGTGCATAACCGATAAATTTTAGAGCTTACTTTAAGAGATATAGCGAGTGGCGATATTAGGAACACTGGCGATATTAGGTACAGTCACCCTACACCCTCTTATTTGGCGGAAAAGCAAGCTTTAAAAAAATATGAAAAAAAAAATGTTTGTATTCTCGAAACACATATTAATAAACCGAAAAAACTTCAATTTAGTAAACACATTCTTCTTGTGACAAAAAAAAAAGTTCCAAACAGCAAACTCTATCAGGACGTCACAGTGGAAAGACGCCCTAAAAACTATTAAGAAAGTTGAATCACACTGTTCCAGCTTCTTCCCTCCGCCCCGCGCTTCTTGCTTCGGTAAAAGCTTTATCCGTGATAAGTATCGTGAGTTATTGGTGGCCCACGTATCACTGGACGTCTTAATGATTACGTCTTAATTGGTTTGGTCCCATCACAAGTTTCAGTGCTTTCGTAAATTATATCGAACTACATTTCAGCCGCCCCCCCCCCCCTTTTCTTCGACTGTCCGCTCGGACCATTTCGAGCGTTAAACGATGCCCGTTGACATAACAGGTTCGAGCGGGCGACAATCCATCCCATTTAACACGGGCCTCACGTCCCCAATATTAATTCTATATGCTAATTGACAAAACATTCCGGCGTAACGAGCCCTCGTCTCGTGATCGTCCTCGTGTCCCCGGCGAATTCCCCGGGGACGAGTGTGTCCGCCTTAAATGAATTAGACTCACGTACACGAGGCGCTACGGAGCGTCCGAATGGCCTATAAATAACGGCCGGGGGCTAGCGTATAGCGGCGTTAGGCCGGATTTTCAACGAAGGAGCGGCGTCGATCGATCCGCGGCCACGGCTTGCATATCGATGGCGCCCGCGATCGAGCTCGCGTGTAAATATCTTGATTAACGAGGCCCTCATTTGCCCCGGCGAGGCCTTCTTTCGCCGGCCCACGAAAACACTGCGGCCAGTTCTCACGAGGTAACTCGTCGATTAAGAGAACACTTATCGCGGGGTACCTGTCACTTGAAAAGTCGTTTTTACGGCTCAGCGTCGTGGCGAGGGACACCTTGCTGGTGAGTTAACGACGCGGGTAATCAGCCACGTTCTCGAGTGCCATTCCACTTCCATTTATTCGCGTGTAGGCACTTCTTCTCCATTTCGTTCTCTATTCGGGTGCGCTTTGGATTTCGATGAATCTATTTTTCTTCGGCAGTGGGGAGGCTTAAGCCGGGAATCCACCGGGAAGCTGAGCTACCGTCAAGGACCCAGCTCCTGATCACTTAAGATGCAAAGGGAGCAGTTTCTGATCAACCTAAAACATTTTACTATGAGCTATCAAATGTTTGCGTATAAATTTAAAAATACTTCATAATTATTTAGTCATTTTTTGGAATAAATTTGTATGGTGATAAACTTATTATTTGGAATTTATATACTAAACTGATCAGGAATTGGGTTCCGATCAGGAACTGGGTCCTTGGCGGTATGCTATGCGAAGCTATGCTATGCGATGCTATGCCATGCTACGTTTAAAAAAAAAATTAGTTTCAATACATTCTTATGGAACCGTTTCCACCAAAAACATAGCATCGCATAGCATAGCTTAGCTTAGCTTCCCGGTGGATTCCCGGCTTTAGTGCGGATTTGAGCGTTTATGAAAATTTAGGTTCATCCGGCTGATGTAGGGGTCTGAAACTATTCAATGGAGCAGCGATTTAATTTGCAATTTTCTGTAAAATGTCGGCAATAAATTGTACCATAAACATTTTAGTTTTGCCGAAAAGTGCCATTTACTCAGGTGATTCTCGGATTGCGCGTGGTATATCACCGGCGTTTTAATTCCAATGAATGTAGACTTCCGTCAGGATCTCTCATAAAATTACGCCCCATTCAGATGATTACAGATGGTTTTATGGTTCCCAATACGAACAGTGCCGCGGAACGCTAAATATAAAGCTGTACACCAATGAACCACGACCCCGTAAAAAGACTATATCTGGTATGTTTGAGGATAATAACCCCGCTCTCCGATGCTTCACGACTTTTCGCGGTAAGAATTTCTCATGATGCTTTCCGACCCCCGGTTTCCCGAAGCTTTCGTGGCAGTCCGCCAGATTCGGGAAGATGAATCGCGAACGGAATCCACGAAATTAACAGGAAATCACCTTTACCACACCGCTGATTACACAGTTCGACAAAATTTGACTTTTTTTCGGACTTGTAACATTCAATAGGCGTTTCTTATAGACTTTTGTGCGCTGAAAACGAATCCGCAAACCGTTTGTCGCCATCGCCCTCAGTTTTTGAGAAATTCGATTTTGAAAAAAAAAAAGCAAATTTTCAAATTTGAACATCTTTTGTGTTCACACAGTAATAGTTATTCGGTTGCTTGTTCCGTCAAAGTATTCTATGAGTTATTATTGAATTATAAACATTTATATATGTTTAAACAACGATCATATGGAAAAGGACACCCGAAATGCACCAATTTTTGCAGACATCTTTCTATATCTTTCAAAAACCAAGGGTGTAGGAGAAAATCTGACTACTCCGCGCGATGCAGCAGACATTTTTCCTCCGGAAAGCATCAACAGAAGTGGTAAGCCGCATTTTGTTTTCAATACAGAAGCGAAGTAGTTGGGCAAAATGTGCGGCGTCGACAGTGGTAGTCAACGGCGGCGCGCGACACTGTGACGCTGAGCGGTCCCCGCGCCATTGATTACCACTGTCGGCGCCGCACTTTTTGCCAAACTATTTCGCTTCTGTATTGAAATCAAAACGTGGCTTACCACTTCTGTTGATGCTTTCCGAAGGAAAATTGTCTGCTGCATCGCGTGGAGCAGTCAGATTTTCTCCTAGACCTTTAGTTTTGGAAATAAATTGAAAGATACCTTCAAAAATGTCATTTCGGGTGTCATTTTCCCTTTGATCGTTCTTCAAACATATATAAATGTTTATAATTCAATAATAACTCATAGAATAATTTGACAGAACAAGTAACCGAATAACTATTACTGTTTCGACACAGAAGATGTTCAAATTTGAAAATTTGCATTTTTTTTTCAAAATCAAATTTCCCAAAAACTGAGGGTGATGGCGACAAACCGTCTGCGGATTCGTTTTCAGCGCACGAGAATCTATAAGAAACGGCTATTGAATGTTACAAGTCCAGATGGCTGTCGAACTGTGTTATCAGACAGGAAAGTGGTTTATATTTTTTATTCAATTTGAGATCGAGTAGAATTTTAAGTGTATTGCCTTCCATGGAATTTATGTTTTTATATAATTTAGCTATATCAAAATTCCGTTCTTCTAACCCCATCATTTGTTAACATGTATGACACCCTCTCTATATTCGTGTTATGAAATTCATTTACTCTATTCGTCAAAATGAACCATTATTTCAGTGTACCTTATTTTAGACAACATATTTTACTCTATTAGCATTTATCAATCTAAATTACCAAAGAAACAATGGAAACTTCAAAGTTTTATGTTGTTAGCGGTGCTATGTTGCCAATTCAGTCTCGAAATGAATAGTACCCAGCAGTTTCCTTTCCATCTGTTCTCCTCCAACAGCATTTCTCATCTAACTTTAATTGCCAATGTAACAGTTATAGTCCTTATCATCAGTCACTTCCAATATTTGTATGAATTCGTGAAAGTAATCTTTGCAACCCCCTGCAGCAGTTCCAAAACATGTACACCATCAAAATATTTAATCACTTTTACACAAAAAATGGGGAAGCATACATATAAGTGGTAACGAGAGAAACCTGCCAAACATTATTTGCACGGTGTGTGTTACTCTCTAATTATTCCCAGTAATTCTGTGCTCGCAATTTCCCGCGCAAATCTTTTTTATCGAGTTCAGATCGAAATAGATGCTGCTCATCCCGGGTTCGCGCCGAAAAGAATTCTTCGCCATTTTCCCCAGCCCCTTCCCCGACGCGTTTGCTCATTTTCTTCCTCTTTGCCGTTTCGTGGCCGCGTTTGAAGCGCGTGCCGCTCACGGCGCGGCGTCAACCATATGGTTTCCTTCCCCTCTTCATCGTCCTATGGTTGGGTTCACCAAGCCCGGGGTAATAAATATCATAACCTGAAACCCCGTGGAAGTGTTAGGCTCCCGACTTAATCCAAGTTAAAGCCGCGAAACTCGTCCCGGGCACCGTCCGTTTCGCTCCCCCGATTCTTCGCGGCCGTGTGCGCCGGAGTCGCTTTGTCACCCCGACGCGCGACGCCCGATACTTTGTCAGCCGGGGATTTCGGCTTGTCTACGCGATTAGCAGGCCTTGAAATGTTCGTAGAATATTTTGTCAGCACGCTTCGTCCGCGATGAACCTGCCTTCGATGGGAACGCTCGGGATCTTCATCGTTGGGTAATCGAAACTATCCATTGAGAGCTTGATCAATGGCGCCGCAATCGCCGCAGGGAGAACTTTAATTTCGTTCTGTATGTTATGGAAATTACATTGGATACGAAGAATAAACATTGAAAAATTTGGGAATTAAATTTCGGAGGACTGGAGAATTGCTCTGAGTAAAAAGAAAAAAATTTGGGAAAACAGTGGAGAATACTAAAATACTTAGACTTATGACAACTTTGCTTCACCCTATTATGACACCTTTTCTTGCGCTGTCTTCTTTCCTTAAAGTGGTGCAGGTAATAATGTAGGAAGCTTTTTCTGATCACCCTTAATATCTCTCTGTCAGCCCCTCTCTCTCTCCCTCTCTATGTCTGTGGCACCAGCACGCCAGGGAAACCTAGCAGATGTTCCTGAGCAGCGCTTAGCTCGCCTCATTACCACGAGTCACGTTAATGAGCTTGCGACCCTTGATACTTCACTCGGCTTCCTCCGCCTCTCATTTTCCTACTGTTTCAATATAAAACGCAAGAGACGCAACGAACGTCACGATATGTTCGATGCTATTCGCGAGGATTAATACTCCAAAGGCTTATTAAGCTGGGAGTCCACTTGAAAGCTATGCTAGGGTAGATGTCCCAATTACTGCCAGTGTCCCAATTACTGCCACTTGATTTATTATATGTAATAAAAACGTAACGTATAAAAAGAAAGGTACAACAAATAGTTATTATTAAATGGAGATTCTGATTTACATTAAAATAAAAAGATATATGTACTCATATGTACCTAGGACAAGATGATTTTCGAGGTGACAGTTATAGGTACACTAGGATCGCTCGCGAATTTTAATTAATTATTAATAAATTCTTCATATTTAATTCATAAAACTATTTTTTTTTTAATAAAAGAGATGTTAAATAATATTATGTTTCAAACTGAAACAATATTTAGGTTACACAACACGCGAAATGATTAAATGAAGTTGGGTTATAATCTTAAGGTGGCAGTAATTGGGACATCTACCCTACACACGCTATGTTTTTAATGTTTTATAGCACAGCCAGATATAGCATAGTATAGCGTAGCATTACTTAGCTTTCAAAGTCAAAAAAACCTTCCCTATTTTTCATACATTCCTGTTGCAGAATATTCCAATGCGGCTTCAGTAAAATTCAGAAGTAGCTTTCTCCGTAACTTCGCTCGATCATAAGATCGAGAGAATATTATGCTAACACTGTACTTTAAAGAAGTAATAACAGCTGCTTTTAAAAACTTTTATAGCGAATTCGGGAGACCCGCACTGGGCGCACTGAGTGCGAATTTAAGCCAATCGGAAGCGAGGGGTGCGAACTTTTTCGGTTCCGATTGGCTAAAATTCGCACTCAGTGCGCCTAGTGCAGCTCTCCCGAATTCGCTATTATTGTCATTATTAATACATAATCGGTTCCAGTAGCTTTTCGGCAACGAAAAAGAAAATACATTTTGAATTGGAAAACAGCTAACAATTTTATGCCTCCTCATGAATAAACTCCAACCGAACGTTGCGTTTCGATTTTCCTCCGACTGTCATTCCACAGAATTGTCGAAAGGTACGAAAACATTCAGAAATACCTCGGGTGGAGGATCATATTCGTGGAGAATAAACGAAAATATTTTCATTTCAAGGGGACGGAAATCACGTGATTTACTTTTTGCTCCGCATGGCAGGGGGCGGGGGGAGAGGACCGTCAAGCAGGAGCCGAAGGCCGTAGGAATTTCAAGAAGATCCCTGGTCTCTGGCAGACGGGCCGTAGATAAAGATAGATGCGTCGGTTTCCGGCGTGTCGAGTTAACGACTCGAGTTTTATCTGTCGGCCCTCCCTCCTTGTCCCTTGTTCCTCGCCGACCGTCGGGCTTGGGAAGCGTCGAAAGGGAAACGAAAGGGGAGGAAAACAGCTCCGAAAGGGGAATTAATAATAGCTTAATTGGCAGCGAGAGAAAATGGGGAAGATAAATGACGAAGAAAAGAGCGGTTTCCCTTTTCACCGATCATCGCCGATGCGGGAATTAAATGCTAAAATTAAACCAGCGGCGCGGGGCGTGGAAGTAAAAGTTTCCGCGAAAACTAACCGTCGTTCCGAAGGACATTAGGCTTCTCTTAGAAGTAGCCGATAGCCGTGCGCGCGAAGAAAATTCGCGTCGCCGTGACATGCAAGATTCGTAGGAATGCGCGCGAAATATGAACAATAAACGAAATGAAAGGGAAACTGGTTGAGAGAAAGGAAAAAAGGAAGTGTAAAGACCGAGCAAAAGGGGTTGAACGGAAGAAAGCGGCGAAGGAAGGATGAAGGGGAAAAGGGAGGACAAGGGGATTGGCAGGGAAGAGGAAACGGCGCGCGAGGAGGCGGCAGAAAAGGAAGGAAAGGAAGTCACGGGCAGAACCATAGCTACGAGTCATCTGGCACTCAGCAGGATTCGAAATAGAATCGGTCCCGTTCCTTCCTCCCGCGCCCGCTATTTTTCCTCTCTGTTGGCCGTCTCTCTCCCGGAGTGAGAACAAAACGACGGACGAAAAGACGTCGAGCCGACGGGGCCGACGATGTTTTCATTGTAATTATGTCCCCTGTCCCTCTGGCGTCTCTTGGCCGAGCTTTTTACGGGCTTGCTACTAAGCAGCCTGTCAAACCGTCCTAATTTTTGTCCCGGTTTCGTCGCTCCGAATCTCTACGGCCACACGGATTCCTGCGCGTTGTTCGAGATCCTTTCTCAATTCTAGCAATCTCTTGATCGTAATCAGCCTTCAGCCGAATATTCTTTGTAGCTTCACTTTACAACTCTCGAATAAATGTTTATATTTTGTTCTGATCTTCCCATTGTCTAAAATCTTCTTCTTTTTTTTTTTAAGAAGCAATGGTGTTCAGCAGTAAGTAACATAAATAATGTAGCTTGATGTATAAAATGGGTCCGGAACCCACACAGCACCATAACGTTGCAGCAACGTCTCTGCAATGATGCGGTGCAAGATGGCAATGTTGCAACATAACATTACAGAGACGTTGCAGGTTCAGTCCTATGTCCGCCTTCGCAATATTGCAGGTGTGTATTTTTGCAAAGTTGCGGCAACATTACGAATATGTAGTCCTGCAACGTTCCGGCAATGATTCTGCAACGAAACGGCAAAATTGTGGCAATGATCCTGCAACTCTTCGGCAATATAGCGGTGCGTATCCAGTTAAATGAAACACGCCGTAGATTCCACTCGACGTCATGTACATATTTCGAAAATTTTTGACAAAGTCATAGTTGCTTCAGAATATTGTTGTAATGTTTCCACAAGTTTTCACTACAATATTGCACGACGATGTGCGCGCAATATTGCAGAAATATTGTAGGACCGTTGCCACTGGAACATTGCACGTCGATGTGCGCGCAATATTGCAGAAATATTGTAGGATCGTTGCCAATGGAACATTGCACGGCAACGATCGTACAATATTGCAGCAATATTGTACCATCGCTGCGAACGGAACATTGCACGGCAACGTTCTTGCAATATTGCTGCAATATTGTAGGATCATTGCCACTCCAATAATGCACGACAATATCGCAGGAACGTTCCTACAATATTGCAATGCAACCTGCAACAACGTAATATTGCAGCAACGTCCCTGCAATACTGCTGCAACGAGGTGTGCTGTATGGGAAGATGGCTCTCCAAGCGAGCGTTAATGTGACGATCAGAAGAAAGATAGGTTATGTTACAATTAGAATCACCGAAAGCGCGTCTATTGGGAAACTTAGAATTTCGATACGCCAACTAGTGACAGAAAATTGAACTATTGAGTGTAGGTCGAAATGTCGACGAGTGTTTTTAAATTTCTTTGAACACTAAATTTTTATTTATTCGATTAATAAATACTTATCCGGAATGTTTGGTGGGATCCGGACCTGCTTTCAATAGTTCGCCAACTTACCACCACAGCGCTGAAATCTAAGTCACGCCTCCACTAAGTTTCCCAGTACAGGAAACATTTTTATCTTTAATTGCAGGACTTCGAAAGCTATTCTACCTAAATCTCCGAATGCTGGGTGTCAGTTGTTTCACAGCAGGAATATTGGGGCTGTTTCGCGTTAATTGCACGGTCAAGGAGGGTTCAGAGTCGCGTTTGTTGACGCAGTGGTTTATTTTAATAATTTCATTTATTATAAAATTAGCATACAGAAAGCTGTAACTAAGGATACAGGAACTATTGAAAAAGAACATGTGCATATATTATAGTTATAAGTAAAGTACGAGTTGGAAGTGGTTTGTCAACCTAAATAGAGGTTAGGATTGAATTAGCCACTTAACAGCGTTCACCTGAATCCTTGGAGCCTCCCCAATTTACCACCTTCTATCTAATGTATGGAAATGCCTCATGTTGCACTTTGTTGAACTCTTCCCAAAAACGCTATCATATTATAAATAAAATGTATAGCATTTAAAAAAAAGCATTATATTTAAAAAAAAAATTAAGTTGACCTTGAAATCTCTGTATAGGCCTGTAGTAAAAACATCTGTAGGGGCAATTTTTTCACATCTACTCGCTTACAAAATATTTAACCGTTCTCAGTTCACTCATTGCAAGTTATTATAATTTTTTTTTACGTTTAAAACCCAAGGAAATTCACGCAAACGCTACGAAGTTCGTGGGAACGTTGCAACATTTTGACACCACTAATTTTAACATCATGTCTGTGCGGCAAAGAAAAGAAGCAAGAGATTCTAAGAGACTCTCATCGTTTTTAGCAGCAAGCCATCGCGGATTATATGACAAACCTGTTAACACGAGCGGTCGAGTAAAGCCGGTAACGAGTAGGCAGCAATCGAGATCCGTGGACTCTAAGTAAAGTCAAACAGTCGACCCGGTTGTCTTTGCTCAGCAAACTCGTGCCGGTGCGGAGCCAATATTTAGACAGCGACCGGCTCAAACATCGTAATACACGTTAAAACGTTATGACACGCGCCAATTGCTGTCTCTATTTCCCGTGACCAACGTTCGCCTCCTGGGTCTCCTGCAGCGGGATGCGCCACGTGATATTACCGCTGAAACGACCACATAATTAACTATCAAATAATAGAAATATAAACCTTTGGAAAAGCACGGAGCAACATTTGTACCTAGAAGGGGGGTTCTTCAAGGTTTGATCAGAGTCAGTACTTTCTCCGAACGCACGCCTAAAACTTGAATGGTGTTTGTAAAATTTCTTTGATACCTGTTTCGTTTTTACTTAGCGAATTTGTAAACCTGTTTGAAACGTTGGATTTATTGTCGAATAATGCGGAGTGCTGTGGTGACTTGCTACCATCTTTTATTTGTTTGTTGTGTTAATTGCGAGTTTTGAGGAATTTTGTATGAATACTAGCTTAAAGTACTCGGCGTTGCAAAAGTTTGATTAACACAAAGTGTCAAGGGGGTGAAATAAAGGCTGGGATATCCGGATAATTATACAAAATTTGGTCCACATCGGTTTAAGGGTTTACGAGTTAATAGGGAATCCAGACATTTTTTATTTTTTTAAAATGTCATAATTATTTAATTATATAATGTCGTATTTTTTATTTTATTTTTAAGGGGGAATATGTGAAGAATCAATTTTCATTACACACCTATTCCCCTATCAAATTATTCATAATTATTGCGCTACAACGCAAAAAGAGAGGGTGGTTTTTAGGGGTGGTTGGGGGCGGGGATATTCTTTCTAGGGTATTGAAGAATATTTATGCCAAATTTGGTGCGGATACGTTGAACGGTATAGAAACCTTTACCTAACAAACATACATATATATTTTGATTTTTATATATGTATATAGATATGCATACCGTGCATGCTTTTTGGAAATTCGTGTTATGCAAATGTTTCTCTTGCAAGTTAGGCGGCTTTAAAGTTTCATTTTGTGAGAAGTATATATATATACCTTTTGGATTAGTGAACGGGTTTAATGATTCCTAGATTAGGCAGTAAAGTATAATTATAAGTTGCTCCTTCTTTAAAACAATGAACACCTTCAAAAAATGTATGTACAGTGGCGGACAAAAGTATGTGGGTACCCTTTAAAATCGTATAACTTGTTTAAAATTGGTCCAAACGACTTGAGTTTTTTTTTTGAGAAGCTATGATTAGTTTAGAAAGTGACGTGTTTTGTCGTTTTGGAAAAAAATTCAATTGATCAGCTGACTTCGCATATTTCAGCGATTTTCGACCCTATTCTGCGATTTTTAAGCATTTCTAGGGAACATCCCGAACCCGGAAATTCAAAAGATTCTGAAACTTTGTGAATATGAAAGGAATTTCCTCCTGATTACAACGCAATTTTTGTTTGCTGCCCAAATTCACTCTAATGGGGTGTAATTCACCACTGAAAATCCGGTTATTTCCCGATTTTGTGTTATAACTCGTGAACTGAAAAATATTTTTTTTACCAAATGATAGATCTAATTAAAAGAAGTAACTTCTGTCTTCAAACTTTTTTTCTATCTCTTACAGATTACGAGTTACAAAATAAAATCGGAAAATAGCCGAATTTTCAGGGGTTAATTTCACCCCCTTAGAGTGAATTTGGGCAACAAACAAAAATTGCGTTATAAACAGGAGGAAATCCCCTACATATTCACAAAGTTTCAGAATTCTTTTAGATCAAATTTTAGATTCAGATTTAGATGAAATTTTCACCATGTATACAATTTATGTAAATCTACAAACCAGATTTTTGAATTTTCATTACAGACTCAGAAAAAAAGTTGAAAAAGCGACCTACCGTATTTTCTTCGCTATTCCGACCAATTGCAAATTAATACTTCTAGTTTCTCAAAAAAACTCAAGTCGTTTGGACCAATTTTAAACAAGTTACACGATTTTAAAAGGTGTCCACATACTTTTGTCCGCCACTGTAGGTACGTAATTTGATTGAGCATGTAGATTCCGTAGCAAGAAAAGCAATGGAATGTGATATGTACCTATCTTTAAGAACCACATGTATATTTACTCATGCGTGTTAGAACATATTTCTACAGTTTGATCTGTAAATCTAAATTACTTTAGAAATATCCAAATTTCTAAGTTTTTTTAAACTAATGTTACTGATTCGGATTACCTCGCTTTAAATGCTTGAAACGACCGGAAGGTATTGCTTAAGACTTCATCAGCTTTTTCTTATGCTATAACAAGAACTCCGTAAAAATTCACCACGGCAGGAGAGACGTGTCTAGCTCCCGAAGTAAACGTTTCTCGGATAAAAATTCATGGTGGAGCGGCGACAGGCATAAATATCCAAGATGTCTTTGGGAAACACGTTCAGCAATTTAAGTAGCACTTAGCTGGTGTCAAACAACGCCGATTTAAGGGCGGATGTCAAAATACCCGTTGCGTGACTTTAATGGATTCCTAACCTTAAAATTCTCTGAACAATCCTACACTACCGACACCAAGCATATAATTTCGTATCAAATGCTTACAGGAACATTGTCAATTTCCAATATTTTTGCCACGGAATATCATCATCTTCAACCACCTCCAAAAAAAAAAAAAAAAAAAAAAAAAAACACCACTGCCTAAATTTACCGTTTCCAATAACATCTTATTTAATATGGAATATTTTGCGCCAAAGCGCCGGAGTTTATTTATGTACATATCTCACACTGGGCCTCTTCAAGGGTTATCGACAGTCGATGCGTTACTGTGTTCTCTCAGCACGCTAGGTGTGGCGCGCCGAGTTTTCGGCGGTGCGTCCTGATGCGCAGTGATGAAAGAAGACAGCTCGGAGACTCTGTAACGGAAACATCTCGGACATTAAAATAATTTTTCAGTTACTCCAACTCTGTTGTCCAGTTATAGTACGCCCTCTGCATATGTTTGAAACCCGGAGAATTAGTTCCATCCTTAGCATCATATATCTGTTTATTTCCAAGGCCTTATGACATCCTCTCTTGCTCCTGAGGATTTCCTATCGCCTCAGGGAAATTCCCCGAGCGCACGACCTTGGCAATGGGTTACCCTAGTTTCCCGCCGAGTTTTGCTGTTTCAGAGGTGAGTTTCACGCGGGTCAGCCAGTTCCTAATAAAGATTTCAAACCATCCGAGGTTCTTTATGATTCCTCGAAGACTCCTGGCCGCTCAGGGGCAGGCCGTCGTAAAGTGGCACTAACGACACGACTTGGCTGAGAGAATATCTTTGAAGGTACGAGACACGCGCCATTTCCCGATGTTTCGAGCGTGGCGAATGGCCGTCAGTCAAAATGTGTGGCGCTCTCTTCGTGGCCCCTTTCGCGAGCACCGTGTGTCGCGTCTCGTCCTCTGTGCCGCTCTGTCTTATGACGAACGAGAGCAAAACGCGCCGATCTTCTCAGGCTGCGGTCATCTGCAGCGATTTTCTGTACGCTTAATCTCGGATCTTCGCACAGTAAACTGTTTCCTCCCCTCGCTTCGGGGCGGGGAGCAGCGAACTTGCTTTCGTCGGGCGAATTAAGTATTTACAGCAGGTACAGGTAAAATTTCGGTTTCAAGTTTTCACGTGTATTAAATAAAGAAAAAAAATATATATTTTCGTACGAAAGTTGTAGCTAGCTCTGTGGCATCCAATATTTTATTTCTGATAGTAAGAAGATAGTGCAGAAGTTAATGTCTAGGTTTTGTTACGTCTTCTTCAGCGGGATAAAATATCCTCGAGCCTTAAATAAATTTCCCATCCATCACAAGTAATTGGAACAAGATAAACATAGAAGTGACTTAACATATTTGGTAGGTAATTCCCGAATGAGTCAGAATACGGTTGAATGTACGAGATACGTGTCATTTCCTGATACCCCGCCCGTGACGAATAGTCTGGGTTCGAAAACGAGACACGTGCTGCTTGTGATTCTTAAATTTGCCAAGGGACTTTTTTATTGCCACTTCTCGGGGCACATCTTTCTCCGGGAGACGGGCCAAAAAGGGAAAAATTCAATTCGCTTTCGAGGAGCAACTTACCAGGAAACAAGTCGATTGGTAGAAAACACCTGTTCCATCGTCAAGGGAGCAGAAATAGAATCTTTGACTGAGAGACACACACCATTTGTCGTGGCTTTGAGCGTGTCGTAATTCCATTCGTCAAACAGGCGTCCGCCTGTTTGCATTGTCCTTTCAAGAAGATTAACCTGCCGTCTAAGTAAATTGCTTCCCCTTTCCACGAAATGTTTTATGTTTCTTTAAACGCTCTTCTACCGAAAGCAGCAGGTATTTAGCTAATTGTAAGTTAATATATGGTGTCTTAATTTCGTGAATTTGGGACTCTTCATTTCTTTGTAAATTCTTCTAACAGTTTTCTATATAACAACAACAATAATAATAAGTGTTTATTACATTCCCATCTGCATACAATTAACAGAAATAGTTCGATGAATGAGCGAGATTCAGCCAATTGGCTGCTATTAAATCGAACCCAGAGAATAATAACAAAATACTAATAGTAATAATAAGAAGAATATAAATAAAAACAAATACAAGATACAAAAAACAAGACACATTACAACAAACGCGTCGAACCTTACTACGAAATTAGTGGCCTTAACCTATTATATTATGCAATACATTTTAATATTATTAAAACTATACGTAACTTATAATTGGTAGAAATAAAAAAAAATTTCGTTCTTCTTTTAAAGGGTTAAAAGAAGTAAGAATCCCTGCGCCTTTGACATTTTGTGTGAAGCTGTGCATGTCGCAAATATATGCATAACATACTCGAGTATTGCCCTAAAAAAAATAATTGTCCAATAATGTATCAATCTACAATGTCAAAAAGGGAAGAGAATTACGTATATGAAATTTCAATCTGTTTATTTTTAAAAACAATCCTCTAAAAGAATGAAATTATTGTTCCTCGAACTTTCGTGCTATTTTTGTACATCACTAAACCTAGTCACGCAAATAACAAGTGTTTGTAAGTGGCAATGGTGAAATGATTAGGAAAAATAAGCATGACCATGACCTATCTCATATCTTAGAGCAATCGATTTTAACATTTTTCCAAAAATATTTTTGAAACGTCCAATATCTATTTAACTTTCATCAGTGAGCAAAGTGAACTGTATATGCGCATTATTTATTTAAAAAAATGGCGCTTAGAGAAAAGGAATCTCGTAATTAATTGAACAGCTATTCATTAATTGAAGGAGTCAAATCTCTGCTCAGAGTAGCGTAACTCTCCTGAATTTCGCAACCAAAGTCTTTTCAAACTAGAATTCAGAATAAGAAATTTCCAGCGAAGAAACGGAATCTAATTTGATCACGAATTTTCCAGATTGTCCAGCAGTACAACGGCGATCGGCAGCGCGGCCACCGGCGGTGGCGGAGCGGGCGGCGGCGCAAGTGGTGGCGCTGGCGGCGGCGCTGGTAGCGGTGGTGGCGGGGCTGCCGTCAACGGGACTTCCGGCGGTGACTTCCTTCGCAGAAGTCACCCCCTCTCGGACCATACAGCCCTGCATCCCGCCTACCGGCTCAACTACATGGACCACCTTTACCACCAGCTCCAGGCCTCCACGCACAGTCCAAACGCCTCGTTACACGGTAATTACCTTGGCTCGTACTTGCTCCGAGATAATTAGAGCGATAATGACTGAAGACTGTGCCTAATTTCGTCGACATCGTCCAGGGAGCTTAAAATTCATTCGATATTAGGTACGGTCACCTCTGACAATGGGGGGTCTAACCAACGAAACTCAACCCCTTGAGTGAGACATTTTTCGGAAAACACTCGATGGAATGATGAGTGATGAAATAAAATTGATTCTCAATTTAATGCTCAGTCGCTTTGAATTTGAGGCCTCGGAGAGTCTTATTTTATTTTCGTTGGGATCATTTTCAATATGCCGCAATTCGACTAACGGATTACGTGTGCACGTATTTCTTAAACTACTTGGGTAGAAGTAGGTAAGAAACTTTGTGCATGAAATTATTGATATAAACGTGGCACCAAAATGGAGCGTTTTAAAGGGAAGGGAAAGATATATTATAATTGACGCGGCTTTCATCTTCTTGATATATAAAGCAGAAAGTTCCTATATGTTTGTGTGTTTGTCTGTCGCCGAAAAACTTTCGAACGATAAACTCTGGGATCACGAAATGTGCCTCTGCTCATTATGCCTGACTAATCCAGACGAATGTGACCACTTTCACAAAAAAACTAAACAAAATTTTTTTTTTTATAAAATCAGAATCTTTTCGAGCGAAGCCGAGTAGTAAAGCTAGTATCTAATAATTGTGAAAACTGTTTTGGATTGAAAGCATCATATTTGCATAGGTTCGGTGTTAATACAGCGATGGGCTTTTCAATTTCTGTTATAATTTATTGTTTCTGTCGTATGATGGTTCGTCAGATTAGGAAGGGTACCTGTAGAATTTTCAGAAGAAATTGTTTATACTTACATACATGAATACTAAAGCTCGTTGGAAAACTTAGAAATGCTCATTTACATTAGGAAAGAAAATTCAGAGTGAGTAGAAATTCTCGATTTTTTAGAGACCATTAAATATGCTATTTTATTTTAATAACTAATATCATCCACGGCTAAACAAAGTATTTGCTACTTGCTATTCTTTACTACACCCACAAGTGGATAATATTTCAAATTTCCCGTGTCTCTGTTATCTCCTCTTCGATGAACGTGATAAAAGCGGTGATAGAAATGGAGAGTACCCTCTATGTTATTCATCGTCGACACTGAGAGGCTCTATGAAAAGGGCCCGCATTTCCGCCGGAAGGGTCTCTTTGGGAATCAAGTTCTGTGAATCTGATCCATCATACGCGTTTTACGACATACGATATAATTTATACTTCCTATTCGAAGAAGGATAAAATAGGTTAAATGATAAAGTAACAGTTAATGATATATGTACACGGTAGAAGTAGCTTAGATAAAGTAGTAAATAGTACGTAAGTGGTTTCATGTTTAGGTTTAGATTTTAGTCTAGAAGATAAGGATAAATGTTAAGAGTTTATAAATGAAAGAAATCATTGTTGTCTATAAAGAAACAATAAAGTTATTACTAGGGGTGGTATGTAATATGGAACATGCTGTTTTTTTTTTTTTTTTCGAAAATACGTTTGGCATCTGTTTGCAACAGTAGTATGTAGCTATAACCATTAGGTTTCTCTGTTACTAATTTGCCACTCTGGTGTCTGCATCGTCAACTGTTTGCGGTCGTGAAAGTAACTTTTACATTTCACAGAAAGCAACATTTATCATAAATTACCTAAGTTTGAAAAACATTATCTATAGATAACAGTGTCGGACAGTAATAAGATTCATGTTTTACCTTTGCTGAGGGTTAATGGATCATTTAAAAAATGGCGTTGATGGTAATATGGAGCAAGTTACCAGCTCTTTTTTCAGTTAAGTTAATCATTAAATGTTGCAAGCAGTCAAAATAATGCCTAGAAAGAAGTGGTTGTGAAACTGAACGTTTTATTTGCGGGTTCTGTTCAAAAATTTATTATGTATCTTCATTTCTAAAGTAATCATTTTCCTTTACACCTGACGAACAAAGATTGTTTAAGTAATAAACAGCTGATAGTAACAAAGAATAAAATTTTTATATCTGTTTTATATTACCACCCCGTTTTCGAAATCCCACATTTTACACTGCGGTAAAATAAAATTGTTATACTCAGATACAGTTTTATTTTGTATCTTAAGGGTTAATAATACATAGTAACTTACCCCCGCGACATTTTTTTAGTTACCATTTTCGTATTTTTGAATCTTTTCATTTTTCAGTGATAATTATACATTCGTAATAGTTATACAGTCATGGTCTTATAGTCTTCTTCTAAATGTAAATTTTGATATGATAAAATTTGTAGTTAAAAATGAGCGATTTTCCACGGTTGTGGGAAAAACCGATTTTTTAAAAAATTTTTTTTTTTTTTTTTTGCGATAAATCCCTTTTGGAAGATGTAAAGGTGCGACATTTCAAATTAAAAATTGCTCTTGGGGTGCGATACACCCCGCGTGACCACGAAGGGTTAAACAAAAAAGTGGTCCATAATACCACCTCTTGCGATTCACGAATAAAGGAATAAAGGTTGATTACGTTCAAGTCTTTTTCCCCAATGTAGTTAGTTTTAATTGTCTCTTCCACAATGTTTCAGGACTGGGTGGTTTGGGGCCCGAATACCTTCTGCATGCTGCGGGCCCAGCAAGTAGCCTTGCCTCCTCGGAATTCCCTTTTTCGATTGACGGTAAGTTGTGCACCTATCACTTGACGTTAACATTGTTTCGCCTTAATGTTCCCGTTTTATAGAACGAACACTACTGTAAATTGTTGAGGGTGGTACATTCCTGCATCAAAAACTCCAAGAACTTGATGTGCGAGGAACTTCAGAGTTTAATTAAGAGATGGCGTTATTTTCGCTGAGTCTGCTATGCAAATTAAATTTGAGACAGATTGGGCTGTTTAAATGGCCCAAAGTATAAAATGACAGCGCACAACTTTTGCAAACTGAACTGTACACCTAGTTTATTAATACAATTATCATAAGTGGGGCCTGATATGTTTATTCAGTTAAGTTGAGCATTCGAGGTGAATTTTCTTGGAGCTGATACTGTAGTTTAGCAGATATTTCGTTAATCTTTCGTTGGAGGACGACAAGTGAATCTAATAAAAGATTCTGATGCATGGTACGCGCGGCTAGCCGTAGGTGTAGTAGCACTAGCAGGTAGGAGATCGACCGGTTAAGAGGCCGAGAGGCTAAAAGACGACTGAAAGGGTAAACGGGGCCTCGTTAGTCGCCACCGCCGCATAATTGAATCGACTCGGAGCGACACGACCTCATTAACACCTTAGCGCCTACCCTACAGGTTGTCTCACGTTTCTTCTTCTTCTTCATCCTCCCTCCCCTCCCGCTCTTCTTATTCATTTTAGTTTTCAGCTTCTGTCTTTTATTTACTCTGTCTTGCGCATTTGGCTGAGTTGTCCTTCGTTAAGTTTTTGATCGAGTTTAATTAAACTGTGACGTAGATCGAAAAAATTAAGGCCGGCTAAGAGGTAGCTGAAGAGGTCTTCGAAAGGGAAGAAGGTGCCTTCGATTATTAACAATACAGTTTTTTTTATCATTCCATCAACAAGGTGTTACCCAACCCTGGAAGGAATCTGTTACAAGCTTTGTAATTACTATGATTAAATGAGTTCAAACTGCTGAGGACTTTTTAGCAGCAAGAAGAGACATCACTGATTAATAGTCCTCCATTAAAGGAAGCATCCTTAAAGTTTGCTAATTCTTTCGTGACTTATTTGGGTTCATTCGAAAGCTAGGTCCCAAAGCAGAAGGTATTCAGTATTGCCAAGGATATCAACGAAAAGGTGTACAATGAAAGGAAGGAACAGTTAGTGCCAGATTATTAGTCAATAACCCAGTCCCATTTAGGTCACCTTCCTTGTCCATGCGTAACTTTCCTAGTCCTTCTCCATCCTGCTCCTCGTGCTCAGTGCCGTAAGTCCTTGGCGTACTCTTCGGAAACGTCGCGGATTGATGATTTGAGTCGACCTGTAGCGCAGCAGTATGGGCAGAGTAGCATCGAGTGAGCCGCACCGATCGGAGTGGCCGATTGCACCAATTTACATGTCTCAATCCCATGTTAGCCCTGCGAGGGGCACGGGGTGGGAAGGATTGGAACGTACAGAGCGTGTAGGGTCCGGAGGGTCGTGGGTCACGAGGACGCTCGGGGTGAAACGAAGGGGTCCGCCGTGAATCGTTCGCATATTCATTAAAGCCCGAGACTTCTTCGACGAACAGACCAACCCTCAGCGTCCAGCAGATAAGCGGATCGATTCGCTTCGCCTGGGGACAAAATGCGTCGAGAAGTCACGATGAGCCGATAGGGAGACTCCCTCGCGAGCCTGTTGAGGGACAGTTGCTAGAAATTAAGAAGTAGAAGAGTTCCCTAGGGGAGTTCCTCATCCTGGATAGATTCCGACGAGAATACTCGATTCGACTTCTTTCGGTTTTGTACCGGGTGGTCTAAATTAATTCGAACAGAATGTGTGTTGGTTGGGTAAATCTGGACAAGTTAGTGGTCCTCAATCATCTGCCACCAGGGGTACCCGGATTTCTCTTCCCGTCGTTTCAGTGAACCTTTAACGAATACTCCACGTCAGCATCGCGAAATTATGTTTCAGTAAGTTTCCAGAAGCTTTAGTTCCTTGAGAAGATTCATCGAGCAAGAATAAAATTAGTTTTTGCCTGGTACGCAGGAATTTACATGAATTTAGAATTCACAGAACACATTCGGCAGCGAGGCTAACTGAGACTCCTGTTCGTGCGCCCGGATTCGCTTCGTTTCCCGCAATGGATACAAACTTCGCAGAAACCGCAAGTGATTGGCTGCTAAATCGCTGAAAAACGAAGTCTACCTTGCGCTACAAGAACGAGAACCCTTAAAGTACCGTGCGAGGGGGGGGGGGGCGAGGTAATCGAGGGAATCGAACGGCCTCCGTCCAGCTACGAGACCGTCGAGGAACCTTAAACGTTCCAGTTCATGCGGAAAAACCGCATGGCAGCCGTCGCCGTCTCTCTCGCTCCCTGCTCGCTGGTTGACCGCGGTAAATTTGATCAGTGCTCGAATTAATAACCGGCGAGGGGATAAAGGGCGGCGTTACCAGGTGGCGCGACGGAGACGGAGAAGAAGCGGAGCTCCGACCGCGAGTAATTCTATACTCGTTGTGCGCGAACGAGCGATCAACCGAGTGGAAACCAAGGAGGAAGAGCTGCCTCGAGCCTCCTCGTGGCTCTCTATATCGCGTTGCTCGTGCGAGGCGACACGCGGAGGCAGAGGGGCTCGAGGAGCAGCGAAGAAGTTGGAACAAGCCGGAGAAAATCGACGCAGAGAAATTTGAACAGTCGAGAAACTGTGGGAAAACAGAGGGTGAGCTCGGAGAGAATGTTTTGGGGCGTCGAGAATTAGGTTTGGAGGACGATAAAAGTGAAACGGAAATGAGAAACATTTGCAAGAATGGAGCGTCGAAAGGTAGGTTAGACTTTGCTAACCGCGATGAGAACATCCAGCTCGAATTCGCGCGAGTCAAATCTTTCTTCCCAAATCTATCGGCCCAAGCTTCAAATAAGCAAATTTTTAGAAACTCGATCTCAATTCCCTGTAGAGTTCCGTGGACGAAATTTGGGCCCTTCAGCCTATTATAAGAAAAAGCTGAAGCGGAGGATAGAGGGCAGCGAAGTTCGATGTAGCTTTAGCCGCCGAATGTAAAGACTTCTATCTCTGCTGGAAGGAGATCAGAAGAATTGTTATTTAGGAGAGAAAAGGAATTTAAAAATAAGCGCGATACTGAAGAAAAATTGTACTATACAGGAAAATGAGACGAAGACAAAACTCTTTCAGCAAATGGAAGAGCGAGAATTCGATCCAAAGGAAAGGGCAAATGAACGGAATGTACGAAGGTAGCGTGTTGAAGAGGAAGCGAAGCGAAGAGAGGCGTAGAAGCAGAGAACTGCCACCATATAACCAACGATGTTCCGTACAAGCAAGCCGCCACTACGAGCTTAAGAAAGTGGTTTGTATATTACGTCGTTGGTCTGCGGTCGCAGGCAAATCGCCGCTAAAACGTTCTGGCCGCAGAATCGACCTTCCCCTCCGCCCCTCTCGCCCCCTCTTTTCTCATCCCGTTTCTCTTCCACCTTCACTGGTTATATAGTTCCGGACACCTACCTGGTTACAAGCGCGCACCGAAAGCCGGACTTTTAACATCCCTGTCTGCGCGCAGAAATATTCCCCTGGTACTACGAGCCGCAAGAATTCGTAGCGCTTAATTGAACTGGTTCCGCGGCAGCGTGCGCCATTTTGTAACGAAATTTTCGCAGCTGCACACTGGATCCGCATTGCTAATCGATACTTGCTGCCCTCGCTATGCTCCATCGGTACTTAATCTCTCGAAATAGTAGCCTTCGGGGAATATATTACCTGGCGTAATGTCGAAGCTCGGAGACTTGAATGCTGGACGAGCGACGACTACCAAAGAGCTCGACGCCTGGACGTGGGATATGCATGGCTAAATTCTTATAGATTTTTTCAGAAAGAAATTCGACGCTCCTGGGATTGAGATTCAGGAAATGACAAGTGGCCCGCCAGATATTTATGCAAATGAATATTTTGCATATTTGACATAAACGGCAGATGAATAAACATGCTACATATTTCGTACATGTTTCGCATACTTTTCCTGCGATATCAGTTTTATTGGCAACAATTAATTCTTCATTTAATCTGGTCAGTATGATTGCTATTATTTAGCTCAAACAGATATAAGGTAAATGTCCCAATACCTGGACATTTAAGGCACGGCGTACACACATTTGAGAATTTATCAGTTATACAAATCGATTTATATAAAAACGATTTTGCAATTACATGGGGCATCGTGTGTTCTTTATCATTAAAAAACACACACATATTGTAGGAGTGAATAATTTTGTGAAATATTGAAAATTCATAGACCTTACGATGGCCCAATACTTGTACAGCTTAACTAATATGTCCCGGCGTCCCGATTTTACTGTCCCATTACATGGACACATAATGAAACATCAGCAGTTTGGATGTTTTCTAGAGAAATTAAATAAAAAAAAAACAACACAATAGTTTTTTCTTTTTGCACATTTCTTCTGTATAAGTAATTTATTCAAATCAGTAAACAAACTTGAGTAAAAAGAATCTATTATTGAATGACTAATTTTAAGGTTATGTGTATTCGTGTGTAACATCGACTGCTTAGCAAATCAAATAAATCCAATACTAAAATGGTGTAAACTGGACAGTTCAAGAGAATAAATTGTTTTTTACGAAAGTGTTACAAATATACCAAATATATATATATATGAATATATTTTACTAAATATTTGAATAATTGAATAAAATAGTTCTTTTTTGGATAAAGCGAATATTAAATGTACTAATTTGTATTATTTGCACCAGTGTCCAGATACTGGGACGTGTCCACATATTGGGTCTTTTACCTTAATAGCTTTTGTTAGGTATATGAATAAGGTATTATTTCTAAGACAGATGATCGAGCTGTTTGATAAAAAAGATCCGGCATCGATTAGAATTGCGAAGGAAAATTTACATCATGCTTTAGCATCTACAGAAAATTAGGAAGCAGAAGAATGCTTTTAACCGGTTAACTGGCACGGCTTTTTTTTTACTATTCGTGCCCAAACTGGCAACATCGAAAAATTAAGTGAATCACACAAAATTTGGTATACAGGGGTTTTTTGAGTCGCTGAATCGATTCCGGGGATTATTTTTTTCATCCGACACCCCCAACCCCTAAAAAATAGGATTTAGGGGTGAGTTTTTTCAATTCTTTACTAAATTTTACAATTCCAATGCCAAATTCAGATTCAGCGACCCCAGAAACCATTACATACCAAGTATCATTCAAATCGTTCGAACATCAAAAAAGTTATTCCATTTGATCATATATGATACATAAGCAGAATTGGCCAGATTTTTTTTATCATATATGATACATTGCCAGTTAAATCCCCGGCGTGATCACGTGGCGTCGAGGCGTGCTCGACTATCATTGTAATTTAAGAGTGTTCGGAGGCTCATTTAACCGTTAATGTGCATCACGGCTAAACCGTTTGTGCACTTTTTATGAATAAAGACCTCATTCTCTTTTAATCGCTGTGATTGAGTGTGCACCTTTTCACCGTCGACCTTAACCTCAAAATCCTACCAGCACCCACTAAACTATTTCCCAAACATTTGGTCCACATCAAATCGCGCGAAAACATGGGTGACTTTTATGATTTTTTCTAGAAAAAAGTATACAATGTATGGGTCTAAAACTTTTTGCCCTTTATTCTGCTACAAATGTAGAGTATAAAACAATTTTTTTATTTCATTTTTGCCCATCCCTGCCTGCGATATGCATTACGTGCTGCATGGTTGTAAAAAAAACTGGCCTCCACTATCGCCATGATAACTTTAGACGGGATCATCCAAAATCAAAGACCCAAAGATATTCCTTAATTGCCCTCAGGACGCGTTAAGAAACAACTGGGCGATGATTGCCATATGATTAAACGATTAGGGTCCCGAAACATGGATTGTTTCGCACAAAAATGGCTCGTAAAAAAAATGGAGTGTATGAATATTCGCAATAGAGGGTAGCGCGGAAGCCAGTGTAATTACGGGTAGAATCCCGTTTGAATTTTTAGATTCGGTCAAGAAATGCATTTTTTGGTCGTGGCTATAGTGCGTAAAAAATGGTTTCGAGAAAAACGCCGAGCGCGTTCGTCTAGTGGCGGGGACTTTCCCGCGAGCGCCCTATTTTCCAGCCGCTTATTCGATTGAAACAAAAATTGGTTCTTTTTTTAGATCGATAAA
Source organism: Andrena praecox (assembly GCA_963932275.1). NCBI lineage: Eukaryota > Metazoa > Arthropoda > Insecta > Hymenoptera > Andrenidae > Andrena > Andrena praecox. The sequence goes on from OZ010729.1 coordinate 9,940,341, forward strand.
TGTATTATTAATTAAAAGAAAAATCACATTTCCATCTATTATGCCTGCGTCACAATCAATTTTCAAAAAACGCCTATTTTTAAGGTCGTCAAACTGTTGATCCCCCTGAACTGCCTGTAAAATCTGTGCCGTTAGGAATTTCGTTCTACAATTTTAACTGGTCGTTGTTAACACGTTGTGGGATGAAAATATGGAAAAAAAAATTTTTGAAGTTTTGACCGGGTAGTGCCCTTAACCACGTCGATGGAAGTAATTGCTGAAAACATGAGAAACCATATGTAAAGTTTGGTGTCTCACTGTTCGTGTATATTATGGTTTATCCAAAAACCGACTTTTGAAAAAAACCGGTTTTCGAATTCCACTATTCCCCAAAAAACTGGTTAAACCGGTCTTCGAATTTTCATAAAAAAAATATAATTAAAATAGAAAATAAATATTTGTACTAATTTTAAAATTTTTCAGTTTTTTTTAATATATATGGATCTACCAAAATACACTGCATACGAAACCAAATAAAAAAACTAAAATAACTAAAATTCGTACAAAATATAAATTTTTAATCTTTATTTCATTTGGTATTTTTCTACTTTTAGTATTTACTTCTTTACTATTTTTCTTCCGAAAATATGAACTCAGAAAGATTAGTTTTTACAGTAAACTGTTACCTACTACAATATACTTGTGTCCCAGGCGATTTCCAGTCAAAATATTAACGTTTTTAATGAAATAATTAATTCATTTTTACATATTAATTCTAGTACATAAAACCGTTTTTTTTTTAAATTTAAAAACCGATTTTCGAATTTTACAAATTTATAAAAAAAAAACACTAACATTATATAATAATAACACTAACATTATAAAATGATAAGTACACCACTACACCTATGCAATTGATAGCCCACCTATATTTAGATTAAAGGAACCCTCAACTTTTTCAGCATCGTTCTAAATAATTTCCTTCACCCTCATTAGAATTAATCGCCAACTGACAATAGCAGAATTGATAATGAAAGTGTCCATGTTCCTTTTGCAGTGTCAGCCTCGTCGAGGCTAGGAAGTCCACGGGCCTCTGCTATCAGAGCGAGCCGGAAACGGGCCCTGAGTAGTTCACCGTACTCCGATCGCTTCGACATCGATAGCATGATCAGATTCAGCCCGAACAGTCTGGCCTCCATCGTGAACGGATCCCGGAGTAGCAGCGCGAGTGGCAGTTACGGCCATCTTTCTGCTTGTAAGCGACCGATTTACGTATCATTATTACCGCGCCAGCACTGCCGTCAAACTTATTGAATTATTCCCTGGAACGATTTACCGCGTAATTAATTAAACCCTGACTGAGAGCGAGGGGTGCGAATGAAAGCCATTCGGACTGCCTCGGCTCGACTCGACGTTAAATCACGGCACCAGAATCACGGCGCAATTTTAATAATGGACCGACTCGATCGTTTCGGGGGATTTTTCATTTCTCTTCTTCATGCGTCCACGCGGCACATCTGTGTCGCGCAATTATTCCTTCGGCTTCGCTTGGAAGTCGTAAGAGAGACGTTACGAGCGATTTACACCCGGAGGATAAATATCGTGGTAAATCTCGAGGGGCGAGGAACGTGCAATTAAGAGATCACCCGCGCACGATACACAGCGAAAGCGTAAGTCACCGCTGTTTACCTGGGTGCCGGTGCATTTTCACCGAGCAACGTTCGGTGATTGATTGCTTGTAACCACCGATGCCCAGCGCCCAAGCTCTACGTAGTGGTCAGCAATCAGACCTCGATGTGGCTGTAAACGTTTCACGCGATGCACGGTGTACGTGAATTATGCGCGTGTAATTACACATGTACCGGGCCAGAAGTTGTTAATGCGACTATTCGCGTAACTGCAATATTCCCCAAGTTACTGCCGCCGCTAGGCGACGAAGAAACGGTGCTCGTAAACAGCGCGCGCTTGTGCGCCGAGAACAGCCTCTTGCCCACACAGCACCATAACATTGCAGCAACGTCTCTGCAATGATGCGGTGCAAGATGGCAACGTTGCAACATAACATTGCAGAGACGTTGCAGGTTCAGTCCTATGTCCGCCTTCGCAATATTGCAGGTGTGTATTTTTGCAAAGTTGCGGCAACATTACGAATATGTAGTCCTGCAACGTTCCGGCAATGATTCTGCAACGAAACGGCAAAATTGTGGCAATGATCCTGCAACTCTTCGGCAATATTGCGGTGCGTATCCAGTTAAATGAAACACGCCGTAGAATCCACTCGACGTCATGTACATATTTCGAAAAATTTTGACAAAGTCATAGTTGCTTCAGAATATTGTTGTAATGTTTCCACAAGTTTTCACTACAGTATTGCACGACGATGTGCGCGCAATATTGCAGCAATATTGCAGGATCATTGCCAATGGAACATTGCACGGCAACGATCGTACAATATTGCAGCAATATTGTACCATCGTTGCCAACGGAACATTGCACGGCAACGAAATTGCAATATTGCTGCAATATTGTAGGATCATTGCCACTCTAATAATGCGCGACAATATTGCAGGAACGTTCCTACAATATTGCAATGCAACCTGCAACAACGTAATATTGCAGCAACGTCCCTGCAGTACTGCTGCAACGAAGTGTGCTGTATGGGTGGTAAGGGAATCAGGTTTCTACGGCTACGGATTTAAAAATAATAGGTGGGGAATTAAGAAACAAAAAGCTTGGGTACCTACTTCTGCGCAATTGAGTGATCCTGGCGTAATGAAATCTAGGTCGCCAGCGGCGATGAATAACTAGGGTAATTATGGGAGAGATGCCGCACTTTCGGTATTTCGGGGTTATCGGTAATAAAATGCAACACTGTCGATTTTATTTGCTTTGGGCTGTTAGGTTAGGTTAGATTAATAAGCGAGAACGTGTTTCGCTTATTACTTTTAAAGATTTTGCTATTTTTCGAGGTAAGCCTACCGCACTTTGCCTCAATAGTTATACGTCCGAGTTTACTTTTGCTATCGTAGTAGTTAAAGATTCATAGTTTTTCGTGTGATAACTTTTGTAATGCGTTAAAGGAACTCTGTGGAATATTTCTCGGCCAGAATGGGCCACATTCGACATAGCACTTGGATATACGAAAGTGCGGCGTCTCTCCCGGGCATTTGGGATAGACGCCGCACTTTTAAGTCGACCGAACGATGTTTTTTATGTTGAAAATACAAAACAAAGTGTTTGCAAATAGATACCGTGACATCTCAAGACAAGTTATTTATTTCTTAATGACAAATCTGATAATTCAGACATATTCCCGCATGTGCGGCATCTCTCCTAAAAAAGGATGTTTTTTGTTCGCGAGTTATAACAGAAAATCGGGAAATAGCCGAATTTTCCGGGGTTAATTTCACCCTCTTCGAGTGAATTTTGGGCAGCAAACAAGAATTGCGTTGTAATCGGGAGGAAATCCCCTACATATCCACAAAGTTTCAGAATTTTTTGAATTCTCGGGTTCGGGATCTTCCCTTGTAAGTAGTAAGACTTAAACTCTATACAACAGTATTTGCAAAAATCATTATACGTACACTTACCACTTGAGAGGTATTTGTAATTTAATTGAACCACTCTTCAGAAACTTTCTGCAACGTATTTCAGAAATATGTGCTTGCTCAGGACCCTTAAGGGGTTACATCTACCTAGAGCTCCGGAAAAAACATGCAAGTTCAGGATTTTATTTTGGGAAAAGTATAAGTGAAAATCATACACAATGTTTTTCTACTAAAAGATACACTTTTCAACTATATTATTCTAAATTTTCATGAGATATTATTATTAACTAAAGAAAATATCGGCTTGGATATGCGTTGTGTTTTTTTTAAACATTAGCTGGTGGACATTCCCTAGGCCAAACGATGCATCTGAAAGCAAAAGTTCAAATAGATTTTAAAAATAAATAACTTTCAGAAGTACCTGACGTTCCCCGAATTTTAATATTGTATTTTGGTAAAGAAGGGGCGACCGTTTGAAGTTGAAATATCGAATTTCGGTGGAAAAAATTTTTCGTTTTTTTCAAGAAGGCAATTATTGCAAAATTTAAAAATACGAGAACGTCAGGTACTTCTGAAAGTTATTTAAAAAAAACACGACTCATATCCAAGCCGACATCTCCTTTAGTTAATAATAATATCTCACGAAAATGTAGAATAATATAGTTAAAAGATCTATCTTTTAGTAGAAAAACATTGTGTATGATTTTCATTTATACTTTTCCCCCCAAAAAATCCTGAACTTGTATGCTTTTCCCGGAGCTCTAGGTGGATGTAACCCCTTAATTGATTTCAACGCCACTGTGCGGACAAAACAACAAATACGCGGTTAGGTAGTAAAGTCTTATTAGGAGAGGTCGTCATATTCGGCTACTTTACCTTGACATTAAAAGTGGGAAGCTAACAAGGGAACACCGCGAACCCGGACTCACCAATTGGAACGCAGCATTTGTGGGTTTTTAGAGTGACTCAACACAAGAACAACGGTGTGTTTCTTTTGGGCCCTATCGCCCCTTAAGTTGGTGAAAACTAACCTCAAAGTCAAATTGGCACTTCCGCTTTTTCGCGTATAACTCTCAAAGTACAACAGACAGAAAAAAATGTTTCAGACAAAAGTTTAATGGTGCAATAAGCGCTACAAACTTCCGTTAACAAAATTTTTGAAAAAGTCATTTTTCATCAGATATTTTTATTTTCAAACTATTTTCAAGATTTTATTAACGCAAGTTTCCAGCGCTCATTGTACCATTAAACTTTTGTTTGAAACATTTTTCCCTGTCTGTTGTACTTTGAGAGTTATACGCGAAAAAGTGGAAGTGCCAATTTAACTTTGAGGTTAGTTTTCACTTAAATGGCGATAGGGCCCGAATGAAACACACCGTTGTTCTTGTTTTGAGTCGCTCTAAAAACCCACAGAGTTGCGTTCCAATCGGTGAGTCCCGGTTCGCGGTGTCCCCTTGCAAGTGAATCTTAATACAGTTCTGTACTTATTAATACATAAACTCTTATAATAGAACTTCACTTTTCTGATAGATATGTAATATTTGTTAGAGTAGCAGAAAGAAATATTACTATCGATCGATTTTTTTAAAAATCGATGAATATGATATCGTTATAGCCAGAGAATCACACAAGATAACACATCTAAAATAAACTGTTCTTCTAACCCCAAGATGCCCCGAGAATTCTCATTGCATTTTCCGTATTACATTGTACCTCCATTTTTAGGGCATCCTTAGCAATCTCCAATCTCTTTCAATTACATTATTGCACATCGTCCCTAACATAGGTAGCAGTAGGGGAGACCGGGGCTAGTTGTTACACTTTTCAGTTTTTTATTTTTTATTTTTTTTTGCATTCCATGTTCAATACTATCAACGACTCTTACTTAAAGTACGTTCTTTCCTCTACCGATGACCGCTATGGAATGTAATTAAACGAAAACCATGACTTTGAAACAAGCCATTTTGAAAGTCGAGACATGTTGTATCAACGTGCCCCGAGTAGGGGCTAGTTGTTACACAATACGGGGCAAGTTGTTACAGAATTAAATTTTACGAAACGAGCCTTATTATGAGTAATATAATTATATTTTTTTGGACAAAAGTAAATTCATTAATGGTAAGAATCTATTACAATAAATATAGAATAAAAAATCTATTTTAAAAATAATAAAAAAACTACTGAAATCAGTTGCACTAATTATCGTCGTCCGTTTCATACAGGGACTCGCAATTAATGCACACATAAAAGTGATTTTTAGGTTTTGCACACTTCTCATGTGCCCACTTTTTGCACTCTATGCACTGAATCCACTTTGTGGAGCCTTTCTTTGAATGTAAAAGCCTTTTCGTATGTAACAACATGCCCCCCTTGTCTTGTGTAACAACTTGCCCCGGTTGACACCATTGTGTATAAACAGCTATAAGTTCATACCAGTTAGGTGTATTCTTATGTTCGTGGTGCCAATCTGTAGCTAAAGGAACACTGATTCAAACCTGGTAATAGTCATTTACATACATTTACCTGTCTGTTCGGTAGAAAAGATTCAAGTAGAAAGAGAAAAGTTACTATTAGTACCGAAAACACAGAAAACTGTAATAAAGTGACAACGCGTGAACCGATTACAAACACACAACATACACGCGTGTGTATGGTTGAAACACATCCGCCACTTCATCGTCTAAGTGATAGTCCAAGCGAAAAAATTTTAAACTGCTTTGTAACAACTTGCCCCTGTAACAACTAGCCCCGGTCTCCCCTACTGCTCTGCTTTAATTCAAGTGCCACGTACGAACATGTCCCTACACTACTAATTACTAAGAATAAGTCGTAACAGTTTCGGAAGAAGCTTCAAAGTATTTTAAGAGCTTGAAAATATTCAAGGTGACGTGTCCACGAGCAAGTGCCAAAAATGAAATAAAACATCCTTAGACTGTATCGATTATATACGCAAATACACAAAACGAAAGAAAAGCTCGGTTGAAACAAGACCCCCCGACTTTCAGCCGTTTTACAGCTTCGGGATCGTCAGGCTAACAATTTCCATTAAATCTCCGCAGAGCCTCATTCCTGATCACAAAGTCGTGCCTGCAGCGACTTGCATAATTCGCTTTAATAATACCAACACAGGCGGTCCGGTCATATATCATTTCCCTGTCCGGGGAACATCTTAACATTAGTCGTAAAACGGCCGCGGTATCGGTGGCGGCGGTGGTTTCTCAGGGAAAACCCGGTTTCCGACCGTCGAATTACCATAATTACACGGACCTGTACGAAACGGATAAAGTCATTGGTGGCAGCGTTAACGCGGATGCCTCGTTCGCGTAAGGATCAGGTCCTGACGTTTAAGGGCGTATAGAAGAGTTGCGGCGGCGGGGCGGTCGGGTAGCATCGAATTAAGGTGCCGGTGCGCATGAAGCCATTATAAGGCCGGCTGCAGCACGAATCGCGGTACGTCCCACAAATCGGGCAGACCTCCTTGCTCGCGAGTTAAGAGCAGCCGGTAATTTGCGATTAAATGAAGTAATTAACGGATTAAAATTCAAGCAGCGCGAAGCGATCGTTGATCGTTTGTCGGCCCGGCGTCGTACGATGCCCCGCAGGACGGTGCCGCTCGTTAAATTTGCCTCCGCGTACGCACGCCACCACCAATATCCTCTTCCCATCCGGTAGGTGGCTCTTTTGCCGCCGCCTTTCTCATATCGGATTTATTAGAAAGTTCTATCGGACATCGGAGCTACGAGGGAGCGGATAAATTCAAGGAGCGATAAAGCCTTTTACCCGCTCTTCGGTCGTATTTGAATTTCAAGTGGAGAGGAATGTACGTTTTTTTTTTTTATGGATACATATCGTCTCGACTTTGTGATATTTAATATAGGTGTGAAATTGAAGGAGGTGCGGGCTGATTTCTCTAAAATTAATTAAGTACTTACACTGTCCAACACGAGTTTTGGTCCGCAATATCCGCTGGGTGACTCTTGCAGAGTTTAAGCCGCAAGCAGAATTGCCCTAACACCCTCAGTTTTCGAGAAATTTGATTTTGAAAAAAATACAAATTTTCAAATTTGAACACCTTTCGCGTTCGAAATGTGATAGTTATTCGGTTGCTTGTTCCGTCAAATTGTTCTATGAGTTATTATTGAATTATAAACATTTATATATGTTTAAACAACGATCAAATGGAAAAGGACACCCGAAATGCCCCAATTTTTGCAGATATATTTCTATATATTTCAAAAACTAAGAGTCTAGGAGAAAATCTAACTACTCCACGCGATGCAGAAGACATTTTCCCTCCGGAAACCATCAGCAGAAGTGGTAAAACACCTTTTGTTTACAATACAGAAACGAAAGAGTTTGGCAAAACGTGCGGCGCCGACAGTGGTAATCAATGGCGCGTGGGCCGCTCAGCGTCACAGAATCGCGTAAAGGCGGGATCTCCCAGCTGCGACCTGTCGCAGCTAGGAGAACCCGCCTTTACGCGCGTCACTACCACTGTCCGCGCTGCACGTTTTGCCAAATTCTTTCGTTTCTGTATTGAAAACAAAAGGTGTTTTACCACTTCTGCTGATGCTTTCCGATGGAAAAATGTCTGCTGCATCGCGTGGAGTAGTTAGATTTTCTCCCAGACCCTTAGTTTTCGAAATATATAGAAAGATATCGGCAAAAATTGGTGCAGTTTATAATTCAATAATAACTTCTATCGTTGTGTTCGCGAGTTAGCTAGTTTTAATATTAAATAAAATATTTCAAGTACATTATTTCAGAAGTTTGTTGTTCTCGTCTGCAACAAAAATTGAACTCTTAACGCTCTAAACTTATAACCATAGGATAATGTTAATTGTGTACGGTTATTCTACCCCTCAAAAACGACTGTTCCAAAATAAAAAAGAGTTTTGTGTTCGGTTCCGCAAACATTTTATAGATCCCTTGGAACACCGCGAACGAAGGAAAAAATCGTCCTTAAGGCAAGCACGTAAAAGCAATCCTTCAAATCAACTCCAACCATTTCGAAAACCATGTATCACTTTCACACGTGCAAGCATGGTTTTTAGTTCCACCAGCTTTACGATTGTATTGCTCGTGTCTGGACTGTAACTGGTCACCCTCACTTCAAGAACAGTCTTCACCTTGTAGACATTTTTTCTGTCCGCATATCTCCCTTCGTCGTAGGAAGCAGGAAGAGCCATATAATAGGAGTAAAGCGTTTCCCACCCATCAGGATAAATAAGCAGAGAGTTAGTTTGCAGAACGCTATCAAAATTTTAGAAACTGTTAACATCTGCCACCAATTGGTGTTGATATATTTATTCGCGATCAGCTGAGTTGCAAATCAGTTTATTAATTACCCATCAACATCAGTGGTATTTTATTCGTTTTAAAATAGGAAAACCATCACTAGAAGTGATCACTTGGCGTTCACGTACCTAGCGAGATTTACGACCCTACTCTCACATCCGCAGATATTATTTTGTAACCCTTTTGAATTTACACTATGGTTAAAGTAATCAAGTTGTCGATCATACGATTTCCTTCGTTGGATGTTTTGTCAAGTTACAAGGGTTAAGAAGTTTTAGTAAACAATAGTTTGTTTCCACTTCTTTTCTGGCAACACACTACGTCGCTTGTATGACGTCGCAGAATTCACGGGGTAGTCAATAAAGCGGACAGATTCTGAATCGCAATAATCAATTACATAGACGTCAAACGTATTGATGTTCAGACTTGTATCTACATAGTTGAGAAATTGAAAGGTGATCGAATAATTTAAGTTTCCTGTTTTCTTCTTCAGCTACTGTTGAGAAGTTCACTTGGAAACGAGTGAATATTTAAGAAATTGCTGAATTATCTCGGAAGTGGAATTATTACCAACGAAACAAACGAGTGTGATTTTACGAGGTTTTTTCCATGCCATCTGTAGATAGTAACGTGTACACGATTTATTAGAATTATTATAGGTTATTGGCGAGAACGCACAGAGGGAACCGCCTGTGATTAAGCGATTATCATTCCGTATAGGAGTAAATAGCCGTTTACCTTTGCAACATACGAGCGATTCGGTAAAATTATAGTGTTCTTAAATAAAGCATCGTAGGCGTGCGCTTCGAGAATTCCTCAGTTTATGTTCATTTGAATCACGACGAACGATCACCGCGCCGCGAGAAATACTGCCTGATGCATGTTTCGTAGTCATTCGCATAAAGCGTGGTTTTTCCACCGTTCGAAGAGCACGTCGAACGAAGAACGGACCGTAAATTTCACGGTTACAGCAATGAAAAAGCTCTTTCCAAGCCCGAAAACCAGTAGCCGCGTGTAGATTCCGATTCTCTGCAGTCCTCCTCTGTAAAATCTGTCAATGATTCCATCACGGCGACGCGATATACGATTGTAAAATAGATATTCTACAAGAAACGGGCGTCGCGTAAGAACCTTTTCACACCCGGCACTTTAGTGACTCGCGACTATTATTTGACGCGTAAGCGAGAATTTTTGGCAGAGCATTTTTGTTTTCACCTATTCGGTGTTTCACTTGTCATTCGATTCCTTATTTTTATTAAAAACTAGGGCTGTACCGAATATTCGAATAATTTAAGTATTCGAATATTCGAATATTCGAATACCAAAGAATTCGAATTTGTAATTCGAATACCAAAGAATCCGAATTTGAAATTCAAATATTCGAATACCAAAGAGTTCGAATTTAAGATTCGAATACTCGAATACCAAAGAATTCGAATTTGAGATTCGAATATTCGAATACCAATGAATTCAAATATTTGAATACTCCTAATTATTCGAATATTCGAATAGCCGAATAATTACAGCTCTATTAGAAACTAGCAAAATACCCGTGCTTCGCTAAAGTATAAAATAGCCTATCCGTTCTCATTTAATTTAACATCTGATTTTAAAAGTAAGTGTAGCACCCTCTGCACGCGGATTTTGGAACTATTCTATAGCCTATGTCTATAGCATTAAAGCAAAGATTCTTCTGTATATGGTTTCTCGAAGTCAGTTCAGTAGTTTTTGAGTTTTGCGCTTTCAAACATACAATACAATTTCGTAGAGTATTCTCGGGATGTTATACTACAAAAATATATATTTAAAAAAAAGAATTTGATTCTGAAAAATTTTAACCGGAGGGTCCCCTTGAAAAGATCTCCACATCATTCTTCAGAGTGAGTACGTATCACAATACGGCTCCGCCGTAGTTAGAGAAGAGGGAATGGAACATGTTTGGCATCAACCCCAGACACCACTGATCCGCTGTGTGAATACATCCTGAATGGCAGTCGCGAGCCGCCGAAGTATTACACGCGAAGAGACCCTTACCGTTTCTGGAAACGTATCTTGGAAGGACAGACTATTACCTACGACGCAGACATGGTTTGCGTTTTTAGATCGCGGGACGCTTTCCAGAATGCACATGAACGTCGGTAATACACGGTTGCGAATCGAGCCACTGCACTGCTAATCGGTAAGCATCCGTGGGCATGCAGCGTGGTCGCTTTTATGAAGCACCGCCTAGAACGTGGACACGCATGGGCGTGACTAGTCGCCTAAGTACCTTGGCGCGCGTACGTGATGGCACCCTGAATGGAGCTTGATTGCATCGTCGATAGAACCTTCATAGACTACTAAGCGCTCGGGTGATTTGATATGGGGAAGAGTTGCTTCGAGATGGTTCATGGATACTTGTGAAAATTCAACGGAGTAGGTACATACTAGGAAAACAGTAATGAGGATGTTATCACCTAACGTGTAGATGCGCGATGAGGACTGGCTTTACTTGGCGTATTATGCTTACGGAATACTGTGGCCCAGGGTTTCACTGACAAGGAATACAGTAATCATAAAATCTTGATCTAGGAAAATGCGTTAGGATCAGTGTATATTATCCAATTAAATAAAGTCTTCATAGGTACAATTACGCGACCCTAGAATACACTATTTATAAATGCCCTGGCACTTCTAAAAAAAAATAGATTTCTTCGTCGAAAATGACGGACGAGAGTGGATCTAGCCGTGAAAAATTTTAGGTCAGTTTTTGGGGCCAAGGTACCGAAACTCATTTCATCATCACCGGTACCTATCTACATATGATACAATAGCGGGGTTGTCACTATATTTGGGATCTACTGGAGCTTCAGTTGTTGTGTATGAGAATAAGTGGATAAATATACTAGTGTACTATAAATAGAACCAGAGAAATCAATTATATAGTGGTCTATTCCGTGTACAACAGTTTACGCGTCAATGAAGCATAAATATTATGGAAGCTAATTCATAGACCAGCGATGAGGGCAGTGTCAGTTGAACCTTCCATTAGAAGGAAGCGTGATTCGAACGCCTGTCACGTATCACACCGACAAGACCATACTGAACCATGATTAATTTAGTCACAGCAATTTATCGAACAAACTCGTTGCGCTGCCTACAGTGACTGTTAATAGTTTGCCGTGTAACAAGTCAGTAAACCAGCGATTTATAATATCGAAATTATGGGTGGACATAGAATCGGATGGTCGCGAGGAGAAAAGGGACGAGAATTGAGAGAGAGGCTCGTTCAACGTTTCTGCAAACTTCATAGTTAACACTCAGTTAAATAACGATAATATTCGTTTAATATTCCCGCCCGTGAGTTTCATTAGGGTAGGTTTCCTTATACGCGACTGGATGCATCGTCAAGAATTTCAAGGCCGATTTTCTCGAAAATGAAGCGCAATATCAAAAAATTTTATTCCTTTTCCTCGAGTTATTTACTTGCTATTAGAGCTGTTACTACCCGCCCGCCCGGGTACTCGAGTACCCGGTGAGACCCCGGGTAGAAAAAAATTACTCGGGTACCCGGGTACCCGTAGGATACCCGACTACCCGGGTAGACAAAAATTACCCGTGTGTCCATGAGATACCCGAGTAACTGAAGGGTGATGAGATAGTTGAGAATTTCGATTTGACAGCCGATCGTTTTTCGACTTTCGATCAATATCGGCTAACCTCAGTAATGAACGGAATATGCTGTCAAATCGAAATTCTCAACTATCTCATCACACCTCAGTTACTCGGGTATCTCATGGACACACGGGTAATTTTTGTCTACCCGGGTAGCCGGGTAATTTTTGTCTACCCGGGTATCCGGGTATTGCACGGGTACCCGGGTAGTCGGATATCCTACGGGTACTAGAGCTCTGCAACGGGCGGGTATACCGTGGGTCAACCCGCCCGTTACCCGATCATTTTTCGACTCACCCGGCCCGCCCGGCCCGCGTCGGGCAAGACGGGTGAGCGGTTCATTTCTACCCGCCCGTGAAGCCCGAAACTGTTGCCAGCCGTGCGACGTATCCGACCTGTCCATGTCCGTATTTGCGCCTTTCCTCTATTCATCGGGGTCAGCTGCATTTTTTATATACTGTATTTCAAAATTGTCTGACATGTTTCTACAACAATGTAGTTGTTTGTAAAAAACATAAATTAAATCTAAATTTTTTAATTTCTTACATTTATTTGTATTTTAACTTCTGTTATTTACATATAGTTGATAAGTATAATACACATTAATAATAAATAAGTTGTCAAGGTTTGACTCTCCATTCAAGGGTAACAATAAGTCAGAGTGAAAATCGAGTGAAGCGCGGGAAATGTCTCGGTAAAGAGCGGGCACGGACGGATCGGGCGTTTCGGGCGGGTATGGACGGGCTGGACAGCCGCGGGTTCTTCGGGCTAGTGACGATATAAGTACGGGCGGGTCGGGTACACCGAGAAACAGTCTTGGGCCGGGCGGGCCAAACCCGCCCGTTGCAGAGCTCTAACGGGTACCCGGGTACCCGAGTAATTTTTTTCTACCCGGGGTCTCACCGGGTACTCGAGTACCCGGGTACCCGGATACCCGGGCAAAAACAATAGCTCTACTTGCCATAAGTCGAAAAGAAAGAGTAACCTTTTTTCATATCGCGCTTCATTTTCGAGAAAATCGACTTCGAAATTCTTGACGATGCGTCCAGTCGCGTACATGAGAACCTACCTTAATGAAAATCACGGGCATTGCGGGCGATTTGGGCGTAAGTGGAATTCGCCTTTATACGCGAAGCTCTTTCATTCTTTACAAATGTTTCTGTTAAATATATGTTTAGTAAATCGCCTATCGCGTCGGTTTTCTCCGCGGGGAGAACATGACACAGTCACGGCCTACGCGATCACTACAGCTTCACGTAGTGTTTCGTAAGAGAGACCAAGAGACTTACCATTGAAATGCTAGCTTAGTCTACGTGCCGGAAGTCCGGCGTGCCGTGCTCCGACTGTCAAGAGAATAGACGCGGTCCGATATCGATCTCTATCGATTATCCTCGTATCGCCACCCTCGTCTCCGCTCGTGTTAACTATTAAACGCTATGTCCGCCGTTTATGTTACGCTCAACAACCGTATCGCTCGATGGCATCTAGCAACGATTGGGCGAATAATCCGCCGCACGATTTTCTTTATACGCTGCAAGAGTATCGGTTCCCTATCCACAACAACACAATCACCTTGCAAATTAATTCTTGGGAGTAGACGTTCGGTTGACGATAATTTAACATTCCCATGTGATGTGATAAAAGCAAAACTGTTTCATTGCAGCAATGAGTCCAGCCCTAGGAATGCACCCAGGAATGGCACCGCACTTGCAACAGCTACAGGCCCACCTTTTGAGGAGTGCAGCTGCTGCGGCACTTTTACCTCATACTCATCCTTTACAGCCACCTGGGCCACCTCCTCCGCCGCCTCATCCGCACCCTCATGCCCATGGGTTATCGCCTCATTCGCAATTGTACCCCGGTGTACCACCGCATTCGTCATCGGCGACATTGGGGCCACATGGAGGAGGGCTGCCACCAAAAACCGAGGTGAGCTAAAGACTTTCAAAGAAGATGCAATTCTTGACAGCTGCTAGACAGAATAAGGTTGTCCGGCACCAGATTCAGAGGAGGCAGGCAAAAAATATACGCTTCACTTTGGTCTTACTTTCGGTCACACATTAAAAGATATTAATCGCAGAGACACTTCAGGCTAGGATGAAGGATCTCTGCGTAATGGTGGATAGTTAAGCTGGAACTTGCGGTTGCCAAGATCGCTGAAGATCCTTTTGGCGGCGGGTGTAATATGTAGCCGGGGAAGTTGAAGCTATTATCATTCAACAATAGAATGTTCCGCAACATTAGTGATAGCGCGGAAATCATTGAGAGAGCCCCAGCAGGATCGTCGGGTACAGAAGCAGGGTGCACAACTTATCGCCGTAATTACCTTATACATCTCGGGTGCGTAAGCAGCGCATCGGCGATTATGCTAAGGCGCGTTCAATCTTACTTCGCACACATCTCGCGTGATATGCGATACGAGCGTATCGCAGGATGCGGCGCGTACAGGTGCCTGCCTGATTGTTATTGCCAGGCCGGGGAGAGACGTATACTCGGTAGCTCGTCATCGATTCATCGAGAATAAATAAGCGTTCCCTCGCGTCTTTCTTCATCTCATTCGGAGGGGCAGGGCTTCTCAGCTTCAACGGCCGCGCAGTCGTTGCGCGAGAAGGAGGGTAAAGGAGAAAGAGAAGAAGATTGGGTTACCCTCTCGTAGTCCTCGGGTTACAAGCAATCTCGCACACATTATTTCGCCCGATTCCGCCTCCAATCCCTCCACGTGACCAATGTCTTTTATCTTTCTCGCCTGTTACTCCTACCCCCCCCCCACCGCTCCTCCTCCACCCCTCCCTCCTCCTTTCTTCCCTTTCGTTCCACGTTTCGTTTCTTTTTCTACCTGGTTCTTAACCGTGTTCTCCCTATTCCTCTGTCTCCGCCTACCTGTACGGCTCTCTCGGTCCTTCATCCTACTCCCCGCGTTCCCTCGGGTTGCTCTGATTTATTCTACATCCGCGGCGATGTTTTCATTTTCTTTTCCTTTGACATGACTCGCCGCGTGTCCGCCCGCTCTAAAGTTCCTGGGCCTGATTGCATCGGCTTGCGTTTCGCTCTCGCGGGTTTGTCGTCGTGCCCCGTTGCCGACTCGCGGTCCCCGTGTGCACGCTCGTTCTCGCCGGTGATCGATGGATTTATTGCCTGCCGTAATCGAGTGGTTCCCCCCGAAGAGCGGAGCAGACGCGCGTCTCAGCCGGGTCTCAGGATATAACTGTGGATCGATTTGTTAACGTTACGAAGCGATGCCTATTCCCTTGAAGTTGCACGACCGATTTCGTACGTCTGCGCAACAGACACGCTGTCCCGCGCGGCGAAGCTAATGTTTAGTTTATGCGCTGCCGTTGCCCTGGAAAATAACATATCGTTTACGAGAATGCCTTTCCACCGTAGACCCATTGCGACAACAGCAAGCTATTCGCGCTGGTGTACGTGTGTCTTTGAAGAAACTTAGCCCGGGCTGATGTACTTGTCGCTCTTTGAAAGTCGCAATTTACACCTCCGATTTCCATCCCTTATGAAGGGTGTAATACTCCTATTTATCGCTTTTAATGATGCCGAAGAACCGTCGCAAAGATATTGTCCCTTAAGCGATTTAACAACCTGCATTCAGAATAACAATACGCCCGTTGTTCCTCGTTTGTCAAACTGCGCCACCTGCGGCCTGTGGTCCATCCCTTAGCAAACGCGTTACAGAGGCACGATGTGGGTGGACATATTCATAATTATGTCTATATCAGCGTACAAACGCAACTCTCGAACGGGGCGGTGGATCGTCTATGGTCGGTCTGCTACAATCGATCGATTTGATACACCGCAGGGTACGCAATAATTGCTAGATCGCGTGCAGATCTCGCGCCGTGATGCTCGCTTCCCACTCGTGCATAAGAGGCATGTTTGGCTTAGAAAGTCTTCCTCGCTTCAAGTCAAAGATCGCTGATACTGCTGTTTGAATTGCAACAGCGATTAAATTAGCAAGGTGGTGCGCCATTATAAACTGTTATCAGGTATCCTAACTGAGCTCCTGTCATACACTAAATTGGAATTTAGTTGCATTGGGATTCCTCAAGTTAGTTTTTAGTTAGACTCAATGCACTGTCGTGTATTCTACGACTTGTAATTTAAGTGTAATTTAACTAATTTAAGTAATTTTGAGGAGTTAAGATCGAGGGCTGAAGAAAAGTATTCCACGAAATTCAGAGATATTTAATTACTGCTTGTTCTTATAGAGTGCAGAGTCGTGCAGAAAGGCATCAGAATCGTCAACCAGGTCAATAACCGCGGAAGCAGACACCTCTTCGAGGAGGGCCTCCACCAAGGTGAAAAGAGAACCAGCGACAACGACTACCAATGCAACTATAACCACCACACCACCCACTCATCCTCAAGGACTTAGTCCTAGCGAGGATCTTCGAGATGAACCTGGTGATTTCATCGAGACTAATTGTCACTGGAGGGACTGTGGCCTCGAGTTTCCGACTCAGGTAAAGTTTAAATATTTCCCACGCTTCGCAGTTTTTTGCTGTCTACAACTTATTGATCATCTTTCGTTTTTGTTAATACGTTGCGTCGTTTTTTTTTGCTTCAGGACGATCTCGTGAAACATATCAACAACGACCATATACATGCAAACAAAAAGAGCTTCGTTTGCGGCTGGGAGGACTGTTCGAGGGAAGAAAAACCTTTCAAGGCGCAATACATGTTGGTCGTACACATGAGAAGGCACACAGGCGAAAAGCCCCATAAGTGTACCGTGAGTATAACGATCTCTAAATGAAAATTCGCTGAAGTGTGTGATAATTTATACTGCAACGTGTCATTCCAGTTTGAGGGTTGCTTCAAGGCGTACTCGCGATTGGAGAATCTAAAGACGCACCTCAGGTCTCATACCGGTGAAAAACCATACACCTGCGAGTACCCGGGTTGCAGTAAAGCGTTCAGCAACGCCAGCGATCGCGCAAAGCATCAGAATAGGACTCATTCCAATGAGGTAAACGCCGGATGTTAAATAAATGTAAATGCGTGCCATTTTCTGGCAGAAGATACGTTATTTTGATATAATAATTTTCCAGAAACCCTACGTCTGCAAAGCGCCGGGCTGCACGAAAAGGTATACCGACCCCTCATCCTTGAGGAAGCACGTGAAAACCGTGCATGGTGCAGAATTTTATGCTAATAAGAAGCACAAAGGTAGCGGCGGAGATGGCGGTGGGAGCGACGAAGCTGGCGGCAACAGTCCCAGTAGGAGCGAGGACCTTCATCCAAAAACGCCGAGTCTGTCGAGCCCCAGCGTGAAATCTGAAAGCGAGGCTAATAGTCCACCCAGCATGATGCAACAACAAGGCAGTCCTTTGGTTGGTGGCTGCAACGACGAGGTTGCGGGTGTTAGTGCGTTGACAAGTGACGGCGTAGCACTTGCCGAGGAACCTTGGAACGAAGAACCTGATGACCTGGACATCGCCGATCTTCCAGTTGCTCTTCGTGCTATGGTGAGTTTGAAGACCACACATTTATCGTATTACTGAACGCAAGATTTTTCTAGATACTGTTTGTTCTGAAACTTCCCGGTGTCAAACGAAACGTAACATACGTGCATAGAAATTCGAATTCCTAGATGATAATACAACGATTAACTGCCCGCAGGTTGGTGGGATGGAGTCACAGCAGCAACAACAAGGTCCACCACTCGCTTCAAGGAACCGTTTGAAAGGGAGATTAAATGCCAAGGGTATGCCAAGCCTGCCTGTCAGCGTAGCTGGAATGAGAGGAACACGTGGAGTGGGTCCTCAGGGTAACATCGGTGACCTGAACAGAAGGATCACTGACCTGAAAATGGAGGGAGGAGGTCACGTTCGTCAAACGAATTTGTCCGATCTACAGCACAGGTTGCAACCATTAAGTGAGCCACGACGGGACAGCAATAGCACAGTGAGCACTTATTACGGCAGCATGAAGTCCACGGAGTTCGGCAGTAGAAGGAGCAGCCATGCTAGTGGCGCTAGCGCTGCCAGAATAGGCCAAGCTGACCCTGGAAGTTTCTATGATCCAATCAGTGCTGGTACATCCAGAAGAAGTAGTCAGATGAGCACCACTTCTGGTAGAATGAACCCACCGAGTCACCTTCAAGGATCATATTTGACGAGCAATCTTGTTGTTCAGACACAAAACATGTCTCTGCAGGTATTTTCACGACTTTGTAAAATACAAATAATCTTATTTCACTATTCGGAGCTTTAGTTGTTTTATACGGATTGAATGCATAACGCTAATTAATTAATTTAGGGCATTCAGAGTATACCAGGAGATTGGAACGGTCCAAGCAACAACTGTACGCAACCATCCGGCGACCGTCGTATGTCTGAGCCGACTAGGGGTCATCAAACTCACAGAAACTCGCCGCCTGTGCCCTTGAGGCCTAGATCAGCTCAACTTCCGGAGCATCATCCTAATCAGGAAGTTATTTTGGATGAAGTTGGAGAAGGTGAAATGGTGGAGAACAAGCTGGTCATTCCAGATGAGATGATGCAGTATTTGAATCAGGTATATTTAATGCCTACTTAACAAATTATACTTTATGAATGTTACGCTTTATTTTATTCTACTTCCTTAATGTTACATCATAGGAGATTGTAATAAAAATTTGAATGTGTTTTTTGTTTCAGGTTCAGGCAGGTGGGAACCAGATGAACTATCGCAGCAGCCCTCTACCAATTTGCCAGTCGCCGATATGTAGCAATCCTTTGCA
The DNA here is from genome assembly GCA_963932275.1 of Andrena praecox. NCBI lineage: Eukaryota > Metazoa > Arthropoda > Insecta > Hymenoptera > Andrenidae > Andrena > Andrena praecox. Next base: position 9,959,556 of record OZ010729.1, read on the forward strand.
TTATCAGCGCCAACTGCAATCCCTCTGTAATTACAGTCAATCGCACCAGCAAAACTGCTATCCACAACAACCAAGTACCCAACAAACTTGCACAAACTATCAGATTTCCTCTCCATCTCCTTACAACCAGTGTCCCAGTTCCCGCTCTAACTACTCTAATTCGCAATATTGTCCTTCGCCTAACTATGCGTCGCAACCAAACGGCGGTCAAATACTCAGCCCAGTAGCGGGGCAAGTAATGTCACCAGGATCGCATTACGCGCCCAGCCACATCAGCGATCAACCTTTAACGTCACCAGCGGCTGGTGCCCTGGCACCTCAGCACGCCCCTCAGAATCTCCCACAGAATTCTGCTCAACTCACCAGGAACTGTCCCCAGAATCATATGCACCACGGCTATTACCCCGGTTACGGCTGCCAAGGACAGCTGGGCGCAAACTGCACTGGAACATTCAATGGGCAAAGCCATCATGCGAATTCTACTTGTGCCTCGTCGAATCATGGCGCGATGACCCCGCAACAATGCGTACCGATGCGCCCAGTTGTCAACTGTCCGCAAATGTCGCCGCATTGCGCACAGGCGCACGTTCTGCCTAATCAGCCGGCACTGAGCCACCCTAACTTGCAGTGTGGCCAGACAGCCAGTCAGTGCGCGAGGACAGTGATGACGCCCAATGGTCAGGCGTCCACTTTGCACTGCGGCCAACAAACCGCAGTGCCGAATCAGTGTCCTCAGATGTCGCCCCACTGTCCTCAGTTGAGCATGGGCAACCCGGCCAAACCGGTGGCCAACACGTCCGGCCTCCAAGGTTGCCAACAACAGTCGCAGCAGCAACCGACATCTCCTTGTTTCCAGGCTGGCCATTGCTCTCATCTTAACAGTGGTCATCGGCCAGTTACCGACAACAATTTGCCTAAAAGAGTGTCCCCGCAATTCTGCACCGCTCAACAGACTAACTGCAGAATGCAACTACAACAGCACACGTGCACGCACAGTTGTCAGGCTCGAACTAACCCACCGAATCATCAGCAGTACAATTGCAGCTGCCTATGGAGTTACGGTGGTGATCAATGCTATCATGAGCAATCTGGAGCCAGCATACCCGAAATCCAATGTCGAGACATCAGTCAATCTCAACAAAGGTCTCCCATGAAACCTCCACCAGGATTAAGGCAAGATTCGTACAGAAGGACGCTGGAATACGTACAACAGTGCAGGAACTGGACGGGGCAGGGGCAGACTCACGAAACGAATGTTTCTAGTTCTACACACCCTATGTCGCTACCGCAACCGCTCCCGTCAAGCGCCAATATGGTAGTGAATGATATGACTTCGTCTATCAGCTCGTTGCTCGAGGAGAATAGATACTTGCAAATGATTCAGTGAATGTTGCATGTATAAATATTTTTATCATAATGTTTTTTACGAATAGAAGAAGGAGTTGAACTATTGATATTGATTAAGCGTCGAAGGCGTTCAAATGAGATGATGTAGTCGACATTCAGCGAAGCGTTAAGAGTGGTTTAGACTGTTGCATTTTTTTATAAAACGAGAGATCTTTGTAGAAACAAATGTATTTTATATTATAATGTTAAGAGCCCAAGGTAGTTGATACTTAAATTAATTTAGTAAAATTGGAGATTGTGACCTCATATGGATGATATTCTCGGTGATTAAGTAATCATAATTAAAGTGATACGTATTGTATAAGAGAGTTCAAATATGTTATTGTCGTTAAAGCTGTATTGTTTATGAAGTATAATATTTGTACAAAAATCACGGAACTTCAAAATGCCTTATAGACGAGCTAAACACGCGGCGCGCGTACGTAAGATAATTTATTATTTTTGGAGAATTATATTTAAAATAACAAATGTAATCGAAATTTAAATGCTAAATTTGTATATTGAATGTATCGAAGTGCTTGTGCGTGGGGGAAAAAAACACTCTATACTGCCATCGGAGGTTAGAAAGTTTTCTTAGAACGAAATAATGTAACGTTCAGAAGTACAATGTGCACAAAAAAAGAAAGGAACTTTGTATCAGAGACTGTAAAATATTTTTCGAGGAAACCGTTTACTTGTAGATAGGTCTTTATACCGTATTTTTATACAACCAAGTCCTCTTCAAGCGTGCCAACTTATTATTTCTAGCGTCATTGTGTTTGTCAGTGCTGTTAGCATAACGACGAATGGTGCACAATGTGCACTGTGATACGAAGCTGTTGACGCGACAACGATGTAAAGTACCGTCATAAAATATTCTGTTCATGACGGTATGTATTATTACGAATGAGATTAACCGATCAAAAGATAATGTATAATTGAACGGCCAATACTAGAGTATTAAGTGTGTAGATAAATCTTAAAGTAAGCGATTAGTAGGGATTATCGACGGCACGGATAATGAAGTTAGACAATCATTTTGCGTGGGTGTATCGAGTGCGTGTGTCTGTAAGTTCGGGCGTCTTTTATACAAATCATCGCAAGCAGAAGTAAAGTAATTGTAAACCTGTTAGTTGATACGTTCGATGTAACCGACCGAAATGTTTCCAGAATCTCTTTCGAAATATCTGTCCAGTGCCTTTTGCGACTAGTGCTAGACGATGGAAAGCTCGTAAAGAAGCTGAGAACTTGGCGTACCTAGAGCTGCTCTTGTTATATAAATAATTTTTGTACGAATTTTATTAATCTACGATAGAGAACTACGGGGAGTCGTGTGAATATTATACATATCTACCGTATACATATAGTGTAGTACTGATTGCGAGTTTAAGTGTATGAACGGGAGGTTGCATGACAAGAATGTTTTACATCCTGAGAGTTGTTAATTATTTTAAAATAAATCATATCGATCCCATCAACAAGGTATTTCAATTGGAGTTACTTTTATTCTCATCCCCTGTCTCGTCTGAGAGTAGGTAATATTAATAATAACAATGATAATAATAATAATAATCTTCTACTTCAATGGCAAAGTAATCGTGTTTAATGAAATCAGAATATTGCTTACCGATTCTTTATTTATTATACCGAAATTAGTAGGTACAATTGTAGAAGGTACAAAACAGGAACGGATTCGTAAGTGATCACATTTACCTTTGCAGTTAGGAACAACAAGAAGTCACTTATATCGATAAAAGTGATGGCACACCGATGATAAAAATACTTTGCAGTAGAAAATATTAAACGTAGAAATTTCAGTAGCTTTGAATCAATGATGCGGTTTAAAGTCTTTTCCATGTCATGAAGAAATGAAGAAAAATCGTTTTATATATGAAAACAAGATACAATCCATAAAATAATGTTCGTTATCGTTTCAACTGACTTCCGAGACGAGTCCAAACGTACTGACTCGTCTCAATTACATAAATATCTATTTGTAATAAGAACCAAAACGTTTCCTCCGCTGACCCACGGGCCGCATTTGATATATATGTATGTATGTACATGCCTCTATCTTACAATTAGACAGAAATAAATGTCGAGTAATATGTCTTCGTAACAATAAAAATTATAGGCGTCTCAAGGCGCGTTATCAGGCGGCGATTCATTGGAACCACTGCTCGAGACAGGCTTCTCGATGTTTTGAGTACCCTCCTTGGACGATAATTCAGGTACCTAAACAATGACACAGTTAATAGACATTGCAGGAACGTTGCCGCAATAGTGGCGCAACGTTGCAGCAACATTGTGGAAACGTTGCCAAACGTTGCCGTAACGTTGCAGCAAAGTTGCAGGATCGTTGCAGTGCAATATTGCAACGCAACATTGATGCGACTATGCAGCAATAATTCTATGTCCGCCCCGTGCAATGTTGCACGGCAACGTCGCAGCAACGTTACATCGACATTGCGCTGCTACCATGCAACACTGCAAGGTTACTGCGACCATCCTGCAACGTTGCCGCCACGAAGTGTGCTGTACGGGTTGAGGAAATATTTCCCCCGTACAGACACTGGCAAAGTTGTTTCATCGTTATATTACTATAATACTATAGAATAGGACCAGAAACGTACAAATTATCTTACCTGGCGAGGTAGATCAGTCATATTTGTTCGTAGCCTTTGACTAGGCAGAATATCAGGCATAGGGGGAGGAACAGGTGGCTCACCATACACCTCGTGAAGTTCTTCGAGCCTGGTACTCAACGCAGAGCCCCTTCTGTTGGTAGCGTTCATTTTATTCATCAGCCACTTGGCCTGCTCCTCCAGTCTCTTTAATCTATCTTCCCGCGCGGCTAAAGCTTCCTCCGGCGTTCGAACCTTCCCCGCAGAGACTTTGCTCTCTTCCTGCCTCGAAGAGTCAGCTTCCGAGGAGCTCTCCACTCTCCCGTCTACAGCGAGGGGACACGTGGGGCCGGAATCCGCGGTGGAGAACTCTTTGACAGTCTCCAAGCTCGAGGACGAGTCCACGGAAACACTGTCCGAGTCTATCACACTCTCTACCGACCGGGGCCTCCGTTTCTCGAGATCTTTCGCCTCCGTTTCTTGGCCCAGCGGTGAAACCGCCGTGGACGGGTCGAGCGAGGGGGGAAATGAACGCTCTTCGGCGACCGACAACAATCGACCGAAAACTGGAGCAAAAATTCGATTAGACGGGCCGACGATCAGAGGATCGCTGAACTGAACGTTTTTCGCGGCCAAAGGTGTCACAACGGGCGGGGGAAAGGGACCGATAGAGAAAACGGACGGCGTGCTGGTTGTGCTAGTTACGGCGGGTACGCGAGAAACGGATAATGTTGGGCGTGCTTCAGTCTTTGCTTCCTCACCCTCCGTGTCCGTTGGTTTCTGAACATTTTCCGCTGGGTTCGATGACGAGTCGCCTGGTTCGAGGACGTCAAGCACAGGGAGCACTTTGAAATTGTCATTATTCACTTCTAACGGCTCCGGTTTATGCCACGCGATCCATGATCCGCGGGTGCAGTCGGTCGTAGGGGGGTCGTTTGGGGAGTCATCTTTCAATCCGTTCTCCACATTCTTTACTTCACCACTTGGACTTGCAGGGATTGGTGGAGTTGCACTTGATTCGTTCACGCCTATGAGATTCTGGATGACATTTGTCAGAGCTTGGTCCAGGGGATCCAACGAGTCCGGCGAAGCTTCTGTCATCACCTGCTGTAAAAATACCGTAATCTGTGAGTGCCAAGATTGAGAGGGAATTTAGTTTTTATTAACTCCTTACTTACTGTTGCTTCCATTATGTTTGCGGAACCAATGCTCAAAGTCGCGTCCGCTACTTCAGTCTCGTCCAGTTCACATTCTGTCTCTGGGGTAGGTGTTCGCTGCTCCAGCGTTGCCGAGGAGCCTGTCTTCGGCTCCGACAGTTCAGTGTCAGTTGGTTGCTCTGATTCTGTGTCAGGCGTTGGTGCTCGAGGATTCTCCTGGAAGTATTGTTATTATAAATAGAATTTTGAAAGCAATTCAGAACAGTGCGAGTGATAATCAAAATAATTGCTCGACTGTTAATTAAAGGGAGAAGACCGTATAAATCGAACGAAAAATGGAAACAAATTTTTTTCCACAAGTCGCTTCTAAAACGTTTCAAAAATATATTCTCAACTCCGTATTGATAATATAGCCTGGTGAGTCAGCGCGCCTCCGAGCGCCAAGGATACCTAAACGCGTTTTAAACGCGTTTTTCTGGAAACCACGTTTTCAAAATTGGCGCCGAGAGTAACTGAAAAACTGTGTGACCAATCAACTTCAGATTTTGCACACTTTTAGTTTATAATATTCCTCAGAATATTAACAACAAGGTTTAATCAAATTATTCATTTTTAACCACTGTTTTTAAACAAATAAAATGCGATTATTTTTCGAAAATCAAACCTACTTGTTTGAAGTTCCGCCATTTTTAAAATATGCAATTTTTTACACCATTTGTGGTTCATATTCTTACAATTGGCACAAAAATTGGAAAAAAAAATATTGGTCTGTTTCACATAACTACCAGAGACGCTACGACCGGCGCCGTTTTGCATCTCGAATCAAAAACCTATTTCAGATACCGCTCGATTTCTTTTGTATTTATTATAATTTTACTGTTGAGAAAAATTTTTTTACTTGTTACAATGTTAAGTGAAGTACCCTTAAAGTTCCGAAAGGATTAGCGCATAGTTATCTTTGCAAAAAATTCCTAAAAATTGATACAAAAATAAGCCGTTTATACGGGCTTCTCATTTTAACCGGTTAACCGGCAATGTATCATATATATGATCAAACAAAAATCTGGCCAATTCTGGCAATGTATCATATATGATCAAATGGAATAACTTTTTTGTTTTTCAATCGATTTGAATGAAACTTGGTATGTAATGGTTTTTGGGGTCGCTGAATCTGAATTTCGCATCGGAATTGTAAAATTCAATATGGCAGACTCAAAATGGCCGAACCAAATTGGCTGACAAATATTAAAATACTATCGGGATATAGAAAAATTGTATATAGGGGTTTTTGGGGTCGCTGAATCTGAATTTAGCATTGGAATTTTAAATTTCAATATAGCAGACTCAAACTGGCGAACCAAAATGGCCGCCAAATATTAAAATACTATCGGGATATAGAAAAATTGTATATAGGGGTTTTTGGGGTCGCTGAATCTGAATTTGGCATTACAATTGTAAAATTCAATATGGCAGACTCAAAATGGCGAAACAAAATGGCCGCCAAATATTGAAATACTATCGGGATATAGAAAAATTGTATATAGGGGTTTTTGGGATCGCGGATAAAAAAAAAGCACTTGCGATGGAATTTATGGATGAAGAATTCAGGTATAAAATTATTCGAAACTTTTTCGTAGAAAATAAAAAAACTAAAAAATTAAACCCCTAAACCCTTATTTTTCAGGGGTTGGGGGTGGCATTGAAAAAAGTAACTGCTGAAATCGAATTATAGACAAGAAAACTTCACAAATAAAAAAAGGTTTAGTAAAGAATTGACAAACTCACCCCTAAATTCTATTTTTTTAGGGGTTGGGGGTGTCAGATGAAAAAAATTACACCCGGGATCGGTTCAGCGACTCAAAAAACCCCTGTATACCAAATTTTGTGTGATTCACTTAATTATTCGATGGTACCAGTTTGGGCCCGAATAGTGAAAAGGACCGTGCCAGTTAACCGGTTAAAGGAGCAAAAATATCATACCTTTCGCGGTTTTCTCCGTGGGCCTGGTCTAATCCTATCTTCCACAGCGTTATCCTCTTCATCCGTGTCATCCCCCCGCTCGTCGCTGAAACCACTTTCGGCGCTATATCGGGAAATTAATCATAATCGCAATTTAAAGAAAAAAGAGAATTCAAGCGAATTTGAATAAAGAAGAAAAGAAGCAACAACCCACCTGTTGTTAAAGGAGTCTTGAACAACCAGCGCTTTTCTCGCAGCGAACTCCCGTCGCAAGCTCCTCCATTCTAACTCGGTGTTGGTGTTCTTCTGTCTGGCCGATTCCCATTTCTCGCGGCAGTATTCTAACTCCTGCTTCAGCTCCTGCAGCATTTTCCGCTTCTGCTGCAGTTCGTATCGCAAAATCTTTTCGTGCGTGTGCAGCTGCTGGTGTTGAGCCTGCATTCGATCAACGATGGTCCAAGTTTTGCTCAACTCCGCTGATACCGCGGACAGCCTCTTTTCCTGGCGAAGTATTCCAGAACATTTGGTCGAAAACGTGCCTACCAGCCTGATGCGTTCGAAATAGTACCATCACTTTACCTGCTCGCTAAGTTTACATTCCAAATGAGAGTTCAACTGCTTCATCCGGTTCATTTCCTTCTCCAAATGTTTCTTCTCCAGGATTAGCTCCTTTAAACGAATGTACGTTTTGCTGACGGATATTACTAATCGGGGACCAGCAGGAGTATCGACAGATTTGTAACAACAGTTGGAATCCGAGGAAGATGCTGCAGACGTGGATGCACTGCCGTCTGCGTGGCAACTCAATAATTCCAACAAAACGCGCCACACCTGGGACAAAATGTATCGCGATGCAATGCTTAGCATTGTATGAAATTGTATTCGATGAACATTTATTTTCCGAGATGCCGTTACCTTAGGCAAATTGTGAGCTATGTCTTCTTGTTGCAGATCGTCTTCTTTCCTCTCTGCGTCATCGTCAGTCCCATTGGTATCTCCCTCAACACGCTTCTGATTCCCTTTGGCACCCTCGACTTGTTCTATCAAGTCAAGCAGAAGCTTTGGGAGCGCTGCTGCCTCGGTGCTTTGCTCTTTCGCCATGTCACTGATTAGATCATGATTCTCCTGATAAGCAGTAAAATCGATTTGAATAGAAGAGAAATTGTGTAATTTATAGTAATAAAGTCGTAATCTGAAATTTCATTTGACGACGGTAAAAGCTGAGGTGCAGGAAGATTCTGTTTGGCCCAATGCATTGATGACAAGGTAGTATATAGTGCAAAACTATTTCTGGAATTGTTTGAATGGCGTCCAAGGATTAAGGGCCCACAAAGATAGGCGATCTTTAGGAATTAATTAAAGGAAAACTACTATATATATTATAATGGGACTTTTTGCATTGTATTAAGGATGTCTTAAATTATAGAAATATATTTTTTGTTTTATAATTAATCATTGCAGACGGCACCGGGTAGTCGTTAAAGTCGAGGCGTCAAAAAATTGATCCAAATCGGTGGGACCTGTATCTCCAAAAGTTATTATCCGATTCGACTGAAACTTTTTTTATTTTGAAGAATATACTTCTGGCTAGGGGGAAACCAGGAAAAAAAAATACAAAAATGACATTTTTTTTAGAAAATAACGACACTTGAAGAGTGAAATCACTTTTTCCCTATATTTTTCATCCTTTCAACGCCTTTGAAAATTATAAATTTTCAATTTTTTGTAATTTTTTCTGTCCCCCCCCCCTAGCCAGAAGTATATTCTTCAAAATGAAAAAAGTTTCAGTCGAATCGGATACTAACTTTTGGAGATACAGGTCCCATCGATTTTGAGAACACTGTTTCGGGAAAAATGCGTTTAAAGTTTTACGTGAGCGCCGAGTGGCCGGTTGTGACACTTGTGACCCATGCATTTGCCGCTACTCAAATGCCTATAACTTCGGGAATTTTACGAATTTCAAAAAATCCTTTTAAACACGAATTACTAAAAGGTTGAACATTCGAAAAATGAAATAAAAAAAAATCGACTTTTCGACCGGAGGGTCCCCTTAATTAGAATGTTACGATTTTGTGTGTTTCTAATACCTGGAGTAACTGAGTCAGTCGATCGAGGTCCATGTCGGCAGAGGAAGCACCAATCAACATTTGAGAAAACAATCCATTGATGAGCGACATTTGATTCTGCAGATCCCTGCAATCCGCCTTGGTAAGTCCCAGTTGGGACTCCAAATTCGATATCTGGGTATCCTGCACATCGATCTGATACAGGCACGAAGAAAAACGTTACAATAACACAATATAAAATAATTTCATAAGTCTATAGCGGATACGGCTGAGACGATGGCACAGTAGACAGCGAGTGATTCCTCGTGCAAAAGTAAGTCGAAAGTGCAAGGCCTAGTTTCTGAGGAAATCGACTTTCAAAAAACGCTAAGTAAATACAGAATCGTTGTGAATGGAATGAATCCTCGTGTAGAAATAAGTCAAAATTATAGAATAACTCTTCCAATGGAGCTTTGTTTTTGGGAAAACTGATTTGGAACCAATTTTTAGTCAAGTGCACGTGCATGTACACGATGGATCTTCCCACACAGCACACTCTCGTTGCAGCAAAGTTGCAGGATCGTTGCAGTGCAATATTGCGACGCAACACTGATGCAACTATGCAGCAATAACACTGTCCAACACGATTTTTGGTCTGCAATATCCGCTGGGTAATTCTTGTACAGTTTTTCGCCCTGAACGCGAATCCGCAAGCAGAAATTCTCTATCACACTCAGTTTTTGAGAAAATCGATTTTGAAAAAAAACTGCAAATTCTCAACTTTGAACAGTTTTTGTGTCGAGACGTAATAGTTATTCGGTTGCTAGTTGCGTCAAATTATTCTATGAACCCTCCCGAATACAACGATATAAGTTATTATTGCATTATGATCATTTAAATATGTTTAAACAACGAACAAAGGGAAAATGACACCCGAAATGCACCCATTTTTGAAGATATCTTTCAATTTATTTCCAAAACTAAGGGTGTAGGAAATGATCTGACCATTCCACGCGATGCAGCAGACATTTTTCCTTCGGAAATCATCAACAAAACTGGTAAGTCACGTTTTGTTTTCAATACAGAAGCGAAATAGTTTGGCAAAACGCGCGGTGTCGACAGTGGTTGTCAACGGCGGCGTGCGATCCACTGCCGCTCAGCGTAACACAATCGCTTAACGCGCCTGAGTACCACTGTTAGCACCGCGCGTTTGCCAAACTGTTCGCTTCTGTATTGAAAACAAAACGTGACTTACCACTTCTGCTGATGCTTTCCAAAGGAAAAATGTCTGCTGCATCGCGTGGAGTAGTCAGATTTTTTTCTAGACCCTTAATTTTGGAAATAAATTGAAAGATATCTTCAAAAATGGGTGTATTTCGGGTGTCATTTTCCCTTTGATCGTTGTTTAAACATATTTAAATGATCATAATACAATAATAACTTATATCTTTGTATTCGGGAGGGTTCGTAGAATAATTTGACGGAACGAGCAACCGAATAACTATTACGGTTTCGACACAAAAGAAGTTCAAATTTGAAAACTTGCAGTTTTTTTAAAAATCGAATTTCTCGAAAACTGAGGGTGATGGTGACAAACGGTTTGCGGATTCGTGTTCAGGGCGAAAAACTCTACAATAATCACCGAGTGGATATTGCGGAACAGAAAAGAAGTTTCATTTTGTTGGACTGTGTAATTCTATGTCCGCCCCGTGCAGTGTTGCACGGCAACATCGCAGCAACGTTGCATCGACGTTGCGCCGCAACCATGCAACACTGCAAGGTTACTGCAACCATCCTGCAACGTTGCCGCCCCGAAGTGTGCTGTATGGGTTGAAATTCGATTTTCTTGAAAACAAAGCGCCAATCGAAGATAAGTTATTCTATAATTTCGATTCACTTCTGTCCACGGATTCATTTCAGCTGTACCCATCTAATTCTCAAAATCGATTCTTTCAAAAACTAAGCCCCGTATGAAAAAAATTTATTCTGCACTTTCGGCTTACTTCGGCACTAGGAATCATCTCCATCCCGATTGCACCACTATTTCAACCGCACTCTGTATTTTCCTGACGGAGCCGCGTCTTCATACCTTCTCGTCAGCCTTCTTCAGGTCCTCCTCCAAGCACTCGGACTTTTTCGAAGAATGATCCAATCTCTCCTTTATATCGACGAGTTCTCTGATAGCCGTTTCTTTCAATTCGCACAGTATCTTCAGTCTCTCGTTGTAAAGACACTTCAAGCTATTGATGCTCTCCAGCTGACGCTCGCATTCTAGCCCGACGTCGTCCTTCACGTCCAAGAACCGTCTGTCCCCCAATCTGACCAGAATCTGCGCGAGATGGTCCTTCAGTTCGTTGGCACGGGATTCTCTGGCGTGAACAGCTTCTCGCGTCTTGTTGGTAATATCTGTCAAGCATCGAATGCGGTAACGATGCTGATCGGGCTCAGTTTCCAGCTGATAACGTAAGTCGTCCACTTTCTCGATTTGGAAACGAATGTCGTTCCTGAGTTCGTCGGACACCTACCATTCACATATGAAATTTTCAATGGTTACTTGACAATAATTCAGTTGTTCAACAAGAATACATTTCGAACAGTGGAAAGTTACTATTTTCATTTCGTATCTGCTTGAAGTGGATGTTCCTAAACTATTTTTCTAACTCTAAGTATATAAATCGAACTCTTTAAATTGTTTGCTTAATTTTAAGGCGCAACGCATAGATCGTTCTAAGAAAAATTCCCCTTCTTCCAATTTGATTCTCCACACCTTCAAAATGCTCGACAATCGTTGAGCTTCCGTGCGCTTCACTGCCAACTCTTGCTCATCTGGTTTCTGATCTTTCATTCTAGACCTCCTCAAGCTTCCATCAGCTCCACTTGCTTGCACCTGACTTTGAGGATCGTTATGGGCGGATCTCAGTAGCTCCAACACCCTCGATGTTTCGGAATGAGCCTCCTTCTCCGCGTCCAGCTCACGCCTGAGTCGCTCCATTTCCGATGAAACAGCTGCGATTGCCCGTTGCCTGGCTTCCCTCTTCAGTGTCAACTCCTTTTTGAATTCCTCTATGTTGGGCGTGCGATCTGTTGGTGGACTTTCCTGCGGATTGTCTATCGACCCCATTGAGTCTACGGAGAATGAGAACGATCACGTAATTCTAGAAGATATATTTCAAACACAATTTGGGGTTCGAAGTATGAGGTTCTTTTATTTGCTGGCTGAAAATTCTTTAAAATTGAATTAAATTTAGTAGACATACCAACATCTTTCGAAGCGTCATTACTATCGCCATTCCTGCCAGTCTTGATAGTCTCCTTTAGTCTTTGAATCTCATCTAAAGCGTCCTCAAGAGCTTTTATTTGTTTCTTCTTATCCGAGACTTCCTCGGACAGTTGCGCCTTTAATTTCAAAGTCTTCTGGCCTTCTATGCTCTTGATTTGCTCCTTCTCCAATAATGACTTCTGCAGGTCCTCCTCCAGGCTAGAGATCCTAGCCTCGGCAGTGTACTTTTGTAAGTTGAAAGCATCAACTTCTTTCAGCAGCCTTTCCGTCTCCTTCGTGGCTACATCGAACTTTCCTATAAGCTTGTCGTATTCTCCTCTGTGTTCCTGCAAAATCGATTCTACTCCTTCGCGATGGGCCTTCGAGTCCTAGAAACAATGATCAATTTCGTAGAACTAAGCCGATCAAATAATTACCACTACCCATGCAGCACACTCCCGTTGCAGCAACGTTGCATCGACATCGCGCTGCAACCATGCAACACTGCAAGGCTACTGCGAGCACCCTGCAACGTTGCCGCCACGAAGTGTGCTGTATGGGTAGTTTCTGTTAATACAATTATCGCTACTTGGAATCATTTTCTGAAAGTCACTTTCTAAGCTTGAAGAACATTGACGAGTATTTGAAAACACACCTCGGAATCCTTCGTCAACTTCTCCACCATCTTTCTTTGTTCCGCCAAGTCGTGCACCAGCTTCTCGTTCACGATTTGATACTCCAACCGTTCAGCCATTAATTTCTCGGTTTCCTCCAACAGCCTCATCACCTCCATCCTGGATGTACTTTCCGCCGGACCCTCCTCACCTTCTTCCCTCGTAGACTTCTCTAAATGCAAATTCACTAGCGACCGGCTGGTTTCGTTGCTGGACTTAGAATCGCTCGTCTCTTCGTCGTGTGTGCTACGTATTCTATGAATAGACGTCGTTCGACCCTCGTCATCCGTCGCCCCCATGCGACACACCGAAGGCTCACTTTTTAATTCGCGTTCAGGTACGTCAGTACTATTTAGAATCCTATCGTGGACGACATCGCACGCGACATCGTCTGTCTGTCGGCGAGCCGTCGTCGACGAGCCCCAATCCTCCACTGGACAGCAGACATCCGTGCATCCTTGTTGCTCCTCTTCCCTCTCAGGCCCCCGACACTTCGTCATTAGCTCCAGCCTCTCGATTCTAGATCGAAGCTTCTTATCCTCTTCCTGGCGCTGGTTCCTCTCCCTGCTGCGGCACGGGTCCCAGGTATTCGCCAATAAGTTCTCCAATCGACCGATCCTGAACTCTATCCTTCGCCTCTCTTCATCCTCGTCCTCGTCCCATTCTTGATCAGCTGTCAATCGTTCCTTCAGTGCCTCGTCCTGCGTCTTAACCGAAGCTTCCCGTCTCTTCGCCTCCTGTTCCTTCCTAAGCTCCGTGTACAACGCCTCCAAATGAACCAACGTGGCGGTGTAAGCGGACGTCAGCTGCTGATTGGCCATAGCGAGCTGCGAGATTACTCGCGAAAGCTCCATGGCTTCTTGGTGTTGCTGGGAGAACGAAGGGCTATGCCCCTCGGCTGCCTGCCAACCTGTCATCTGTGCGGCATACGTCAACTGCAATATAAATAAATGGACTCGTTTCAGGGACGCTAATTGAACTGGCCCGGCTGATCAACGATCGGAATTCTGGATCAAGGAATGGGTACGTGGCCCGGTGCTCGTTTTGCATTGCAGTGTGAACAATTACTTTTACGCGGAGGTAAAGGACTTATCTCGGCGCAATTGAAATCAACAACCATTTCAGTACAAATGAAACGAACTCAGTTTATCTCACTTTTTTTAAAACAGAGAGAATTAAAATCACGAAATTCAAGTTTTTCGAGAGATTTGGGTTAATCAGCGGCTATTGATAGCATTATGTCCTATTAAATAGCGTTGCTGTCAACAGGATCTGTATTCAACTGTAGAATATAAAAGGAAAGACAGAAAGGCGAGAGGTTAACGAATCTTGATAATCTCGATGATCTTCACTTACATAAAAAAACCGCGAGGGTACTACAGAATTTTCGTGAGCGTTGGGAAACCTTTCTGATACTTCTTGAACCTCTCGTCGGTCGATTCGAATCTCTGAGCGACCTGCGCTTCGCGCGTCTATGCAAACAGTCGCAGCGAAAATGTTCTAGCGCCTATGTAATTGCTATGAAGCTTTCGAAAGCTCGATCCACGCCCAATGATCCACGAAAGTGCACTGGCACAAGGCGCACCGCGTTCTCTGAAGGAACTCGAGACACCAGGGCACGTGATCGCGATCGATGCCTGCGAACTCGCTTCTTCGTGACCGTGACTCAGCGTGTTCTCCCGAAGTCACGATGAGCCGGGAGCTTTTGGAGATCAGCCAGCAGCTCGCTTTTCCGCGGGACAAAAGAACGCGTTCCGCTTGGAAAATTTTGAATAAGCATCTGCGCGCTACTGTTGTTTTCTAACAGAACCTCGGGGATGTGTTTCTTGCTCCTTTCGGTCATTCGAGATTGATTAAGTTCAGGCTTCGCTATCGACATCAACCGTTTACATACGAAGCAACGTTCCGCCACGAGGATGACACGTGATTTCGCAGATATTCTGCGTATATCTCGCGACTCAAAGTCGAATCATGAAAAACCAAGTATTTTCGTAAATGGAGAATCCAAAGGTCTCCGACTATTTTTATGGGCGAAAAGAAATATTGCTTACCAAAGTCTCCCGACGGGGTGGCCGCAAGTTTGACAAACTCGGCGCCGATGGTCGCTGAGCCCACGAATCCTCGTCCTTAAATGTCGAGTAAGGACTTGGAGCCTGCAACATTTGTTTTCGCGGATTTAATAGAGATCCCTAAATCCTTTGTAGCAGCCGCGTGAATTTCTTTCTCGCAAATAACTGGTCGGGCGAAGACACTCCGCAGACCAATAAATATTCGCTTTAAATTTAACCTGCGATCGAGGTTCTTCACCCACGTCCAATGCGCTGGTCCTCGTCCTTTGTCGTATATTTTCGTTCGTGTATTCTAGACAGCAGGATTTCTCTGTCCCGCAGATAAATGTCTCTTCGCTTCGTTCTGTCAAAGATGCCGCAGGAGGAGGCTCACTGTTACTACTGCTAGCCGCACCCATGCTGTACCTTAAACTACCAATTCCCACGTACAATTTGCTTCTGTAACTAGAATTCGATTGGCTTTTTCGGAACAAGCAGGTGTATTATCTGAAACAATAATGCAAGCAACATTTAATACTTTGGATTTTTCATTTTCTATATTTTCAGAAAATAATGTTGAACCGAAACAGTTGAATTTTCGCTCTAACTAATAATTCATAAAAAAAAAAAACGGTACTTCGTTGTCAATCTATTTTCTCTCCATCATATTTTCTCAAATTTGTTATTCAAATAAAATTCAATCCTCGCTGATTTACCAAATCACGATTAGCGTCGCCAAAAGAAAGAGAGAGAGAGAGAGAGAGAGAGAGAGAGTGCGCGTAGGGGGAGTGGCAGCAAGTTGGCACAGGGAAAAAAACCCGAACAGGTCAACTTGTATTTTTAGAAGATAGATCAATCTAGATTCTTTATTTTTAAATATATATTTCTCTCGAAGTGAAGAGGTGGCAGGAAGGCTAGCCGCGGAATAAAAGAAAACGCTGTCATACGTTCTTAATAGAAATTTGTTATCTCATTCTTTTCTGCGAACTTCAAGCTCGAGGGATCTTCAATTTCTTCCCCCTATTTCTTTCGATAGATGAAATACTTTTTCGCCCCCCCCCCCTGTGCCGAAGATCAAAGATACTTTTTTATGGCAGGGAATTCTCGAAGGAGCTTTACGACTCGCGTGCCACCGAAAGTCCCCTCGCTTCGCCAGGCGTGATGTAAATACACTTAAATATAACTCGATCTCCGATCGAAAGCGGCAAGCGAGTCGCTGGAAAACGGATAGAAAAACTGCTCCGTAACTTGGAACACTCGCGATTACGGAGAAACGCGCGAACAAAGCTTGCCTAATAATAATCTGCCAAATTCAGATTGAGATGCAGCGAAGTCGATGGTAACTGGTGTACAGCAAGCATCGGTACGGCGCCGAATTAACAACCGAAACAAACGCTACCGTGATGCCGTAAATACATCGTAAATAGATGCACCAAGCACTTGAGCGCGCGATCCAAATTTAGATCTGCGGGAATCTGCTGAATAAAAATCGCTTATTGAACCGCGAGCAGTAATTACATGTGTCGTAAATCACGTAATGGTTGGTTAGTCGGGACGTCACGCTGAGGAGCACCGCGAAAATCAGCAGAGAGCTGTGAAAGTTTGCGGAAGAGCGAGAAAAATAGCCACCGGTCGATGTAAACGAGACTGTTCCCGCTGGCGCCTGGCGGCGATAACGCTTGTTTCGTTGTTTATCGCAGCGATTACTCACCTACGGTCATCCGAATCGTCGAAAATCCACAGGGTTCGATTTTCTTAGGGTCAACGACGACTCTTGACTACCGTTCGTTGCTTGCGGCCAGCGACTCACTTCTCTAAAAATACCGCTCCGAAAGACCGCGTGCGCGAGGACGACGGAGCCTTCGGTTGGAAGAGGTCCCGCGCAATCGCGCTCCCCATCTCCATGTGATTCCCCTGCGATCCAGGAAGTCGACTCGGTCGCTCGATAAATTCCGTGAATCGCTGGGCCATTTAGTTGAAACCTTAGACTCGTTGCGCGCTTGCCGTTAATCTTCGAAATGCATTATTCTGTTGTCAGAATATTCCAGTCTTCTGATGACTACTGGATTTGCTACATAGTGAATTATTCAGAAGGGTTAAACTAGCATTTTTTAAGGATGATGTATATTTAGTTTCTTTCGAGCGGTGTGAAGGACATTTTAATAATAATGAATAACAGATATAAGCGATTTATAAATTCATACTTTGTTAATTATATTACCATACAAGCTGTAATAACACTCTCCTTTCATTAGTTTCTATAAACAATTTGTAGGTATTGCGTCTCAGGCTTACAATAAATATCTCTAGAGTCATTTTTCATCGTCTCGGCTGCCTTCTTTTTTTGGTTTGAAACTTCCCAGTCAATCTAGCCCTTAAATACTGAATAAGTAATTAGTAAATGATAGTCCGGCGGTTGCTTAGATTTGGTTTTTAACCGAAATATAAAATTCTTTACTACGAGTCGTATAATAAGAAATGCTATATTTCTAAAAAATAGATAGGTGCGTATATTTTCGTTCCTTTCAAACCTTCTATTCTTATCTTTAATTTACAAAGATTACTGTTACAACCCAATTTTTTGTATACCGCAATATTAATACTTACGTCTTAAATCTGCAGTAGTCACTTGACTTTTATTCGAAGAAACAACTATTTTTAGCCCTTTTATCGATGGTATAAGTATTTATTATAAGCTTAATATTGTACATACTCTGAGATCAACAAAGTCGTACCATCTACTAGTGGTAGCAACACTCACGTTATAAGTAAAACCAGTTCACCTATATTGTTATTTGTGTTAAGCTTAATATTGTACTTAACACAAATAACAATATAGGTGAACTGGTTTTACTTATAACGTGAGTGTTGCTACCGCTAGTAGATGGTACGACTTTGTTGATCTCAGAGTATGCGATAGCTTCTGGAATATGGCTGAAGAAATGTATGAAATCATCCGAAAGATTATAAAACTGATAAAGGAGAACGGTTACAGATACTTTAAGCACGTAACTCATTCAAATAAAAATATTTAGTAAACAGTATTAAATTCTACTACTTTTATTCTTTTCTTTCTAACTTTCATTATACAGATAAAAAATATGTAAAACAGAGTTGCCTTACTCTTAAGTATACTTATGGATTTTTGAATTCCGTTGATAATAGTTAATAATTCCAAAACATTCCAAAATTGATTTGAGGTTCGTCAGCATTATACAATAGCATTATGAATGTTAGTAGTATCAGAAAATGTTTTCCCAGCATACAAAAATGTTTTGTTACGAGAAAAATTCTTGACAGTTCCACGTGTTATTCGTACTGTAGTGCTTAAACGAGTCTCGCGACATCTCGCTCGCCATTCGATTAGCGAATATTTTCGGTATCGTAAACGCGCTACAGACTTTACGACGATTTTATACAGACAGCGTAGAACGAAAGACGTAGCCACGAAAACGCAAGTAACCTAACAATAGCGCCGCTCGTATTCTATATTTAGTTAGTTTTCGAACTGTTCGACGAAGCGGTACACGTGCTTGCGGGCACAAGTGTTTCAGCTTCCTGTACCCTGTCACGGTGGCTTCGTTTCCCTCAAATAATATAGTAATAATCCGTAAAGCCCAGTCGAGCACGTTTCAACAACAAGTCGATCGTAGACTCGAAGATTTCGCGACTGGAAATTAAATAAATTTCTTCGCTCTCTCTCTCTCTCTTGTCGGAAGCAATTTCACGTGGTTTTTATTGTTCCGTAGCATTAATATTTACTCTACTTAAAATTAATCCAAAGTACTACGCAGCGAACGTACTGCAGATTCTACTGGCCGTATGTGTGGAATTATTTATTATTACACGAAAGACGCCACATGTTCGCGGCTGCACTTTCGTTCGGAGGATTTGCATACAAACATCGAAATTTTATCAGAACGTATGTATTAAACAACCGCGATAGGTTTAATATGAGCATCTGCGGTTACCTCAGTTTCAGGTTTCAGTTTCAGTTTCCTCAGAAATTGAGTTTTTCGTTGTAGGTAATAGGTACCTACGACGTATTTTCAGTCTGACAACAGGCAAATCCTTTGTTTCTGTATTCTCGATAAAAGGAGACGTTGGCATCAACGATACAGTTTGGCAAGAAACCATTCGTTCTAAGATACCCACTATGTATTCAGAATTCGGGGTCTAGAATCTATAACACATTCGCCGCATGTTGTGAATGTGGTAGCCAATTCAGGGTTTGGCGGAAATCCCGTGCGCCCGTATCAGGAATAGCGGTGGGGGAACTCCACGCATGCGCGCGATGACACGGTGACGTCGAACCAATCCAAGCGCGATGACGCGGTGACGTCAAACCGATCAACGCCAAGAAACGAAACTTGACGGTGGCGCCGTTTCATTTCCCATCTGGACGGTGGCGCCGTTTCGTTTCCCATCTTCGTCTCCCAGCATCAGTGGTGGGTTTACTACGTTACATCGAATTTACTACGTGACACGCGTAAAATATGTAAATAATTGTATAAAATGTATTCAATGTCAAAAATTCAAATACAAATTATTAACCTCCACCTATTGCATTGAATTTTACTGCACACTATTTTAAATTACTTTAAAAAGAAAGATTGGAATGTAATTATAAAAATTATAGGTACTTTGAAATTTTTTAGTAAATTTCATATCTTTGGTGTGCAAAAGATACTCGAAATTTTACATATATCAACATGGATTCTGAAGAAATTGATAAAGCTTTAGCAATTTATTTCTGTGGATGTAACATTCCATTTAGTATTATTGAATCTGACCACTTCAGGAACATTGTTCATAAATTGAATCCAGCTCATAAAATTCCAACTCGAAAGACATTGTCGAATAATTTACTTAACGCAAAATTTTAAGATTACAAAAAATCAATAATCGGTGTGGAATCCGAAGATGCAGTTCTGTTTTTAGATGGTTGAAAAAATTTATCATCCAACAATAAGTATGTTGTTGCAATTCTGAATTTAATGAATACGATATGTATGTCCGTGCAGGTTATGGCGTTCCACAGTCTGCAACGGGTTTTTCTAACAATATGATTTTATACAGTAAAATACATCAACGTAATAAAGTTAAGCTATTTATTACGTCTTATTCTACACGTAGAGAATTCACTTTTCTACATCAGGTAAAATACGGACCCACCACTGCCCAGCATCGAAGGAAACCGCGTTACACAGTCTTTTTTAAAGCAGAATCTTAAATAAGAATTATTTGAAGTGAGAGGACAAGAAGTACGTAAATTTCGTTTTTAAATAAGGCATAAACGAAAAGGTAATGTAACAGAAAATGTACGACAAGTGATGGTAATTCGTTATTGAGGTAAAAATCCGTAGTTTAATAACGGCCAACACAACTAAAATTAAAAAATAATATTAGGTGTATGAATAAATTCTTTCCTTTTATTTTACCTTTTCGTTTCTGCCTTATTTAAAAACGAAATTTACGTACTTCTTGTCCTCTCACTTCAAATAATTCTTATTTAAGATTCTGCTTTAAGAAAAAAACTGTGTAACGCGGTTTCCTTCGATGCATGCCGACTTGCTTGTTCGTACGTTCGTAGTACAAGCGCAATCGCCTACCGCGGGAGCTCGAGCGGAAGGCGCGCGCTCTGATTGGTCGGGGTTTTTTGTTAATATCTCCTTAACGAAGCTTCGGACAATATTTTCGCTAAGGAAGAAGTTGTTTCAAATCACCCCCCGAGTCACCCCTTCCAAGGAACTCCGACATTTTTGGGACACCCTGTATGTTTACCTATACGGAACCAGTGGTATAAAAGTTTATTTAAAAGTTATTTCTTACAGTAAAAATGTTGACAACACATTTAGACACAATATTGGGCAAGAAATTTCTGAAACCTCAAAAAAGATAAAACAAGAAAAATCTTGTAAAACCAGGGGTGTAGTTAACCCTAAATGACAAAAAGATGAAGGAAAAGCTAAAGTAAAAATGCAATTATGTACGAAGGAACCTTGCATATTTTGTGATGAACTTTTCATTCATTCCAAGCCCAAGGAAAAGTGGATTCAATGCATTATCTGCCACGGGTGAGCTCATGAGATTTGCACAAATGTTGAGCAGGGCGACGAGACCTTTATTTGTGATTTTTGTGCTGTTTGGAATTGGTCACGCCGATGCGGCCAATCGGGCACGCGTTCGCTGCCGCGGGCAGCGGGCCCGTTCAGGGGCGTCCGTAGACTTTTTTCCAGGGGGGGGGGGCAACTTTGTGGTATCGGTAAAGAACTTTGGGGTGTCGATAAAGAAGAATATGCAATGAAAAAACAAAATTAATCTCTTTATTATGACAAACTTTATGGCTGGCATCTAGCTCTAGTGAAAATATAAAGATTCGTTTTCGAGTGTATATACTTAGGTCTATGTGACGTAATGTCGATCACTTTGTAAAAATAAGCGATTTTTACTCAAAAGCCAGGGGGGGCCCCTTTTGCCCCCCCCCCTCCGGACGGCCCTGGGCCCGTTTGAACGCGCTACCGATACCGGCTGCCGCGACTGGTCGATCGCGGTGATGGCATGGACGCGCCATCTCGGGTCAGCATCAGTGAACTAGATAAATTAAAATAAATTTATGTACAAATTAATATTTGTTAAAATATCTTTCTGTATGGTTTCTAAAATAATAGTAATAAAGGTTTTATAATTACATCATATTTCATGCGTTTTTTAATAGGTACCCGATATCACCCACACTTACAGGGTAAAACCGGGTACTTGCATATTTCCGAGAAATCTTTTTTCGTGTGAACCAAATAGCTATTTCAAAAAAGTACTCTCATTTTCTGAATCTGTAAGATCCAATTAAGATTTCCAGCGATGTCCAAAGTTTATTTTGCCGTCTGACTTTTTGGTAGCAGGAAAAATACATTAGGCACCCGGTTTTACCCCACTTTCCCCTACACCTTTATAGAGATTAGGATTATAATTATTAATAAATCGGCACTTCTTTATAACACATACGGAAAATGTTTTATATGTTAGTTATTTTCATTTCAAATATACGACATTTATGACACATTTATGACACATTTACGACACGTGTCGTGTATAAAAAATTCGCGTCTTTACCCACCTCTGGTACCGAGCGTCGACTGATGTGAGAAATTATTCTCAGTTGCGCACGACAAAACCAACGCTCGTGTGACTGCAGCCTCAACGTCCGTTATTACGTCAACGCTCGTGTGCACCGGGACCCGAGAGTGATCCGTGCACTAAACTCTAAATTCTAAAACCACCGCGGATCCTCGGCTACGTAGCTGCTAATCTCATTGCCGTCAGCCTCGGCTCGTAACATTTTTATACATTCGTATAAAACGATTAAGCAAGAAAAGTGGGATTCGTAGGAAATAATGGGAAAAGAAATTGAATGAAGTCGGTGATTCTAGAGTTGTGACATTTCATTGTACGTGTGAACGAAACTATGTGTACGAAATGGAGAAAATATTACATCCCTCCAGTTTCTCGATGAAATCGCCATATCACTACTTTTCCCAATCACTCGTACTTCGTGGCATTGTACGTTAAAGGACAAGTTTGATATAATGTGAGCGCGTGTGTACGTTTGTCCTCAGGAATAAAGCAAGAATGGCGATATATGTTACAAATACACCGACGGGTGTGCTATTCGAAGACGATACGCTCGAGGAGAATGTAGTAATGGAAACGCCGAAGGAGGTGCACGAGAGTCGCATCATTTGGGGGGCCGTGATTGTCTTCGCGTACCTTCATCTTGCAGCACTTTACGGAGTATACCTCGTCTTCACTTCCGCCAAATTGACAACATCTGTCTTCGGTGAGCGATATTAATATTTCGGCGGTAATTTTTGAAGAAATGTCGAAGTAGAAACTGAATAGCAGTGGAACGAATTCTAACGAAAGTGTCCTTGATCCGAGTAGTTTACGCTCGATTAATTACTTGTTCTAAAAAAATTGATAGTAAATCATCTAGATCTAGAATAGTGAAGCGCAAGATTATCCACCTGTTGTAGCGCGTACATTTTCGTGTTAGTGGCTTAAGGCGGGATCTTCTAGCTGCGACAGGTCGCAGCGACCGGTAGCGACCCCACTAGTGCAACGGAGAAACAGATGCATACTTCTTTCTGGCACTAGTGGGGTCGCTGCGACCGGCAGCGACCAGACGCAGGTAAGAGATCCCGCCTTTAAGGGGACCTTCCGGTCTAGAGCCCAAAAAAAAAGGTGATGTTTAGGAATTAATTAAAGGAAAACCACTATATACAATTTAATGGGACTTTTTGCATTCTATTAAGGATGTCTTAAGTTATAGAAATATATTTTTTGTTTTATAATTAATCATTGCAGACGGCCCTGGGGAGTCGTTAAAGTCAAGGCGTCAAACAATTGATCCAAATCGGTGGGACCTGTATCTCCAAAAGTTATTATCCGATTCGACTAAAACTTATTTTATTTTGAAGATTATACTTCTGGCTAGGGGGGGGGGACTAGAAAAAATTAAAAAAATTACATTTTTTTAAGAAAATAACGACACTTGAAGTTTGAAATCACTTTTCCCTGTACTTTTCGTCCTTTCAACGCGTTTGAAAATTATAGATTTTCAATTTTTTGTAATATTTCTAGTTCCCCCCCCCCCTAGCCAGAAGTATATTCTTCAAAATAAAAAAAGGTTCAGTCGAATCGGATAATAACTTTTGGAGATACAGGTCCCACCGTTTTGAGAACACTGTTTCGAGAAAAACGCGTTTAAAGGTTTACGTGAGTGCCGAGTGCCCGGTTGTTGCCCATGCATTTGCCGCTACTCAAATGCCTATAACTTCTGGAATTTTACGAATTCCAACAAATCCTTTTAAACACGTATTCCTAAAAGGTTGAACATTCGAAAAATGAAATAAAAAAAAAATCGACTTTTAGACCGGAAGGTCCCCTTAAGCGGCCTGTAGACTCTCAATATTATTGTGCAATATATTGCACAATGACCAGCGGCGCTGGCCGTGATGGACACACCGGTTCTCGTTAGATCACCGAAGTTAAGCATCACGGGGCGGGTACTAGGGAAAGATGGGTGACCGCCTTTTTCCCCCGGTACACCGCTCGCTGCTGGGACCCGAAGGAGAGAGAGGAGAGAGAAAAGATATAACGTATAGTTCATTGGGCAATATAAGCCAAAAAGCTTTGAAACGCCATCCTGTTTAAACAGGAAAAAACAATAAACATAAACATATTGCACAATATTTATGTTGGGTGCCCCTAGTTGGTCAATATCGCGCAGTCAGCGGACTACCATGTTTTCTTCCTGTGTCTCATCGCGGGGCATACTGGTACTTCTTCAGAGTAATTTCGTTTCCTACCCTATTGCTAGGGAAACATTCTTCAACCTGTGATAAGGACATCTTCTTTTGGTCATCGCGCGGACCACAAGATTAATTTTCGCCACGGCCACCACTCAAAACATCATTATAATTTATTTATACTGTATCGGAGGTTTATTGCCTGCCGAACATAGAGAGATTAGCTAGTAGAGGAGGAAAATGCCACATCTGGTTCCCAAAAATTAATCAGGCTGATCGGCCAGACCGTCTCCCCATGGTCGCGGTTTATGACAGTTTTGTCCTGCGAATTGGCGGTTGACGACGGGTACCTGCGCTGTCGTAGTCATCGTCCGCACTACCCACCGACAGAGCAATATACGGATTATCTCAGATTGAAGAATGTCACCATGTTTTTTATTGGCCTTTAGAAATTTGGGAAACAGATGTTGTCGAAACGTTCTTGGAAAAATAATAAATTATCGATCGTAAAGAACGAATGAATTTTTCGCCTGACTCTGAGCCCGCTTTTAACCGGACGCAATATAGTAATTAAAAAGTATTATCTACCATCATTGCGGAAGAAAAGGGGTAGTCCGCTGAGTGCCCGATCCGCCTGCGTCGCCCTCCCTTCAAATTAAAGACGGATCTCTTATCTCTCGAGTATAAACGCGCACTCGAATTTCAAAACAAAAGCACGCGTTGACGTACTTATTCCATGCGAGAGAAGGTGGGCCTCATCTTCGTGGCGCAAACAAGACTACCCCCGGTGCTTCTTATTCGAGCGGGTTTTCATCCAGTGAAAATCAGTAAATTGGCAAGCGCAATATCGCGAGAACCAGTTTAAATAAGGTGTATGTATACGTCATAAGTTATTGAATTTCTCTTGAAACGCACTATCAAGTGATCTCCACAAAAAAAAAAATAGTTCCATTTAAGAGACCGAACTTGACCATCGCATCTTTTAACATAATAATCGAAGAAAAAATTCGTCTGCGCTAATAAATTTGCCCCCTCGAACCATGCAATTGCATATAAACAATTATAAAACTTTGCGAAATGTAGTTATTTTTATAAGCAAATAGGAAAGTTTGAAAAAATAGAAAAATTCATAACGGGAACAGGACAATCGCGTGGAAAATATGCACCTAACAATTTCACCATGTTGGCTCGGGCCAACTCATTCATACACATAAATTCTACTTTCGGAGTGATTATGTTCCTAAACAGTGGCGGCCTCTACCAAGGCAACAAGTTTCATCGAAATGAACGTCTTTTTATTAGAGAATTTTAATTTCAAGTTGAGGAAAAGATGGTAGGTACTTAATAGTGTCAGAAAAGGTGGATCTATAGGGAGAAGGAGATTATACGATAATGAATCAGATGCGTATTCCTTGTTCCGCACGCCAACTTTCCAGAACTCCATGATATATATATATGTATATCCTTATATGTAGTTGATAAGAAAAATTGCAGAATTTTATGATCAAAGCTGTTATTAAATTCTTTTACGGTCAGATGTGCGAGGCGTATTGTTCTGAAGAATAATAAAATTTTTACCTAGACAACCCACAGAATGTAGGATGATCTTCACTTCATACAGTAAAAATCGTCGTATCCTTATCATTTAATACGTTACAACCCTACGAAAACATTTAAACGCTTTGCACGTGAGTAATCATAACAACCGCTGGTACTTGAGTTATAGTTGTTGATTCTAGAAACGAAGAGGGAAAACCTCATTTTAGGTCCAGGTGTGCATATTGTATACTCTTTTCTTCACGTTCTCTTTACTTGCAGCATACGCCCTGTACATATTAACTGGCTTCGGAATCACGGCTGGTGCTCACAGATTATGGGCACACAGAGCCTACAAAGCAAAGTGGCCGCTGCAGGTCCTACTGACAATCTGTAACACCGCAGCCTTCCAAGTAAGTGATTGGACTCGCCCGTAAAGAAATTTGTAACATGAAATTGCGATTACTTAGATGAAACTGCGAAATTTGACCCATTCTAACGAACAGTCATTATTCTTCCCTTATCAAACATTTCTAATCGGATCTACAATTTTTACGAGTGTATACGTATAATGATTTTGAGTTAAACTTATCACCTTCTCGATAGCATCGGAAATAATAAGTTATTTTGAATAATGTTAAGTAGGCAGTTCCAAAGGAATTGCCAGCAACTTGTTACCGTATGGTCAATAAATCGATTTGAAATGAACTCGAGCACTGCAGCTGAAATAAGGACGCGAATATTTCGAATATGCTTGAAAAGTATGTAAGTCGATCAGTACTAAAATTAAAAAGAAAAATGTCTACAATTCTTCAGATTGAATTAAA
The DNA here is from genome assembly GCA_963932275.1 of Andrena praecox. NCBI lineage: Eukaryota > Metazoa > Arthropoda > Insecta > Hymenoptera > Andrenidae > Andrena > Andrena praecox. Next base: position 9,986,379 of record OZ010729.1, read on the forward strand.
ATTGTTGGGTTGTTAACTCGCACAGTTCTCTAATGTGCACATTTAATGGGTATACTTACATTCCTGTATTAAGGATTACAGGCGTAGTAGCGATAATAAAATGTACGGGTCTTGTGAGGTTAGTCTTGTGCGCGTTACGCTCGGTCTGCCCTCTAGCGAGCGTCCTGACAAAAGACGCTCGCCCGCGTGGAGAACGTCGCGCTCGCAATGCGGTCGTTGCGAACCGCGCGATTCAAAAGTCTACGACTCAACAAAAATCGACACCGTAAATGTTCCCTTTACCTTCCACATTATTTATTTGTACTTTCTAAACGCTGTAAGTGTTTCTCCTAATGGCAGAAAGAAATTCTACGAAGTAACTCGTGCAAAGTTCAAGCGACACGTCAATCCAGAAGCATCCGCTAAATTATTGTAATGGATGAATTGTCTTGGATGTTTATATACAATAATATAATGTAATTAGAATGAAATGGCCATTATTTAATTGTTACTGAATGTTTTTCGGCAGCATCCTGTAATTCACTGGGCCAGGGATCATAGAGTTCATCATAAATATAGCGAGACAAATGCAGATCCTTACAACGCAAAGAGGGGATTCTTTTTTGCGCATGTCGGCTGGCTGATGTGTAGAAAACACCCGGAGGTCAAGGAGAAAGGCAAAACAGTCGATATTAGTGATCTGGAAAAAAACACTGTACTTGCGCTCCAGAAAAGGTAGGTTCGTGTTTTCACCACCTTTACGCGTATGTTAATTGTATAGCAAAAATATGCATTTCGTGGATTAAATCTCTGTTTTTTTTTATCGTCACGTAATAGACGTAGGCTTCTAGTTTCTAAATATTTTTGTCTCTTTGAATTCGGATTGACCATATGGTCTGGGCACTGTCAACGCGACAAGCACGATTTTGCTGCAGCGCACATTTTGACGAAGAGTAAGTAAGTAAGAGTAAGAGTTTAAAATCGATTAAAAATGCCTCGTGGAAAGAAAACTGATCCCCAATTGCGAAGTTTAATAGTTCGGTTACGTGATGACGAATGCTATACTTTTCAACAAATTGCTGAGCATATGAAGATGGATAAAAGCACAATTCGTCGCATTTATTGTCGTGAAAAGAATCCGTTGGTTGTGGAGAATCGAGGGCGACCAAGAAAAACTAACGAAAGATTAATATTACAAATTTTTGTCTTGATTTGGTAACAAAATTTCATTAAATTCGATAAATATTTTTAGAACGGACCGACTCCTAGTTCGAAAATCTATAGAGAACCCAAAGCTAACAGCCCCAGAAACCCGTGATAAAGTGTTAGTTGAAAATGTTGAAATTAGTGTCCGAACGGTTCAACGGAGACTAGCGGAGAAGGGACTAAATGGCCGGATTGCTGCTAAGAAGCCATTTTTATCCAACAAAAACATGCAAAAAAGGATGAATTTTGCGCATGAACATCTTGCATGGTCCGCTGCTGACTGGGAAAAGGTCTTATTTAGCGATGAGTCAAAATTTAATTTAATACACAGCGATGGAATTAGATTTGTACGGCGTTCGATTAATGAAAGGTTTAGTCCTCGTTATACCATTGGTACGGTTAAGCATGGAGGAGGTTGTATAATGGTGTGGGGGGCATTTAGTCTTTCGAGATTAGGTCCTATTCACCGAATAAACGGTATAATTGATCAGTATCAATATTGTAGTATTATAAAAAATGTGATGAAGCCACATGCTCGCCGGGTCATGCCTGCTGGATGGATATTCCAACAGGATAATGATCCAAAACACACGGCAAAGTCCGTCAAAAAATGGTTTTCCAACAGTAAAATAAGGGTAATGAAGGCCAGCGCAATCGCCAGACCTAAACCCCATTGAAAATTTGTGGGGTGCGATTAAGCGTAAGCTCAATGGGCAGAAGTTTAAAAAACGTGATGAGTTATTTGCGGCTGTCGAGAAAGCTTGGAATGACCTTCCTGTATTGCCCTTATTGAAAACTTGATACATTCGATGCCAAAAAGATGTGAGGCCGTCCTAAAAGCAAGAGGTGCCCCGACAAAATATTAGAATTTTTATTACTTTTCAAAAGTGGTAACTTTTTTGTCGGTCATAAAAATGTATAGCTTCTGTATAATGTTATATAAAATTTTGGTCTGTTAATTCATAAATACAACTTTAACTAAGTTTTACGCAGCATTTAATTCTCTTTCAGAACATGTATATTAAACATATACTACAGTTTTAAGCGGTTGTTAAAAATAATAAAAATAAATAAATCTGGAAAGTGGTAACTATTTTGTCCGCTACTGTATATGATCAAATGGAATAACTTTTTTGTTTTTCAATCGATTTGAATGAAACTTGGTATGTAATGGTTTTTGGGGTCGCTGAATCTGAATTTCGCATCGGAATTGTAAAATTCAATATGGCAGACTCAAAATGGCCGAACCAAATTGGCTGACAAATATTAAAATACTATCGGGATATAGAAAAATTGTATATAGGGGTTTTTGGGATCGCGGATAAAAAAAAAGCACTTGCGGTGGAATTTATGGATGAAGAATTCAGGTATAAAATTATTCGAAACTTTTTCGTAGGAAATAAAAAAACTAAAAAATTAAATCCCTAAACCCTTATTTTTCAGGGGTTGGGGGTGGCATTGAAAAAAGTAACTGCTGCAATCGAATTATAGACAAGAAAACTTCACAAATAAAAAAAGGTTTAGTAAAGAATTGACAAACTCACCCCTAAATTCTATTTTTTTAGGGGTTGGGGGTGTCAGATGAAAAAAATTACCCCCGGAATCGGTTCAGCGACTCAAACAACCCCTGTATATCAAATTTTGTGTGATTCACTTAATTATTCGATGGTACCAGTTTGGGCCCGAATAGTGAAAAGGACCGTGCCAGTTAACCGGTTAATATCTTTCTTAATCTGTTTACAGGTATTACTATATCCTTATGCCCCTGTTGTGTTTTGTTATGCCGACTGTTATACCAGTTCTATGCTGGAACGAGACGTGGTCGAATGCTTTCTTCGTTCCCACGATTCTACGATATGTTTGGACACTGAACGTCACGTGGTTGGTCAATTCAGCAGCCCATCTCTATGGCAACAAACCATATGACAAGTTAGTATCGCTTAAAATTATATTATTCAGCTTGCATGAAGTGTCTATCACACGCATTAACAATTTCTAAGTTATTTTTTTTTTAATATGCGTCGCGTATTAAAGCAGGGTTGCCAGGGATTACTTGCGGCGCAACATCTACAGGAGTGGTGGTAATGTGTGCGTGAACTGACGCCAGCGCCGAGGCGGCCAAGTGGCCCCAACGCGAAGCCAATCACGGCCAACCAGCGTTGCCCGGAAATAGATTGTCGACGCTGGTTGGCCGTGATTGGCTTCGCGTTGGGGCCACTTGGCCGCCTCGGCGCTGGCGTCAGTTCACGCACACATTACCACCACTCCTGTAGGTGTTGCGCCGCAAGTAATCCCTGGAAACCTTGTATTAAGGAGGAACACCACTGTGACGGCCGGAAATGTAAGCCATTTTTAAGAATTTTTTTTCAAGAATAATTTACAGTTTTCATAGAAAATTTTTATTATCTATCTTTTGTACGCTGTCTTAAGAGACTATACAAAAAAAATAAATAGAAAAACATACATAAATTTTAATATATTAATTAATCTTCTAGATCTTCCCACGCGAGCTGATCGAATGTGTAACTATGGAACAGCAGGTCCGAAATTAAATTTCATTTTTTTTTATAAACTATATGAGAGTAGTTTCCGTTGTGCGTACGGATTCTTTGATTGAAAACCAATTTTTTTAAATACGTTCGAAAAACTGTCCATCTTATTCGCGGATTTTCTTCTAAAGCGCACCATTTTTACAAAAATAATTTGATTAAGAAATCGGTACGCACAACGGAAACTACACTCATATAGTTTATAAAAAAAAAAATGAAATTTGATTTCGGATCTGCTGTCCAATAATTACACATTCGACCAGCTCGCATGGGGGGTCTAGAAGATTGATTAATATATTAAAATTTATGGATGTTCTTCTATTTTTTTTTTTTTTTTGTATAGTCTCTTAAGACAGCGTACTAAAGGTAGGTAATAAAAATTTTCTAGGAAAACTGTAAATTATTCCTGAAAAAATTCTTAAAAATGGCTTACTTTTTCGGCCGTCACAGTGGTGTTCCCCCTTAAAGTCAAGTAAGAAAATTCCAATTTATCCTTATTTAAGTACATAGTTTTCACACACAAATTTATAGGAAAATGGATTAGCACTGTCCAGGAAAATTAACAAAAAAATGTTATTTTCCATGTATTATTTAAAAGAATCAAGGTGTCTTGGCCTATACTCGACAGAAATATTGCTTACAACTTGTAGGTTTTTCTTCACTCCAAGTACTTTTAAGCAGCTGTAAATTTGCTACCTGATTAAATTATGTGCTTTCGAGCCTTTCCTGAAGATATGCCCATATAATTTTCAATTTGAAAATGGTACTAGGCAGTATTCAATTCCTTTTGGTGAGAACTTTACAACGGTGTGCAGGAATGGCGACATGCTCTGTGGCTGCAAACCACTCTATTAGACTCAATATTAACATTTGGGAAACGAAGTATTAGAGGGATCATCGATGCAAACGGATTCCAGCTTGGAAATTCGATTAATCGATTATTTTTCTCTCCTCAAATATATGTAGGGGAAGGGGGCATGATGGGATATCGTAAAAAAACGATAATAGAAAAATGCTAGACATTTCATGAAAGTACCAAAAGGAAATCATTGTCTTGTAACAGTTAGGCCGTTGATAGAAATGAGTGGGGCAGCACGGGTCTTTGGTTTAGAGCTGTGAAATCGTCCACATGCTGCGTGGATCTTATTGTGTGTACTAAAAAGATTTATAATAAATATATATTTAAAAACGGTAAGTCAATTATTTCTGTTACATTATAATCTCCATTCTATTTACTTTAATGTACATTATTAAAAATTGCAATATTTTTTTATTTCTTGTACAAATAAAAAATTGCAATAATGCAGTCTCTGGAAACGATGGTTTGACGCAAGATAGGGTCCTTGATACGGGGGAATGAGGGGGTGCCCCATCATACCCCGCATTAGGGTTGTTCATGTGAGGCTGAACAACGCCATCTTTCTCTATTATAATTTAAGTCGAATTTTCGCTACTTTCAATTCGGATTTGAAAATGGTAAGAACATGTAAGAAAAACCTAGACGAGGAAAATGGTCAAAAGAAGTTATGAAGAAATCTGTGGATGAAGTTTTAAGCAACAAAATGGGGTACAAGAAAGCGGCTCGAGAATATTGCCTTCCACAAACAGCATTGGAACGTTACGTCAAAAAATTGAAACAGGGAAATGAAGTGATCATGGGTTTACCATTAGGTCAAATTAAGAGTGGATTTTCGCAAACAGAAGAGGAACAACTTGTCGAATATTTAAAAGATATAGTCCCAGAACTCCTGTGCGAGGGTAGGAAGAAAATGATTTAGAAGAAATTCATATTTGCATCGATTGTGGAAATATTTAGGGGAACCGCCTTGCCCCGTTTTCGGTACCCCGTCATACCCCGTGGCAGGGGCAAAATGGTTTTCCATTACTTTTTTTTTAAAGTTTAATAACTTCAAATTTTTATTTAAATGTTGCCCAAACCATGTACCAAAAGTTAAAGTATAATTATATATTGCTTCATAAAAACTTAAGCAAAACGTATAATTATCCATTTTTTTGCATGTTTGCTTAGCTACCCTCTTCCCCCATACCAGAGACAACAGAAAAGTAACACTACTTTATAGAACTCCTCGCTGATTTCAGGTTCTTCAATCCCTCTGAGAATTTGGGTGTGTCCATCGTGGCAGGCGGAGAGGGCTGGCACAATTATCATCACGTGTTCCCGTGGGACTACAAGACGTCCGAGTTGGGCAACTACAGATTCAACGTAACGACAGCGTTCATTGACTTTTTCGCGAAGATCGGCTGGGCGTACGATCTGAAAGTGGTACCCAGAGACCTGGTGCAGAAGAGAGTGAAAAGAACTGGTGACGGCAGCCATGAAGTCTGGGGCTGGGGTGATGCAGATCAGACGCAAGAAGACAGGGACCAGTGGTGACGCATAGCCTTAAGGATGTATTGGAGCTATATTCAAAATGGTAGCAAGTTGATGACAATTTGTGAGATTGTTCTTTGTAGTCTTCCTGATGTGCTGTAAAATTTTTAAACGGATCCAGTATACGGTTGCTCGGTTATAACGATTTCAATTTTCACTGATTTTACATGTAGGTACTCTTATGGAAAGAGACGATCTTGACGGATAAAACAGCTGTAAAAAGCTCCTGATGTTGAAGAATTGCTTTTGTTTTCAATTTTTTTGTACATGTAGTTTATGAATAGATGAGAATATCTGCCAAGTTTCAATTGTTTGTACTACACCGTTTTAAAGAAATAAATTATATCTTGAGAAGAGTGTACTGTCGGCATGATATGACGAGGCGTTTTCGTCGCGTTATTTCGGAATTTTTATACAAAGAATCCATAAAAATGATTATTATTTAGTTTATTGCTACATGCTTATTGATATTTGAACTATCTTTACAAATTTTGTCGATAGAAAGAAATTAAAATCAAACGCAGTTGACTACTTTAAAGTAATGGTGGGAAAAAACAATGGGGCCACTGCGACCATGATTAGGCTTGTTCTTGTGATCTGAAACAAAAAATGTAGACATTCTTTATTTGTATGCCTTTGGCTATCGTCCCTACAAATCCGAAACTTGACATACTTTTGTCAATATCTCGAAAAGTTGAAATCGTACAAAAAAATGTTTCAGACAAAAGATACTCCATTTTTTATGCAAAGTGCAGTAATGCAATAAAAACGTAGGTTCCCGTTTAAAAAAAAATGAAGTTCACCTTGAAACAACCTTGAAAAGGACCTTGAATTAAAAAGCGCATATGACCTCCATACGTCCCCCGTCAAACAGAACGATTTTTGTCTAAAACATTTTTCTCTAAAATGCTTCGTTTTGAAGATATTAAGGTGTCTCAAGTTAAATGCCGTCGTTAAATGTGTTGAATATTTTTGACTACTCTACAAACCTGCAAAGTTGCATCAAAATAGGTGTGTACGGGTTCAATACCTATGTTCCTTTTAAATAATACAGTAGAAGAATATTATTATTACTATATGTCCCTGTTATATCTTATACACTACACCATCATTAATCTATGTGCATAGGCATGAGGAATGGGTGAGGTTCAGCAACAGGAGCTCTTAAAAAACATTAAAGCACTCCTTTTACAAATTACGTTTTGGCGAGCGAATGAAATTTGTGTTGCGTTAAATAAACCCGAATAGGGCAGCAAGGTTAAACGGCGAATGCGTTTTCGTTTTGTTCTGAGCCTCCTTTCTCTTCCGTTGAACGGAATACGTTCATAAGATGATCCTTAAATTGTAACTCTAACAGAAACATTTGTAAATCGCGGGTCTCGAGTGACTTATTTTTACCGGCGCTGAATTCTAATTCCTACCACGCGCAGCGTTACAATCTGTTTCGAGACTTCGCCGGTAACGTTGCATGTGACACTAAAATGGTATTGGAGTCCTGGAACCCCACAAACCGGTTACAAAAAAAATGCATTGGGTGATAGTAGGGTTTGTCAGTTTTTAAAAACCGGGCTTGAAAACCGGTTTTTATTTATAAATTTGTAAAATTCGAAAACCGGTTTTATATACTAAAATTAATATGCAGAAATTAATTAAATATTTCATTAAAAACCTTGACGTTTTGACTTGAAATCTCCTCGGACAGAAGCATATTGTAATAGGTAACAGTTTACTGTGAAACTAATCTTCAGGAGTTCATATTTTCTGATGAAAATACTAAATGGACTAAAGATTTATAATTTGGTACCACCTTTTGAAAGATGTATATTTTGTACGGATTTTAGTTATTTTATTATTTTCATTTGGTTTTGTATGCACTCTATTTTATTGTATTATATTTTTGTAGATGCATAGATATTAAATGAACTCAAAAATTGTACGCATTTGTATGGATTTTAGTTATTTTAATTTTTTTAATTTATTTGGTTTTGTATAGATATAGTATATTTTATTCTGTTATATTTTTGTAATTCCATAATATTAAGGAAACTGAAAATTTTTAAAACAAGTACAAATATTTGTTTACTATTTTAATTACATATTTTTGTGAAAATTCGAAAACCGGTTTTCTCAGAAGTCGGTTTTTGTATAAACCCTAGCTGATAGGTCTATCCCATACTTCATCTGTGCTATTACAAATTGGGAAGAACGAAACTACAGCTGCCATCTGCCAGCAAATCGTAGGTATTTGTAAAAACCTAGATGCCCGTTAAGAAACCAGAAACTTACTAAATGTACAAATTATTTCATGGACACCATTTGACATGTCATTAATTACAGCATCGATCAACATACATACATCTGTAGAGCAGGGTATAAAAATCGCTTTACGTTTCCAAAGAAACAGTCGACATTACCGACGTCATATAAAACATACTATAGCAACGAACTTACGTTTCCCTTGACTATAATACACTTTTAAGGTACAGATTGCATAACGAAACGCACGCTTCCCAAATGCAAATCACGTAAATATAATTTAAACATAATAAATATATGATTAACAGTTCTCACAGTCACTGCTTATAACATTGTAAATAAATGTACTCCATTTACACAGAATTACGTCCGCCCCGATCCAGATCAGAGAATCGCACTTACGCGAATAAGGCGAGAGAAGAGAATTATTATTACAGCGTTCATCACGCAAGTATTTTGTAAATAGGCCGTTCGAATACTGCCGCCACGCAGTGGCGTCGCGCGCGTGCGGGGCAGCAGGTAGGTTGCGCTCCTATTGGTCGATGCGTAAGTCGCTTGGCTGGATTGCACGCGCGCTCAGGTGCCGTACTGATCGCTTCGATGACGAGGCCGCCAGTTACTGTTCGTGCACGAATGCGACGAAACGCTCGGGCGTCTTGGCGGGTTTTCCCTCGGAGCTGCGCTCACGAGACCAGCTCGGGAACGAGAGAACGGAGGTGACGTTTTTATCGTAGATAAAGTGAACGTCCGAGTGAAGGCGAGAGGCACAGGGAGAGTGAAGGGGACTCGCGCTCGAGGCACAACCCAGTGGACAGGAAGCCTGCCGACTATCTGGGCCTGCATTTTAGTCCAGCTTTGGCCGCACCGATAAGCGGACGATTCGCAGGTGAGTGAGAGCTGCAAACGATGCGTCGGCGCGACTAAGCACGCGGTTCCTCCGTCTCGCTTTCTCCTTCGTCCGTCGCGGTGTCCACCATGGAAATCCCATGGAACTTGGCTGCGCTACCGTAGACGTAGCTTCTACGTGTTCCAATCGGCGCTCGCCCCCTGTCGAAAACATCCTTCGACCCTGAGTCCCCTCTGCAGGACAATCGGATTCGTCACTGTCGCGTAATAAATTCGACTGAGAACTCACGGGCCAGAGGCTGCCCCCGAGGTAGCGCGACAGTTACGTGCCGTCCGAAATGACCGACGAATATTTGACAGCGAACTGACAGGAATTCGATCACAGTGGCGCTCAACCCGAGACTTATTATCGATGCTGCCCTTTCCTGTCCGAATCCGGGACTATCTCGCTTTCGCGTTTCCACAGATGAAACGTTGCGCCGAGTATTTCCGGTACATTGAAATATTCAACGGATTTCGCTGACGTTCAGGAGCGCCCTTTCGTCGATCGCTCTTTTTTTTTTCTTCGTGTTTTATCGATTCGTTCTCTCTTGTGGCAGACGAGGTTTCTGTGGAATGAACGATAAGTAAGAGTCGGCAGAGCGGCGTCTTTAAGCATGTCCATCGACTTCCTAAGCATATATGTATATGTAGTGGAAGACCCTCGTTCGCGACCTTGATCGCCGAGCTCTCCTATAACAATACAGTGTTGGTGTCCCGTTGTACGAACGCCGCTCGGGGAGCAAGGCGGTCTCACATCGAAGCGCTATGCTATTCGGGTCGCTTTCCGTCTTTGCCCCATCTTCTCTCGCTCGTTCTCAGCAGAGATGGGCAAAAAATTATTTGAAATAAATATAAATATAATATATAAAAGTGAAACGTTGTCTGTTTGTTTGTCCTTCTTTCACGCCTAAACGGCTGAACGGATTTCAATGAAATTTTGAATATACATTAAATACGCCCTAGATTAGATTATAGGCTATTTATAAATATGCTATCTAAAATAATAAATAATAATAATAATTCCCGGGTGAAACCGGGTAACGGGTCAGCTAGCTTGAAATAAAAATTTGCGTAGGGTGAACCAACCAGTAATTGGCCGCATACCAGTGAATGACCATTGGGCAAAGAAATGTCAATAATAAATTTAAAAATTATTATATTTTTATAAATGGAGTGTACTGCCCTCTTTAGTTAAAATGTCCTATCTAGCATTTTGAAACAACCGAGAAAACTGAAGTTTTGTCATTTACTTTATACCGTCCTTATTTTCCTTTATTCAAATTAAAACATGTTGTCATTATTTCGTATCAACCTAATATATTTTTTTGTAATAGGTGTACCGGTAGGTAATGTATTATTAACGTACCAATTAATTAATTGTTTTAGATAGGATATTTTAACCATTTGGAAATAAGTTAGGTTAAATACATAAGACTGTTTATAAATCTTTACGAAGCACTTAGAGTTTTCTAACATTACTTAAAAGGTAAAAGACGTGTGCTACTTCAAATATTTCAACATATCCCAAAAAATGAAAAAATGCTAGATAGGCCAGTTTAACTAAGGAGGGCAGTGTAGTTGCACTCTTAATATCCCATATTTTTAGTTACGCGTATTAAGCAAACATTAGTAAGTACAATTCTTATTAAAAGTATGCGGTCATTTACTGGGCTTCTCATTCAACAATGCGGTCATTCACTGGTTGGTTTACCCTACGAAATTTTTATTTCAAATAATTTTTTGCCCATCTCTGGTTCTCAGTCCTCTCGCACTCGCCGCGGCGACTACGAACGAAGTAGCGGGGATAGAAATGCTCTCTTAACGGAACGGCGGTCCTGCTCTCTTAACGGGGCAACACTGTATTTCACTCGAGCAGCGCGCGTCGATAATTCCTGTCGCGCATTTTCCGTCTCCCATTCGCTGTCTTCGCGCCAATCCGTTGGTCCTCTATCAGCTGTGCCTCGGCACCTGTACACAGTGTGCCCTTTCTCCCGCTTTTCGAACGCTACGCCGACCAACACGTCTGCCTCGTTTGTCATCTTTAAGATGCAGACTGATACGTCCACCTCTTGAATTATCGTAAAGCGTTCGATGTAATACGTGTGCTCCGAATTCAATGGCTGCGTCCGGTGCACGTATAGAACGTACGAGAATTTGGAATCTAATGTGGATGGAGAATATATTTAAATTGGGAGTTCGTTTCTCTTTTCTTGTATATTTATTATTAGTTCTGCGTATTCGTCGAGGGTATGCCTCTGTTCAAAATTACTTCAACTTTAATGGAAGTTCCCTGTAGATTATACGTGTAATGCAGGTTAATAATATTCTTCCAAGGTAGAGGTGTTGTCAGTGACAATATAGGTACTAATATTGCGATAGTTTTGGATTTACCGGAACCCTCTTCTGCTCAATGTCTGTTGGGGTAAATTATTCTGCAGGTGCACTGAACTCGTATAATTAATCAATCACAGACACCATGGCATATTTGCCAGCTCTACTTTTTAAAATCACTGCTTCATTCGAACGCAGTTGATTACACAATTCTGATTTATTTTTTGAGAAATAATTGCCCTATTTGCGATTTAAAGTTTTTGTCGCTCTCCATGTTTTCTTCATAATTCCCTACTATGGGAGAAAGCAGTGGCGGATTTAACAGGGCGGCCGATGAGCCGTTGCCGCCTGGGGCCTCTGCCCAGGAGGCCCCCCTCGGGCCCCGTGCCCTGCAAAAAATTATGATTATATCAAAACACCATGTTTCTTTCTGTACTATTACACTTAGCCTGTTTTTATTAAACTACCTCTTTATTTCCCCGAAAAATGGGCCCCTGTCCAGAAGGCCCCTTGGGCCCCATTCTTAAAAAAAATACGATTTTATCCAAACTATATTTTTTTTCTGTATATACTACTACACTGAATCCGTGTTTAGTAAACTACCTCTTCATTTTCCCGAGAAATGGGCCCCTCAGAAGGTTTGCCACCTGGGCCTTTTTTCTTAAATCCGTCACTGGGACAAAGTGTGCGCAGTTCTTTGCAAATGAATCTGTATGTCCAGCAAATCGAATTCCAATACCACTGAAATCGGTGTATTTTGATAGAATGTTATATTTCTTGTTTCTTATTACGCACTGTCGCTTTGTTTTGTTTACGTAAGATTGTGGCACGGAAGGGTGGTACAACTTTACTGAATCGCGCTTTAGACGTTATTTGTTTATTTAATTTCCGGAAATTTAGCTCTGTGTTGTACAAAGGGGAAATGTATGATATGAGAAACAAGTATCGGATACAAGGATGTAGAGATTTTAGAGAAGTAAAAAGCAAGTCTTGCCATAATTAATGAGATTAACAGCCGTTTGAACACCTAATTTGAACGAATGAACAGATTTCGAGAAGAAGTCAATACAATCGCATATAACATTTATAAAATTACACATTCTATTAATGGAATCTGGAAACGAAAAATTAGTACTAGTTTCGTGTTCGACCAAGTGGAAACTTATGGAGTAAACGGGGACATGTATTGAAATTAATTCTAATACCAGAGAATAATCAGTAATTATTTATTATTTTCGATCTATACAAAAATTCGGTCGTTCTTCTCTCTTATTCTGCACGGTATTATAGCACGAACAGAAAAAACCAATCCGTGTTATACATGTACATATATACTGTTTGGTATTTTGTAGGCGATTCATTTGTTCTATTTGCATGAAACTCCCTCTTATCTTGTTTTATTAGAAACTCACAACTATTTGACTTTTCCATCATTTAAACCATTTTGCAACAATCGAAGCAAATGGTGACGGTGTGTTGTCAAGCAGAAAAATACGGTAACTATCTAGTTATTTTCCCACACAAATTATAGACTTTTGTGAGTCGCGATTGCTGCAAGCGTTGTCACGGTGGAAAGCAACCCCTCTGATGTTCACGAGTGCAGGCCTCGTATTCTTAAGGGGTAAAACCACTCTAGAGGCAGAAAGAAAGACCTAAATTTGACAATTTATTTTGGGAGTCTGACAAACGGAATAGAATTTCTTTTCAGAGGGTTTATTTAACACATATTGAAGTACGAAAAACAATTTTTTTTCATTGTCATTTTCATACAAAATGGCGGCGACAGAGCCCGTCGACGAAAACAGCTGTTTTGAAAACACCGCCACGGGAGGACGGATTTCTCGGCATGTATGAGTCCGAGAACAAAAAATAAAAAAAATTTATAATATATATACAATTGGCTTTGAAAGCACGTAGGGACTTTTTTTTAATCAATTTTTGTGGAAGTGGTGCACTTTTTAAGAAATGAATCGATTTTTTCCACTAAACAAGAGCATTGAATTGTTTATAAAAAAAAAGGTTTCACTCAATCAAAAAACGGCTACGTACTTCCAAAGCCAATTGTATATAGATTATAAATTTTTTGTATTTTTAAAATTCGTAAGTACAGCCCGTTTTCAGTAAACTAGGCAAAACTGTAAACTTTGATAGGCTGTATTTTTTAAACAAGTTTTGAACCAGTAAATTGATGACTTAAATCCCCTCTAGTTTCATGTGGACTACATACTATTTCGATTCCGTCAAAATCTCTGACATCGAGCGCAAAAAGTGATCGATTTGCCGTGGAATCACCGTACTAGATTGTGCCCTACATGTCACTTCTCGCTGGCTTGCGATCCCTCTCACTCACTTTTTGTTTTCTCCAAGGGTTGAAATGGTTCTAGAAATAACTGTTTCAAACTGTTATATAACGGTTATGAAGAATCGATATTCTGACTATCCCGAGTTTGGTTACGGTTCTAGAACCGTTATTTTTGGGGTTCTATATCGGTTCCGAAACGGTTCTGGACTCGGTTCTCGTATCGTCCTTACATTAACCTCTGACTGGTCACGTGCCTTAGAATCGCATGGTCGGTCACGTGGGGTTTGTCAGACCCTATATGAAAAACGCCTATGATCTACATTATTGTTATTATTTTTTTTTCCACTACAGCGGACACATAAACTCAGCTATACGAAAGTACAAAATTCGCATGATTGAAATAACAATGTTATGAACGCTTAAAGCTGGCTGGTGCCTATTAACCCCCACGTGCCCAGTCAAAGGTTAATTGAAATCGCTAGTATTGCTGTTGCAGATTATTCTCTATAAGCATGAGCATACATTTTACAAAAGCATTATGAAAAAAAAAAGGCAAATACTAAATAATTATACATTCCATTATTTTGTAACATGAAAATTGTTCTTTAATATAAGTGCTTTTCTTGAAACAGTAGAAAATAATCGGCAAAGGAAATTTTTCTTATATGTTAATTCTTTGAAAATGTAATATTATTCCTTTTTTACTTTCGACTGATACGCGGCATAAACATTGTATCGTTTGCTACGGTTTTCAGCGGCCGTTAAAAATATGAGAAAGAATGCGAATGTTATAAATATTGCGTTAAAAATAAATAAAACATCTATGAAGTGGCGACTATATTTGTGGTGTACGACCACTTATTGCTGTGATATTATGACTTTTTTTGGTATAGTAGCTACGTTTAAAAATTACTCTAGTATTTCAGTCAATTATATACCCAATTTGTTAAGTATATTTTTAAGTAGATATATCATTGACCCTGATTCTTATTATACTCTCGGATAATGGAAATATAAAATAAGTAATTCTTATAAAAGCATAAAATCTTTTCTTCTCTTAATGATTTACTACGTTTTTCGTGTTAAAAAAACACCTTCACTATTTCTTTACTGCAATTTGCAGCACTATTGCAACTTTAGACGACTTTGGGCTAGTTTTGACAACTGAGGAGTAGTTTTTAAAAAGGGCATATTTCCGTTTTTGACCTTGAAGCAAATTTTGATGGCATCGCCTTAATAATGTTAAACTTCATCCCCCAGCGACACGAAGCACCACAAAACAGGTTTAATTCCTTTTTAAAGAATTGAAGTGAAAATACGTGTTTCATACAAAAGGTCTTATTTCCAAGTTTGTCCGATGACATAGCGAAATAACTGTTTAGTCTGAAACAAAACGGACATATTTCCTATACTCATTTCTGAAATTGTTATGAATTCGAAAGAAAAGAAACTTAATTCCATAGAGTTACCCAAACATATACTAAATTAGTTTAAAAAGGTACCCACTCCTAGCGGCGACTGGGATGGCCGTGACTTGGCCGTACGTGCAAGAGTCCGACACTCCGACCGTCGTCAGCAGTCGGCAGACTCACTCGTACGCACGGCCGAGTCACGGCCAACCCAGCCGCCGCTCGGAGGCAAAGTTATATTGCGCGATCTGTATCTTTACAATAGAATGCGGCAAAACAAAGTAACCATAAACATTATATTATATTTTGCAAATAGCAGAAAAGATTGTGCAAGTTTTATTTAGGGTTCATTTCCAAATGGTTTCATACAAATGGGCTTATTTTTTATATTTTCCACCAAAACGGCTTATTTCCAAACGTTTTTTTTTTAAATAACTGTTACAACTATGTCGCTGAATTTAAAACATTACCGCTATCACATGGAAGAATAAACTGTACGTGTGCCTACTAATAAAAGAAACAAGGGTTTTTTTTTTTAATAAACGTAAGTACCGCAGTTTCTTGCGGTTATTAACATTTATTTCTATGTGGAAATGTGCCCTTTTGAAATATCACTCCTCAATTCGGTTTGCGAGACTCTTGTCAAAAACCTGGCACCTCTGGCCTCAGCTGCAGTCCCGGAGCCATGCGCCGTTGACATAGTCTAACAAGAGGGTGACCGGCATAATTTCAAAACTGGTTATTATAATAAAGTGTAAAAAAATTATACATATTCTACCTGCTTAGTACTACAGCGCTTTTATATTGATACGTTGTCCAATCGTTGTTGTTGTCTATATATAATCGCCGTTGCAGTGTCTTCAGTCTAGCTCTAGCTGCAACTCCCGCGACGATAGGTCGAATTCAGTGTCGCGGACTGCTCTAGGCAGTTTTCAATCTTCCGGAAATTTTTTTGAGTGTCGTATCTAGACACAAAAGTGTCGTCGTTGTGGACGTACCTTCCGCACCAGAGCTAAGTAACTAATCGTGGAAATAATAATTAAAAAGTAATTGTATATCAGCGCTGTCCAAGCTAAGGCTCCCGCGAGACCTTTGGGATTCTCCCACTCCCGTCCGCGTCGTCAGGGATACCGCGCCACGCTAAACTTTAGCGGCTGAAGAGGCTACTACTTACCTATGGCGCTACACATGACGTGTGATCGCGGAATATTGTGCGGAGACGGAGCGGTTTGGAAGGGGAAGCAGGCACGTGAAAGGCCCCACCGCTGGACAGCGCTGATGCATATGTGTGCTTTTTTTACGCACGATATATCTAGAGACGCGGCAGCGTCTCGACGCCAAGTACAGAAAAGACACCCTGTATATGTCGACTGTCGCTACCGCTATCATTTACTCGAGAAACGGCTAATCCAACCTAACCTGAAACTTATTTCATTAATATCTCATCACGCCTGCGATATTTTCTAAATTTAAAGGCATTTTTCTTATGTAAACCGCATATAAGCTTTCGAATAAGACCAAATTTCAATAAAATCTGTCCACGCATTACAGAGATATCATAATATCGTCTCATGGATCTGTCAGAAACGGTAAGATTTTTCTTCTGATTCTCCAAGGAATTTTTTCGTCAAACATAATACGTATACGCGTTACACGCACACCGATGAACAAACACATGTTTCGTTTCGTTCGTCGATTCGTCGACTCTCGGAATCATTCGGCAGGGATCGTCGTCCGTCATTGTCATATATATATACCTATGGATACTATTTTGAATTTTATAACCTACCAAGTGTCAAACCGTCATAACCTGCCAAGTGTCAAATAATGTAAGTGGTCCAAATTTGAAATGTCAGGAGCTTTTACACGAAATAGGAGACTGAATTATTGTCTCAATTAACAAGGTAAGTCGCCAAAATTTTTTTAATAGATTTCTTATGTAGAGGCGCAGACTTGGAAGTTGTCCGGGGAAGGTTCGACAAAGAAGTATCTTCTTTCGCATAAGTTTCTGGAAATTTGTACCATGCATGTACAAAATAATATATTGTAGTAAAAAATTGCATTGCAAGGGGACGCACAGGACTTCGATAAAAATGAAGGGGACGCACAGGCTTGGATAGTAGAATTGAAGGGGACGCACAGGCTTGGATGGATAGAAATGAAGAGAATGCACAGGCTTGGAGGTTGTCCGCAGAAGATTAGATAGATAGACAGAGCATCTTGTTTCGCACAAGTTTCTGGAAATTTGTCAAATAAGGTAAATCGACAAAACTTGTCAAATTAGCGTAGCGTTTAGAATTAAGATTAAGAATATTATGGCGTACCGCTTGCAATGTAGAGTCAGTCACATTAGTCAAGAAAGTACGTTGAAAATACATCTCCCTTGATACTTTCCAATCTTTTGTGAAAGATATTCATAATACTTTAATATATATATTAAATCCACAGTAGTTTCTACGCTATTCATTAATTTTAATAGTTTTCCATTAACAATATTTCAATTCACCAATAAATATACTAAACCAACACCAATAAAAATATTGAATCTCTTCATTCATTTTCGCTAAATTATTATTAGCATTTTTTAAATTTCCTCCAACAAGACTTTCTACCATATGTTCTCACTTCTTTCGGACACATTATGCAGTCGCTACGTTAAGTTGTATATAACTAAAATGTGGCTTTTATATTTATTTATTTATTTACAGATAATCAAAGCAGAAGATGATGCAGTGTGATCTACGTCAGACTATGTACGCACAAATTTTCAGGTAGAGTTTTGCATATCCAATAAATAATTAGTAAATGGGTCCTATTTCAGTTAACGATGCAGACGAATCGTAATTACGCATACTTAAGTCCTAAGAATATAAAATAATACGATCAAATCAAACGTAAATAGATTATTATTTATTTTATTTTGCTAAAAATATTATGTATCGTTCTCCGACTTTGTCAAATTATAATGACACTTGAGAAAACAGATTTATTAAAGTGTTTTAAGTTATAAGTTCTACGTTAAGTTGTAACTACAATAACTAAAATGTGGATTTTATATATTTACAGATAATCAAAGCAGAAGATGATGCAGTGTGATCTACGTCAGACTATGTACGCACAAATTTTCAGGTAGAGTTTTGCATATCCAATAAATAATTAGTAAATGGGTCCTATTTCAGTTAACGATGCAGACGAATCGTAATTACGCATACTTAAGTCCTAAGAATATAAAATAATACGATCAAATAAAACGTAAATAGATTATTATTTATTTTATTTTGCTAAAAATATTATGTATCGTTCTCCGACTTTGTCAAATTATAATGACACTTGAGAAAACAGATTTATTAAAGTGTTTTAAGTTATAAGTTCTACGTTAAGTTGTAACTACAATAACTAAAATGTGGATTTTATATATTTACAGATAATCGAAGCAGAAGATGATGCAGTGCGATCTACATCAGAGAATAAATTTTATTGGAACATACTATTGATTTTATTATATTAATTAAACGATTTTATTCAACTTCGATCCTGTGTTTCCTTCTTGTATGTTTGCTTTTATTATATTAATTAAACGATTTTATTCAGCTTCGATCCTCTGTTTCCTTCTTGTATGCTTGTTTTATATCTGAAAATTCTAATTTAAACCAATTCCACCAATCCAATCGTCTTGAAGCTTTGCAGGCGTGCGTAGTTTGGATGACAATTATATACAATTTAAAAAAGTAAAAAAAGTTACGCCAAGTACATAAATTATCTCTGTAAAAAGAAGTGAGATCCCCAGAAAAAACTTTCAAAAAGTAAAAAAAGTTACGCCAAGTACATGAATTATCTTTGTAAAAAGAAGTGAGATCCCCATAAAAAACTTTCAAAAAGTAAAAAAATTACGCCAAGTACATGAAACAAATAAATCACAAAAAATAAAAGATAATAATACAAATCACAAAAAAATAGAAGAAAATATATATCACAAAAAATAGAAGATAATAATATAAATCCCCCAAAAAATAGAAGAAAATATACAATATAAAAAAAGATGTGAAATCAAAATGAGCTGCAAGTACATAAAGGTGCTTTCCAACTGCCCTTAAGATGACACAACTACATAGACACAGCTAAAATGCTGTGTTCGTACATTCCATTACTCATATCGCGGACATTTTAATTATCCCATCAAAAAGAATTCCAATTAAAAACATTGTCGTAAATTAATTAATAGCTTTACAAAATTAATATACAAAATTGCGCCAATATACACATACTGAGGGTCGGAAAAAAAGAACAAAACTGAACACAATTTTCTCGCGAGCTTTAGAGCTACGCACTTGATGCGTTTAATTTAAGTAGGGAATACAATCTCGGGATATGGTATCCCGCGATCACGGCTGTTTTTTGGATTCCAAAAATCCCGGGATTTGATATAACTAATCCCGAGAATTTCCGGATTTTGTAAAAATGTGAATTACTTTATGAACACCTGAAAAATGTAAAAATAAACAGAATAAATAAACATAGTCATTTCTAATTAAATAATAATGATTTATTTAAATAATAATATTACGTCGCATGTAACTAGCTAAACTATATTTATTTTTACAATGATATTCTCACTTTCCGCTATTTCGAAATCGCGCGAGTTGCAAATCGCAACTTGTCTGAACACAAAGTCGAAACTTTGTAGATATGTAGTTTAGGTGCTTTGCTATAGGGTTTATACAAAAACCGACTTTTCAAAAAAACGGGTTTTCGAATTCCACTATTCCCCAAAAAGCCAGTTACACCGGTTTTCGGATTTTCACAAAAAAATAGAATTAAAATAGAAAATAAATATTTGTACTTGTTTTAAAAATTTTCAGTTTTTTAATATTAATGGAATCACAAAAATATAACAAAATAAAATATACTCTATCTATACAAAACCACATAAATAAATAGAATTAAAAGAACTAAAATCCGTAGAAAATATAAATTATAAATCTTTATTTCATTTTGTATTTTTCTTCCGAAAATATGAACTCATGAAGATTAGTTTAGTTTGATTTCAAATCAAAATGTTAAGGTTTTTAATTTACCCTCGGTTGTCACACCTACTTTTTCGAACGTCGTTGTCACACTGGGTCGATTTGACCCTGCCAATTTTCAATCAGTTGTTATGTAAAAACTATTTGTTAAATTAAGTCTCAAAAATTCTGAGATGAAGTTTGAACATTGTAGAATATATGCCCATCGTTGAAAGTTAACATTTAATGTGTCATCGTGCTTAAAACAAAATTTGAAGCAATAATAGTTCCGACAAAAAGTTTTTTGCTTAAAACATTGCAGGATCAATTTGACCTAGTGTGACAACCGAGGGTTAAATAATTAATACATTTTTACATATTATTTCTAGTATATAAAACCGGTTTTTTTAATTTTAAAAACCAAGTTTCGAATTTTACAAATTTATAAAAAAAAAACGGTTTTTAAAAACCGGCAAACTCTACTTTGCTATTTCTTCGTTCGCATTTCCAAAAATCTTCATAATGGTTTATTCTTCATTGTTCTACTGTTTTCATTGTTAAAAATGATTTTAGCTTATGTTTCAGACTAATGATAGAAAGTACGTTTGTTTACTTCAAATAACGATTTAGAATTTTAACACATAATAAATCATTTTAATTACTGAAATTTTCTATCACCCAATCCCGGGATTAGTTCCGGAATCCCGAGATAGTCGGTAGTAAATAATGAGCGGGATTGTATTCCCTAAGTTCAAGACATAGTTTTACATGCTGCCCACTACTTACAATTAGCTGTGTGTAAAATTTCAATCAAAACGAAACCTCGCGAACTCTCCGTGCCAATTGATTATAATTCCATGTCGCGATATATCATGATCAGTTAAGCGTCACGTGCATTTATTGCGCCGCCACGACTATAAAAAGTAAAGAAATTAACGGTTTAGTACTCCAAGGCTCAGTACTGAAAATTGATTGGAACACAATAAACGATGATCAAAACATGGCTAGGTAAAGATCGATACGTTCAATTGCACGGTTCTGTCAACGTAACCAGATTTAGAAATGATGTAAATTATTCTCAACGTCATCCCTGTCTTCTTCCTCGCCACCATATTCGCAAACTAAAAATAAAATCTTACAAAACCAGATTTCAACGAGATCCTGTTCCTCGGGTATTTGACTCCTGCTATTTTTGTTGTTAAGGTTTTGCGGTGGAGGGATGTTATAAAAACTCATGAAACCAGCGCAGGACTCGATAAGAAAAATGCAGATATTTTTCAAAGCTTCCTTGCAAATTTGAGTTTTGATATGATTTAGAGCAAATGAAACCTTTTCAATGTATGCTGGAATTCAGTTTTTACATATAGGTAGAGTAAAAAAATAAAAGAATGTATTTCAGTTCTTCCATTCAGACTCGATGACAATTTCACAAAAGGACGAGGTGGAATTTGCCATTCATTTTTACAATATTTATTCTAATGGAAAATCATATTATAGGGACGATTTTACAGCCATTTGAGCTAGATTTGAGACCCCTACCTGCTGTACAGGATTTATTGGATTAGGTTCTAGTATTGGGAATTTAGTTTTCAGGGTTTGAAGCGAACTGAATCGTTTTGTTTCATAAGGTTTTCCATATAATGTTTATTCAACTGGCAGAGTGGAGTTTATTCAACTGGCGCATATTGACTCCATTGTTGTAAAGTCTTCTTATTGTTACGAAATTTGTCTACATAAATTCGAATGAGTACTTTTTCAATGAAATCGACCAAAAAATGTAAGGGTCGATGAGCGTAAATGAACTACAGAAGTTTAAGAGCTTTTGACCAGGCACTTTTATAACAAATTGCTTTCAAAAATTTGTATTTGCATAAGACTTGAATTTTCCGGGGCCCATCACTCTGAGAACTGAAAAAGTGTTATTTTTTACACTTTTAATAAAGCTTTCTATCGACATATTAAAAGTACATATATGTTTTCAAGAACCTTTATAACAACTTTTATAAACAAATTTTACTAAATATAATACTCTCAATTTAACTTTGCCCTCTCGAATTCGCTATAATGTCCCTGGAGTGTATTTGGCATGTACGGATTTTTAAAAGTGTTAATTGTTGAAAAATGCCAACCTTTTGAAGAAGAAAAGTATGAGGGAAAGAAACAGCTTGTAAAGATAGAGAATGCGGTTATGAATATAGAAGCAAAATTTGAAATCGATCGGATAAGTAGTTTCTGAGTACTTACGTAGCCGCAGGTGCATGCTTGAAAAATCGATTTCTAGAAAAACGGCCATGCGACGTGTTCGACTGCTGTAGCACTTTCCACCATCAAGATTACAATTTTTCCCCGGACACGGGGTAACATTGGCACATCTTATAATATATATATAAAGCAGAAAGTTTATGTGTTTGTGTGTTTGTCTGTCGCCTAAAAACTTTCGAACGGTAAACTCTGGGGTCACGAAATGTGTCCCAGCTCATTATGGCTAGCTAACCCAGGTGAATGTGACTATTTTCACTTATAAAATGTTAAACTATAGAAAAATGCAAAAAAAATCGTTTCTTTGAAATTGTTGAAGTAATATACAGCTGTGAACATTAAAATAGCAGTACTTTAGGGTAAATAATTAAAATCGCCTTTCTCAATAACACAATAACAAAACTTTCACCGTGAGCACGTGTGTTGATTACTCAAAGGTTAAGTAAAATTATTATAACAATAAGAGCGAATCCCACTTACGCCCAAATCGCCCGTGATTTGCATTAAGCTAGGTTTTCCTGTACGCGACTAAACGCAATGTCAAGAATTTCAAAGTCGATTTTCTCGAAATTGCAGCGCGATATGAAAAAAAGTTAGTCTTCCTTTTTTACTTATAACAAGCAATTTAGTCGAGAAAAAGAAATAAAATTTTTTGATATTGCGCTTTATTTTCGAGAAAATCGAGTTTGAAATTCTTCACGATGCGTCCTGTCGCGCACGGGAAAACCCAGCTTAATAAAAATCACCCTACGTACTTTCAAAGCCAATTGTATATAGATTATAAATTTTTTTTATTTTTTGTTCCCGGACTCATACATGCCGAGAAATCCGTCCTCCCGTGGCGGTGTTTTCAAAAAAGCTGTTTTCGACGACGGGCTCTGTTGCCGCCATTTTGTATGAACATGACAATAAAAAAAATTGTTTTTCGTACTTCAATATGTGTTAAATAAACCCTCTGAAAAGAAATTCTATTCCGTTTGTCATACTCCCAAAATAAATTGTCAAATTTAGGTCTTTTTTTCTGCCTCTAGAGTGGTTTTACCGCTTAAAGATATCTTAACGATATTATCGATAAATCGAATTATGGCGACTGAAGGTCGTGCATCACTGCAATCTGAAGCCGCGACTCCTGGCGATTGTTCGGTCGCGCGTGACTATAAAATATGTCGAATATGTATATACGTGCCAAGGACGATTTATTTAGCAACATGAATGAATCGGACTGAGCATTTCATTCACGAAATTCGTCGAACGATTTCACAGACATTCTTGTGTAATTAAAAAATGTAGTGTTATATTTTCTTGCGTCGTAATAAAAAACATTAAATGCTCCTTTTAGTTAGTATCCAATATTTATGTTTTGGTTTAAGACAACAACTGGTTTCTAATGCCATATGGGCAAAATGTAACTGTGAATGGAGATAATATAAAAAAAATGATTTAAGACGCCTGGCACGCTGATCTATTAACCGCAGAGCAACTATTTCTTCAACGTCCATTCTAATAGTAGTAAATATTACACAAAAAAACTTTTTTTAAATCTAATCAAGCATTGGAAAAAATATATGCAAATAAAACTATTCTGAACATAAAATATAATATGATATTACCCCAAAATACATATATTAACAAACTATTGACAATACTTATTAAATATGGATCTTCACCACGAAAACAGCGAAAAGAATCTTATCTTACTTACATAATTAAATGTTTTTTATTTGTCAACTCTTTTTAACAAATAAACACGCAAAAAGCATAATTTGTCTAAACTTTGATCTTCTAATTGCGATCCAATTTTTGTACAAAATAATCCAGCCGCAGAAAAGGCTCTCTCAGATTCTACAGTTGTTGGTCGGGTAGTCATTAGGAAATCATATGCCATGTGTATGTATATATGAGGCAGTGAGAGAAACAACGGAGTAACCCACATCTCGGTAAACGGAGAAATAGGCGATCTAAAAAGTAGCGTTTCAACAACATTTTATTTTGCAGGCGTTGTTACCAGTACAGTCATAGTTTGTAGCTTCTGATAATTATTGGAAATGCTTCCTAACGAAGACCTAATTAATTTTCCGTTTAATTTTAATAAGTAATTATTTTATGTGGGTTAGTCCGTTGTTGCATTGCGCTGCTTGACATCTTTATAGAATAGTCCATTATAAAATCTGTTTTTATGTCGGGATAGGCAATTGAAATTTAGACTTGCTGAAGAACTTTATTAACATTTATTTATATTATTAATATTTTCAATATTTATAAAAGTTTATGAAATAAAATGTTAGTATTATTAAACATCATCTTCGTCGGCAGAGGAATCTAGTGCGGGTATAGTGTCAACTTGGGTTGAATTACTTGTTTTTAAATTTTTATAATAATCATGGTAAATGGGTGGTATTTATTTAAGCAAAACTAGCAAGTCTTTTTTGTATAATCCATTAATATTATTTCCATTAGGATAGAGCAAATCTAATTTTGTAATCAATGTGGAAGTTCTTTTCTTAATATCAGTTTCATTAAATGGTAATCCCGTGCTGTTCGAATATTTATAATAAATTTTAAACGGCTCATCATTTTTAAAATGCAACCATTGAATTTATAACCACTTCACTTTTGATTTATCTAGAGCAATTTTCTGTTAGTAATATTCATTTCCAGTGTTTTAGTTGAAAATATATTATTTTTATTCATGGAAATTATTTTAAATGTTTTTTTTTCGAGCTGCCATAATCACTTCATTCCAGTTTTCTGGAATAAAGATATTTGAAAATAAGTTCTTTTCTTTTTCTACTAAAACCAAAATCCTGGTCATCGGTAAATAAGAATGACCACGAACTAAAACAATTTCATTTACCATGCAATCAGAATTATGAATAATATATTGACACAACGTGAACAGTTTTATATTTCGGTTTTGACCTCCACATTGATCTGAATACATTATAAGTTTAGAGTTCAGAGGTTGTATCAAATTTTTTTATGAAGTATAATAGGCACGAGTCTTAAAAAACTCAATTTCGCAGAAAATGTGGATTTGTCCGTTGTTGCTCTCACTGCCTCATGTATATGCCCCTTACTTTATCTTCTTGAAAATACGTCAATTCTTTTTTGATGACTTGATTCAGATTTTTAATTTTCTTTTGGATCACAGTTCGTTCTTCATGAGATATTTCGGTTTTCGTATTTATTAGTAATTGAAGTTTTTCTTTCATACGTGCTATATTGTTATACGTAATTTATCGAATTACCGGTTTACCGGTATTACAATGCCTAATCACTCCGCTGCCGGTTAGACCACCCATTACGAAACGCCCTGTATGTTTGCTTACTTCCACTCCTGCTTTACCGGAAAAAGTTTGGTCGAAGTCAATTAGTGATCCTCTAGGTAGTGATCGGAAAATGTGTCCGCCATGTTGGCCTAAACCGGAAGTCATAAATCGGCGGGCAAATTTTAAAAGAATACTGCTCTCCTTAGAATCTCCTATCTACCATTTTGAAACACAATTAAATACAAGTTTTTGTAATAGGTGTACCAGTAGGTAATGTATCATGTTTCTAGATCTCTACGGAGCACGTAGGGTTTTCTAACTTTACTTAAAAGGTTAGCAACAGTTCGCACGTTCAAAAATGACATGCCTCAGTATTAACCCTTCGGTGGGCGCGCTCTTCAGACTTGCATGAGTGGGCGCGTTGCGGCATTTACACCGCAATCGGAGTTCTCGTTGTTTTACTTCTAAATTTAGACAATTTTAGGTCTCACAGAAGAAAATCGAAATTACATTAGTTGCTTAATAAACACCTATATCTTATTTTTCTGTCCTCTAAAAAAAAAAAAAAAAAAAAAAAAAAAAAAAAAATTCCAAGTACGTAGCATGATGCAAAAATGTCCACTGGAAGAATCCTGAATTGGACATGGATCCAGTTTGAACACTACATATGGTACAATACGAAATGTAAAATTTGCGGCTAACTGCCGCGGGCGCGCCCACCGAAGGGTTAAATGAAGTTTGTTGCTGATCCCACTTTTTGCTCAATGTTGTGGAATCCAATTGGTAGATGTTATTGCGAGCAGTATCTCTTTCTTTTTCTACTTATTTACTTGCTCTCTCTACTTCCGGTTTAGGTGAGCAATGGCGTCCACCAATAGAAAACGCGGAACACATTTTCCGATCACTACCTAGAGGATCACTAAAGTCAATGACCCTACCAGGACCTCTTGCTGTCAGTTTATATTACACCTCGCGGTTGCAGCGACTAGATAAGCGAGTTTCCACACTACAATAATTTATTAAGCCCTGCCCTTAAATGAACCCACATCAGTAAACTAATGCCCGCGGTTCGGTCTGAAAATGCTGCGGGTTGCCCCACACTAAATGCCCAATCTGTCGTGATATAGGGGGTCACGTGCTGATAATTTGGGTCATGCATTTTCGGCCATGCACGTTTACCGCCTTTACATCGACCGGAACCTCGCCTCTTTATCAGCTGCTACGCTCAAAGCACGTCAAGCCCCGGCCGGTGTAGCTTTAATTAACGAATTTCATCGTGACACCGTGTTAGCATAGCTCGCAGCCACGTGTCCCGCGTCACTGCACGAAGTTAGCGCCCGAGTCGAGTTGGCGATCACTTTACTTTTGGGCAACCCGACATTTCTTGCCGGACGGCCTAACTTTATCTCGCTTTGCTCTTCTTCTGCTTTTCTTCTGCACCTTGACAATTTGATTCTCACTGCGCTCACAGTAAGGCGAGGCGAGGCGTAGTGTGGATAGGTATAATATTTTTGAGAAACTTGGAACACGCGAACTCGGATAATATTGGAAACTTTCGGTAGAGGGAAAATGGAGGTGATGTGCACGGAGTGCAAGTATTTCGTGGACACCAGCCGCACTCACACAGTGAAAGAGCAGGCCAAAGTTAGGGGAGCGCCTACAGGCGAATTTACACGGTTCACTTTGGTTGTCCTTTTCACTGTGTGAGTATAGTGCCTATACGAGCTGTAGTGACTTAGGTGTGAAGTCACTCAGCGGGGTCTTACCCGACACCCTGCTGGGTACTGGCCGCTAAATGTGCCCCCTTACTACCTCTTGCAGGACTGTATTTAGAGAAGACCAGGACAAAACCGGGGCCCTGAGGCCCTAAGACCAGGGCAAAACCGGGGCCCTAAGGCCCTAAGATCAGGACAAAACCGGGGCCATAAGGCCCTAAGACCAGGATAAAACCGGGGCCCTAAAGCCCTAAGACCAGGACAAAATCGGGGCCCCAAGGCCCTGAGATCAGGACAAAACCGGGGCCCTAAGGCCCTAAGACCAGGACAAAACCGGGGCCCTAGGGCCCTAAGATCAGGACAAAACCGGGACCCTAACGCCTTAAGGCCCCGGTTTTATCCTGGTCTTCTCTAAATACAGTCCTGCAAGAGGTAGTAGGAGGCACGTTTAGCGGCCAGTACCCAACAGGGTGTCGGGAAAGACCCCGCTGAGTGACTTCACACCTAAGTCACTATAGCTCGTATAGGCACTATACGGTTGGTGTCCGAGAACTGCTTGCTCTCCGTGTACGGTTAGATAGATGTGAGTGGTAGAAGTTGCGCGAGAGCCTGCCTTGAAGGTGCGAATCCACGATGTGGTTTTACATGGAGACTTTTCTATCGCGAGACAAAAATCTCAGCAACAACTAAATGTAAATTATGGAAATAGTCTAATATCTTGAAAATTGTCTCGTGATAGTCTAATTTCATGAGACTGGACACCTGGGAACCTCTCCTTGTCAGTCCTCCTCAAGCGCCGCGACAGAAAATAGAGGCAAACCGAATAGATTACCCGATTCGAAAATTGATATAGTGCTTCTCGGAGATATTACGACTACGGCCCGTTACGCACTGCCGACCAGTCGCCGGCAACTTGGTCACCGAGAGACCAGAAATTAGACAACCGAACGAAGCAGCCAGACCGGGCGACTCCGATACCTATCAGTTTCGTAGGGACCACCCAAGCAGAATGGACGTCGAGGAGATTGTTCTAATTGTGAAGTGCATTGAAAAAAAATAAAAAAAAAGAATAGGCAATATTCGGTGCATTCTTTATTGTAAGGACGCCGTAAGAAAGGAATGTTTACTGCCTTTCTCATCCCCAAATAAATGCACCACTTCCTCTTATTGTTTTTTTAATGTCACGATTGGAGTATTCGTTATATGACAAGTCGCAAATCACCTTCTGAGATTCAATTTGCAAAATAAATTTTTGTGCATCGAAACTCATTTCGTTGCTTGCACGTGTCTGGTCGCCAACAAAGTCGCTTGTCGTGTGACCGCGTGCATTGGAGTCAAGGCACCTCGTTGGTCGCCCGCGTGTCGCTCCTGTTTACATGGTTGCCGACGACTCGCTGGTCGCCGCGACCAACTGCGCACGAACTCATATGTCCCCGTGTACCTCGTGGTCGTCGGCAACCTGGTCGCAAGTGTGTAACGGGCCTAAGCCCCACTGGTGCATGGGAGAAGCACGCATCTGTTTCTCTCTTGCACTAGTGGGACTCTAGCCGGTCACTGCGACCTGTTGCAGCTAGGAGATCCCGCCTTTAGGGGACACGCACTCAAGTGGTGTGCAATGAGGCTACAAGCCGCCAAATATGTATTTTGCTAGTTGTTACAGAGCTGTAGTTATTTGGTTACATATACGTACTTACTGATCTCAAACAACTAATACCCAAAAAGTACACTGAATACGTTCCTAGGTATTTGGTATGGTACCTGTATCTCGGGGAGGCAATATACTCGCCGGCAGTGTTGCCACGCGTAGGGAATTAATGGCGGCGTAGGGAAGACGTGACGTAGTACGGAGTAGTAGAAGGGGAACACCCGCAGCATAACGGTATACGATAAATTCTCGTTATAAGCACCACACTCGGCGCTGGCGGTGAACAGGTGCAACGCACGGCGTCGAACGATTCCGAGCCGCCGATGCATGCTTTCTCTCTTTAGTAGCCAATGGTAACGCTCGCTGTCGGGTTCTCTCACTCTCGACCGAAAGATTCCAAGAAGCGGTGGGGATAGCGACCGCGCATACAACGCATAGTCGAAATACGCTTATGACGAGAAGTTACTGTGTGTCGGTAACGCAGTGACGTACCACAATTCACGCATGGCGTGCACAATGCGTATTAGTGTACATATGTAGGTCTATGTGACGTCATGTCTTGCCTACGCGCAGGGAATTGCCTGGCAGCTCTGCTCGCCGATACCGAGCCAGTTTCACTTTGCGGGACAGAACTGTATTTCTTCCTACCGGGCGACAGTCACTAGAGTAGACGGTCTTTAATTAATTGGATCACAACGTTTGTCGTTGCCTTCGCGTCTCACGTTCACATTTGCCGTTGCCTTTGTCTTACATTCGCATTTGCATTTGGTCTGTTTCGGTTGCATTTCGCTGCGAGCGGTTCGCGTGTCGCTCTCCAACTGTCTGTATCAGATTCTACGACAGATGTACTATATACCTGTTTTCTCCGTTAGTTATTTAAGCGGGCTCTATCGAATATAGTGAGCGTACGAAACCGTCAGCGTTCGATCCCTGTTACTGCTTGCGACAACGATTTCATAATTCAGGTCACGCATATCTCGGAGCCCCTTATTATACACGCCATATCGACTATTGTTTCAATGACTATTTCCCGACTGGCGTTCTCCAACGAATCGACACTGTTACTGACACGAATCGATACCTCTTAAATAATTCCACCATAGTGTTGCTACGCTGTGCGTCTCCTGCAGTACTTTTAGAGAAAATTCCCAATAGTGAAATATATTCGGCTAGTTCAATTAGGGTAAATCATAATTCGGTTAAGAAGTTTTGTTTACTCTAAATTACGACAGATTTCTTAAACTTTTTAGACCCTCAGCCATGATTATTCATTTCAGAACAAGTTATTTAACAACACGATACAATCACAAAGGGTTTAGAGTTTGGTTTTACAATCGCAAATCGATAACAATGTTCTAACTTTGGATGCGAGGCACCAGTAGGCCATGATGTTATACATATGTAGTGCTCGCAACAATACTATGTATGTACCTATGTCCTGTATGGCTTGGTTTGATGATTATATTTTTGTGTCATTTTGTTGTTAAATCAAAATTTTCCACACATTTCTTTTATAAATTGTATATTCTACCACTATGTGGTGTACTATATTAATACTATTAATATTTTGCGATATTACAGTGGGTGATGAAATCATTAGAGCCACCAGCATAAATTGACGATCTTACATTAAAATAATTAATTTTTAAATGAAAGCCTAGTTACACTGAATTCTTATTTCTTTTATCCTTCGTTATCCCCCGTTTCATTAAGAGAACATTTCTATCGCCGCTACTTCTTTTGTAGTCCCCGCGGCGAGTGCGAGGCACTGAGAGGCGCTAGCGATAAGCCATAAATTTCGTTGGAGATAGCGACGGCATCCTATTACTAAAAGAAGACGACAAAGATGAAAGGCGAGCCGAATAGCATACCGTTTCGTTAAGAGACCGCCTCGCCCCCCGGGCGGTGTACTTACAACGAGACACCACTGTATCAGGTTTCAAAGCAAATACTCGAGGTGTCAATACAGAGCTGCCCGGCTCAGGACTCGCTTTCGGTCTCGACCAGGCCAGCCCTTGAGCGCTTATTTCCACTTGCGACCGCCAGCTGCGCGCGACACCGAATTTGCTCAGTATTATAATGGACGTTGAAGAGTCACGTTGAAGAGTCGCGATGATTCGCGGCTTGGCATTGCAGTGGCGCGCGAACGTCAGCCGCAGCCGCGCTTATCGGGATTAAACCATATACAACAAAGGATTTTGTAGCCGCGCGACAGTCAGTCACGCGCGGTAGTCGCAAATGGAAATAATGCAGCGATGTTCCGATCCAAGTAAATACGAGTACATGTTGGCTGTACTTCCGAAAACCGGTCAAACCCAATTTGACTGAAATTCTGCAAATAACTTCATTTTACCTAAAAACAATGTTTGCGAGAAGCGTTTTCCGCGACTCGAAAGTTAAGGTCCAAATTTTGCGAAAAATGTATTTTACCATTTTAGTGTCACTCCCTGCAATTTTGAAAACTTCCATCTTTCGATTCGACGGAAATTCAGAAAATAGGTTTCTTTTACTCAAAAACAATATTTGCGGGAAAGATTTCCACTTTGGTCACCACTTTTCAACTTGTTCCGGATATTAGTATTGGTTGGGGCTAGATCAGGGCGGGGGGCGCGCGCCCGCTTGCGGGCGCGTAAAGCATGGTAGCGAACTGATGTGAGTTCGGTATTTATTTGTTTTAATAGTTTTGACCATTATACAGTATACTATATTGCGTCGGTAAGGTAGGGAATGACATCGAAATGATAAAAAAAATATAAATTCTCAACTTTGGAGTCGCAAAAAATCCTTCTCGTAAACATCGTCTTTATGCAAAATAAAACTATCTTCAAAATTATAGCTAAATCGGGTTTGACCGGTTTTCGGAAATTTCGCCCATTGATACATGCTTCATGAAACTTGCATCTTGCTCACGCGCCTACTGTCGTTTGCAAAGAAGAAAGCGTGCGGACGCTGCGCGGCGCAAGGGAGCTACCTCGCTCGCGCCGTCCCACTCTCTCCCGCGGAGCTCCGCAATTCCCCGCTCGCTCTCTTCGTCACGCGATGCTGCTGACCGATTCGTGACGTGACTCGTCGGCCAATAGCGGCAATACGTATGCCCTATCTCTACCCCTGTGTTAGAGAACGTGGGCCTATGAGGAAACGCTCGATCGGGCCACCAAGTTTCTGCCGGCAACATCTGTGCAAACGACAGTAGCTGGCGAGCAAGATGCCAGTTCATGAAGCATGTATCAACGTTTCATGCAACATGTATCAGCGTCCGGAGGACCCTTTAGTATCGATAGTTTCGGTTGCAATACCCACTCGGTATCGAAAAATAGTACTCGTATCGAATGAAACGAGTATCGATACAAAAGTGTTTAATCCAGACGGTGGGCGTATCTCCAGGAAGTTGCATGTCTATGCACAGCCGACCCATAAAAAAAATTCAGTATGCATCTGGATGGTGTCCGATGTTCTCGTATATTGCGTATGGTGATGGTGGTGATCAATGGCGACATATGATACATCGGTTATCACAACGAATAAAATAAAGAACAGGAGATAATTCGATTTTGATACTTCCCGCATAATCGTCATTTGCTTCCATACATCGAGATTGTATATGGAGGCAGATCGAAACAAATGACGATTCTGATCCCCATAATCTAGAGGCGCGGTAGCGTCCCGACGCCAAGTACATGTTTCGACACCCTGTATTGGGAAACCAAGAATTTCGATACGCCAACTAGTGACAAAAAATTGAACTACTCAGAGTAGGCTGGAATCCGTCGAAGTCCATATGATTATCAGTCTTTATATAGACATGTTGTGAAAAACGAGTGTTTTTAAATTTTTTGGAACACTAAATTTTTACTTATTCGATTAATAAATACTTATTCGGAATGTTTGGTGGGATTCAGCCTACTGTCAATAGTTTGCCAACTTACCACCGCAGCGCTGAAATCTAAGCCACGCCTCCACTTGGTTTCCCAATATGTCGACTGTCGCTGCCGTGTATCTTTACTCGTCCCCCGGCTATTCCAGCCTTACCTGAAACTTATTTCATTAATATCTCATCGCGCCTGCAATATTTTCTAAATTTAAAGGCATTTTTCTCATGTAAACCGCATATAAGCTTTCGAACAGGACCAAATTCAATAAAATCGGTCCACGCATGACAGAGATATCGTAATATGTTCTCAACTCGCAGGCAAGTTTAAGCAATTTGAGGTTATGTTTATTGGAAATTAGGCCATGGATACTAAAATACTTTAGCAGTTTTAAATCTTAATTTATTTAAGACACTCGAACGGCAACGTCTTTAAGCTTTGAAACGATCCGGCAGAATGAATTCTCGGGGAGAGATTCGTCAAGCACACGGACTCGTTGGTCACGCTATCGATATAAACATTCTGACATAAACATTTCAGCCCTGTCTTATGCATTCCACGACGTAATATAAAAGATAACTTTTGTATCAATAAACTTTCATTAGTTAAACAAAACCAACAATATTTTCGTTTTTATTGAGATATTGTTGTTATTTGTTATTGTTATATTTTTATTCGTTATTCTTATCGTTTTGTTATTATGAAAGTTATTTTTCAAAGATTAACGTTTAAGCGATCGCCTTCTGTAATTTCCAACAATTGTTTAAACAACATTGAAAAACAACTATGAGTCCACCAGTGTCGAAAGTATGGACATATTTAAAAAAAAAAGACAGTAATATAGCAAGCTGTAACAAATGCTTGAAGTCGGTACAGTATTGTGGAAATACATCAAACCTACACAAGCATATGAAAATTCATAATATTATTTTATCTCACAAAAGAAATACTAAATCTTCCTCAAATGAATCAGAAAAGAGAACAGAACAGATATTGAAACAATTTGAAATAGAAAATATGGATGATCCAGTTCTACTAATCCCTTTAACATCTGCACCTGAACTCAATGTAGGTGAAACAAAAAATACACCACCTGTAGAGTATTCCACATTAACAATTGCTTTTCAACGAATTTCGTCTCATAAAGAAGGTGGCTTAAAATTGTGAATGAATCACATTGATCATTTTATATGCAGAGACAGGCGTCCCTTCATGCAGAGACAAGCGTCCCCTCATGCAGAGACAGGCGTTCACTGTCAGTGAACTCGTGCGGCATCGGACGACCGATACGCATCCAGTATAACCGTAGCCTTATTTCCACTTGCGACTAGTCAGTCGCGAGGCTACAAAATTCTTTGTTCTATAAATATGGCCCAATTTGTATACGCGCGACTGCGACTCCGGCTCGCCTTTATGTTTTGCCGACGACGGCAGTTAGCAGTCGAAGAAAAGGACAGCGAGTGAGAAAAAGTGGGAGCGAATGAGAAAGAATGAACGCTAGTCAAATATGAAACTAACTCAAAATTATAGAAATCACATCGTGTTTGGCCTCATTTTCATCAGAAAAATCTCATGTTAAAAATATTTTCATAAGAATAAAACCAAAATTTAAACACTTCACTTGTCATCAAGGCTGTGGCCTTTAAATACCAGCCGTTGGCTTCTTATCGAGAAACCGCCGGCATGTTAGCTCGTATCTTATTTCACGGCTGTCTTGTTCCGACCCGTGTCACCCTTCACGATTGACTGGTTCCAACGGAAATCCTCCCAGTTGGTGGGGCGAGCGACGATCATACAACGAATAAAATCTGACGATCTTACAACGAGAATGTACTGCATACTGCTCTCGCTCCTACATATATAGCTGATATTGCTGATACTGGGGTGACCGGCTGACTGAAAGTGGGCCTCGTGCAGCTCCCGGCGGAGAAGTCCCTCAGCAGAATTTACAGGCAATTCCCTAGGCACGCGTAGGGAAGACATGACGTCACGTAGACCTATACATATACACTAATACGCGTTGTGCACGCTGTGCGTGAATTATGGTACGCCACAGCGTCACCAACACAAATATACCGTTATTGTTCCGGTACATTGTTGCTCTTCTACTACTCCGTACCACGTCATGTCTACCTTACGCCATGGCACGCCGACATTAATTCCCTACGTATGGCAACTTTGTTCCTCACAGTGTTGCCGGAAGAATTCCCTCTCCGCGGGACAAGGTGACGTCACATAGCCTATGTACACTAATACGGCTTCTGCACCCCATACAAGGATTCCCGCCCTACTACTGCCTACTACGTCACTGAGCTCCTGCCGCGGCCATGTTTTACCTCCTTCTGGCAACCCTGGCTCCTCAGCACTGGTCTATGGAAAGTGTGACGCGTTCCCCTTATGTACTTACATACAGCCCAAACACTACTTCGGTGCACGCTTATTTAGCTAAAATTCAGAGTCAATTTTCTGGAAAACGAAGCGCGATATCAAAAAATTTTATTCTTTATTTTCGGCCTATTTTGGCCTGTACAATCACCAATAAAAAGATGACCATC
Organism: Andrena praecox; assembly: GCA_963932275.1. Lineage (NCBI taxonomy): Eukaryota > Metazoa > Arthropoda > Insecta > Hymenoptera > Andrenidae > Andrena > Andrena praecox. The sequence continues at coordinate 10,022,006 of OZ010729.1, forward strand.
AGTAGCCGAACACCCTGTATATTTTCTAAAACACGCCAGTCAAAGTGTTAAGGCGTTTTCCTTCACGAAATCGATACTGGTTTGACAACATTTCTTGAGGAACGTCGGGTCAGTGTACCGGTGTAACGTTTCCACTAGTCCTCGGGGACGTTGTGCCAATTTATGCTTCCTTCGTGCAGTCATTTGGCATCGCATGTTGGATCGTGTCGAATCTTAAGCTGTTCGGGATAGAAATCTCCTACCGACGATCTAGGTCATACACTCGTCGCCATTAATCCTCCCATTAACACGTTGAATGTCGTAGGGGTCACCGATGACTGGCACTCGGTTTACCAGTGGCGCCCTGAGGGTCAGCAGTGACCGGCAGCGCTGGAATTAGATAACTGGAATCAAATAAACAGTAATTTTTCTCAAATTTTCAATACTGATATTATTATACCAATTACACTATAGAGTATTTTTACAATTTTACTTTTTAATGTGTATACTACATAGACAGACATATTACGATACGATTACTATCGTATTGAAACAAGCCAAACAGAGATGTTGTTTATCAATACAATCTTCACAGATCATTGCCACTTATTCAGTACGTTTTTTGTAACGGATCGTACAAAATTGTCTGATCCCGCACATTTTTCCAGTCTCTCTCTCTCGTTTCATATTTGAACTGGTGTTTCGGTAAAAAAATCAAACACCAAGAACAAAAGAGCAACGAAATAAGAATGTTGCGTTGTCGGCCGGACCCATTTGTACGCCGTAATCTTTAATCCAACAAGAAAACTGCGCAAAGTAAGATAATACAGTTGAAATGAACCGTTTTATTATCCGACTTCAAAAAGAAGGAGGTTCGACCCGTATGTTTTTTTTTTGTTTTTTGTATGTTTGTTCCCTCATAACTCCTCAGCATATGGACCGATTTTGATGATTTTTCTTTCATTCGAAAGAGCGATGCCCCGGTGGTCCCATCCTAGACTGCATCAACATTGGCCCAATATTTTGCCAGTTCTGGTTAATAATAAACATTATTGTCACCTAATTATTATTATATTATGTACGTACGCGCATATCTCCTCAGCACGTTGTGTCAATGTGAATAAAACTAAAAAGTTAAAAATAAAAAAAATTAAAACCGACTTCAAAAAAATAAAATTGCACTAAAAAGTAAAAAATCATTTTTTCCCTTATTTAATCTACGACTCTCATATTTCTTAAGTCGGTGCCTCATCATTTGCACTGTGTAAATCTGGCGCCGACTTGAAAAATATGAGAGTCGTTGATTAAATAAGGGAACAAATTATTTTTTACTTTTTAGTGCAATTTTATTTTATAATTTTATGTTACCACAATACATATATTTGGTTTAAGAAACATTTTCCTCCGACTTTGTAAGCAAGACGTACAAAATTCGTTTGGCATTCAACGAGCTAACTTTCGATCGGCGGATGTTCGAGCAACGATACATATAGCGGAAGTCGGGATGGCTCCATCTTGACCCGTAGTACAAACTTGGTCATACACGTTCTGGAAAATAATTTTATAGTGAAGTTAGGTTTAATGATTTTTCCGAAGTGTTTCTCCGTGACTCAAGGTAATAGTAAATGATAAATAATAAGTACCAATAAATCACAAGACACATAAATATCTGTATAGATATAGAATCTTTATTGCCTTCCACTACAGTACTTGCGCATAATAGTGTTTTTCAACTAAAATCGCATAATTATTTTAAAACCCCAAGTCGAATTTGTATTCCTCTACTCTCAATCTTAATTTTCAAGTTCTGGTGTTTCACACTGTTGGTCTACAGCAGAATTCTCTTTCTTTTGCTAAATAACCACACATCTTTTTTTTATACAGTGTCTTGCGCGTGGCATTTTCAATGTCACGAGAAAAAATCGAATGTATATTTAAGTTTTAAGTGCATCGGTATAAAAGTCTGTTTTAAAAGTTATGAATAGGTACGTGTTACTTCTTCGTTGTCGTACTGCATACTGCCTGTAAAACGCATTCTTTCAAACTATGTACCTGCCTATGTATACGGCATTCTCGCTGCCACAGAGTACCTAATATGAACGCGGTCGTCGAAGCGTCAATGTTTATGATAGGCCAGGTACAGACGGGCGTAATACAACATATAATGTAAGCTATTCATTCATGCCTGGACGTGTTGCATGCCCTGCTTGGCGACTGGTCCGCAGCAATACATCGCCAGTTTGCTTCTGCTGCGAATACAAAAGCGTTCGTAGATGGTTCCCGTCTGGACTCATTTGATGCAAGTTTACGCCGCATGGACGCCTGAGCGAACAGATTTAGTGAAGTTATTGATTTTGATGGGGAAAATGTGCGTTAATGTCGATGGATTTTCAAGCAAAGTGAAAGGCATGTAGCTCGGCATAATTTCGCTATCTAAGGATTTGTAACGATTTCTTCGGCTGAATGCAATCCTTAAGGAACGCATATGAGACAAACAACTTCTTCTTTCGAGCAAGTCGGTGTTTTACAGTCTCGTCCACAAGTCACCGGACGCTTCCACGTTTTGAGCAAACTGATCGTTGGATACAAGTCTCTAAAGTGATTATTATTATTATTTATTATTTATTATTTATTATTTATTATTTATTATTTATTATTTATTATTTATTATTTATTATTTATTATTTATTATTTATTATTTATTATTTATTATTTATTATTTATTATTTATTATTTATTATTTATTATTTATTATTTATTATTTATTATTTATTATTTATTATTTATTATTTTATTTTGATATATTGCTTATTTTACGTTCGTTTTTCAATATAAAATTAACATCATACATGTATAATTTAAGTAAATATTTAAAAAATGAGCATTTCCAACCCGACCCGATATTCATTCCGTATTGAGGTTTCGTTTGCTTTAAAAGTTCAAGATTGACTGAAGGATTCTATTCCATTCAGAAGTATTAAATAATTAATTGAAAGGATGCTGCTATTAGTTCAAGGGGCCATACCCAAACGAGGCGGATACATAGAAACGAAGCAAATATATTTACTAACTTTTGGGTAAAATCTTTAACATTCAATATGAAATATATATTGTCTATAAATGAATAAGTGTTATTAATCATAATGTTGGTCGTTTCATACTGTAAAGTCGTCCTCTTACCAACTTTACTAAGCGTCCGGTGACTTATGGACGGGGATATACCATCTACGACGACATACATATGTTGTCTTCTTTTTCAAGTAATTAATTTGTGACTGTAAAAGAAGCACCTGCACTACTGATTTGTTTATTCAAAATGTTCGTTGCAACTGGCAGCACTCCATACATTCCACTAATTCGCAGTAAGGTTTATCACATATTCGTAACGCGCTATGAAGTTTATACATATTGCATTATATTTGTCTCTGTCCCACGGTATGAGAAAGCGTCAGCTCAAGTGTTTATGCAACTTATTTATGCAATCAGTGGTAGCAGGTATAATGGTCGGCCTAATAATTGAGTCACTTACACGAAGCTAGCTCGGCGTATGAGATACATATACAAGGTGTCTCAAAATTCAGGGACTTCCCAGAACATTCAATATCCTGATGCAATAAGGCATCGAAAAGTCCTTTACCGTTTTCAGATCCGAGGCTTCGTTCTCGAGATATTAACAGTTGAGTATTAGCGGTAGAACTTCCGGGCCGCGCAGTTTAAAGCCGAGTCAGCTGAGCGCGCGGTAGTGTACGCTAACGCGCACGCGCGGGAGCGCATGTACATACAGGTTCACACACATCCCTCACAGCGCTGTCGGCTCTACTGTGGGCGTGGGTCTGTATTTACGCGTGCCTTCTGCGGTGCGTGCTAGGGATCACTGCCCGCACTCAGTTGTTTCGGCTTTAAACTGCGCGGCCCGGAAGTTCCACCGCTAATATTCAACTGTTAATCTCTCGAGAACGAAGCCTTGGATCACAAAACGATAAAGGACTTTTCGATGTCTTTTTGTATCAGGATATTGCATGTTCCGGAAAGTCCCTGCATTTTGGGACGCCCTGTATAATCTACTCATGAGGTTTTGGCAACATGTCTTAATGATATATGTACGCAACCATTTCTTTTGGTTGTATCATTATTTCTATCCATGTTGTATTTAAATAATATTAGTTGCCATCAAAAAAGTGATGGTTCGATATGGTTAGAAAGCTGTTGCATAAATGGATTTGAATGTAGGTATACAATTTGTTAATACGTAAATTGCGTTTTCTCGAGTAATTTGAAAATTTTGCGTAAAATAATGGGGTTAGCTTTGCTGAAATTCGTCGTAAAAATGAGACTATTAAGTTTCCATTAAATTAGTGGATATTTACGGTTTAATAATATTACAATTATCCGCACAAATTCAGGTTTGCGATACAATTTCTGTAATTACGTTGTTTAATTAATTGTTATTTTACTCGGGAACACGGCGAGAATTTGGGTTCGCATTATCATCACAATTATGGTTAATCATATGAATTATTATCGCAAATTTTCGTATAATTGCATTTGATTTGTGTCGGAAATGAATATATATTTGTAATAATCAATTCACCCTCTGTACATGCATATGTATGCGTATATGTAGATGCACGTACTTGTAGAATATATTATTAATAGTTTAATTTCACTTCCATCACTGCTTTATTCCTATTATGTTTTGCCTTCCGCCTTTTGTTTATGTCTAGCAACACGGTCGATTTGGTTTTATACTTTTATAATATTTTTTTATATACAGTGTGTCTTACGTAAAGTGGTAAGGCGATGAACTCTTTTCTTTCACATTAATGACATTAAGAAGAAGAATTATAAAAGTTTTTGTCATATTAGTGTATTTTACATAACAAAGTAATTATATTCCTCCCACCCCGGAGACAGAATGGGATTCAGTTTATTTTCACATGGAATGGTAGAGAAACTTTGTAGTTTGCAATAACTCTCTTGAGCTTAATACAATGTATCTAAAACATGTTTTGGTATTTACATATTTACAGAGTTATGAATTTTTAAATGAAACGGTACATTATTTATATCTTCAAATAGCCCTCCTTACTTAGTTATAACTAGGGTTTATACAAAAACCGGTTTTCGAATTCCACTATTCCCCAAAAACCGGTTTTCGAATTTTCACAAAAAAATATAATTAAAATAGATAATAAATATTTGTACTTATTTTAAAATTTTTCAGTTTTTTTAATATTAATGGAATTACAAAAATATAACAAAATAAAATATACTCTATCTATACAAAACCACGTAAATAAAAAAAATTAAAATCTTTATTTCGTGTAGTATTTTTCTTCCGAAAATATGAACTCATGAAGATTAGTTTAGTTTGATTTCAAGTCAAAATGTTAACGTTTTTGATTAAATAATTAATACATTTTTACATATTATTTCTAGTATATAAAACCGGTTTTTTTAATTTTAAAAACCGGGTTTCAAATTTTACAAATTTATAAAAAAACCGACAAACCCTAGTTATAACATCTACCTGAAAATACACTTTTGTTTGACATAGTAAAGAATTATAACGAAAAATCATTTTGTGAGGGAGACAGAATATATTAAATTCATTGCTCTGGTGGTTAGTAATCACTTTGGTAATTCTCCAAATTGTTGTCCATTTACTTGTAGAAATGCATGCAGGGATGAAACTAGGGGCAGGGGTGAGGGTGCATCTGCCCCGAGCGCCGATTTGCGGGAGGCACACACGAGAAATCTTCATAGAGAAAAAACATAGATTCCATAATTTTGGAAAAGCTACATCAATGGCTTTATTCATATATTCCGTTATTTCATTAGGAATAAAGGAGATACACATTTTATGGAAAAGTAATTAGAATTGATCTGTTTAAAATTTATTTATCTGTTACCAAGCAGCAAACATATTGTTGTAGGTACCTACAATATGTTTGAAACCAGTTAATAAACACGTTTATTATAAGTCATTTTGATGTAAATTATATGAATTCTTTTTGAATACCATGACGAGTAAACTGTCTCCATCTGCGCAGTTACAGAATTCACCTATTTTCGTATCTAACTACTGCGATCGAAAAATTATACATAGGTACGGTTGATAGAATCGACGATAGTGTCGGAAGAAATAACGGTAAAATGGATTGAAATAGCACAGGTGACGTCTAAAAGCGTATTCATGAATTGTCTGCGTGAAAATCATTATCATTCCATACCGCTGCCTTTTCGTTACCCTGGCAAAAAATATTTCTAGGCAATTCTCCTTCACTATGCCAAATAAAATAGTGCTTTTGATAAACCGTATAAGTCAAAATTATACCTTGAATGGGACATTTTTTACACGTGTCAAACACATTTTTCGTTTTCATTTTCCACGTAAATATTAGAATGTGTATTTTATTCGTTTTCTCTCACTGTCCAACAATTTTTAAGTAAGTGAATTTCTTAAATCATGCACTGTTTAAACAGATAAGAAATATTATAAATTCCGAATTCCAAAAGCGTGTTAGTATCGTCAGTGGTAATAATTATTTAATGCTTCTTTGATATTTAAAAGCTGGTCTACAAACCTCTTAACGTGCACAGAAGTAATAATTTTCATTCCGAAGAATTAGAAACACGAGTCATGAAGAAATCGATTTATGTCTGGCCACATACATATTTTATTTTTTACGACGTACCCGCTGAAATACACTTCGTTTTTCCTGGAATCATGAGAAGGAAACCATTACGTAGGTTTCAAGAATAGAGAAACACGAAAAGCGGTATTGGGAACCTTAGTGGAGGCGTGGCTTAGATTTCAGCGCTGTGGTGGCAAGTTGGCAAACTACTGAAAGTAGGTCCGGATCCCACCAAACATTCCGAATAAGTATTTATTAATCGAATAAGTAAAAATTTAGTGTTCAAAAAAATTTAAAAACACTCGTTTTTCACAACATGTCTATATAAACACTGATAACCATATGGACTTGGACGGATTTCGACCTACTCTCAGTAGTCCAATTTTCTGTCACTAGTTGGCGTATCGAAATTCTAGGTTTCCCAATATAAGCGTATGTTTTCTATTCCCACTTGCAGTTCTTTCCATTTATACTCTTAGCTTTACTAATCGGCTTCGCCCGAAATTTAGATTCTGATTATATAATAATTATTTTTTTTTTAATAGTCTCATTCCTCTGGATTAGCTGGGGCATAATGAGCTGGGACGGATTTCATCAGGGTTGCCAGGGATTAGTTGCGGCGCAACACCTACAGGAGTGGTGGTAATGTGTGCGTGAACTGACGCTAGCGCCAAACCCGCCAAGTGGCGCCAACGCGAAGCCAACCAGCGTCGCCGTGAAATAGATTGTCGACGCTGGTTGGCCGTGGTTGGCTTCGCGTTGGCGCCACTTGGCTGGTTTGGCGCTAGCGTCAGTTCACGCACACATTACCACCACTCCTGTAGGTGTTGCGCCGCAACTTAATCCCTGGCAACCCTGCATTTCATGACCGCAGAGTTTACCGTTCGAAAGTTTTTAAGCGACAGACAAACACATAAACACTTTCTGCTGTATACACATTAAGAAGATTACATGCATGCTTCCGTTTACGTACGTTTGTCCCAATTTTAATATTCGTCGAATAGTTTTCGACAATTTCCGTGACTTTCACAATTATAAATAACGCATAATCCATGTCGCGTTGCCATCTGGTGTCTTTAGTAACTAAACACCATCTAGCTACAATATTGTTGAATACAAAGCGCGTAGTAAGTAAACTGGTAGGCAGAACTATTTTGCGCTTTTCGTTATGACTACACTATCACGCTTTTGATTAAATGCTCGCTTATAAATGTTATCAACAAAATGATACACGAAAAATATTAGAAATTCGCATTTCCCAAAGAACAACCCTTCATCAAATTAAAACTAATTAGTATTCAGTCAAGTAAATGCTATATTTTAAAATCAAAACGAACTTGCTATGAATTTTTTTAGAATCTAGTGGTCAGAGCCACTTGAAATAGAAAGCTAAGTAAAACTCACGATTCAAAAGTGTTTATTATTAGTCTAAGGCAAAATTTCAATGTTTAAAATAATTGCTTACTCTTTCAAGATTTTTCTTTTTCTCCTGTTTTTCCACTCTCAATTAAACAGCTTTCTCATCTCTTCAGCATTGCTAACCCCAATTTAAAGGCAAACGAAAAATGCCTCATTAATAAGCTGCATGCAATAAATTGACCCCTCCGCTGCTGAAATATCCCTCCTCGTGCAAACAGCTTGCGAAAGCTTTTTTCGTTATACGCAGGCATCCTGTACAAGCCCGGCCAGACGATAATTAAAAAAATTCAATTTCGCGTGCTATAACGCTCCATGTCCGAAATTCCAGCTCGCGTTCGAAGCATCAAAATCAGAAAAAAAAGGGCGGCGTGGAGTGAGATTTCTGTGCGCTCTTCCGTACTTGCGAAGATTGTAGCACCAGGTGCTTGAAAGCTCGAGTAGTGCTTTAGAGAATGCTCTCGGGACTCGCGGAAAAATGTCGCTGCAACCGGGAGTCTGCTAATTAATTAGGGGACAGTCAGCGAGACACTCGCGTTGAATATCATCGAGTTTGTTAAAGTTTAAGCCACTAGTCCGCTTTACGCTGACAAATTTCTGACACCGGTATAAGGCGATTCCGAGGAACCAGTTTTGAAACGTACGCTTCTTGTTTATTTATTGATATTAATTTTTAAGTAATGTGTCAAGTACGTTCAGTATTCATCATAAGTTTTAATTTACATGTATTCGCACAGTATAGCAGGCCCTTCTATTTGTATACGCGGAAATATTTTGTGACTGGTTGAAAGTAAAAAACACTTAAAGTGTTGTTAGAAAAGTTGGTTCGTTCGGAGGAGGACAGTGGTATGCGGTGTAAATACTTTTCTCTGTCGATGAAGATGTAGAGAACATCTTTTGGATATAAGTGGTCGTTAAACATATAAAAAAAAGCACGAGAAAGATTAAAGACAAAGGAAAAAGGTGGCGACGGACGCTTGTACAGTAGGGTGGCTCTTATTTTCGATTTCTGAATTTTCATCGGGGCACCCTCCAGAATAGTTCCAAATAATTAAAAAAAAAAACTGTGTAAAGTTTCAGCTCGATCGGATAACGGGAAAGGGTGCCCCTGGGCCGTTAAACATTTAAATCATTATTTAACAGCTCGCGATGTCGATTTTATATAAGATCTTCCAAGTTATTGATTAAATCAAAAAATATGTCAAACAAAAGTTGTAGATCCGGACAAGGAGCATCTTTTTTGGTGTATTACTATTTTTCGTGCGACAAACGGTTTTCGAACAAAATCCGAAAAACTAAAAAAAAAACTTCTTTTTTTCAAATTTTGAATGTTTAAATGCTTCTAGAACGCTTTTTATTTATGAAGGTGAACAAAAAAAATGGAATTTTTATTCTCGAGGATTATTTTTTAAACATTTAAGGAGGGGGCATATACCGAAATATGCAAACAAGATAAAAAAAAATTTTCGTCTTATTTTCAGTGTTTGATATGTGATGAATGTTTCCTGAAAAGTTGGGGTCGAAATTCGCAAAAATATCGGAGATATAGACGTCATGATTTCGGGTAAAATGATCATATCTGATGTCTATATCTCCGATATTTTTGCGAATTTCGACCCCAACTTTTCAGGAAACATTCATCACATATCAAACACTGAAAATAAGACGAAATTTTTTTTTTACCTTGTTTGCATATTTCGGTATATGCCCCCTCCTTAAATGTTTAAAAAATAGTCCTCGAAAATAAAAATTCCATTTTTTTTGTTCACCTTCATAAATAAAAAGCGTTCTAGAAGCATTTAAACATTCAAAATTTGAAAAAAAAAAAAGTTTTTTTTTAGTTTTTCGGATTTTGTTCGAAAACCGTTTGTCGCACGAAAAATAGTAATACACCAAAAAAGATGCTCCTTGTCCGGATCTACAACTTTTGTTTGACATATTTTTTGATTTAATCAATAACGTGGAAGACCTTATATAAAATCGACATCGCGAGCTGTTAAATAATGATTTAAATGTTTAACGGCCCAGGGGCACCCTTTCCCGTTATCCAATCGAGCTGAAACTTTACACAGATTTTTTTTAATTATTTGGAACTATTCTGGAGGGTGCCCCGAAGAAAATCTTGAAAAAAAATTTTACCAAGAGTAAATAAGAGCCACCCTATTGTACATAATACGGAAGACGTAGTAAATCGCGGCATTAGTCAAATTTCAGTATTAGGGCTGGAATGACGTCTAGAGCGCCTTACTCCCTCCGTCATCAACAACATCTCAAGTTCCACGTAGTTTTCTTAATGCAATATTAGACTTGTTTGTTTCTAATAATGTGCAAACTAAATAAAGTAACATCACGTCGTTCGTGCAGATTTTATTATGAAGTTAACATACTTAAGCCGGGAATCCTACTGGAAGCTAAGCTAAGTTATGTATGCTATGCTATGCTACATTTTAAAAAAAATGCCCTTCTATACATTCTTATGGAACCGTTTCCACCACAAGCTAAGGTAAGCTGTGCCATGCTGTGCTGTGTTTAAAAAAAAAAAACAGTTTCAATACAACCGTTTTCACCAAAAGCTCGTTTCTGTGCTATGCTTCTCGGGTTAGCTCGATGTAGCACGAGACTGGCACCGTGAGCCAGTTTTCGGAAGCATAGCGAGGCGTAGCACAGAAACGTAGGGTAGACCGGGGTTGAATCGGATCACTTTGTGTTTGACGGTAAAAAAGTAATAGTGAAACATTAGAAAACTAATTTTTTATTATATATTCGTGATCACTACATGCTTGGCTTCAACATTAATATATAAAAATGTTAATCAACGTTAATATATAAACGGGTCGTGATATTATCCTTGGAGGACGTATCATACATTCGACTATCACAACATATTATACACCTCTTCACTTCATCCTACGTTCATATAGTCAGATATCCGCGAAGTGTCATGCTCGGATTTCGACGAGACTTCGCAGTTCGCAGGTTTGTAGAGCAGTTAAAAGTCACGGACAAGTATTTTTTTTTTTCAACTACAGTAACTCAAGTATAAGGGGTAAAACTACCTTTCGAAGTTGAGGCCTGCAAACCAATTAGATCAAATAACTGGGAAACAAGATAGAAGAAAATGTTAATTGGAAAAGTTGCCTGGCTTTTTAAGGTAAGCAAAAACGTTGCCACGTTACAGGTGGGATCGCTATGGTTAGGAAAGTCAGTTTCTTCGAAATATTTCTTCTATAGTATATAATTGTTTTTATTGAAAATTGGCCAGTACAATTATCTACTAAAATGGAACTCGTAAATATGTAGTTTTACGATTTTTTCGAAATTCGAGTTTAAGGGGTATTCCTCTCTAAAACGCGGTTTTTTTGCACAATTTTTGGTATTTTTTTTATACAACAGCTATACAACTTTTCCCGTCAAAATTTGGTTTATTAATTTATCCATGTTTCAGTAATGTTCGCAAATTTTATTACAGAGAAATAATTAAACTTTGTGCAAAATAATTAACATTCGCTAAAAAAAAAGTATTTCCATGGTTGCCGTGTTTCCGGCTAATTCTGTTCATCTGAAATAAAAAACCAAAATAATTCTTAATTAGGATGAGGCTGGCTATAGCCGGTACCAAAATGAAAGAAAAAATTGACAATTAACAAAATGGCGACCCTTTGAAGTTGGACTATCAATGTTTTCATGTTTTCGTACCTGTCGCGGACTAAAACAGTGAGAAAAAAACATGATTTTGAATTATTTCTGGTACCGGCAATAACTAAATTCGCCCTAATTAAGAATCATTTTGGTTTTTTTATTTCATCAAGCAAAAAATGGTAGTGGGGATGATTTTGTATAAACTAAGGATGGGTTTCTCGAAGCGTAAAAACCTCGAAACCCAAGAAAATTTCGAGAATTCGAAACTTTGCACTTGTCTCGTATTTCGAAACATTCGAAACCCAGTTAAGAAAAGGTATAAAATCAATTAATAAAAAATCGTTCGCAACATGCCTCGAGTATTTGCATAGGTATGGTTATATTTTTGTTTGTATTTTGTTAACTATGGTCAGTAGAGATTTATGCGGAAATTTTATCGACTTCAGTGGTTAAAGCAAGATATTCCACTTACAAAACAGAATCAGCACTTTAAGTTTCGAGAGTTTCGGGTGTTTCGAAGCCTTCCGAAGTTCCGGATCCGAGTTTCGAGAATTTAAAAATCAGGTTCGTACCCATCGCTAGTATCAACCTAACCGGGGTAAAATTATCAACTTAACCGTGAAGGAACTGGTATGTGCGAACCCGCCTTAACCTTTAGGGGGCCGGGCGGGCTGGCCACTATAGTTGCCATGGAAAATGTTAAAATTTGAACTTTAGTGTTTCTAAAGGTTTTTGATATCGCTAATCACGATTCTAAGGTCAGAGTATGGAAATTTTACACAGAAACAGTGTTGCCAACCTAAACAAGCCTAAATAAATAACAGTACATTCATATATAAATCTTTCCTGTGGCGTTACCCAGAGCTAACGACGTGGACGTGGAAAGTTTTGTAGCGCTTTTTTTGTTTTTTGTGTTTTTTGCGTTTAACTATTGTACAACTATTGTAGAGGCTACCTGACCGTTTCCACCAGGTTCCGTGTGTTAAGCCTGTGTTTCAGGTTTGAATGGACTGAAATAACATTCAACATTTAATTCCGTTTCTCTAATCTGAAATAATAGCAGCCATATCGTAAAATCTGAAGCTAAATTATGTGTTCAAAATTGGTCCTACCTATTTTTTACTGTAACTAGATTTCACAATCATTTGTGGTACTTAAGTCAGCAAGCTGTTGCACTTGCATTTTTTTGTTTCAATTTATTTATTTAGTTTCGAAAAATGAATTTTCTAAATTATCAGTAAACGACATTGAAAGATGTGTTACTGCGGAAACAAGGGCATATTTTTTAATTTTTTACCACAGTCAACCTGGTCCGAAAATCATAGTAGGTGCCAAATTTTATTCCGAAATTGAGATCAATATTTCAAACATATCTTTGAATTCTATTGTAGAAAATGTATCGTGATGTACATGTTATATCTATATAAACAGCCGAGAGGACAGTCAAATTAATAGAAGATTATAGATTAATAAAGATAAAAGACGAGACTAAAAAACAATAGCTACTTATTACAAATTGTAAAAGTTTATCGTAGTTGATTTCTTGACTGTAAAGAGGACACATTCTTGCTAACAATAAAAGATAATAAATAAAGAATAGGTTCTTTAAAAAAGAGTTTGACTTTCATATTAGCAAGTAGTAAAATTACAGGTAGTAAAAATCGAAACCCGATTTTTAAAATTAAAAAAAAAAACGGTTTTATATACTAGAACTAATATGTAAAAATGTATTAATAATTTAATTAAAAACGTTAACATTTTGACTTGAAATCAAACAAAACTAATCTTCATGAGTTCATATTTTCGGAAGAAAAATACTAAAAAAATAAAGATTTATAATTTATATTTTGTACGGATTTTAGTTATTTTAATTTTTTTATTTATGTGGTTTTGTGTAGATAGAGTATATTTTATTGTGTTATCTTTTTGTAATTCCATATATATTAAAAAAAAACTGAAAATTTTTAAAATAAGTACAAATATTCATTTTCTATTTTAATTATATTTTTTGTGAAAATTCGAAAATCGGTGTAACTGGCTTTTGGGGGTATAGTGGAATTCGAAAACCGGTTTTTTGAAAAGTCGGTGTTTGTATAAACATATGTGAAACACGCGAGTTTGAAGGAAATTTTTCCAGATTTCACAATCGTTATCTGGTGTCTACAACGTCATTATTACAAATAGTTAAGACATGAGTCAGTTCCCAAGCAGTATCCACGCATGCATAAAGTTGTCATCATTTTCTTGAACGTCTCTGCGCATCGAGTGCAATGAATTCGACTCCCGTCGGTGACTTTTGTTGCGTGACATTCGGGGCGCGTCCCCGGCGTCGAATAAAACGTGAAACGAGCAGAATGCATGAGCAGAAAGAACAGCGAAGTCGGAAAAATGTGCAGAACGGAATGGAGGGAACGCGCGAGAAGAGGAGGAAAATCTTTCTACGACGTCGCGAGACGCGTCGCTGTTGAATTTGATTCTATAAAATTTGGAGGATGCTCGACCTGTGCGGCGTGCTTCTCTATTTTTCGTCGCGTTTTCTTGCTATTTTCAGCGGTTCTTATTCTCCATTCTGTTTCATTCCATTATAACGGACAAACAATTCGCAATAGCGAGTAGAATTAACTCGAGGTGTCTTCCACACTGGGTAAGACTAGGGCTGCCATATGTCCGGGTTTCCCCGGATTTTTCCTCTTTTTTTTAGGGCGACCAGGGACGTCCGGGGGGATTTTCTATAGTGATCCGGGTTCTTCGATGCTGCTCGCTCAAAAAGTCATAAATATTTTATCTTTATTCTTGGGATATTATTATTTTTAAATTTCTGTCTTGGGATATGGTACCTAATGTGAGGCAGTGAGAGCGACAACGGACCAACCCCCATTGAAAATATTTTTTTTTCCCTATTTTATATGATTAGTAGAGTCTATTAGACTACGTTATTGCTACTAATTCAATTTCGAAAAAAAAAAATGTAGGTTAGTCCTTTGTTGCTCCCACTGTATTATATAAGAAATAGTTAAAAGTATCCGGGTTTCGAGTGGAAATGTCTGGGGTTTTAATGCTCACTGTCCTAGATTAATGATTTTACAGATGGCAGCCCTAGGTAAGACGAGCACAATTTAAAAGAGTTTATTCATACGACAAAAGTAAATGATACATAAGGCTATGTGTCGCATGTACTATGGACAAAACGAGCGAATGCTTACACTGAACACGGTTCTGATTGAGAAATGGTCAAATTAACAAGTTAACAACTCATTTCGAATTGAATAACGAGATGTTAGATTGAGACTTATTCCATACCGTAACAGTTGAGCCGTTGTTTTTGAAAGTGGTACAAATCCATTTATTCATACATTGAGATATTTAAGGGTTTGCGTTTGGATCAACTTAAAAATATTCGCATACGTTAATCGATTCGGGTAATGTTTTTAAAACTATAAACTTGTTAGATTTTATTATGGAATAATAATCAATGAAAATGTTTAAGAAAATAAACGATTTTTTAGCTACCAATGGACTTATACCACTTTCAATAATAACATATTATGAAAACTATAACCAACAGCAATTTTAAATTTATATTTTAATTGAAGTTGGCTTTTGTGAAATGTGTTTTTTAATGTAAAAAATAATAATTAAAACGAAGACATGCACATGCCTTCGTTACTTACAAGTAAACGAATAATCGAGTTTATTAAGAAATAATTTCAGTTATATTATAATGAATTTATAAATAAACTAGTATGAAAAGTAAATTACGTCGTTCAGATAACTAATATTAACAAATTTATTAATATTTCAATCTTATTTCTCCTTTACACTTAGCATAGTGAAGTATTTTTTCAAAAAAAATGGATTTGTACCACTTTCGAAAAAAAAACATTCCTGCGATAACATTTTACAGTAAAATTTTTTTTTATTAATTTACGAGGATATTATACACCATTGACTGTGTGATTATAAATATAAAAAGAGGATATCTATATCTGACTAAAACTAACATTAACTCATTTTTCCAAAAAATGGACTTATACCATTTTCAAAAGAAACGGCTCAGTTACATTCTTCAATGGAACGTAAACTTCTATCATTCAAAAGAAATTAGGGGAGAGAATACTGACAACAGTTGTCAGAATAGTTAGTGCACATTGAAGTCGCTCTCCAAGCCTCGACCTAAAATTCTAGAATATGTTTCTTATCCTGTAGTTCGTTCTTTGGTTAATGTTAATGCACACTCCAATCCAAATTGCTCTTACATAACTTATGCTCAAACTTGTGTACCATTTTTATGTAGCGCTGTATTTATTTCCTTGAACTGCACATTTTTTTCTCCCATACTCGATTACCCAAACTGAGTTTGACTTAAGAAATTTTTAAGACAACTCTTTGTGAATGATGCAATCAGTAATGAATCTAGTACTGATAAAACTGTGAGCCTGTGAGCTTAATTAAGTGTCCATTATCAGTTATAGTCAGTCGAATCTGGTGTCAATTCAATGGCAAGCCGGTTCTAAAGTTATCGTCGTTGCGTAAATCCAAATTCCTATCTGCTGTGTTGTCCACCTGAATTTATAGGTTTTTTTCCTAGTAAGCCTCTGTTAACTCTATGCTTCTTTAAGTATCTGTACACACGTGGAACTCAGTGAGTCAATTTTTTATATTGTGTGCGGCCGATAACTTGCGAGTTCTTGGAATGAGAAGTGTTGAAACATGAATGATGCCACGTCTGAATTTTTCCTTACAAGTGCCTAATGTAATAGTATTCATTTTCTAAGCGGAAAACAAAGATCCCAGCTGCATCTTAACACATTGTGAATAATATAAGGAAGGATTGTGATGCTTGGGATGCCTGATATTTAAAGAAAAAATGATAGTAATAGTGATAATTATAATAAAATAATAAAAGAACTAAGATAATAAAATAATGAAAGACAACATTACTAGGTAAATTGCATTGATGGCTTCCAGCTCTAGCTTATGAGAAGACATAGCAGTGCGACAATAGCTCTCTTACATACCGAAGGTATCACTATTACGTCATAGCTTGAAGGCTTAAAAGTATTTAGTTTTTAGCAATCATTTTAGCGGCATTTTCCATATTACCGCAAAGATAAAAAAGTGTACGAGAAAATTTAAGAGCCTCGTCAGTAGTAACTTAACGCCACTATACATTCTTAGTCTTCTATGCCCTTGGAGTTGCAATTTGGTCTACACATTATCTCGAACACAAAGCGAATATTTTTTCCAGGATCGCCGTAACATAAAATTTTCAGAAACATTGGATATAAATCTGGTCTTTCAAGAGCTAGTAATTATGGAGCATTCAAGTGTATAGCAGAAAACCTAATCATGTATTTTTAACCGACTTCAAAAAGGAGAAGGTTACCGTTAAGGAACTAGTTCTTGATCAGGCACTAATTTTTTATCAGTTCATGAAATAAATCGTTCTTTTGAGTTTATGTCAATAAATAATCGTTTGAAATAATTACTAACATAAAAATTGATAATTCAAAAATATATGTGTTGTCTGTGAAAGCAGTTAGTATTGTTAGTTTTAGATGATTAAAAACTAGTTCCTAGTCACCTTATTATTCCATACCTTATAAGTATTTAAATTATATATTTATTTTCAACTTTTTAAAATTTTTCCTTGAAGTTTAAACATTAATTCAACTTCTAGTATAAAAAAGTCTATGGTTTAATGTTTCATTAGGTTAAAAATAAATATTAAAGAGGGAAACCTTCTAAACTGATCAGAAACTAGTTCCTTAACGGTATAGATTCGACTCGTTTGTAATTTTTTTTTTGTTTGTCCCCATATAACTCCTCAGCATATGGGCCGATTTTGATGATTTTGGTTCCATCCTACACTGCATCAACATTGGCCCAACATTTTGCCAGTTCTGGTTAATAATAAAAACTATTGTCACCTAATTATTATTATTTTACACGTGTACGCGCATATCTCCTCAGCATGTTGTGACAATATATATAAAACTAAAAAGTTAAAAATAAACAAATTAAAAAAAGTTAAAACTGACTTCAAAAAAATAAAATTGCACCTAAAAAGTACAAAATAATTTTTTCCCTTATTTAATCTACGACTCTCATATTTTTTAAGTCGGTCCCTCATCATTTGCACTGTGCAAATCTGGCGCCGATTTAAAAAATATGAGAGTCGTAGATTAAATAAGGGAAAATATTATTTTCTACTTTTTAGTGCAATTTCATTTTTCTGAAGTCGGTTTTAATTTGTTCTACGTTTCTTTTTCTTGTAGAAAATACTCAAAACAAGTTAAGAGTTGTATGAAGGATTGGCTACAGCTTATCTACATCCAGGTTGAGGTAAGCTGACGCCATAAGCCTAATATTTAACTTACCGAATATGTGTACTCTAATAGATTAGAGTTCTGTACACTTTATTGATACAATTAGATAACCAAAAGCTTATGGCTGACATTAGATTTCGATGAAAACTTACTTCTATAAACTAAATAATAGACACCCTCAACGATCTTCTTAATTTCATTCAACCGAATTTATGTAAAACAATAACTGCAAATTAAACCACTATATTAAGTACAAATTCCACTGAAGCAATCGCTGCCACTGTACTTATTATTGACTCTCAACGAAGACACAAGTATAATTCAAGTAAGGATAAAAAAAATGTGAACTGTACATTAGCGGCCTGGAGATGAACAATTGGAATTCTGATTAAAAATACGATATTTCCGCAGCGCACGGACGCTATCGCAAAACCACGAAACATATTTCGCAATATAGCGTGAGAAGCAAGATACAGGAAACGGGGTTTATCTTGTCACGGAGACTATGAACTATTTAACCAGTGCATGTCCAACATGAATCAGCCAGGGAAAACGTAGGAATCGCTTTATTAGATTAGCAGTGCACTGAACTGCGCTCCATTGGCGCAGCCGAAGTATTTCTTTTTTTTCCCCTGAGACAAAGAGAATTTCGTTCACGAAATATTTTAAATATACTTTCCAAATTAGCTGGCACGTCAATACGATTAAAAGAGAAACAACGCACTTAGTATATATCGCTGAATATTATACAAATAATAATAGCATCGCAACGCTGTCTCTAGATAACGAGTGTGCGCGCAAAGAAACGTGAACGATAAACGCGCGGAGTACACGTGTTTCAGACGCAATACCTATTACGTTCCTTTCTCGCCGAGTCTTTTCAAGAACGAGTGAATCATTTATATGTATTAATGGTTCGGGGCGTCTTTGTCTTATGTTCCCCGAGAAGGTCCAATAATTGAGTCATCGAAGCAGCGAATCGTGCCTCGGCCTTCTGTTGACGTTCACGGGGATTTCCTCCTAATTGCTGGTTATTATTAACGGGAAACAGCGGATGTTAATCTCGGCTGTTTTCTTAACAAGCATCGCGTAAATTGCTGGGAGGAACCCTGGGCGCTTTCCGCTTCATTTTGTGTTCCGAATGTTGCCCATTGAATTCCTGTACTGTGGAGTTGCTGAAATGACGCAACGCCGCAGCAACGTCATCTTTAACAACCTCTGCACGGATATCGAAGCTTACGTCATGTGGTATTGTCGATACACGGTAGGCTTCGTCGTGGATTTTAGAAAAATACCGGTGTTAAACATCGATCGTCGCTTTCTCTTCTTCAGTGGTTACTGGAATTTAGAGAGAGATTGGAAATTGGAAGACGCGTGAAATTAGAATACACTCCCTTATCGCGCGCGCGTTACGATAGTGCATTCGCCTATTTTTGCAAACGAGTGAAAGGCTTCTTTGGCTTTTTTCTGCGAGATTTTCAAGTAAGAATTTGAAATTGGCTGCGTATAAAATATTGGGTACTTGGTGCAATTCTTAGAATCTAATATTTGCTGGACATACCATACGCTCCAAACACGAGGGCTGGTAATCATTTTTAAGGTAGTTCCTGAGCAACTAAGTCAGTCAAATTAGAGTTGGGTAATAAACGATCAATGTAAAGTAGTAGGGGAGACCGGGGCTGGTAGGCCAGTTTTTCAGTTTTTGATTTTTAATAAATTATGTGGACGAAATATCATTAAACCGGTTAGTATATTTGATAGGGCATACATTTGGCTATCTGATTAAATTATTAAAGTTGACTAAATGTGACAACAATTAAGGCATTTTAATGTTTTTCTAACACCTCACATGCTGGTCAACCAGCCCCGTGGTCGGGGTTGGTAGACTAACAGTATGGGGTAGGTTGACTATAGGTGCAATCAGTGAAGAAAATGTTGTTAGCAACTTATCTGAATGGTAATAAAATAGCACAATGTCACGAGAGTTGTTTCATTATAAAATATTTATTACTTTTTCATAATAAATAACAATTTAAACCATCACTGGGGTTGGTTGACCAGCTTAGTCATGTAACCCCGAACGTTATTAGTCAACCAGCCCCGAACGATCATTTTGACTTCAATACTCTATAGGGTAGACGTCCCAATTACTGCCACCTTAAGATTATAACCGAACTTCATTTAATCATTTCGCGTGTTGTGTAACTTAAACATTGTTTCAATTTGAAACATAATATTATTCAACATCTCTTTCATTAAAAAAAATAGTTTTATGAATTAAATCAGAAGAATGTATTAATAATTAATTAAAATTCGCGAGCGATCCTTGTGTACCTATAACTGTCACCTCAAAAATCATCTTGTCCTAGGTACATATGAGTACATATATTTTTTTATTTTAATGTAAATCAGAATCTCCATTTAATAATAACTATTTTTTGTACCTTTCTTTGTATACGTTACGCTTTTATTACATATAATAAATCAAGTGGCAGTAATTGGGACACTGGCAGTAATTGGGACATCTACCCTATAACCTTTAATTATTTATGTAAAATCAAAAACGCAGTCTCAGTAGGTCGTTTAATAAACAAACTTTAAAATAGTCCCTTCGCATTAATTCTACTGTAACTATATAGAGCGTGGAAACATAAAATCTTTAAGAAAACATATTTACTTACATAGCCAATTTTTCGATAAACGCTGGTAACTGCCAAACAACGTGTAATGGTGGTGTCGGAAACAAATGAATGACATAGTAGAAGTGACTTGTTTCTACAGAAAATCGCTCCGCAGTAGAGCACACGTTAGTGAAAAGTTATTAACAATTAGTCAACCTACCCCTGGGGCCAACCAGCCCCGGTCTCCCCTATGATACTATAGAAATAATAATAATAATTTTTAACGTCATGTATATATGTATATTTTAAACAGTTCAATGTTGATATAAATAATTGTAATACGAAAATAGAATGTTAAATTGGTTAGCGTAGTGAATTGGAGCAGCAGATCTGACAACGTCGCATTCGTTCGGAGCGTCTTTTACAACCAAAATGTCAGAAAAATGTTCATATGAATTTGAATCGTCGTTCGCTATTTAAATGTCTAAACACATCGACTGTGCGACGTTGCCACGTTGATTGCTCTACGTAAGTGTCTGAAAAATTTGCACGAAAACCTATTTTTTTATGGGCATTTACGAAGAAACTATGTGGTCAGTTTTGCAGAAATTGGTATATTCATTTCCTGACATTTCGATTTACTTTTGTCCCAATTTTGATACATTTCTTGAATATGGTTTTCCTGTTTCAGAAGAAAAACTGAAACTGTAACCCCTTCTTTTTTTTACTCCGCCATATGCCACTGTGTTAAAATGCATAAAATTTAATTAACAATTTCTCGATAACTATGCGGTAAATCGATTGTAAACTTTGTACACGGGTTTCTTGTATTCCAAATTAGTTTTGCACGAAATTTGAAAGAATTCTTGCATTTAGTAGATTGTTCAGGAACTACCTTAACCGACTTCAAAAAGGAGGAGGTTGTAGATTCGACCCGTGTGTAATGTTTTTTTTTTTTTTTTTTTTTTTATAAATGTTTGTCCCCGCATAACCCCTTAACATATGGACCGATTTTGATAATCTTTTTTTTATTCGAAAAAGGTCGATGCTCCGGTGGTCCCATCCTACACTGCATCAATATTGGCCCAATATTTTGCCAGTTCTGGGGAATAATAAAGACTATTGTTACCTAATTATTCATGTTGTGTCTATATATATAAAACTAAAAAGTCAAAAATAAAAAATTTAAAAAAAATTAAAACCGACTTCAAAATAATAAAAAATAATTTTTTCCCTTATTTCATCTACGACTTTCATATTGTTTAAGTCGGCGCCGACTTAAAAGATATGAGAGTCGTAGATTAATTAAGGGAAAAAATTGTTTTTTACTTTTTAGTGCTTTTTTTATTTTTTGAAGTCGGTTTTAATTTTTTTTTTTAAATTTTTATGAGTATTACACTCCATTAATATACTCTCTCTTGCTGAAAAGTAATATATGAAGGCACTAACTCTTGAAACATTGATAACTATTTTTTTATCACTTTGCCTGTGAATTTATCTTGTATGGAGGACTCTGTTGACGTAGGCCCTCTACTTTAGGCGATTAAATATCGACGATGATTCAACATTCGAATTATTACGTCATTAATAAAGTATTATTCTTACATATACCCTATTCCTGATTGTACTTTTCCGATGAACACATTGCTCGATCGGTCACGCGAAATGTTAAACGAAATTCATGTAAAGTAAGATTATCAGGTATTGGTGAGAAGAAGATGGCATCTTGTTTCAAATTTAAGAATCAGTAAATAAATGTGACTAATCAAAGCGACAAACTTTATTGTCAAAAATATGTGTCGTAATAAATTAGCCCACGTTATAAGTTTTTTAAAGTTGCATGTAGAAATTGTTTTCCTTGTCCTAGTTACTTCTTACATGATTCTTAAGAAGATTCTATATGCCCTTTCTTGAGCATTTATTTTTCAAATAATGTATACATAATTAAACTTTCGGCAAAAAATAGTGTCGAGCAGTATAGTTAGAAATATTTGCTGAAGATACTAAGTAGGGGTGAGGTGCTATAAAAGGGACACTTTTGTTTAGCGTCCATTTCTGACAATGTCGTTATAGGTATTTAAAAAACAACTAAATCACAAGAAAGCGTGTTTATTTCCCTTCAATAAAAGTATATTGCAAACGCATCAATTGTAATAGAAAATAACAACAATTACAAAATCTTCGATTTTCAAAAAAGTGGGAAATGTCCCTTTTAAGACTAGGTGTTTTAAATGGGACAGTATAAGTCATGAAAGAGACACGTTAAATAAAAATAAACTTGTTAAGTATTATAATTATAATTCTAAATCTTAATGATACGAAACAACGAAATCTACGAAAAAATTAACTCTTTGTAGTATAAATCATCAATATTTTATTATTAATGACACATGGAACAGAAAAAATTGAATGTGCCTTTTATTCCGCATGACTTATTGGCCCATTTACCGTAAATTTACATACAACTGTTGCAAATTTATATTTTATATTTTTAATTTGCATTTTTTTGACGATAAAGTTTGTCGCTTTGAATAGTCACTTTATTAATTGTTAAATTTGAAACAATACGCCATCAACTAATAATTCATAATTTAAAACAATGTCATCTATGTATTAGATGATACACTAATAACTTTACAGGAAAGTATAATACATATAGTGTCCAGCAGTACATGTGTATGAGAGGGACAGCCATGAAGCGGTCGTCCCATTTAAGACTTGTTATGCTGTCCCTTTTACGACTATAAGTGAGTTTAATATAAAATAACCGCAAAACAAAGAAAACAATTAATTAAGCTTACCTGTTAAGCGTTTTCGTTTCAGTTGAATACAGGCTATTTTAATGATATAACACTTTAACACTTTGTACATATCTTAATCTCAGAAAACGACACAGAAAACCAATGAAAATTTCACTTTTACTGCCGAAAAACATCAACCCTGGATTACTACTCTGTTGCAAGTGAGACCGCAGTGAAGTTTACGTCAAATGACTAGGCACTAGTGTTGCCATAAACAGGAAAATAACTTGCATGTGTGATGCGTTTAGAATTTTGGAAATTCGATTTGTCCCATTTAAGACGTGTCCCCTTTATAGCACCTATCCTACCTTCCGAGGGTTACAATTCCTATGACACGCTCGAATTAACTTGAGATCTAATTCGTATCGTACAATTTTCAAAATTACACCCATCCTTTTATATTATTATGTAAGTAAAGCACAGATTAAACAAACGATATAAAATAATATTGTATCTCAATAATTTAGTGGATTTAACTGCTTTCTTTGCTTCAGAATACATCGAAAAATGAAATACATATACCTATTATATCCAAAGACTGCAAAAATATGCATCGTGCGAAGTATTATTCCACGGTAATCTTATCAAAAGTCTTATCTGAATTCCGTGTTTAATTCTCTTATCTCCTACTTTTCTCGCGTCGATACACATTGCTTTCTGACAGATGGCGGTTTATCTTAAGATAAGGTATTTCGTTTTAAACTTCAGCTGCATTATTTGCAGTCCCGTTTATTTAAAGGAGGGATAGGCCACTTGCTACGTGCAGTATATTGACGTATAACATTTATGCTGAAAAAGAAATCTAAAAAAAAATTTAATTCCCTTAATCATATTGAGAAATTAGATATACTCTGTGCAACTTTATTTACTATGAAGGAATTTAATAAAAATCACTTGGTTATGTTAAGTAATATGATTTTATACAATTGTTCAATACAATGTATTAATATTTACAGTCTGTTCAACAAGAAAGGAGCCGCGATTTTTTTAAAAGTACAAAAGATATTTATTTCTCATTTGTTTTATACGAGAACACATTAAAAGTGCTAAGGCGCTTATAATTCATAGTAATCCGTCCGAAGAGAACGCCAAATTTTGCGAAAATGTACACAGGCTTTTCTGCAAGCTTGGCCTTCATTATGTCCCCACACATTTTCGATGGGATTGGCATCGGGAGATTGGGATGGTAATTCCATCCATTTTCCTCCTTCCAGGCTCTGCAGAGTTTACTATGATGTTTTGGGTCATTATCTTCTTGTACGACCTAATCTTCGTTAGTGACGCCAAACATCTTCTTAGCGAATCTAATGAGGCCATGCTTGTAAATTTTCACCATATTCGCTGCATTCAAATTCTCGGCGAGAAGCACCAAGCAGCCGAATCCGCGCTCGTTTTGCCCTGCGTGCTTGTCGTCGATCTCGCTTCCCCTCGGTTTAGACGGTCATCGAAGTTCTGCAATGATTTGACAATCGCCCACTTCACAACGAACTTCCTTGGCCTTTTTAATGACGTTAGCGGCAGCAGCATAAGATAATTTTGGTCCTTTCGGGTGCGTGCACAGGAAGACCGCCTCAAAACGGCTTCGCGTTCGCAGTACTCATTACGATCCACGCTAAGGATCCGCGACGGCCTAATACAACGTTTCGAGCGATACTGAAGCGAATTGGCGTCGTAGCCCATCGATGATGCAATAGCGCCGAGGAACAGAGAGAGAGAGAGAGAGAGAGAGAGAGAGATATCTTTTATTTTTCTCGGAAACTTACCGGTTCCTTTCTTGTTGAACAGGCTGTAATTCCACAAAATCAATCGTAAGGAGAATACAAACGTTAACCACTGGGTGCGATTTGGTATCGGCTAAAAGCGCAGCTAGCACTATTCAACATTTAATGTCGAGGCTTTTAATCAATTTATTACGTCAACATTTTTATTTTTTCTTGTGTTACAATTTACATAATGTTAGTATAATGTTAGTATACAATCTGTCGCTGATGAAATGGCGTGTTGTTTGCTGCATCAAAGAATTTCCACTATCGGAGTTCTTGTTCTTAAATATTCTGACGTTTACACTCTCAACACTGTCATTAAAATTTCACGCATGGAAGCTAAGGTGGCGTAAGTTACATCAGCGTTCTTCAACCGGTGGTACCGCGAAAAATTTCGCCCGAATTATGTAACCGTTACATTAAATAACAGGAATTAAAATAAATTAAATTGCAATTTTATAACATTAGGTTTAATAAATAAAATTCTACCTACATTGGTTTTTATTTCGGTCTTGTTAGCGGTCAGCCGGTCCGCAGGTGTAAATGGATTGAAAAACGCTGACAAGGGATGACCCCGAACCCGAAAATTCAAAAAATTCTCGATCGTACTGCATTGCAGTACATAGTTGCACCGAGCATTGTACCGTTCGAAGAAATGGTGTGACAACATTGGTTTGTAACGAAAATAAAAAAAATGAAGACTGTCCCAAGTCACGTATTATTTCCTAATAGGGTAGAACCCCCATTACTGACACATTAAGGACTGACTTTAATATTATTACCTAGTATCTGTATTTATTGACTAAAAGTATAAGTTTTTTATTTTTTTTTATTATGGTTTAATATATTTACTTCATGAAAAACATTTTGTGGGTCTTAGAATTTCTATTTTTATATATAAATTCATTAATCTAAAAAACATAGGGTAAATCCGGGAGACGCGGTTGACCTAATATAAAATGGCTATTAAAACTAATATAGGTATTACTTATTTTATCAGAACAAACCTAATGTGTTCAGAATTTTATGCCGATTCAGAAAAACTGGTTGATATTTGCTTTAAGACAATATTTACTGTAAATCGGGTTGAAAACTGAAGTCATCACATCTGACCACCTCCCCCGAGGTGCCGGGAGAAATGGTTTTCGTCGTTGGCAGAGACCACTCACATAATTATTCATGGAAAATTAACAAAGGATAAAGCAAAATTATTTATGAGTGAATACAACTACGGATTCATTGATATTTAATTTGTTTACGCTAAACAAGTAAAGAACACATCAAAGAAAAAATGAATTACCTACTGGCGATTAGCAAGGCAAATGAATTCAAAAGTGAATAAATAAACTAAATAAACAAAAATAATAATAAAATAATAATAAAAAATAAAAGAATAAACAAAAATAATAAAAAAATCATAACTCGACCATCTCACCTTTCTGCAGCGAGACATGGTCTTCTCATTAGCTTTGAGAGGAAGAGTTAATATGGCCAAATACATTGGCTGCATTGTCCCTCAATATCTCTACTATCTTAGTATTCCAAACATTAAAGGAAAATAAACTTAGAAGTATATTTTAAATACGATTCTGTACAACCGCTGTTTGACAAAAGAGGTTAAATGTAACATCAATTTACCTTTTATAGCCTATAAATCCAGGAAAACACAGAAGGAAGCGAAATAACGCTATTCATTCAACTATTTGGCTTCTAGAGAAGTAATTGGTCTGCACTTTAATGCATTTTTACATATAGACTCTGAAATATAGCGACACGACCAACTCTCCGGCCCGACCGCGTCTCCCGGATTTACCCTATTTCTAGATCTATTACTGACACCTCTAAAACGTGTGTGACTGAATTACTGACACCCCAATTACTGCCAGCTAACCTAATACTGTTTATTACTCATTTTACGGTTATGTCGTCTCATGTACATGAGCAACCACTGCTATGACAGTAATACCAAAATGCTTGAAACGCTTGTACCAATCACTATCACCCATATATTAATTAAAAAGGCTTAATTAATCGTTATATTACGATCGTTGTGACTTTCTATGATACTTATATTGTACTAAAAAATTATTGTTTATTATGTAAATAATTTAAACATAGTAATTATAGCCCTTTCTTTAGTGCCCTGTTTTCTCTTTCACTAGTAAGGAAGTAGCCATTTCCACTGTTGTCATCAAATTAAAATTTTGTATCGTCTTATAGAAATTAATGAAAAAAGAATATTAAGTGGTGCATTTTCTAACGTATAGATTATAGGTTGAATTACATAATTATTTTTTTGTATGAGTTTACAACGTTTATTTATTCGTTATTTTCAGTAAAATAGCTTAAGGTGACAGTAATTGGGTAGGTGTCAGTAATTGGGGGTTCTACCCTAAATGTTAGAAGAACATTGTCGTCGTGCAGCTTAAGGTAGTTGCAATGGGATCCAAAAGTTCTCCGATTGTCGAGGAGCACAGTTCCGCGATATAACAAAAGTTGAAATTGTATGGAAAAGAATATTGATCACGCTGTTTCATAATTATTCAAACATCCAATTCAGATTTCACGCGAGAAAACGAATTTTAGAGATCATTATGAATATCCGCACAGCTGAATATAACACACGGCTATAGTTTCACTACTGATATGCTTGAATAATATTTTCATTCTTAGAGTTGGTGTAAGATGTATGAATTTATAAGTTCAATAAAATATACCTAACCGAAAAATAGCGATACTTCGTGTTGAAAACTGAAAAAATACCGGTAATTATTTCGACTTCAATAATATATTAATTTCGGTATTACATCAGTTTTGCTATTATTTCGGTTTCAGTATGACTTAAGCAATATAACACCGCAATTGAAACTGTTGCCTCGGAATACGTTAAGGTGGGATTTCACTGAGGCAATTTTTTTGGCAACGGGCAACACGTCACCCGTAATTAGATGGGGTTGCATGCGACATGTTGCCTTGGGTTGCCTCCAATCGCATCTCCAGCTCCCGCGGTTCAATTAAAAACCCCTGTTATTTGCAACGGTCGAGCGCGCGTCACCGTTTGTTTAGGCTCGTAAGTTACGAGTCGTAACCGACGCGAGTCGAGCGCGGTCACCCTCAACGGTCAACCGTCTCCGCGACTGTGCCCGGGTCTTTCGGCGAATCAGATTTCGGTCTAGGGTAAGCAGGCCACTAGATGGACGGGCCCAGTAGATGGACGAATCGTTGGTTAATCGTTAATATTGAAAGAACTAGAGTTTTAATCTATATTATTGTTTTTTTATTTTGTAGAAAAAACGTTTGTTGTTTTACAAAACATTAACATATTTATCGACAAAAAAATTTTTGTATGCGAAAAATGTATTTGTATGTATGATTTTACGCCACTATGCGCGAGTCACTCTTTTATTATTAGCTATTGCTCAGCATCGCGTCCCTTAAAGTTAATAAAAAACGTATTTGGATGTATTGTAAAGAGGTATGCAATAGATGATTGCATTCTAATATTAACAATTTATATATAAACGCGTGAACAAAGAAAAATAAACCGATAGAACTTATAAAAATGACTGTCCATGTACTGATATGGATTTTCTAACCTTGTCGCAGCAGATGGACAGAACGGAATTAAACCTTTTGAAGCCGTTTGTTTTTAATAAACAAACAGTTTACACATTTACTTGTAGGTATCTTATTTTTCTTTTTTTATTTAGATGGCAAGCATTAAAAAAAATATACCGTACATCAATATACATGTAATGATCTAAATAGAGCCTTGGATGATATTAGAAAAGGAACTAGTGGATATATATTTTTACTTTGTGCCACTAAGAAAATGTTAAAAAGGTTACATATCCAATCCGGGACACTTTTCGAGACAGTTTTCAATGCGGGACAAACAATTCAAATTCGGGACAGTCCCACACGATCCGGGACGTCTGGCCACTTTAGGCTAGACATAACCTCACTTTATTTGCGGCCTGGGCCCATAACCTGTTGCACCGGTTTCAGGCAATGAAGACTCCATACGTTTTTAGTTTTGATGAAATAAACTATATTTTAACCAAAAATAACTTAATCTAGGTACCTACTATAGCTAATAAGTCTTTTACTCGTCTAGCCAGACACCCGTCCATCTATTGGTTCTGAACTGTCCATCTGCTAGCCCTATCGTCCATCTACTTGTGATACGGGCTATGAGTAGAATTTTCATCATTTTATCCTTAAATACATTAACTTTTTACTTGCAGTTATTTTTTTCTTTAAATTTGTACATTTTTACGTGGAAAGCTTTTGATTTTTTTTTAATAGAACAGATATTTCTTAAGAAACACCTTGTTGTAAACTTCGGAATCAGCTAAACTGTCCATCTACTGCCCTGTTTACCCTAACCGCCAACTCGGAAAGAAGAAGTCGAAGTCGCAAATTGCCTGCTCCTGATATCGCGGCGTCGCTATCGCCGCGCCTCTCGTTATTGCCCGAGATCACGGGTCACAAGCACCCCACTTTGTTAAACCCGTTATATCACCCACTGTATGTTTTGCCAATTCATGTTGCGTCATTCGTGGATTTGTTAATAAACTGTTATCGGGCTTTGGAATTCGCGTCGTGTCTGTTGCGCTCCTGCCCCGAAACTTTGCCGGCAATTTGCTAATAATTCGGCCTACGCCAAAACAGAAATGATACTGGTTCGAAGTCACTGGTCCTGAGCCAGACGGAATTCGATGAAAAGCACTCAATAATTACGGAAATATGAATTACAAATACAAGTTTTAAAGTAATTTTGATTGCGCGTTACTGTGATTGCCTACAAGCAGACAATTGGTAGCATATATGTATTTGGCTAATGGTCGATTTATATTATCCGTTCAGACACGGATAGTTACAGAACGGTTCGATTCAGACAAACATTGTTGTGGGTTATTGAATACGGATGGTTATATACAGCGTCGCGATCAGTTACAACCAGGGTTGCCACCTTATCACCATATAAATCCCGGAGTGCCACGCATTCCAACCCGAAGATTCGAATATAAACCCGGAGATGGAAGAAGTACAAAAGCTTTGTTCTCGAATATCCGGAAAACAAATGTACAATTCTATTAAGCTCGAACAATTCAGAATTTAAGGCCGGTATTCACAAACGTGTCTTAAGATTAAGCAAATGCTTAAGCATTCGGCATCCTTTACTAGCTACTAGGGTTAGTAGAGGATGCCGCATGCTTAAGCATTTGCTTAATCTTAAGACACGTTTGTGAATACCGGCCTAAAAGTAGGGGAGAGGTGCTATAAAAGGGACACTTTTGTTTAGCGTCAATTTCTGACAATGTCGTTATAGGTATTTAAAAAACAACTACATCACAAGAAAGCGTGTTTATTTCCCTTCAATAAATGTATATTTCAAACTCATCAATTGTAATAGAAAATAACAAAATTTTCGATTTTCAAAAAAGTGGGAAATGTCCCTTTTACGACTAGGTGGTTTTAAATGGGACAGTATAAGTCATGAAAGGCACACGTTAATAAAAATAAACTTATTAAGTATTACAATTATAATTCTAAATCTTAATGATACGAAACAACGAAATCTACGAAAAAATTAACTCTTTGTAGTATAAATCATCAATATTTTATTATTAATGACACATGGAACAGAAAAAATTGAATGTGCCTTTTATTCCGCATGACTCATTGGCCCATTTACCGCAAATTTTGCTTTGGAACCAGTCTTCCTTACTGGTAACATAGTTCTTCTTTACAAACGCAGCACTGATTGTTTTTTTAATCATTTGTCAATAGGCGCGCTCGTTTTCGTAAGCCCATGTCCCTCAAGTCAGAACAGTCGTCACAAGAATCCAAATCAGGAATTGAAATCTGACTATAACAAATTTATAACTTATAACGAGGGCTAATTTATTGCCACACATTTTTTTGACGATAAAGTTTGTCGCTTTGAATAGTCACTTTATTAATTCTTAATTTTGAAACAATACGCCATCAACTAATAATTCATAATTTAAAACAATGTCATCTATGTATCAGATGATACACTAATAACTTTACAGGAAAGTATAATACATATAGTGTCCAGCAGTACATGTGTACGAGAGGGACAGCCATGAAACGGTCGTCCCATTTAAGACTTGTTATGCTGTCCCTTTTACGACTATAAGTGAGTTTAATATAAAATAACCGCAAAACAAAGAAAACAATTAATTAAGCTTACCTGTTAAGCGTTTTCGTTTCAGTTGAATACAGGCTATTTTAATGATATAACACTTTAACACTTTGTACATATCTTAATCTCAGAAAACGACACAGAAAACCAATGAAAATTTCACTTTTACTGCCGAAAAACATCAACCCTGGATTACTACTCTGTTGCAAGTGAGACCGCAGTGAAGTTTACGTCAAATGACTAGGCACTAGTGTTGCCATAAACAGGAGAATAACTTGCTTGTGTAATGCGTAGAATTTAGAATTTTGGAAATTCGATTTGTCCCATTTAAGACGTGTCCCCTTTATACCACCTATCCCCTATCTGTTTTTTAATTAATAGCTTTTATTCTATATAAAATTGATATCATTGCGTAATATCACAATTTCTTATTATCACATTTTTTCTACAACCCGGAAATTTTTCCAGTCAAACCGGAGCCCGGAGAGTTGCTTCAAAACCCGAAGTCTCCGGGCGAAGACCGGACAGGTGGCAACCCTGGTTACAACACGTTACGCTTCGGACATACGACCGATATTCTCGAAAAGAATGTTTTGACTGAAGTTCTCGGAACGTAGTTGAACGGAGACTCGTATATGTATTTTTTTTTCAGGCAGAATCTGAAACGACGATCACTATACGAAAGATACAATATATTATTCTGACGCCTGTCGCCTGTAGTTGCCGAATGTAATCTGATGCTATAAATACTACATTGTTATTGTCCGAATCGAATCGTTTCGTGTCTGACCGGCTAATATCAATCGATCTTAAATGCTGGCATTTTTGCGTTGCTGAAGGTATATCTTCACAAAATTTACACGAATAATAAATTAACGAAATTTTTATCTGTCCATTGTAATTTCATAAATTAAATAAATTCTTATTATTTCACCTCAAATGAGAATGTTGCTCAGAAGCCTTTATTAGTGGTATTACTATAAAATTAGAAAATGGACCTATCTAAAAGATAATTACTTAAGTTACAGACTAATATGACACTAAAAATGTATGGTATGTTTTTTTCAAACGAATGTCTTAATAATAGCAGCAGTACTATTACCAAGACTTTTCGAGGAGGATCTTCGATTACATTGAAATGTAAAAACTTGAGGTTGATTATTCCTTATGAATCTTTGTAGCAGTGTTGAATTTAAGATCACTAGGCCCTGTAAAAGGTTGGCAGGCCTGTCTGTTTATCTTACCACTTCAATGTGAACTGATATTTTGATTTCTGTACTCGCGTTCTCTGTTCTGACGATACGTGTGTGCATACGCGATTTTTGCGCCATAATTATTCACGTTGACTGGCAGCAACGCACCGATAATATAATCGGCTCAAAAATATTGTTCCAACAACAATAAAATACACGCAGGAGGAAACGGAAAGTGTATAAATAAATGTATATGCATATTACTGAAATTAATAAACAGATGTTTATTCATTCCGCTTTTAGGACAATTCCCAATTACAGTTCGAATCTAGTTATAGTGCATTCTGAATACCCGATAATTTCAGTTGCTTCTTGACGTTGCTGCTCATACAGTTTTTATTCTCTACACTTCTACGTATCGTAATAAATACAAAGATTTCCAGAATTTTTGGTTAGATTATAAGAATTATGCAGAACAGGTGTATCCTCGCCGATTTCAATGATTTTTGGATATGTTGTCGGGGACATGATTCTGAACATCTTTTTCCTATACATGTTATCCCCGCTCGACCTTCTTTTCCGAGATATTTGCGAAAAATTTCTTTTGACTTAGCGTGGTAGCGCCCCAACCAATACTAATACCCGGGACAAGTTGCAAAGTAGAATGCGTTTTGTCGATATAAGTCAACAGAAATATTGTTAGGAGGGACCGTGGTAAAGTGATTAAAAACAATCGGTAAAGTACCCTTTTATGCACAATTACCCCTGTATCTTTGGAACGCATTAATTGCCGAAGCTAAAATTTTATATTTGGGGTCTTTCCACACCCTTCGTAATACCCACCAAGTTTCATCTCGATCGGCCACCAGTCCCTTTCGGAAGTACCGCCAAAATTTTACAGAGGGTTGAAAAAGACAACTGTTTTTCGCGAATATCTCGGTATCTAGCACTTTTGCGACAAAAATAGTTATTATACAATTTATAGCTTTGGAAATTCTCTACAAAAAAGTCCTATGAGTTTTGTTTCGTAGAAGTAACCATTTTCATGTATGTCGGGTTACCAAGTTTCAACCCCCATACATTTGACAAGGGAAGATCCCGAACCCGGAAATTCAAACATTATGAAAGTCTGTAAATATGTGGGGGAAGTCCTCCCGAGTACAACGCAATTTCATTTGCTGCCTAAATTCACTGCAAGAGGGTGCAATTAACCCCTGAAAATCCGTTTTTGTGTTATAACTCGCAAACGGTAAGAACTGTATGAACTATAATTTACGAAATGATAGTCCTAATTACAAGAAGTAACTTTTTCCTGAACACTTTTTTTCTATCTCCTACAATTCGCGAGTAATAATACAAAATAAAAAAATTACATTTATTTGATTGTACTTGGCGTAATTTTTTTCTCACTTTTTCGAAGTTTTTTATGGGGATTTGTCAGACAGGACTGTATACGACCGCAACAGCAACATTTTCAACACAATAAAAAGTTTAATGGTCTCTACGAATATAATGATGTATTTTCTTTGAGCCCTGCCGCCGCCATTGTTTATGAATACAAACATTCAAGAAGAGATGTAGAAAAGTAGGTTCTTTAATGAATAGTTAAATAACTAACAATTAAGGGGTTACATCTCCTGAAGACCCCAGAAAAAGATACTCTTAGTTCAAGACTGTATTAGAAGAAACTAGAAGCAGAAATTAAAGCAAACTTTTTTCCACTAATAGATAGACTTATTGTCTAGATTATCACAAATTTTTATTAAAAAATATCAATAACGGGGAAAGGTATCAACTGCCGCTAAGAGACATAAGTTATTGTGCAATCTTGAATGTTGTTGTGTCCGAAGCCAAATAATCGAACGAATTTTAAAAAATAGAATAAAAGTATTAGTCTTTGACGGATTCTCATTTTTATTATTGCACTTTCTTAGAAAATAACAGCCATTTGAAAAATTTCGTGCAATTTTCAAAAAAAAAAATTCTTCTTTACAATTATTAGGCAATTGAGATCGAAGTCTTAAAAAGCGGGAACGTCAAAGACTGCGTTATGTTTTTATGAATACACTCCGTATATTCATAATTGCAAGTGACTCCATCGATTACTTTTCAAGGCACGATGTCCTCGACTTTGAAAATCGTGCTTCAAGAAAAACGCGTTTAAAGTTTCAAGCATCTTCTATGTACGTTATAGCAGCGTTTCAGCGCTCGAGTTTACTTCGCTCAAAGCTCTGTATATATATAGCTTCATTAGTTTTTGAAGTAGCGATTTGAAATTTTCGTAATACAGGTACTCTTAAAACTTCAAACTTTTGAAGTATGCAAAAATACTAAAAATAAAAAATGACTTCTTTTACCTCTCTAGGAAGATGCAACACTTTCTTCAGATGCAACGAATCTTCGAAATCGAAGTCACATAGGAAAAAGTTATATTCCACATTTTGGATTTATTTTTATAATAAATGCAGAATCACCTGTTTTTCTTTATACCGTGAAGTACACGTCACCCTGTACAAACTCATACTGTATGGGCGATTTTCGACCAAAGGCTGTCAGATCGGAAGGATTAAATTTTGGTGGAAGGACTTTGGTGGCAGTCGGCGCCAGATTCACACAGTGCAAATGATGACACGCCGACTTAAAAAACATGACCGTTGTAGATTAAATAAGGGAAAACATTATTTTCCACTGTTTAGTGCATTTTTATTTTCTTGGAGTCGGTTTTAATTTTTTTAAAAATTTTTTATTCTTGGCTTGTTTTATATATATTTACACAACATGCTGAGGAGCTATGCGAGGACGAACATAAAAAAAAATAAAAAAAAAATACATACGGGTCGAATCTGTAACCTCCTCCTTTTTGAAGTCGGTTAAAAAGGAATAAAGTCATTTCAGATTTTACGAGAAAATTAATGACAGCAATACCAGAGAGACTAAAGCTACTTATTAAATCTCTATTAAATTGCGTGTACCGTACATAATTATATCTTGCCACTAGGGGAATAATTTTATGTATAATGTATGATATATGTATATTTCCGCCGAAACTGTTGGTGACAAATGTTCTACGGTATACCAGCGACAAGAGGAATATAAATACACATGGGCTTGTTGCGGAACGTTTACGTTTGTTATTTCGCTATAAAGTCAGGCAGATAATTCAATTTCTTTTAGCACGTTGGCTGACCCAATACTTTTGTGATTTAGGGTGGTTCAGTAAGGTACAAAAAAATTGCTCGGCGCTTTTTCACGAGCGTTTGTGTTGAAACATTCTTCTCGCGGACCAATAGAGGCTTCCATACATCCCACGTATTATATCGATAAAGCGCGATCACCGCGACGAATAAAGTGTGTCGCCTGTCTTTATCGATGTGCAACTGCCGAGAAATCAGAGGATCGTTATTGCTAACCAAACACGTCATTCCTTCGAGAGATAACACAACGATAACTGTTCGCCGTCGATGCTCGAGTTGGCATCTTGCGATCAGTTTTGGGAACTTTCCATTGCCCGTGAGTGCAAAAGCAGGTTAAATTCGAAATTGTCGGAAACACAGTGTTCTGCAAATGATGGATGGATTTTCATGAATTTGAAATGCGACGCAGTTGCCGTGAAATTCGACCAGGGTAATGTTATCGTTTTGCTGGTTTTAAATGTGTTTGAAAAATATAGGTCATCGAAATTTGCAATGGTGCAATCGCCACGCCACTCCCCCAATTTCATGTCTATCTACTACATCATATTCCAATTTCATGAAGATCCCTGACACCAACTGCATCAATTTCGCGTGGAATGACCCGGAGTGTTCTGAAAATTTTATTTGATTCTATGTATATTAGGGTAAATCCGGGAGACGCGGTCGACCTAATATAAAATGGCTATTAAAACTAATATAGATATTACTTATTTTATCAGAACAAACCTGATATGTTCAGAATTTTATGCCGATTCAGAAAAACTGGTCGATATTTGCTTTAAGACAATATTTACTGTAAATCGGGTTGAAAACTAAAGTCATGACATCCGACCACCTCACCCGAGGTGCCGGGAGAAATGGTTTTCGTCGTTTGCAGAGACCACTCACATAATTATTCATGGAAAATTAACAAAGGATAAAGCAAAATTATTTATGAGTGAATACAACTACGGGTTCATTGATATTTAATTTGTTTACACTAAACAAGTAAAGAACACATCAAAGAAAAAGTGAATTACCTACTGGCGATTAGCAAGGCAAATGAATACAAAAGTGAATAAATAAACTAAATAAACAAAAATAATAAAATAATAATAAAAAATAAAAAAATAAACAAAAATAATAAAAAAATCATAACTCGACCATCTCACCTTTCTGCAGCGAGACATGGTCTTCTCGTTAGCTTTGAGAGGAAGAGTTAATATGGCCAAATACTTTGGCTGCATTGTCCCTCAATATCTCTACTATCTTATTATTCCAAACATTAAAGGAAAATAAACTTAGAAGTATATTTTAAATACGATTCTGTACAACCGCTGTTTGACAAAAGAGGTTAAATGTAACATCAACTTACCTCTTATAGCCTATAAATCCAGAAAAACACAGAAGGAAGCGAAATAACGCTATTCATTCAACTATTTGGCTTCTAGAGAAGTAATTGGTCTGCACTTTAATGCATTTTTACGTATAGACTCTGAAATATAGCGACACGACCAACTCTCCGGCCCGACCGCGTCTCCCGGATTTACCCTATAATGGAAAATTCCGCTTTCAACTTGCACCCTGTTTTTAAATTAAGCTCACAGAGCCTTAAAATAAGTGATCATATTGTGGAAAACGTTCTAGAAACAAATTGATTACAATCTTCATTTTACACCGAGGATCAACAAAACAAACTCTCAGAGTTGGGTTGTTCGTTGTATCGCAGAGTCTTTCTTAATAAGATTAAATTAACATATATCTCTGGTAAAGTTATTAAAATTTTCTGAAAGATAAGAATGAATATTGCAAGCAGCGTTGAAGTCGGTCAGTCGATGGGTCGACAGTTTTCTCGCATAAAATTTTAATAGCAAATTACTTCCACTCATTTAGTGATAAGTAGACTAAACAGTCGAGCATTTTTAATACACAATAGCTGCGTGAAAAGTGTGTGCTGCGATACTACAATCATACATTGAGATTTCATTGGGTCGCGTGATATGTATTGCATAAACACTTATTTCGCGCGGAGGAATACGTAGCAAACACGGCTTATAATCAACCGACGACGTAAAGGTGCGGTCCCACGGCGCGCGGCTCGGCGAGTCTGCTTTGCAAGCGCCAGTCGACGTGCCATGGGCGTACCCACGGCCCGACTAGGCTCGTCGTTTCAGCCGAGCCAGATTAGCAGGTTCCTTGACCCGTGCCGCATTAATTCACCGACAACGCCCGGGAAGCCCAAGCGGAGCCGCGCGCGGCCCGTCGGATCGCACCTTAAGATGCTCGACCGATAAGATCGTCAGCCGTCAACAAAAGGCGTACGGCGAGGGTCCTCGACTTCTAATGAAAAGACGCAGTTCCGTGTCAAGTGCTGTCAACTTTTATCCGCAAAAGGACGCCCGTGCCGCGGAGAATACCACTCCAGGGAGTTCCCAATCTTCGTTCACGAATATACATACGGTGGCGCCACACTAACGGGCGAAAAATCGTTAATATCAGTAACCAACGGCCATTAGCGTCGCGTTTCGATTAAAGCCTCTTTTCCTGTCGTTCAGACTGGCGATGCTCCGCGATATTATTCCAGCCAAGTTTCTATAAAGCAATTAATAGATCGATGGCGCGGAATCTAGTGATCCTCTTTCCCCTTTAGTTTTTTTTTTTTCGAGCTGGCTGTTTTCGCTTCATCGGCGGAAATTGCTGGCTACAAAGGATTTGTTTGGAAGCCCCGCGTTATAGAACGCCCCAGATCGGAAAGGCTTCCATGGTGCATTCATCTACTGTGCTTAACACATTCAAGTATGGCTGGGGTGTCGGCCACTGGTGGGTCACGATCCTTCCATACCATTTCTCGAGGTGGCCAACGACGATTTTATGTCACTTGCCCATGGGAATCGATGAATCGCGTTACAATTTAATCTACTTTGCACTGCTTTTGAAGTCTAGGCTTGGTGTTCGTGAAACTATGTGACAAGGAAATTTTTATTATTGAGTTTTTTAATATTATCAGGTACTCTGCAAGACACCTTGGATGGTAGATAAGTAAAAATTCGGTATTTATGACACAAAATCTATCACAGATTTTTGAAACTTTTAAGCCAATCGTGTTAATATTTGTAAAGGAGTAGTGAAGCGTTTCTCCCTTTCAGGTGTTTCTTACATGACCCATTTATAAGGAAAATCATGGGAACTATTCAATTTTATTATTATTCGGCCAGATACACAGCTTGAAGTTTGATATTCTTCGTATTTTGATTTTTTAAAGAAAAAATTATAGTATATACATACTATACTATTTTTTGTCTGAGAAAACGCAGTAACCACTTTGTTCTCCATAAAGAAGATCTAATAGGGAAACGAATCTTTTGTCTACAAAGATTCCTCACTTCTAATTATAATGGTACGTGAAAGATATTGTCAATTTTGTTGACTACCTTCGTTTTTCATGCTTATAATAGGAGACATCCAAATGTAATGTAAATAGTATTTTATTACGGATATTTACAGACCCCAAAGATTTTAAACTGAGTATAACTTTTCAACAACGCGTGGCAGTGTTATTTAGTTTGTTCGTTATATAAGCTAGGATGAGTATACTTTTGTTGAAAATTAAAGATGTTTAATTAGTTTAGTGTTTTTGGGTAATAAAAATTTAATTAAAGATATGGATTTCTATAATGCACTAAATTATTTGCGGGGTCTGTGCGACCCCACCTTTACTACTCTTGTTACATTTCCCTACCTTACCAACGCTGGGTTAATAATTGAATTGAAATTTTGACATAAAAGCTCTCGCTTGTGCTATAATTAATTAGGATTACTAGGGCTAATTTGTTGTTGAACCCTTATTAGCGACGATAAGAGCGGCGATAAAAGCTGCTCGAAAATATCTTTCTTTGATGTGTTTTATAGTGGAGCTGTCACAATAGTAGTGTTTCAGTCGTTTAAGGTTTCTCGTTATATGTCGATGAGATCGGCGATAATAGCGAAGAAAAATAAATATTTGTTTCTCGACGCTTTTATCGTTGGTCATCTAGTAAGCGTTGCCCTGCGCGCTGCTACAATGTAAACACTTCCATTATAAAACAAGATAATGTATTTCGATGCTTCGCTCTTATCGTCGCTCTGATCGTTTATCGCAGCTCCAAACGTACCCATACACATACTAATTCATTATACGCTAAGAAGCAGTAACACAAATAAAGTGATATAAAAATAATAACAGAAATAGGTTTAGGAAGTATTTCCTAAATGGCCATAAATATTTCAACGCAACACGATATGTACACACTACCGCTCAAAAGTATTTGAGCCGTTGTTTTTGAAAGTGTGTGAGTCCATTTATTCATACATTGAGATATTTAAGGGTTTGCGTTTGAATCAACTTAAAAATATTTGCATACGTTAATCAATTCGGGTAATGTTTTTAAAACTATAAAATTGTTAGATTTTATTATGGAATAATAATCAATGCAAACGTTAAAGAAAATAAACGAGTTTTTAGCTACAAATGGACTTGTACCACTTTCAATAATAACATATTATGAAAAATATAGCCAAGCGAAAATAGTTTGATTAAATAGACGTAAAATATTTTTACTTTAAAACCCTGATTCAATAGAGCGAATGAATTTTTGCACCTACCTAATAATACAGGATGGACCAATAAGAATTCTTACCACCTTGAATGTCTCCGAAATCATGAAAGTACGAGAAAAATCGCTCGAAAGCGACTCCGCCTGCACAAAAATCGTTATGAACTTTTATTTAAAAAAATTTTCTCTTCCATTGTCCCAAAAATATTCAAAGTGGTAATCCTTATCGGTCCACCCTGTAGCATCGTTCCTTCCCTGGAAGACCTAATTGCCATTGAAGGATAAGGTAAAAGTAAGGGAACTTTGAATATACATATATACTGAATATACGTTTCTTATGGGATTCAATTGGTTAAACATTCAACTACTTAGCAAACTAACCAGGAGAGTTTTTGGTTTTTGGATATGTTTTAGGGGTCCGAAAAATAAGATATACGTGTTTTTTATAGCGGCCCGTTTTCATATTTAGGGGTGAAACCACCCCTCAAAGTTATAAGATTTTCAGATGCCAGTTTTCGATGGCTTTGGTTTTTGGATATATTTCAAAGGACCGAAAAATAAGAAAGAGGTGTCTTTTTATTTTGGCCCGCGTGCATGTTTAGGGGGTGAAACCGCCCCTCCAAGTTCATAAGTGGTACAAAATTGTGTCGAAGGAAACTTGATATAAATTTAATTTGCGTCATAACTTGCTGTATGGATGATGTTCTTGCCGTCAGTGACCGTTATTAGGGGATAAACTACCCTTAATTAAGGGCTTGAAACGTGTAACAAAATTCTTAAAATTTTTAAAGAACCGTAGACACGAATTATTTTATGATGACACATCAGTGGCTTTATGACCTCCCATCGCTGCTGACAATGAGGGGTGAACCACCCCCCGGGTGGTGTACCTCGTTATGACGGTGATTGACGACAGGAACATCATCCATACAGTAAATTAATTAAATTCCAGAATCCGCAAAACAATTTCATAGTTAAGTACCTATATAAAGATTTGCATCCTAAAAAGTGTTATTGCCAAACAGGGAGTGTTCCATGGAAACGGACAAAAGACAAATAGTAAAGAGTCATTTTTTCTCGGTTTAAAATGTTGACACGTAATGGTAAACACTCAAAATATTTTTAAGCGGTTAATCGCCTGAAATGGGAGGAACCGCCGCCTAGGAAGGCATAATTGTCCAATTAGCAACCGCTGACCTATAAGATAATGAAAAATTGCATTTATTATCAGTTTGTTAGTTTACCATAAGAATCTCGACGTCAAACATCGTGACTTGCCGTTTGATAAAAAGCGCACGCTCCACCATGTAACGAAAGTAAAAGTATCATGTTAGAACTTTTGCTCGTTCGTGTGTACTCGCAGTAATGAGGGATTAAACTACCCATGTAATATCGATTACCGGTTCCGTTCATGTTCCTCATGCATGATGTGCAATTGAGAAAGTAAACACGCGCGACGAAAGGAATATGAGGGATGTTGATTTTTCACAGAAATCATATGGGCAAAGGAGTAATAGTTCCCAGCGTATTGCCGAGAGCAATTTTATATGCTTCGTAGAATTCGTTTATATCATGCACGTGGTTAAGGGGAAAAATGTAACATCATAAAAACAATTGAAGAGTATTTTGGAACGACACGTAAATACACTTCTGCAATGTGTCCGATTTTTGGTGCGTTTGTATCGTAATATGTATTTGTCATAAGCAATATTAAGGCCGTCTGTCCACGGAGCCTCGCGTCATAGACGCGTACGCGAAGAGACCAATCGTACGGCGCATCTGTCGATCATTGATCTGCATTTGTCAAGATGCCCGGCGTGCGATTGGTCCCTACGCGTACGCGTCTATGACGCGACGCTCCGTGGACAGGCGGGCTAAGCTTTCGCCATAATTTCATGCATGGTAAAGATATCATCGATATCTTCTTAGGTACCCTATCTGTATAAATTCCTAGAATTATGAAGAGCAAGTATGTGCGTGAGTACGTGTAGAGGTAAAAGCACCAGTAAATTTGCTTAGCGTGCGTTCAAGAGGGAGTTTTAATGAAAGGAGTTGTGTGCATATCGTGTTGAATGGAATTGGCATAAACATGTATTTACGATATATGTTGCTTAGTCAGTACATACTCGGGGTCTTGTGTTTGTTGATTCAGACTAATGGGTATGCATTGTTAGGAAATTGTATTGGGAAATTGTATTACAATCATTTCCCCCCATTAAATTATTAAAAAGTTTTCATGGGGGTGCTGGTGAAAATTTTTTTTTTTCATAACTTTTTTTTGAAGGGTGGACAAACGAAAATTTTTGTTGGACAAACGTGGACAAACGATGGACACGCGAATGCCGTCGAGTTTTTTTAAAAATTCTAATTTGGGGGTGCCAACTTCACAGACCTTGGGATTTTACATGAAAAATATTCTTGTTATTTTGATTGCTTGGCTCTCTGTAAAGGGGGATGAAATATGTAGTGCCTTATTGTTTATAATGCTATAGATTCTGAAGTGCTTTTCCTTCGGATAAAATTTCTTTTACATTTACGTAATACGTACATATAGGTACTTTAAGTAACATATCGCCCATTTGCCGTAACAACGACCCAACTAAAAATTTGCAGTTTTTGAGGTATTAGTATAGAAATGGCGGGTGTTGTCTAACAAAAGTTTTGAACCCGTTTCCCCAAAATCGTGAATTTTTAGTTACGTCGTTGTTGCAGCAAATGAGCGATATGTATGTATATACCAAAAAGGAACTGATCCTTTTTTTAAATTCTGTCTTCTTCAATTTCATTTGCTTAATGTGTACCAAGTCTGAGGTTACAGCTACCAAATTAATGGGATATCTTACACATTAATATAATATGTATGGCAGGTAGCAAACCGCCCTCAAGTGTTGAACATTCCCAAACTTACAAACATTGGGAAACGTGGTGAAAGCTCTAATTTTCAATCAAAGTCCTTCCAGTCATGTTCAT
Organism: Andrena praecox; assembly: GCA_963932275.1. Classification (NCBI taxonomy): domain Eukaryota; kingdom Metazoa; phylum Arthropoda; class Insecta; order Hymenoptera; family Andrenidae; genus Andrena; species Andrena praecox. The sequence goes on from OZ010729.1 coordinate 10,065,295, forward strand.
TTATGTAATACCTTTAAAGCCCGAGCACATATATCAGTTCCGTCTCCGTTCCGTCTCCGTTCCGTCTCCGTTCCGCCTCCGTTCCGCCTCCGTTCCGCCTCCGTTCCGCCTCCGTTCCGTGTCACTCAGTTCACTGACGACTATTCAGAGGTATCCGCACTCTACAGCAGACCTGCTCTGGGCTCTGGTTCATTACACTCGTTAAAAATAATCAGAATTATACCATGTTTGGTGTCATTTTCATCAGCAATACACCAGCAACCCATTGCTAATACTTCTACGAAGATCTAATACGAAATATAGAAATTGGCATTTCCATTACTGAATGGCCTATCGTCTTTGTCTTTATGGCTTTAGGCCCTAGGAGTTTAGGACCTCCGAAGCGCGTCCTTGGAAAGCTTCGACCCGAGAACCCGCCTACCCCATTAGGATCATAGGAAAAGGGTCCGATTGAACCGATTTCAAGACAGCGTTAAGGTCTACGCACACATATCTGTTCCGTGTCAGTTCCGTGTCAGTTCCGTGCCGGTTCCGTGCCGGTTCCGTGCCAGTTTCGTGTCAGTTTCGTGTCAGTGTGCCAGTGGTAAGAAGGTCCTCTACGCACCTCTTATTCTTACCAATGGCACACTGACACGGAACTGACACGGAACGGATATGTGTGCGCAGACCTTTAAGAGGCCTCCAGATACATGTTGCAGTGAAGCACTGATACATGCATCTTGCATCTTGCACACCCTCCTAGCTGGATGCGGGTCTCATGAGACCTATATCATGAAGTATCAACTAATGCAACACGTATATCAGCGTCTGGGGGCCCCTGTAGTGAAACAACTAGGATAGCGTGGGCAACGATTTTAACTTTTAACGAATTTTAACGAGTATGGATACGGGTTTTCACACTGAAGGAAAAAGACGTCACTGACATGAACAGGTGTGAACTGCTCCATCCCAAAACAGACAAACGATATATTTTACCACTGACACTGACGACACGGAACCCACACGAAACTGATATGTGTGCCCAGACCTTTACGCACAATTTTGTTCTGGTATTTCATATTAATATACCAAAACCATAAATAGTTTTATATATTCATTTTCTACCATAAGCTATCGTCCACTCATATCAGTTAAGGGGCTACATCCACCTATGGGTCCGGAAAAAGCATACAAGTTCAGGAATTTTTTCAGGAAAAGTATAAGTGAAAATCATGCACAATGTTTTTCTACTAAAAGATACATCCTTTAACTATATTATTCTAAATTTTCATGAAATATTATTATTAACTAAAGGAGATATCGGCTTGGATTTGAGTCGTGTTTCTTTAAGCATTAGCTGGTGGACACTCCCTAGGCCAAACGATGCATCTGAAAGCAAAAATTTCAAAGATTTTAAACATAAATAACTGTCAGAAGTACCTGACGTTCTCCGAATTTGAATATTGTATTCTTGTAAAAAAAGGGGCCGTTTGAAGTTGAAATATCGAATTTCGGTGGAAAAATTTGTCTCTTTTTTTCAAGAAGCCTTTGCAAGTAGGGGAGACCGGGGCTAATTGACTAACGAGGTTAGTTGACTAATTCCCTTTAATTCTTGTATTATGGAATAAATTATGCTGCGATTCGCAATATTGGAGCATATGAATGACCAGCTTGCCACTTAATGTGTCGCCGTGACAAAAACTTGCGTGTTCTGTCAGTGAGAATGAAAAATCTAAAAAGGTCGGCTGGAAGTAAATATTTTCGTTTCGAATATTTATGAATTTTTGTCCACTAAGTACTGCTTGATGTTATTTCATGAATATTTTGTGGAAACGTGATAACTTCACTATAATTTACGGTATTTTATTTTATCCGGTGCGTGGAGGTTTTGTACGTACGACCCTTAACATGTTAACAATGTCGGACGGGGTTACTTGACTAAGCATAGGAATACTACTAATAATTGCATTTTTTATCCTCAAGATGCAGTCGAGGCAAAAAGTTTAGCTGCTCAAGTCCACTTCCCCCACCACAAATCCTTCCAAACTCACCCCTACCAGTTTTACACCCTATCCTCCCTCCAAACTCTCAGGCCTTCCAAATAGACCATAAAAAACCAGTACAAAATAATTACAGTATCTTAGACTATGATAATTAATAAAAAAAAATAACACTGGAGGAGTGAAAAAAAAATAAAAAAATTTATTGGTCGTAGTATACATATGTACGCGTTTCGTATACTATATTTATGGATATGGCTGCGTATATATACGTTTTTCACATTATATTGATGTACTGTGACAGTGTTTATATACACCTTTCGCGTGCAAAGGGTTAAAGCTGAAAAGTAAATGTCAAGTCAACTGACCCCATCATATTTGTCAACTAACCCCGTAGCCGGGGTCTGTTGACTTATTCGTCTCACTACTCTAAATACAATAAAAACTACAACCTAGACTCAATTAAAACGATTTTCAAAATTATGCCTGTATACCTAATGAAATTTTGAAACTTTTGGTATGCAGTAAGTCAACAAAATACCAATGGTCTATTTATAAAAATTAGAAATGTAAAAACTTAGTCAACTAGCCCCGGTCTCCCCTATCCATTTTTGCAAAATTGATAGCAACATTTAGAAAGTTATATATTTATAAAATCTATTTGAATTTTTGCTTACAAACCATCGTTTGGCCTAGGGAATGTCCACCAGCTAAGGCTTAAAAAAACACGACTCATATCCAAGCCGATATCTCCTTTAGTTAATAACAACATCTCATGAAAATTTAGAATAATATATTTAAAAGCTGTGTCTTTTAGTAGAAAAGCATCGTGCATGATTTTCACTTATACTTTTCCTAAAAAAAATTCCTGAACTCGCTTGTTCAGGACCTCTAAGTGGATGTAACCCCTTAAAGTAAATACCGTCAGTGTCAAGGTACGGATCTTTGTAACTCGTTAAAAGTTATTCATTCCCACCTTCCTACTAGAAGTTACATCTGGCTCGATCCAACCGATTCTGACTAACATCCAATGACGATTTAACCACCAAATTCCGAACTACAATAATTTCGCTTACAAACATTTGCACATAGCGAAGATACGCCAACTCTACCGCGATTACACAGAGAAGCAACGTTAACCAGATTCGAGATTACCCGAAGTTACATAAAGGGAGCCTAATTACGCTGGCGTATAACACTTTTGTGCGTCAGGAATCTTCATTCACAGCCTGCCTCGTGTATCGCACAGTGAACGACGCTCCAGAGCAAAAAGCTCCTTTCGAAACGCGCCTCACCGTCGTGTCCCTATCTGAAAAAGAATGCCAGCGGTGCATACTAATGCACGATGATGGCTCTCTTCTCTTTGTCCACGGGGCATTCGTTTTCCGCGCATGAAGGAGCATTTGCTCCGAAAGCCCGCGAGGGCGAGAGGCGGGGCGCGGGGTAGCTCGCAAATGTTCACCTTGCTCGAATGTGGAACATCGATTGACCGGCGAAGCTCTGTGTAAGGTCGTTTGTTCTTTAATAGGAAGGCGGCTGGGTGCCTGAGTGGGTGGTAAATGAAACAAAGCTCGTCTGAAAGCCTCGGCGCTGGCGACGTGGGAAATGAAAGCCAGACTCGGTTAGTAGCTTCTGCAGCTTCGCGCTGGGATAGTTTTCGCGGCTGGGTTTCTCTTTAGCTCGCTCGAAGCGGGGACAATTACAAAATCGTGGAATCGTTGAGTGGGGAAGTATTTTGACAACGCTGCCGACACTTCGGGCCCAGGTTATTATTTCTGTTTAGTGTTTATGCTGCCATACTCATCGAACCCCCAAGCAAGATTCAGGCGCGCTGGCGTTGCGTGCCAGTTCGTTGAAAGTGCCCGGTGTCTTGGCCACTATAAGGGCGGGTCGTCGCGGGTTAAAGTTGTCAATCGTTGGACCCTCTGGCGGCTCTGTGCGAAGGTTCCAATTAAATGTGTCTTCAGAGGCGAGACATTTTTTTTCTGGCGACCTAAACGCAATTGTATCCACCACTCATCTTAGGGCCGTTTCAGACACTTTTGTGCCTCCCGATTGTTATCCTTGATGTATTCACTCGACAGAAATGGTACTAGTTGAAAATATATATATAAAAGGATAGGAAATTGGCGGGCCCCTGTACGCCCACATTAGACCAGTGAAATTAGAGGCAAAGGGCAACCGATGGAAAATGTGTGAATGTTCTCTTTACAGCACTGGGCGAGCCATGTGCCTCGTGTGAAAATGCCCTAACTTTAGACACGAGGTTGAGGAGAAGCGGTGCCTATCAATAATTACTTAATCTAGGCCATCGAGAAAGACAGCCTTATCTTTCGTCAAGGTCAAATGAAACCGTAGAAATAACTTCCCAATAAAACGAAACAATGGATCCGCAACAGAAAGTTTCTCAAAGACGGGAGAACTTTTCCCTTATATGAAAGACGATGCGGCATCGATTCGTGAAAAAAAGAAGAAGCATGCGCGAAGTTCGTCGCGGAAGTACTTGCAGAAAATGCATTTTCTGCGGTAACTTTTGTTTCAGCGAATGATAGGTTTAAAGTTCGTCGATGGAAAATGTTAAAAGAAGGGTGCGCTGTGGAGTTCGAAGTAGAGCTGCCAAATACTTGAAAAATTTTGGTACTTGAAATTCAATCCGAGTAAACCTGGTTTTTTTTCGAACCGATCCAAGTAATAATTCAAATTGCTTGAATGTTCGAATAAACTTGATAAAATTCGGCCTTTTTGAATGATTTGAGTGGCTTGAATGTTTGAACGGCTTAATCTTTCCAGCTACTCGATCGAATTCGAGCTACTCAGAAATTCTAATACCACTCGAAAATTCTTACTCAATAAGGATGAATATTTTATTTAAGGCGCATTTTATTTATTTATTCCGAACTATAAGTGTACATTATACCAACACTCACTGTTCATAATACCAATTTTATTCGCGAAATCTAACATCGTTATTAATTTTTCAACTTATTATATGAATCAGAAAAATTTAACTACTACGTATAATAAAGCCTATAGGTACATATTTTACATTGGTTTATTCTTAAGATAGGTATATAGTAACTTCTGTTTCTGAAATAACCTCTTGTTTAATCGAATAGTTTGAAATGGTGCGAGTTGAGTAATTATTTCAATTCGAGTAGCTTGAATGTAAGTAGTTAAATTTTCAAGCTGCTCAAATCATTCGAGAAGATCGAATTCCGTCAAGCTTGCGTGAATAATTCAGGGGACCTTCCGGTCTAGAGCCCAAAAAGATAGGTGATCTTTAGAAATTAATGAAAGGAAGACTACTATATATAATATAATGGGACTTTTTGCATCGTATTAAGGATGTCTTAAAATATATAAATATATTTTTTGTTTTATAATTAATCATTGCAGACGGCACTGGGGAGTCGTTAAAGTCAAGGCGTCAAAAAATTCATCCAAATCGGTGGGACCTGTATCTCCAAAAGTTATTATCCGATTCGACTGAAACTTTTTTTATTTTGAAGAATATACTTCTTCAAAATAATTTGAAGTACTTGGCTTGGTTCGAATGATTCGACCTGTGTTCAGCTTGGCTCGAATTTTCAAACTATTTGGACATCTCTAGTTCAAAGTAGGGCTGGGACTATTTGTTAAATTTTTCGGTATTCGAATATTCGAATACTTCAGTTGCTCAATTATTTGGCGAATATAATTCGAATATCCAAGTATTCGAATAGTATGGTGTGAATTATAAATCAAGTTCTTTAGGTTCGTTCTTTACAAGCTTTTATTTAATTTCAGTTGTGAGTTCGTTAGTTCGTCAGGGTGAAATCTTGTACGTTAATTTTGACCCACTTCAACATATACGATCGACTTGAAACTTTGCACACATACATAGTTCCGATGACAATACAATATTATTCGAATGCTGAAATATTCGAATAGTATTCGATTACTTAAATACTCGATTAATAACATTCGAATACTCAAATATTCGAAGTTTATTCGTAGCATTCGAAGACTTGTAAAATATTCGAATATTAAATCATTCGAAGTTTATTCGTAGCATTCGAAGACTTGTAAAATATTCGAATATTAAATCATTCGAATATTTTACAAGTATTCGAATATTAAATCATTCGAATATTTTACAAGTATTCGAATATTAAATCATTCGAATATTTTACAAGTATTCGAATATTAAATCATTCGAATATTTTACAAGTATTCGAATATTAATTTATTCGAATAGTCCCAGCCTTAGTTCAAAGCGATGGATGGGACCTGATTTCCACTGCAACTTCAAGGATAGAGATGGTAAAAGAGGAGGACCCTTTACAGCCGATTACTTTGGCTGAATCTACCTTTGTGCTTGGAATAGATCAAAACATTAACTCCTTTCGCGATGCGCAAAGGTTAAAGCGAATTTGCGAGGGTGCAGCTTTATCGGGTCATTCCAATTACGTGTGCATGCTTCTATATTCCTCAATATCATTAAAGGATTATATTGTGCCTGGAGAGCGAAGGAAATGAATATCAGAAATGAGCCATTATTATGTGTCCAGTAGATACTGTAGAACTTTTGACTGGAGGCTTAGTTTATCTCGTATAAATAGTTTCCAGAACGTTTCTTACTAAAACCGAGTAGATGAACCATTCATTCTTTAGAATAATGTATTTTGATTATACTAAAATACTAATAATCAAGCTTCAATCCTAAATATTAATAATCAAGCGTAACTTATAATGTAAACTTGTAATATTTATGGGGCGAGGTTTGTACCAAATTTGGTGAAAATCTTAAACAGCATCGAATAGTTATGAAAGGAAAAAAGTACACCATTTTTTAAGAACATGGGTATTTTTTAGGGTTTGTCGGTTTTTAAAAACCGGGTTTAGAAACCGGTTTTTATATATAAATTTGTGAAATTCGAAAACCGGTTTTTAAATTTAAAAAACCCGTTTTATACATATACTAGAATTAATATGCAGAAATGAATTAATTTAAAACGTTAACCTTTTGACTTGAAATCGCCTCGGACACAAGCATATTGTAGTAGGTATGATGCTTGGGAAAAAAATTCAAAGACATTTTCATGAAGACGGTATAAACATACCAAATTTTTCTAATCGTCTTCGGGTGAATCGCAAGAAATCAGGATCGATGAAAAGTGTATAGCAAAATTGCACAACTTGTAAATGAAACGAAATATTCTGTCCATCATACTGTTAAAGAATGCAAAAAAATGGAGATAACATGGAAAATAAATCGTGCTATGCCGACCGACAAAGTTAATTGAAAGAAATGAAAGAACCAAAATATAAAAATATTAACCCTTCGTTGACACTCTGGGTGTGAGCCACCCTTAAACTGATTTTGACGCAAAATAAATACCTTTTATCCAAAACCAACTTACAAATTATTTTTTTTCTCAAAATACTATATCCGAACAACAACTCTGTAGATTTTTAGCTTCTAATATTGAAATTTATAAAAGTTACAATTTTTAGAAGCTATTTCTTCGTGTTTTCTCGGCATATGGTAATCTAGAATTTTTTTGCAAAAACTGTGATAAAATGTCAATGAAAAAACTATTGGAATACATTCTAGACACCTTGAAATTGACCCATGATTATTTTCATAACGATTGGATTCTTTACACGAGAATGACAGTCGATCAAAAATCGTTCTGGGTGTGACACACCCAGGTATGTCAAAGTTGATCGACAAAGGAGGTGTGTCAACGAAGGGTTAATAGTCGCTATGCAGTGTAACAGAGAATTTCATCCAAATTTGTACTGGAGAACGTTCAGAAACGACAGCTTTAATGCTCGAATTCCGAGGAAATTGTGGTTTGTATTAGCAGGAAAAGGGTCCTCCGTTTAGATTTTGTCAAGCAATGTATCACTAAAGATGATTCGCTTTTGAATAAAGATTTTTTCGTGTGAAAGTCAGAGAGAAGTTTTTAGCAGCGACAAATCAGAATATAGAATAAGCCACGCACAGATCTGCCAGAAGATTTGTGCTTCCAATAAAACGAGCTGAAGCACACGAATACTGTGCAGTATCCCAGAAACGTGGCCATATCCATCATAACGTCCAGATTTAAATTCTATCAAGAAGTTATGTGACGAAGTCGAAAAAAAATTCAGTAACTCCGTTAGAACATCAAAGGGGTCTTTGAAGTAAAATACTCTTAAAATTTAGCAGTTCTCACTGATATTCAATTAGGTATATAGTTTCACAAATCATCCTAAAGCTGCGATTATCGCTATATATAGACCAATTTCCAATTAACTCTACTTTCGTTTGACATTAAAAGAATACTTTGGAATGCTTTTGTGATCTGTAATCATCTCTAATACAAAATTCATAGCTTGAATATGTGCCATTTGATTTTAGACAAATTTATATATTTTGGGTAGGTTCTTGTATTTTAGATTCTAGGTCTATATCTTGCTTTACTGTTTTACACGAATATGTATGTACTTACAAGGAGAGGCTCCCAGGTGTCCGCCTCCGATTGCTTTGGTTTTTGGATATTTTTAGAGGACCGCAAAATAAGAAACAGGTATCCTCTTATTTTGGCCCCTTTTCATATTTAGAGGGTTAAAGCACCCCTCAAAGTTATAAGATTTTCAGGTGTCCGTCCCCGATTGCTTTGGTTTTTGGATGTGTTTTAGAGCACCGAAAAATAAGAAATGCCTGTCTTTCTATTTTGGCACAGTTGCATGTTTAGGGGGTGAATCCACCCCTAAAAGTTCATAAGGGGTACAAAATTCTGTTGAATAAAACTGGATACAAATTTTGCGTCATAACTTGCTGTATGGATCAGGTTAGTCATGGTTCCTTTCGTCAGTCACCGTTAATAGGGGGTAAACTACCCGTAATGGTTTAACTGCGGATTTGTGAGACTTGAAACGTGTAAAAAATTCATAAAATTCTTAAAAATACCTTAGACATAAATTATTTTAGTAAGACACATCAGTGGTTTTATAACCTCACATCGCTACTGGGGTAGTTTACCCCCTAATAACGGTGACTGGCGATAAGAACATCATCCATACGGCAAGTTACAACGCAAATGAAATTTATATCAAGCTTTATTCAACACAATTTTGTACCCCTTATGAACTTTGAGGGGTGGTTTCACCCCCTAAACATGCAAGCGGGCCAAAATAAAAAGACACCTGTTTCTTATATTTCTGTTCTCTAAAACATATCCAAAAACCAGAACAATCCGAGACGAACACCTGAAAACTTTTGAGGGGTGGTTTCACCCCCTAAACATGCAAACAGGCAAAAATAAAAAGACAAATGTTTCTTATTTTCCGGCCCTCTAAAACATATCCAAAAACCAAATCAATCGGAGGCGAACACCTGAAAATCTTTATAAAATTGAGGGGTGGTTTCACCCCCTAAATATGAAAACGGGCCGCTATAAAAAACACGTATATCTTATTTTTCGGTGCTCTAAAACAAATCCAGAAACCAAAGCAATCGAAGACGAACACCTTCAAATCTTATAACTTTGAGAGGTGGTTTCACCCCCTAAATACGAAAACGGACCGCTATAAAAAAACACGTATATCTTATTTTTCGGTCCTCTAAAACATATCCAAAAACCAAAGCAATCGGAGACGAACACCTGGGAACCTCTCCTTGTTAGTATATTTATTGTATAGTCGGTATTATTAAAACTACGAATATATCGTATTTCAAATTACAATAGTTCTATTGTATCAACCATTTTTCTGGAAAATTAGATTTCTACCTCTTTTTCCATGTGAGTCACTCCCAGGCCGGTTGTATAACAATTTACGGACCGCCTGATAATTCAATAACCTTGCAAAATCGCAATTAATCTGGAAAAATTCACTTGCACCGTTATTCACGTCAGAACGAATAAGACATGTTCAGATATTACTTCCGAAACGTTACACAACATTCTCAGATACGTTGTTACTCTTATGCCAAAGTGAAACACTATATATTATTATTATATTATATATATTACATTAATACTATTCGATATTGGCATCCGAAACCCCAGGTGGTTGCATGAATTTACCGTTCAAATTGATTGCAAGGACCTACTAACACAGGCAGTTCAATGATCCCGTTCTTTATGGGGTTGCCAGGATATAAGTTCCGCGGCAGGACAGACGGCGCCAAGCTCTGTCTCCTCGCCATTAGGGAAGCCTGCATTCCCCCCGAACGCGGGTCACGGGTTCCCTGTACGTGGCTCGCACACATGCTAGCTCGAGCGCGCGGCAGCGCGAGTGTGTGCGCGCGGGGCGGCGCGCGATCGCCACGAATTAAGTTGTTTTTCGTAACTTCCGATCGGGGTTACGTCCTTGGAAGCCCGCCGTGCCCGTTAGCCTGGGGTGCGTCCTAGATTTCTATCGACGGAATTGTTTATTTTTAGGTTCCCACGTTATCGAAGACAGCGAGTATGCATTTCGTCAGCTCCGTTGACCTTGATGTCCCTTTACGATCCCGATAAATCCGCCCAAGTCCCAGGACATCGTCCCCTTGCGTGCACACATGACTCAGGAAAACCGTACGCTCCGCAATCCCATCTCACGTTCATTGGCGTAACTAGGAATTTTGTCTGGGGGGGGGCCTGGTCCCATCTTCTCTCCCCTCTCCCCCCTCTCTCTCTCTCTCTCGCTCTCACTTTTTTTATAGGTAGAGGAAATCTTTATATACCTACACATTTTATAAGAATCATTTACCTACATATTTATTTAACACTGAAACAAACAGTAAAGTGAATAAAACAATTTCGATTATTTAACAGGCGAATGTTTTTTTACTTATTTCGATAGTTTCTAGGTAGTGGGCATTCCGCGTTTTGGGGGGGCCAGGCCCACCCGGGCCCCTAACTAGTTACGCCAATGCTCACGTTCGAATACACAGCACACCTATTTTCCTTACACATCGTTCGATCGGAATTCCGTTCAAATTTCGCGGCACTTCGATAACGCTCTGCGCCTGCGCGCTAAACGTCAGCGTGACATTTCGCGTGGGAGGAACGGCAAACTGATTCCGACTTTTCGTAAACAAACGATGTGCAGCAGTGGCGGCGGAAACGGGAAGGGAAGGTTTCTTAAAAGTTCCGACGGGCTAATGGAAAATTTGTTTGAGCCCGTTTTGAGCGTCAGTTGACGGACGAAATGAGGTTAGGATTTTTCTTGTTGTTGGCGGAGATAGTGACTTCGCGAATAAGGTGTATCTGAGAACACTGTTAAAGATTGATGTGTATTTCTTATCACAGACGGTTAAGACGATTTTGACTAGCAGGAAATTTTCGTTTCAGCTGAATGAGGCTCATGGAACCTTTAGGCGTCGCCCTGGACGTGGTGGAGACGGGCTCGTTGAAAAGATGGGCCGACTTCCCAGTCCAACATCGGTTCACGGACTACTCGAACTCCATCGGAGAACCGTCGCATCACACCATAAGCCCCTTCCCCTGCCAACCGGCGCTTAACAACAAACTTGCCCTATGGTAAGAGCGATACCACTTGGAGCGCGACTCGCTCGTTCGCTCTGCGAAATGCTACAGCCGCAATTCTGTTTCAGGACTGGGGATATTTCTGTTTTACAAGCGGATGCAGTGGTGAATTCCACCAACGAAACACTCGACGATAACGGTCCGACGTGCCAAAGAATATTTGCTCGAGCTGGGTCGGCGCTTAAGATGGAGATTTTTAACGAAGTAAAAGGTGTGGGTCGGACATGAGTCAGCAGTTGTAACAGATCCCGATTTAAATAGTTTCTCGCGAATAGTTTAGAGCCGCCAATGAGCGAATAGAGAGAGAGAGGGAAGTAGGACTTGTCGCATCCTTTTATATCATGGTAATCATTTACAGAATGCAAAACCGGCGAGATAAGAGTGACGCAGGGGCATGGATTACCCGCACGTTTCATTTTCCACACTGTTGGGCCGGTGTATAACGTGAAATATCAAACGGCAGCGCAAAATACGCTGCACTGTTGCTACAGGTAAATCTTTGTCATTTCAAATTTTCGTAAAGCGGACACAGACACTCCACCCTTGTGTGCATGCTCAATTACCGAGTTCTGTGCTTGCGGACCAACCCCCCAGTTGGGCGTTATTCGAATAAAATGTCGAATAAGTTTTTTCGAATAAAATGTCGAATAAGTCTTTTCGAATAAATTATCGAATAAAATATCGAATAAGTTTTTTCGAATAAAATGTCGAATGAGTTTTTTCGAATAAAGTATCGAATAAGTTTTTTCGAATAAAATATCGAATAAGTCTTTTCGAATAAATTATCGAATAAGTCTTTTCGAATAAATTATCGAATAAAATGTCGAATAAGTTTTTTTCGAATAAATTATCGAATAAAATGTCGAATAAATTATCGAATAAAATGTCGAATAAGTTTTTTCGAATAAAATGTCGAATAAGTCTTTTCGAATAAATTATCGAATAAAATAGCGAATAAGTTTTTTCGAATAAAATGTCGAATAAGTTTTTTCGAATAAAATATCGAATAAGTTTTTTCGAATAAAATATCGAATAAGTCTTTTCGAATAAATTATCGAATAAAATATCGAATAAGTTTTTTCGAATAAAATGTCGAATGAGTTTTTTCGAATAAAGTATCGAATAAGTTTTTTCGAATAAAATATCGAATAAGTTTTTTCGAATAAATTATCGAATAAAATATCGAATAAGTTTCTTAGAATAAAATGTCGAATAAGTTTTTTCGAATAAAATATCGAATAAGATTTTTCGAAGAAATTTATTCGTTTTTCGAAATAAAACTCGCCCGACTCTGACCGCCCCCCGCCGTTTGTTTTGCTTACTCTGCACGAGCGACTCTTCGTCCTCAGGCAGCCGAAAGCAATGGAGTCCTCGTGTGAGCTGAAACCGGGGCTTGAAACGGTTGCGAAAATAACTGTTTAAAACTGTTATATAAAGGTTCTGATTAAAACGGTTACGGAGAACCTTTATTCCAAATAACTGTTATGAAGAACCGAAATTTCCAAGTATTATCTGTTTCGGTTATCGTTCCTATTTCCCTCCTCATATCGGTTCCATAACCGTTATTTTTTCGGTTCTATATCGGTTCCAGTATCAATTCTTGTCAGGGACTTCAAACCGGTATGATTTTGATACCGGTATTACGTCAACAAAGCTATACCGAAACCGATATCGTACCAAAACAGATGAGTACCGAAACCGTTATAGAACCGAAATAGGCGAATACCGAAATCGTTAAAGTACCGAAACCGAAATAAATGCCGGTACTTTTAGCTTCGGTAGAACTCCCTGATTCTTGTATCGACTTTCCCCTAATCGATATCATTAATTATTGTAGCTGCAGATTACTGTATATGTGCATATTTTTTTTACAAAATCCTTATAGAAACAGGGAAAACTTTTAACCTCCAATTCTGAATAATGTAGTGTGTGTGTGTGTGAATGTACAAAATATGTAGCTGATTTTATAATTTCAACGCTTTATTAGAAATCAATGATATGTATAAATGTTTCTCCTTTTTCTATAAGGATTTTGTAAAAAATATTCACATATACAAGTAATCTGCAGCTACAATAATAATTAATGATATGAATTAGGGAAAAGCCGATACAAGAATTGATTCCAGAACCGTTTCGGAACCGATATAGAACCGAAAAAATAACGGTTATGGAACCGATATGGGGACGGAAATAGGAACAGTAACCGAAACAGATAATTGTTGGAAATTTCGGTTCTTCATAACAGTTATTCGGAATAAAGGTTCTTCATAACCGTTTGGAGAACCGAAATCAATATTATAACAGTTTTCAAGCTCTGGCTGAAACATCCACTTTGGGGAATTAAAACGTTTATATTTTTCATTGATCCTCGTTACAGCGTTGCCGAAAGATTAGTGAGGTTTTCCTGACGAAAATGTGTCCAAACACGACATAATTCGGCCCATTTTTAATTACATGTAATACGTAATCACACTTGGAAACAGGGCCGCGTTTACCACGAAGCGCAAACTGGGGCCTCACTCTATATGGGGCCACGCCCGGCCCCAAAACAACCTAGTTGTACATAGTTGCAAAATAAAAATACTTATTGTTAAATATTAAATTCATAATAAAAAAAAAAAACGAGACGCAGTTGGAAAATTGGTTCTTTCCTTACAATATAAAATTAACAGGAACTGCTGTATTGCATACCATTCATGTACGCGAGCGTACAACCAACGGGGCAAAAAATTATTGGGGTAATAGCTATTTTATTCCCTACGTCTGAGTACATATGTCACACATCTGTAGAAATAGACTAATTCTTTTGAGGCCCCAAAATGATGTTGCGCCTCCTAAAGTATAAATGTGGCCCTGCTTGGATAGCAGGACTGGGAAGTCCGAATTACGTCGTGTTTGGACTCATTTCCATCGAGAAAACTCACCAAGCAATCGGTAATGCTGTCATGGCGATCTGTTGAGAAATACGAAAATTTCGATTTTCATTAGTGTATGACTTATGCCGCACACACAGCTTATCCCTCTGAACTGGAAGTAGGTTGAAGGTCCCTCGCTGTTGCACCTTTTCGCTCACTGTCAGTACAGTGTTGTCCCATTATGGGGACGGGTCCTCCGTTCCGTTAAGGGGTAACACCACTCTGGAGGCAGAAAAAAATACCTAAATTTGACAATTTATTTTGGGAGTATGACAAACGGAATAGAATTTCTTTTCAGAGGGTTTATTCAACACATATTGAAGTACGAAAAACAATTTTTGTATTGTCATTTTCATACAAAATGGCGGCAACAGAGCCTGTCGTCGAAAACAGCTTTTTTGAAAACACCGCCACGGGAGGACGGATTTCTCGGCATGTATGAGTCCGGGAACAAAAAATAAAAAAAATTTATAATCTATATACAATTGGCTTTGGAAGTACGTAGGGGGGGGGGTTTAATCAATTTTTGTGGAAGTGGTGCACTTTTTAAGAAATGAATTGATTTTTTGCCCTAAACATGAGCATTAAATTGTTTATAAAAAAAAGAGTTTACATTCAATCAAAAAACGGCTACGTACTTCCAAAGAGAATATTGTTGTGAAGCTACTGTAAAAATTTCAAATCGATCCATGCAATAGTCTCCGAGAAATCCGTCCTCCCAGTTTTAAAGAAGTGGTTTCGACGACGGGCTCTGTCGCCGCCATTTTGTATGAAAATAACCAGAAAAAAATTGTTTTTCGTACTTCAATATGTGTTGAATAAACCCTCTGAAAAGAAATTCTATTCCGTTTGTCATACTCCGAAAATAAATTGTCAAATTTAGGTATTTTTTTCTGCCTCTAGAGTGGTGTTACCCCTTAAGAGAGCATTTCTGACCCCGCTACTTCTTTTGTAGTCCCCGCGGCGAGTGCGAGAGACTGACAAAGGAACACCGCGAACCCGGACCCGCCGATTGGAACGCAAGTTTGTGGGTTTTTAGAGTGACTCAAAATAAGAACAACGGTGTGTTTCATTTGGGCCCTATCGCCCTGTAAGTGAAAGCTAACCTCAAAGTCAAATTGGCACTTCCACTTTTTCGCGTATAACTCTCAAAGTACAACAGACCGAAAAAAATGTTTCAAACAAAAGTTTAATGGTGCAATAAGCGCTACAAACTTCCGTTAACAAAATATATGAAAAAGTTTTTCTCCATCAGATATGTTTCTTTTTAAACTCTTTTCAAAATTTTGTTAACGCAAGTTTTCAGCGCTTATTGTACCATTAAACTTTTGTTTGAAACATTTTTTTCTGTCCGTTGTACATTGAGAGTTATACGCGAAAAAGTGGAAGTGCCAATTTGACTTTGAGGTTAGTTTTCACCTACTTAAAGGGCGATAGGGCCCAAATGAAACACACCGTTGTTCTTGTTTTGAGTCACTCTAAAAACCCACAAAGTTGCGTTCCAATCGGTGAATCCGGGTTCGCGGTGTACCCTTGTAAGAGTGAGGTAAGACAAATTTCGTCTGAGATAGCGGCGGCATCGTATTACTAAAAGAAGAGGCAAAGATGAAAGGCGAGCCGAATAGCATACCCTTTTGTTAAGGGGGTAGTGGACTATTTCAGCTTCAAAAAATCAATACTTTTTTTTACTGATTCTGAAAGTCTTATCCTTTATGAACATTTTAAATAGAATTTCATAAAGAAATTCAAATAATTGTAGAAGTTATTGCAGCGAACGTAATCGAGTGCACCGTCGAGTAACGGTCTCGCAGATCGGTATTGGTATAGGGGACTTAACTTTGAAGCCGTTTTTCTCGAAACACCATTTTCAGACACGGTGCACATCATAACTCTTGAGCCAATGAATATTTTCACTTGAAATTTTTACTGGACCTGTAGAATTCCTTCCTCTACAGAATGGAAATTCCCGGATCGACATTTGATGCTTGTAAAACATTTTATAACCGATTAAAGACGATTTATTTCCGGAAAAATGTGGGGAAAAAATTGATTCGTGTGTAACTTGCACAATTTTTATTCAAATTTATCGGCAAAGTTCTACTCTGTAGATTGTTGTGTATAAAGTACTCAGCCCAAAGCATTTTGCTTTCAGATGATTGGCTCTATGTATTGAATCGATAATTTTAGACATTCCGACGATTTCTTTTTTGTAATTACTCGCAAACGTGCCCACGACAGATTGTGAAAAGCGCGACTATAACGATTATTTGATATCAAAGTAATTTAGCGTCAAAAATTGTCCACTACCCCCTTACGGGGTCCACTGTGACGGTTTGAAAAATGAAGTTTTTTAAAAGATTTTTTCTCCGTAGATACAACATATAATGCAATAAATCGTTTTCGTAATTATTAGGCTACTCTTATATTATACAACAAAAATTTGAAAGAATTTTTTTAATTTGTTTTAAAACTTTAAACGCGAGTATCTCAAAACAACATTTTTTCAGCTGGTGCAGGTGATTGCACAATAACTATTTGTCCAATTAGTCCAATTGTTAAATTTCTACACGTTATTCAGCACATCAGTGGCTATGGCCCGAAACCGCGGAAACCTTCTTAACCGACTTCAAAAAGGAGGAGGTTATTTGATTAATCATTTCATACATTTTACAAGGCAAAATGATTGAAAAATTCACCGTATTTCGACACTTAAACTTCAAACCGCCGCCATTTTGTTAATTTTTTATCAGTAAAAATAATCCTACTCCTGGCGATAACCAGACTCGTAATGATTACAACACACTTTGAATTTTTGGTTTCAAATGCGTCGTTCTCCCGGAATCGCCCGCACCAGCACTACACCGGTTCCTCAAGGCGCTCGCCTCAGTGCGATATATATTTAAAAAAAACTGTTAAAAATTTAAAATAGATTTTTTTTCATACTGCCAATAAGTGTATTAATAAGTAGGCAAAACATTATTTACGTTGGTCATTCCGTTTACTAAAAAATAAATCGTAAAAAATGACAATTTTTCACGACTTCGCAGCGGACTGACCCTTTAAGGCAGCTTGACCCCCAGCGTCGTCTCCTCAACGGGACAACTCAGTATATCCCATTGTCCTTGTCAGACTGCTCGAACCAAGGCCCTAACGCGTGTGAAACATAAAGTTCCAAGTACTGCCGGAACTCACTAAAATGCGATTGTTTCGTGTTTGTTGCAGAAACGTTTTACAAAAAGCAAGAGAGCTTGGTTTGCATACAATTGCGCTACCGGTAATTAATTCAGTACGACGGAATTATCCTCCGGATGCAGGGGCACACATAGCGCTTAGTAAGTACAAATGTATTATTCTGCGCTAATATAGATTTCTAAATGCTTTTAACACGTCAAATATGCCCTGATAAATAACTCCGTAATTCTCTGCCCTGACAGGAACAATCAGGAGATTTTTGGAACAATATGGCGATTCCGTTACGTGCATTATATTCGTTTTGGAGCCGTGTGACCTTGGAATTTACGAAGTTCTTCTTCCACTCTATTTCCCAAGAAATTTAGCAGAGCAAGATAACGCGTGCTGGCAGCTGCCGAACGACATAGGCGGAATGGACGGGGAACCTCTGGTCCCTGATCGGCAAATCAGAATCATAGACAATCCTCAGCATGCTTTGCACGGTAGATATAAAACAGTGCCAATTTCATTCCTAAAACTGTACACATTTTGCGAAATTGTATATAAACTCATTCCCCAGCGGAAGTAATCAATGACGGCTTACCCTGCCCTGTTGCAGGTGACGAGAGCGTAGAATTGTCCACACAGTTGGAGACATCCGTAAACATCGGCGAACACGCATTCGCGCAGATGCAGGGTGATTTAGACCGGCAGAGACTTCTCGGCGAAAGACCACCCGCGGATCCACTCGCGGATATTATGCTGAAACAAATGCAGCAGAAAGAAAGGTATTTCTCCACTGCACTCTTTCCTTCATTCTCGCGATACTCTCGTTCCAACGTCGAATGTCGAAATATTAAGTAGCAGTTGTAGAAGTGGAATACCACATGGATCATTCGCGATCCATAAACCAGAGTCACGTTATGCCGCGTTTACACCAAGGCGAACGCGAACAAAAAACATTGTTCGCGAACGTTGTCGCCTGTTCCTGCCGTGTCCGCACCGCCGCAAACATGAACAAACCTCAGCGTACGAATCGTATTTGAACGTTTTGTTCTGTTTGCGGCGGTGTGGACACGACAGGGACAGGCGAAAACGTTCGCGAACAATGTTGTTTGTTCGCGTTCGCCTTGGTGTAAACGCGGCATTATATTGCATACTTAGATGCAATCGGTTTTCGTATACTTGTGCCAAAGCAGCTAGGTGCTTTGTAAAGTATACAAAGCTCCATTCATACAATACCCCACCACTGCAGGTTCACGCGAGATCAGCATCGTCTTTGCGCGTCACAGTGCTATTTCAGGCTAGGCAAAGTGCTCTACGGGGCTATTTCTGTGTGCTAACGTTCTTATTGGGATCTACGCATTGAGTCCTTCGTCAAGGGCACGTCGATTTATTAATGCCTCGTGATTCACGGGAACCGAATCGCCAGTCACGTATCATCGAGCTCGGATATGTTTAATAATTATTTTAACCGGTAAAATGTTCTCTTTCTCTGAGCTTGTTATCAGCCGACTGAGCGTCTTTCGTGAACTCGAAACTGCTTACTTATCGAGCACAGGATTCTCTCGTACCGACACTCGCTACATAAATGTTTCGGGTCGCAAGCAACGCTGTGCTATCGATAAGCTAATATCTTAATGCCAGCAATGAGCGTAAAATAGCAGATTCCACATGTCCACGTGTATCGTTAAGGAACTAGTTTCTGATCAGTTTAGAAGGTTTCCCGCTTTAATATTTATTTTTAACCTAATAAAACATTAAACCATAGACTTTCTTTTATACTAAAAGTTGAATTAATGTTTAAACTTCAAGGAAAAATTTTAAAAAGTTGAAAATAAATATATAATTTAAATACTTATAAGGTATGGAATAATAAGGTGACTAGGAACTAGTTTTTAATCATCTAAAACTAACAATACTAACTGCTTTCACAGACAACACATATATTTTTGAATTATCAATTTTTATGTTAGTAATTATTTCAAACGATTATTTATTGACATAAACTCAAAAGAACGATTTATTTCATGAACTGATAAAAAATTAGTGCCTGATCAAGAACTAGTTCCTTAACGGTATGTGTGACAAAACGAGCCGCAAAGCAGAACACATTTACCAATCATTTCGATTTTTGTCAAAACAATTTTGTCATTGAAGTAGTATAAAACGAAGCAATTTGCTATTTAATTAATTTCCTAATTTTCTTTTGGTATGGAAATAGAATAAAGATAGAAAGTTGATAGATGCCTGTGACAGCTATTTCTATCTGCTCTCCAAGGCACCGTAAGTACCGTTCCTTGTATGCACGTTTATTCCAATTGAGGAGGACACATCGAGCTTCCTTTCATTAATGAAGTGCTTTCCCTTCGTTATTGAAAGAACACCGTCTAGCTTCGTATAGACAGTCCTCGTCAGCTAAATACCACCAATCAATTGAACTGGCCTCTTAACCGGTACATTGCCCAAAGCTAGCACGGCGCGAACGAAAATATCGAGGAGCATTCCGAAGGAAAAATCGCCTGAAATTTTCTGAGACATTTCGCCTGCCTTTATTAATACGCTCTGGCTGGCGCGTGAACAAAGTGACTGCGTCATCGAAATAAATCACGCGCCTGATTTCAGTAACGTGTCAAACAAGATAAGTTCGAGATGTTGTTGCCGTCAGCCCGTTATCAGGGCGACATTAGCCCGAAATTGAATGAGCCACGTGGGCCGCGAAACGGATTTAAGGCAGGATACCACCTTTGACTGCGATTTTGGAGGCGTTTTTCATGAATTTTTTTTGCATACAAAGAATGCGCAGAAACAAAATCGGTTTCAGTCATTCATTAATGTAACTTTAATCTGTAATTACACATTTTTTGAAACTGAAAAGGTGAAAAATAATCTCTTGTAGGTGGCGCCAAAATACACTCCTTCGGAGGAACATCGTTAGACGGCGTGTCAAATTCCGCTTTGTACGTGGCTCTTAGAAAAAAAAACCAAAGAATGTTCCTACTGGCAACAATATTTTTTAATGCTGTACGTAGGGATTTTACGAAATTTCGATTTTCAAGAAAATGGCGGCCATTTGAACAAAAAGGTCAATTTTTTTAGGGTAAAAAAGTTTAAAGAAGTTTATAAAATTGCGCACCAAAAGAAAAATAACAACGCTACAGCAAAAGTCCTACGTACATCGTTAGATTACACCGCGGGGAAGAATTGTGCAAAGTTTCAAGTCAATCGGATGAAAATTATAGGAGTAATCTGACACGCCGATTTGGAAAACATCGTTTCGAGAAAAACGCGTTTAAAGTTTTATATAGATTTATATATCTGTTCCAATCCGGTTTTTACACAAGAAAAAGGTTCCGGTCACCTTTCTAATGAATGAATTTCGATTCTATACACTTGAAAGAGTACTTCGAGAACAAAAAAAAATTTAATTTTTTTTAAGTGCGAAGGTGGTATCCTGCCTTAATAGTTTGACTTCTCAGCTTGTATGAACAAGAGGAAAGACACACCCCGGTGTTCAGCTGTTCTTTCGTGATGTTCATGCGCCTGGCATGCCGTGTACACATAGTTTATTTCACGCGGAAAGCGGCAAACATTGGTTTAGAAATCCGCCGATGGCGGAACATTTGGCGCCGTTGAGAATGATCTTTCTGCACACCCACGTATTTCGCGCGAATGGAAATTGCTGCATTGAAGCTGGTCGTATTTTTAGCGTTTTTACGTTTCCCGGCTGTTGCGAATGTAGATGTGTATTAAGAGATGTTAGTCACGCTCAAAATCGCGAGTCTAGCTTTGAACGGCTCAGAATCATTGCGCTTAGAGCGCTTCAAGGAGTAAAAGTAAATTCAAAGAAAACGAGCGGCATTCGATGCTTTTCCTTCGGATTAAAGACGGGCCGTAAATTCGCAATTTCGACGAAGGAGCGTGCTGGATTGGTTATTTCGTCGAAAGGTGCCTTGAATCCACTTTTAATCGAGGCCACGGTCGCGAAATCATGGGCACAATCGAGCACTTACACATGCGGGAGGTTTCGACGTATGCTCGCAAATGAAAATCAATCGTAACTGTTGTGGAAATTACTGTTTTAATGATGCAGGCAACCGTACCTGTTACAGTAAACCGGAGAAGTTTAAGAAACTCATTGCTTTAAGGTCTAAAAGTCGATTTCTTTTATTTCATTTTTCGAATGTTCGACCTTTTAAAAATACGTGTTTAAAAGGATTTGTTGGAATTCGTAAAATTACCCAAATTATAAGCATTTGAGTGGCAGCAAACGCATGGGCAACAACCGGCCACTCGGCGCTCGCGTAAAACTTTAAACGCGCTTTTCTCGAAACAGTGTTCTCAAAATCGGTGGGACCTGTATTTCCAAAAGTTATTATCCGATTCGACTGGAACTTTTTTTATTTTGAAGAATATACTTCTGGCTAGAGGGGAACCAGAAATGTTACAAAATTTTGAAAATTTATCATTTTTAAAGGCGTTGAAAGGATGAAAAATATAGGGAAAAAGTGATTTCAAATTCAAGTGTCGTTATTTTCTCAAAAAATGTCATTTTTGTATTTTTTTCTGGTTTTCCCTGGCCAGAAGTATAATCTTCAAAATAAAAAAAGTTTCCGTCGAAACGGATAATAACTTTTGGAGATACAGGTCCCACCGATTTGGATGAATTTTTTGACGCCTTGACTTTAACGACTCCCCAGTGCCGTCTGCAATGATTAATTACAAAACAAAAAATATATTTCTATAATTCAAGACATCCTTAATACAATGCAAAAAGTCCCATTGTATTATATATAGTAGTTTTCCTTTAAATAATTCCTAAAGATCACCTATCTTTTTGTCCCCTTAAAGTTCGTTAAATTATTATCAAAATTAAAAGTATATAGTTACAACATCAGCCTCGAAGTAATAATAGCGTGAGTATGCATCAGAAGGTATGCTAGGCTGGTGGGAAACCTTTCTTATGACCTAAGATTCTCGAGGAAATGGCAAAATTATACTTCCGGCCCCTAGAGGAATTCCGAACCATTTATACACACTATGAATTCAAGGAAAGCTAAAATTAATAGAGCTCAGTGCGTAATCGATGATTAATCTCTGAATTTTGAAGCAACGTCGCGTTTTCAGTAATTGAATATTGTACTTTTATTTCATCGAATTACGAATTTACAATGGTTACCTGTAATAAGGGACTTACCTTTCTTATTTAGTCTACGTGAAGTGATTTGCACAGAAATTGGAAGATATTAATTTCGCCAGAAAAAAGCTGTTTTACTGTAACACCTACAGTTAGAAACTTCATTAGCTTCTAATGTTTGCTAGCAGCAATTACTCAACTTTATTTGTATTCTAAAAGTTCATGATATTCAAGGATCAACTCGGAACTGTGTTGTGCATTCAAGCTGTAATAGATTAAAATCATACAAACCAGAAATGTGAAAGGGAAGTGCAGCTTCGCGTTAAACCATGGAAACAACACTTGTGTGAAATTAATTCGTTTCGAAATAATTTGACTCGCTCGAACTGTAAATTTTTTCTAAGTGATTACCTCATTCAATGGTAAGAAATCAAATAGAAATTACATGCAATCTCGTATCAAGATGTGTAAGATACCTGGACAATATGTCAGTAAAGACACTGTCAGTTATTATTCAGCATCCATCGATGAATTAGCATTTAGTACTTCCAAATGATTTTTGCGTCGGATGAACGTAGATATAACCATAAATGTATTTTTATACTTTAAATTGGTGGATTTATTGAACTTTGAAAATACATTGTATTCATTTTTTAATGGTAATCTAAATAATATTTTTATAAGTAATCAATGCTATGGAATTAAACGTCAGAATCAGTGGAAATAATTCTTATCTACCTTATAATACTATGATCCAACTATTATTCTCATATTTAGTTACTGCAATGCAATCAGACTAAATATGATAATCTTGCGCCATTCTAAACATTCTGGTGGCAAGTGTGTGTGTTATAGCGTTGATTCGTGAAATTCTTGTGCTTAGAAATTCTGAATTTACGCGAATTAAAAAGTTCATTTAAAATGGTATTTACACAATTTATGATAAATTGCATAGATGTGGCCACGATATTGAGTACAAAACAACCATAAATAAAAACGTGTTTACATAAACCGTGGACATTTATATATCAACTGAAAAAATATTGTATTGCTGACCTATTGGAATTCTCTGTTAAAAACTCCCGGAGCGATCGAAAATAAAACGTATCATTTATTAATATCGCAGAATTTATTAAAATACATTCCTGCAAATCGTGAAAACTACAGATTGGAGCCCAAAGTAAAATTCAAGTGGTCTTTGAATTCTGGAAATTCAGAGTTATTTGCAGGTTGAAATTGTACACTTATTGATACTTCTAAATTGATTTAAATTGACTACACCTCTATGATTAATGAATGAGAATTCTAAAATGAAATTTTATCGACCTGCACACGTATTCAGTAGGTAAATAATATTAATAAAACCGAGAAAATAGAGCACATACCGAGCATTGTACTGTCAAATGTTCACTATTTGTTCTATCAGCGATAGATAGAATTCATGAGCTTTATTATTTATTATTTTAATTTGATAATATTTTCTAATTACTAATCCTAATTTACATTAGAATCAACCTTGGTTGGTATACTTCAAATTAAGGTGAATTCAATTAAAATCCTTTATTCAAAAAGATGCCGTTATTCGCAGAAATAACACAGACCGTGCGCGAAAATGTAATTGAATATTTATTTTATATGAACTTAATTAAACTGAAATAATATTCGTCATACGATCAAACATAGATTGAACTAGATTTTGTGAAATTTGCGGTTATTTTAGTTTCGTCATTATACCAAAATTTGTTTGAGCATTTCTGTAGTAGATGGTACTAACTAAAAGTTTATTAAGCCAGGTTTATACTAACGTGAAGTAGGATTGTAAATTCTCACTTTAACATTGATTAAATATGTAAAATATGTTATAAATAATGCAGCGAATAGACACTGAATAATTCTATGTAACACGCATGTTGTCGATTCGTGGGACGTTATACTCAGAATATTGTTTAAAAATCTTAATCCATCGATTGTCTAAAACTACTAGAATAATATATTTGCTGTTGATCAACCAATCTTAATTTCAAAGTATGTAGAATACATCCTGTTAATGTTTTCAGGCATGGCAAAAAATGATTTAATTCAGAATTAAATAGTAAAATGATTTAAAGAAAAAGTATTTATTGAAATAAGGTAATGCGTAAATATCTACAAATAACACTTGACCAAATCGATTTATTAACCCAACAATACCTCTATCTTTAAGCCTCTGCATTCCGCACGTTTATACGTGATTTAATTTTCCGCCAACCCAGTTAAATAATCCTTGGTTCCGCATTGAACGTCTCAAAATAAAATGTTCGAATCAGCTAGAAAGGAACTCTGTCATTAAACATATTTGTCATGAAAATTATGCCACACATTCTTCCCTCGATCCATAGCATTCTCTGATGACAATATTCACGAGCTTATTGTATGGAAGTATTCTTCATCTTCTTTAAGTTCATCAAACTCTATTCTCGTAATTAATTGAGCCGTTGTTTTCGAAAGTGGTATAAGTCCATTTTTTGGAAAAAATACTTCACTATGCTAAGTGCAAAGGAGAAGTAAGATTGAAATATGAATAAGTTTGTTATTATTAGTTATCTTAACGAAGTAATTTACTCTTCATACTAGTTTATTTATAAATTCCTTTTAATATAACTGAAATTATTTCTTAATAAACTCGATTATTCGTTTACTTGTGAGTAACGAAGACATATGCTGCCCTCTTTAGTTAAAATGTCCTATCTAGCATGTTGAAACAACCGAGAAAACTGAAGTTTTATCATTTACTTTGTACCGTCCTTATTTTCCTTTATTCACATTAAAACATGTTGTCATTATTTCGTAACAGCCTAATATATTTTTTTGTAATAGGTGTCCCGGTAGGTAATGTATTATTAACGTACCAATTAATTAATTGTTTTAGATAGAATATTTTAACCATTTGGAAATAAGTTTGGTTAAATACATTAGACTGTTTATAAATCTTTACGAAGCACTTAGAGTTTTCTAACATTACTTAAAAGGTAAAAGACGTGTGCTACTTCAAATATGTCAACATATCTCAAAAAATGAAAAAATGCTAGATAGCACGGTTTAACTAAGGTGGGCAGTATGTACGTCATCGTTTTAATTATTATTTTTTACATTAAAAAATGCATTTCACAAAAGCCAACTTCAATTAAAATATAAATTTAAAATTGCTGTAGGCTACATTTTTCATAATATGTTATTATTGAAAGTGGTATAGGGTAACTGTACTCGTAGTTGACAGTGTACCAACAGTTGACACTTTTATTTTCAGTCACGAATAATAAGCTTTCTACTAAAAAAATGTTTTTGATTAATACTTTTTCAAACAGCGTATTAGTCAAAAACATTTTTTTAATAGAAAGCTTATTATTCGTGACTGAAAATAAAAGTGTCAACTATTGGTACACTGTCAACTACGAGTACAGTTACCCTAACAAGGGAACACCGCGAACCCGGACTCACCGATTGGAACGCAACTTTGTGGGTTTTTAGAGTGACTCGAAACAAGAAGAACGGTGTGTTTCATTTAGGCCCTATCGTCCATCAAGGGGGTGAAAACTAACCTCAAAGTCAAATCGGCACTTTCACATATAACTCTCAAAGTACAACGAACCGAAAATAATGTTTCAAACAAAAGTTTAATGGCGCAATAAGCGCTACAAACTTCCGTTAACAGAATATTCGAAAAAGTTTTTTTTTCGTCAGATATTTTCCTTTTTGAATTTTTTTCAAAAATTTTGTCAACGCAAATTTTCAGCGCTTATTGTACCATTAAACTTTCGCTTGAAACATTTTTTTCTGTCTGCTGTACTTGGAGAGTTATGCGCGAAAAAGTGAAAGTGCGAATTTAACTTTGAGGTTAGTTTTCACTTAAAGGGCGATAGGGCCCAAATGGAACACACCGTTCTTCTTGTTTCAAGTCACTCTAAATACCCACAAAGTTGCGTTCCAATCGGTGAGTCCGTGGTTCGCGGTGTTCCCTCGTAAGTCCATTTGTAGCTAAAAACTCGTTTATTTTCTTTAACATTCTCATCGATTATTATTCCATAATAAAATTCATCAAGATTATAATTTTAACCCTCTAGGGACGGGGATGTTTTAAACTTAACGTAGAATTTTTTTGAGCGTTAAAATAGTCTATTTTATACTTCGGATTTGGAAGCTACTCGTTAGTTTTTTTTTTAATTTGTTTATAACAATATAACAAAAAAAAGTTTAATTTCGGGTTCTGATAGTACAACAGTTTCTTCTCTGCCTACTAAAGGTCACTATACCTATCAAATCTCGATCTTATTGATGGAACGTAAATAAAAATGTGTTAATCTGAATGGGACTCTGGAGTCCCAGTCGTCCCTAGAGGGTTAAAAACATTACCCGAACTGATTAACGTACGCGAATATTAAGTTGATTCAAACGCAAACCCTTACCGTTAAGGAACTAGTTTCTGATCAGTTTAGAAGGTTTCCCTCTTTAATATTTATTTTTAACCTAATGAAACATTAAACCATAGACTTTTTTTATACTAAAAGTTGAATTAATGTTTAAACTTCAAGGAAAAATTTAAAAAAATTGAAAATAAATATATAATTTAAATACTTATAAGGTATGGAATAATAAGGTGACTAGGAACTAGTTTTTAATCATCTAAAACTAACAATACTAACTGCTTTCACAGACAACACATATATTTTTGAATTATCAATTTTTATGTTAGTAATTATTTCAAACGATTATTTATTGACATAAACTCAAAAGAACGATTTATTTCATGAACTGATCAAAAATTAGTGCCTGATCAAGAACTAGTTCCTTAACGGTAAATATCTCAATGTATTAAGGCAGGATACCACCTTTGCACTTAAAAAAAATTGAAATTTTTTTTTGTTCTCAAAGTACTCTTTCAAGTGTATAGAATCGAAATTCATTCATTAGAAAGGTGGCCGGAACCTTTTTCTTGTGTAAAAACCGGATTGGAGCAGATATATAAATCTATATAAAACTTTAAACGCGTTTTTCTCGAAACGTTGTTTTCCAAATCAGCGTGTCAGATTACTCCTACAATTTTCATCGGATTGACTTGAAACTTTGCCCAATTCTTCCGATTGGTGTAATCTAACGATGTACGTAGGACTTTTGCTGTAGCGTTGTTATTTTTCTTTTGGTGCGCAATTTTATAAACTTCTTTAAACTTTTTTACCCTAAAAAAATTGACCTTTTCGTTAAAATGGCCGCCATTTTCTTAAAAATCGAAATTTCGTAAAATCCCTACGTACAGCATTAAAAAATATTGTTGCCAATAGGAACATTCTTTGGTTTCTTTTCTAAGAGCCACGTACAAAGCGGAATTTGACACGCCGTCTAACGATGTTCCTCCAAAGGAGTGTATTTTGGCGCCACCTACAAGAGATTATTTTTCACTTTTTCAGTTTCAAAAAATGTGTAATTACAGATTAAAGTTACATTAATGAATGACTGAAAGCGATTTTGTTTCTGCGCATTCTTTGTATGCAAAAAAAATTCATGAAAAACGCCTCCAAAATCGCAGTCAAAGGTGGTATCCTGCCTTAAATAAACAGAGTTACACCACTTTCAACAAACAACCGCCCAATTAATACAATAAAACCACATCTACCAGCCAACCGCAGAATTGGGCCCGAAATTCCAAAGGTCGGTAGCAGTAAACGCGAGCCGGCGCATCTCCTCATTGATCGGCGGAGCTCCGTAGTAAGAATCCGCGTACTCGGTACAACTCAAAAGTACAGCCGTATCGATCCTTTCGCGGTGTGCAGAGCGATATCCTCCGCGCAATTAGTCGACGCCTCGAAATCGTACGTAATAACCAGCCCGCAAATCGCGCCCCTCCTCCGCGGTGGCGTTTTACTCATCGAACACGTAGTACCCTACGGCCGAGCAGGCGCCGTGACGCAGCCGTCGGAGGCGCGCGCCCACGAAGACGCGACGCCTCCTTGGTCGGTTCGCCGCCTCATAGCCTGGTCTCCCTCGTCCGAGCGGCTCAGTATGTTGCGGCTGCACACGAACGACCGTCGTGCTGATCGTCCCTCTTCCAATTGAGATACGCGCATTCGCTTCTCTGCTCGCCTCGCGGCAGTGTCAGACAGACCGCGTTCCTCGTGACTCGGGATCTGATCCCGTCCGAGTGACGTTCAGGACTTTTATCGAGTTCGCCCCCGCTTGGTGTCTGCCGAACCCGATGTCACTGGCAGAGGCTACTCGCCCGCTCGACGATCGAAGGACGAAGCAGAAGTAGACTGCGCGGTTGGCGTCGAAGGAGGTGCCACACCGAGCGTCACGGCGACGACCTGCCTCGAGAGTTGAACGGGTGTACTACTGTCAAAATGGTCATGATCGACATGGTGGATGTGATCGAGGACGAGGACCGGTGGGTATCGAAGCAGCTCACTTCGCGGATATATGCGTAGCGGCATATAACGTCCGTTGTGTTCCCATTTCGTTTGCGCCTCACGATTCGCGAATTGGAGTAGCTGTTCCGCCGCGTTCCTAGTCGATTTCGCCGGGTTACGTAAAATATTCCTGACGTCTCGCTTCTCGCAGCAATGCCAGCCGCGTGTGCCGAAATCCTCTCCGCCTCGAGACCCTCTTCACTCGGTGGTCAATGAAGGTAAAATTTCGGGGATGCCGCGAGCAGGTGGAGGGTAGTTCAAATCAGGGGATTTCGGGTCTTCGATCGGCTTCTGGCACCGGGCAACGTTATTCTTCGTACAACGCCCAGTTGCGGTGTTCGCGTTTCACTTTAGGGACCGTGGTGCCCGGAAAACAGAGTTTTAGGAGTTATTATCGTCGAGGAAAAAGCACGCTCGTGTTTATAATGCGGTACTTTCTACTAATCGATATGCTCCGTGTTTTCGTGCGATACACATTATTTGAATTGTAAAGGAATAAAACCGTAGTTGGTGATAACATATTCAGTGCTTGGTGAACCGAACCAGTTGGTGTCGTTTTCGACCCATCGATGCCTTTCTGCATTTTTTTTATTTTACAATATAATACAAAACTTGCTATATTATATATATTATTATTATATATATATATATATATATATATATTTATGTTTGTATTTATAAATATAAATATATATTATCTATATTTATAGTATTTTATTTATTTTATGGAATTGGCTCTTTCTTAAGGCAGGATAACACCTTTGCACTTAAAAAAAATTGAAATTTTTTTTTGTTCTCAAAGTACTCTTTCAAGTGTATAGAATCGAAATTCATTCATTAGAAAGGTGGCCGGAACCTTTTTCTTGTGTAAAAACCGGATTGGAGCAGATATATAAATCTATATAAAACTTTAAACGCGTTTTTCTCGAAACGATGTTTACCAAATCAGCGTGTCAGATTACTCCTACAATTTTCATCGGATTGACTTGAAACTTTGCACAATTCTTCCGATTGGTGTAATCTAACGATGTACGTAGGACTTTTGCTGTAGCGTTGTTATTTTTCTTTTGGTGCGCAATTTTATAAATTTTTTTACCCTAAAAAATTGACCTTTTCGTTAAAATGGCCGCCATTTTCTTAAAAATCGAAATTTCGTAAAATCCCTACGTACAGCATTGAACAATATTGTGGTTAATAGGGACATTCTTTGGTTTCTTTTCTAAGAGCCACGTACAGAGCGGAATTTGACACGCCGTCTAACGATGTTTCTCCAAAGGAGTGTATTTTGGCGCCACCTACAAGAGATTATTTTTTACTTTTTCAGTTTCAAAAAATGTGTAATTACAGATTAAAGTTACCTTAATGAATGACTGAAAGCGATTTTGTTTCTGCGCATTCTTTGTATGCAAAAAAAATTCATGAAAAACGCCTCCAAAATCGCAGTCAAAGGTGGTATCCTGCCTTAAGTGCATCGTAATAAAACTAACTGCTTTTTTTGTCAGTCAACGTCACTCAGTCCTACATATATATATATATATATTTCACTTTTTTTAAAGCCTTCATTTTGTTTCAAGATATTCCGATGATTTGCTCAACAAAGAAAGTAAGGCAGTAAACGTGAATTTTGTGTTTATACGATCAACCACGTTCTGTAAACGTACAGTGACGTCCATGCATGTAGGTATGTAGACGCGTCATTCTTGCGTAGAGCAACTGTCTGAACCACATTTTTTGTAAGTTCGCTATTTGTTTTGCGAAGAGGGAAATTTCTTGTTTACTTACAGGAGTTAATACGTTTTTACTACTTTTCCATCGGAATATGATGTTTTAGGTAAATATATATGTAGGGACACGCGAACAATTTCTTTACTTCGATAATTCATTCTAATGTATAAAAATAATTTTATCCTACAATTCGCTAATTGAATATACCTGTTGTGATATTTCTCTAACATTCTGTTGGAAACTACAGGCCTCGTTCAACTATTATGCATTCTTCCTGGTGCTGATTTAATATCCTGGTAATCTCACCTACTTAGTGACGCAGTTGTGACATTTTATTATTTATTTTGCTTATCACGAGACTGCTATGACACATCAACCTACAGTATACTCCGTCTTATCCGGTCTCCGCTTTAAGGTAGCTTTACACTATTCGCGTAGCTGGCTGTAGGTCACAAGGCTTTACATAGCGACGTTAGACGGAACAATGTGAATGTCACCATGTACAGAGGTGGCTCGTTAGCTGGCCGGCGTCCGGGGCCATATCTGCTCGACTATCGGGGCAGATAGAGTTCCAAGAATTCAAGTGACTGATTGCGGAACATTCAGCGCGAGTGGCATACCGAACCCGGCACAAGATAGCAAGGTGCTAAGATGCGATCCAAGGGCGCGCGGCTCGGCGAGTACAGCGCGAAACTTGCCGAGCCACGCGCCGTGGGATCGCACCTTTAGGTCGGTGGGTTGCTGAAACAAACATGGTGGGGCGTCGGGACAAAGCATGGTGGGGATAGCCGCGATCAGCTAACGGGGCAGAAATCCGGCCAGCTAACAAGGTACCTCTGTACAGCTCATTGAAGAATGTTTCGACGGACGGTAACCTGCTAGGCGGATAGTGTGATTTTACCTTTAAGGCAGGATACCACCTTTGACTGCGATTTTGGAGGCGTTTTTCATGAATTTTTTTTGCATACAAAGAATGCGCAGAAACAAAATCGGTTTCAGTCATTTATTAATGTAACTTTAATCTGTAATTACACATTTTTTGAAACTGAAAAAGTAAAAAATAATCTCTTGTAGGTGGCGCCAAAATACATTCCTTTGGAGGAACACCGTTAGACGGCGTGTCAAATTCCGCTCTGTACGTGGCTCCTAGAAAAAAAACCAAACAATGTTCCTATTAACAACATATTTTTTAATGTTGTACGTAAGGATTTTACGAAATTTCGATTTTTAAGCAAATGGCGCTCATTTGAACAAAAAGGTCAATTTTTTAGGGTTAAAAAGTTTAAAAAAGTTTATAAAATTGTGCACCAAAAATAAAATAACAACGCTACAGCAAAATTTCTACGCACATCATTAGATTATACCACGGGGAAGAATTGTGCAAAGTTTCAAGTCAATCCGATGAAAATTGTAAGAGTAATCTGACACGCCGATTTGAAAAACATCGTTTCGAGAAAAACGCGTTTAAAGTTTTATATAGATTTATATATCCGCTCCAAACCGGTTTTTACACAAGAAAGAGGTTTCGGCCACCTTTCTAATGAATGAATTTCGATTCTATACACTTGAAAGAGTACTTAAAGAACAAAAAAAAAATTTCAATTTCTTTTAAGTACAAAAGTGGTATCCTGCCTTAAGGTAGATTTACACTAGCCGTCTGGACGGCCGTCGTTTTGACGCCGTCCAGACGGCTAGTGTAAATCTACCTTTAACCGGCAACATTTTTGTTCGCGAGCCCTAACAGGAAAATAAAATTCACACATCCCGTGTTACGTAGCTTATCCGTGGTTCGCGGCAGTTGTCATGGAGGAAAGATTAATCGAACGAATCTGAAATTGAATAAAAGGAAAATGTTGAAAGTGTAAAGAATTTAACTAAAAATTTATTTTCTTACAGACGGATATTGTAATCCAATTCTTTATCACTTTTTAAGGTTCTATATTGTAAAGTCTAATATTCTGCCTCTACACGGAGCGTGGCCAAAGATTCAATTAATGAATACAGTGTACTGTAATGATCTTATAATTTTTTAAGGGGTTAAACCACTGTGGCGCACGAAAAAATAGGCATATTTCGGGAATTTTTTTTGCGCAATAAAGAGATCAATCGAAATTCTGCAAAATGGGATTTATAATTCTATAATTTCTTATGAAGTACAAAAAATATTTTTTTCAACTTCGTTCATGACAAAATGGGGGCTGCGCAGCATTTCTCCGTCGGTGCCTGTTTTTTGAAAGGGTCCACGGCCGGAAACCTAGCTCCCGCAATTTTTGACCTGGAACAAAAAACCAAAGTTTTTTCGATTCTATAGAACAACAGCAAAAGACGTACGTAGGATTTTTTCGATATATTGATTTTTCGCGAAATGGTGCATTTTTGAAAAAAAAGTTTAAAATTTCATGAAAAAAATCGTCACAAAATTGTTTATAAAAAAAAATATGAAATATAAAAAAAAATCCTACGTACGTCGCTGGAGAAAGCAATTTTGAATATACTGTAAATTTTTCAGATCGATCGGTGAAGATTTGTTCGAGTTATGTTTCCGGCCAGTTAAAAAAAGTGGTTTCGAAAAAAACGCGTTTAAAGTTTTAAGTACTGTAAAATCATATTATATACTTATATACCTTTAATCTGCGATGCCTGCACCATACAATTGCACCACATAATATTATTTTTAAGACCCTAAAACACCTTTTAAACAAAAAAAAATTTTTCTTTTTTTTGAAAATTCTACAGTGGTTTAACCCCTTAACTGCGTTTCGATCGCGGTCACCTGACATGAACATGTTACAGCAGAATTTGTATAATTCTCATGTGATAATCTTAAGGGGGAACACCACTGTTGACGGTCGGAAAAGTAAGCTGGTTTTAAGAATTTTTTTTCAGGAATACTTTACTGTTTTCATAGAAAATTTTTATAACCTACCTTTAGTACAATGCCTTAAGAGACTATAAAAAAAATAAATAGAAAAACGTGCATAAATTTCAATATATTAATTAATCCTCTAGTATGTGTAACTATGGAACAGCAGGTCCGAAATCAAATTTCATTTTTTTTTACAACCTATATGAGTGTAGTAGATTAATTAATATATTAAAATTTATGTATGTTTTTCTATTTATTTATTTTTATATAGACTCTTAAGACATTATACTAAAGGTAGGTAATAAATGTATGAAAACTGTAAATTATTACAGAAAAAAATTCTTAAAAATTGCTTACTTTTCCGGCCGTCACAGTAGTGTTCCCCCTTAATATATCAAGCAAAAAGTGTTTGTGTGTTTCTCTGTCGCGTAAAATCCAGATGAATGTGACTATTTTCACAAAAAAAAACTTTTTTATGAAATCAGAATGTAAATTTATTCTACTGCATACATATCGCCTATCTGGATAAACTGACTGGCGCGAAGGGTTCTGGTGGCTATTGAGATGTTTGGAAAATGTCTCAGAGTCGCCAGAAAATTGCAATGTGACTTTCGTCGCGCAGGTTTTAGAATCTGGAGAGGATAGATCGTATAGGGCTGCTGTCCTTGCAGTAAATTGTTATTTTGAAATATCTAATTTCTCAGTAGAAATCAAAACTTCACCACTGGCCTATAAAGTAAGATAGGGTAGATGTACCAGTAAATGAACACGTACCAGTGAAAGGACATTTTTTATTAAAACGAGTGAAATAAGTTATTAAAATAAGCAACTAATTAATTAAAGACTTCTTTCAATTTCTTGCTTCATATCCAAACAATTTTTGCAGCACGTGGAATCAATCGCGCTGCAAACATAATTTTATAAAAGTGTTCATTCATTAGCCTTAAGTGTTCATTTATTGGTGCGTTTACCCTATAACATGTATGAAAATACAGTTGTAGTGTCACTGCTAGTTTGCTCAAATATTAAATTACATTATTGCGTAAGCAAGTGATCGTCATTGAAACCTGAAATATTCTCGGAGGAAATGTCGGGATAATTGATGCAAAACCAGTGTTCAGCAGCAAAACAATTAAATAAACAATTGAAATAGGATAAAATAGAATATTCGCGTGTGTTGCATATTTTAGAATGGTCCGTAGACAGTGACCATTCCCCTGGGAATTATTCTTCGTCGAACGAGAAGAAAAGTTGGCCAAAGAACCAGGAAAATTTTCAATTGCTTTGAGAACCATTTCGTAACTAAAATACTGCTCCATTTCCACGAGGCTTGGAGCTCCTGAATGAAGCACGACAATTTCATGGAGAATTAAATTCATAGGAAATTTTGAGGCTCTCTTTTCCTCTTTTTCTCGGGGACTTGCATAATAATGTCCGTGGCTCTGGGAGAAGCACAATGCCACGTAATATTGCTGAAAACACAATTACAGCCACCATGCCGGTTAATAATTGAGAAAACAATGCTAGTGTCAGCTTCAAGAAGCATAGTAGCAATTAATAGTGCAGGTATACCTAGTTGTATTGTCTGCATTTTTTCATATGTAAAACTGAATATGAAATTCTGCCAGTCATGCTTTGATAACTACGGCCATTTAGTTATGTATCATTGACTCTTAATGGTAGCTTTTCAAGGACCCAATAACTCTTAATAAACCGTATCGCGCAAGAATCTACACAGTGCATATGATGCCTGAAATCACTGAAAAATATTCTTGAAAATCAGAATGATACGTGAGAAAAGATAATACATGTATAGGACACGTTATAATTGAAAAGTTACACTTACACTTACCCAGGCATATGGTGGCAAAACAAACTATTTAATTCCTCACTTTGTGACTACGAATCTTCACACTTTCCTTCAGGGATTAAACGGTGCATCATTAGCGGCGAAAGAATTGGTAAAAAAGTGTTAGTGGATTAACAAAATACTGTCATTAAACGTATTTCTCTGCTTTTGGCTATTGAGCGTACTTTGACTTTAATTATCTTTTTCTTAGAAATGGGTGAAAGGTTCGTTTTTAAAAATTTCCAAGCCTAGGAAATAAGTGTATGAACAAGAAATCTAATTAATGAAGCGTTGGGTACTCTATTAGAGTAATTTAAATGTTTATAAAATACAGTGTTTAAAATATTAAAACTGGACGATGAAACTAAATCCTTGATTATGACGAAAGTAATATCTTGTAATAAATCACATGGAGCTTATTTATACAGGGTGAACAAACATACCTGCATCGCTTTATTTATTTCCGTTACTACTAGACAAACTCGAATTATTATTTATTAAATACATTGCTTCAGAGGCAAATGTTTTTGCCATTTTATTTCGAGGCTTTCACGGTCACCTTCAGTTTTTCGAATCTAATTTCTTTTTCACCTAGCTTTCATCGGACAAAGAGACGATTTCGGAGAAGTGTATTTTAGGGGAATCCTGCGATGCCGTACAGAAATGCAGCGTTGTTGTGCGATCAGATTGGTCTAACCTTCTGCATGGCGTTTATAAACATCGAAATGTTTCATACCCACTATTGATATGTAGCTCTGGAAGACGTGAGCCAGTACATTTGCGATGTTTTGAAAGCATAGTTACAATTCTGAGTTATGACCGTAATGAGGAAAAAATTGAAGTGCTCGGAAAATTGAACTACTAAGGGAGTACTAAAAAAAATCGATTTTTCGAGATTTCAATAGTCCCCTTAATTTACTCACAAAGGAACACCGCGAACCCGGACTCACCGATTGGAACGCAATTCTGTGGGTTTTTAGACTGACTCAAAACAAGAACAACAGTGTGTTTCATTTGGGCCCTATCGCCCTTTAAGGGTGTGAAAACTAACCTCAAAGTCAAATTGGCACTTCCACTTTTTCGCGTATAACTCTCAATGTACAACAGACAGAAAAAAATGTTTCAAAGAAAAGTTTCATGGTACAATAAGCTCTGAATACTTGCGTTAACAAAATTTTGAAAAGAGTCTAAAAAGAAAAATATCTGATGGAAAAAAAACTTTTTCAAATATTTTGATAACGGAAGTTTGTAGCGCTTATTGCACCATTAAACTTTTGTTTGAAACATTTTTTTCTGCCCGTTGTACTTTGAGAGTTATACGCGAAAAAGTGGAAGTGCCAATTTGACTTTGAGGTTAGTTTTCAACCCCTTAAAGGGCGATAGGGCCCAAATGAAACACACCGTTGTTCTTGTTTCGAGTCACTCTAAAAACCCACAAAGTTGCGTTACAATCGGTGAGTCCGAGTTCGGGGTGTTCCCTTGTTAGTTTACATATCCAAAAGTGTATTGAACGCGAGAGGTGGCATGTTAAACGGATTCTTTAAGGGGGAACACCACTGTGACGGCCGGAAAAGTAAGCCATTTTTAAGAATTTTTTTTCGGGAATAATTTACA
Source organism: Andrena praecox (assembly GCA_963932275.1). Taxonomy (NCBI): domain Eukaryota; kingdom Metazoa; phylum Arthropoda; class Insecta; order Hymenoptera; family Andrenidae; genus Andrena; species Andrena praecox. The sequence continues at coordinate 10,102,491 of OZ010729.1, forward strand.
GTTTTCATAGAAAATTTTTATTACCTACCTTTAGTACGCTGTCTTAAGAGACTACACAAAAATAAATAAATAGAAGAACATCCATAAATTTTAATATATTAATTAATCTTCTAGACCCACCCACGCGAGCTGGTCGAATGTGTAACTATGGAACAGCAGATCCGAAAGCAAATTTAATTTTTTTTTATAAACTATATGAGTGTAGTTTCCGTTGTGCGTAGCGATTTCTTAAACAAATTATTTTTGTAAACATGGCACGCTTTAGAAGAAAATTTTCGAAAATCCGCGAATAAGATGGACAGTTTTTCGAGCGTATTTAAAAAAATTTGTTTTCAATCAGAGAATCCGTACGTACAACGGAAACTACACTCATATAGTTTATAAAAAAAAAATGAAATTTAATTTCGGACCTGCTGTTCCATAGTTACACATTCGACCAGCTCGCGTGGGGAGGTCTAGAAGATTAATTAATATATTAAAATTTATGGATGTTTTTCTATTTATTTTTTTTGTATAGTCTCTTAAGACAGCGTACTAAAGATAGATAATCAAAATTCTCTATGAAAACTGTAAATTATTCCTGAAAAAAAATTCTTAAAAATGGCTTACTTTTCCGGCCGTCACAGTGGTGTTCCCCCTTAAGTATATAAGCCTCTAAACATTATTCTCCCGGAAAATACATTTTTCCATCACATCTTCGCTTCTAATGATAAAAAAAAGTATGTTACTGTGCTTGCCGGAATTGGTCCGTCTATCGATTAAAAAATTGACGGAAAAAGAATTGTAGGGTTTTATTTAAATACGTGAAGGTAACCTTCATAACTTGGAAAATATGAAAAAAAACGTGTACAATATAATTAGCCCGTAATTTGAATTTGACGAGTAGTAACTACGTTGGTCACTCTGTATATTTATAGTATATTTATAATAATATATCAATTGTTATTTTTGTAATTCCTCTAGTTGCATCTCGTTGTAGGTAAATTTACGATTTTTATTTTACGAGCACGCGGCCTCGAAATTTTGAGTGACATGCGTCACACCAGATCAGGAGTTCGTTAGTGCCGAAATAAAAGGTGGTCCCGGATGTCAACAGGAGCCATGTTGAAAAATAAATAGGCTCGCGCTCTTAACTCGCATGCGGTTATGATTGCGCATTGTTCCTTGTGTGGCTACTGTTACGGCCTTGAACGAACTTTGCGGGGGATAACTTAAAAAATGCGACGGAAAAGCGATAGCAGAGCGGCGAAACTTCGGTGCAATTGGCACTTCTGCTTCTGTAGGGATTAGAGATTAACTGCTTTTAACTGTGTCCTGAGTGAATTAATCAATAATGGCCCTCTCTCGTGCAGATTTTTTGTTATGTCGGTTACGGGATTCTCATTGATTCTATTTCAATAAAAAAAATTAAAAAAAAAATAAAATAAAACCAGGCTTAAAAAAAAATGCGTTGGAAAGTAAATGATAATTTTGTCCCCCATTTAATCTACGAGTCTCATTTTTCTTTATGTCGGCGCCTCACCATTTGCACTGTGTAACGAATTAAAGTCGGGTTTAATTTTTTTAATTTTTGTTTTATTTTTACTTTTTAATTATTTAAGTTAATTATATAAGTTTCGCGAAAATCGGTCCAGTAGTTAGGGAAAAATTCGCGGACAAACATAATACATACATACACACCGGACTGAGAACCTCTTTCTTTTTGAAGTCGGTTAATAAAATACTCATAGACGTCCACGCACAAATTTAAATAATTGTGCCATTTTTAAGCAATAAAGTTTACGATGGCGAGAGGTTATGTGTGGAGGCTATCGCGTTACAGAAGTACCGAAATTAAAACAGAAATTCCGCAGTTAACGCTACGTGATGCCATCGATATTCAACACGGATTAGCTGGCTTTATGTTTTTTTTTTTTTTTTTCGTGAGCAAGCCAATACAAAGGAAACCGATTTGCCGTAGAATTTTATGAAGCGGAACTCGCTTGAAGAATATCTCATGTTAGTATTTGCTGTTGATTTTATCACTAATATTTCTTTGAGCTGTGACACTGGAAGGTAAATCAAGGGCAAATCAATCTTTAAACTTTTTACCTTTCAGCTGGGTAACTACGGCGCTCAGCTCACGCTGCTTCCTAACCCACGAGATTACACTTTCTTTTCCTTGTCTTTTCTTAATTGTAGTTACTGGTTACTCTTTTCCTTTTCCTCTTCACATAGATCGATTTAGTAAACTGTCAATGATGAAAGTCTCAATTACGGCTAGAACATAGGGTAACTATACTCGTAGTTGACAGTGTACCAGTAGTTGACACTTTTATTTTCAGTCACGAATAATAAGCTTTCTATTAAAAAAATGTTTTTGACTGATACTTTTTCAAACAGCGTATTAGTCAAAAACATTTTTTTAATAGAAAGCTTATTATTCGTGACTGAAAATAAGAGTGTCAACTATTGGTACACTGTCAACTACGAGTACAGTTACCCTACTGGCTGACAACGTCGCATTGCCGGAACCTATGTATTTAGTCCGTAGAATATATGTATCTATGAAATTAGCGAGAGAGCTAAATTATATCACAGTTCACCGCGTACCGCCATTTGAAAAATTTCAGAACAGTCACCAATTTTGGAATAAAGATTCTCCTCGTTGACAAGAATAAAGAAGATTAATAGTAAGCGCGGCATAAGAAAGAAATTTGTCCAAGCTCTCAAAAATGAGTCGACTAGAAAAGGTCTAATAACAATAATCGAGTTCAGAATTCTTTGATAACTTATTTGTAGAATGTATGAATTTAACGGTAAATTATTGCGTACCTAAGTGCAAAATTTGTCATATAATTTAATTCTGTTTATTACCGATAACTAGCAATATTTGTAAAATAACGAAAATGTGATAAATAAGAACGATATTCTGAATAGATTGCAAAAAACATGCGATGACATTTCAACCCTCTACTGCCGATGTAGTTTATTTATACATAAATATAGAAGATTTCTGGCAGTTCATTTTACTGATTTACCTTAGTTACACATTTTCTGAATAAATAGCATAGAGTATAAATGTCCATTGTACTAATTTTTTTATATTTAACTTAAATTAATGAAACTTGTCACCTTGTGGTTAAAATGAATATACATATATGTATGTCGATGAATATGTAATTCTGTAGCATAGAGTATAAATGTCCATTGTACTAATTTTTTTATATTTAACTTAAATTAATGAAACTTGTAACCTTGTGGTTAAAATGAATATACATATATGTATGTCGATGAATATGTAATTCTGTGCTCATTATAAGAAGTTTATAATTAACCATGAATAACAAAATGTAGGTTCATATGGTGTATATTATCATATGCAATACAGAAAAACCGACTAATAATCTAATTATGAATAATGGCAATGGTTTAAAATATACAAGGTGAGCCACCTAAGACAAGCCACCTGAATAGTTTCTACAGTTTATTGAGATAAGAAGAAATGTTTGAGACAAAAGTTGTTTGGTTCCGAGTGGCCCACTACGTGGTGGGCAGAATAATTTGATTTTTTTAAATGCTACCATGTATTTTTGAACACCTACGATTATAGCTCTTCTCGAGAACTTTTAAATTCCCATAGTCATTCAAGGTCATTCGAGGTCACGGGCATAAAAAGGCGTGTAAAATGAAAATTCATTGTGAATGTTTCTGAAGAGGAAAGTTCTGAGCTCCGAGTTACGGAAATTCAGTCTAAAGGTGAATTACCACGGCGGCGCGTGGCTCCGCGAGTCTGTTTGACGAGTCATGAGCGTTCCTACGGTGCGGCTAGACCAGAGGTCGGCAACTTGGGACTTAAGAGGGGACAACAAGTTGTAAAATACACATTCCATACTTTTAGAGCGGCCATAGAAATTTAATAACACATAAATACATATTCTTTAGTGGGGATAACGTCAGCCAGCGCAGATGAGCCAAGTACGCAACAAGCATGCAGTAAATTTACAGTGTATTAATTCATATTAGGTGGCGGAAACTTTGCAAATTTGGCCATTCTTTCAAGTATCAAAACAGCTATATTTAGATACGCAAAGAGTCGTATGATATTGTCTGATGATATTGAAATATATTGGAGTCATCATTCTCCTGATTTCGAATTTGTTTAAAAATTATAAGCCCCCAAAGTTTGCAGTTTTTTGCGGTTTCTGCGAAACCTGCTTGCATACTAAATGAATTTTTATCTCCGAAACTATTAAACTTCATAAAAATCATGAGAATGTTTTAATTTTCAACTTCGTTTCTACCATCATGTTTTTAGAAATTTGAAAAAATTACGACCTTATTCTGCAAGCTTTCCCCTATCTATTCAGCTTTTGTACTTGACGGACACTATAAAATTGTAGTCTGGGGACGACGATAAAGGCCAGGGTGCGCCCGATTGAAGTAGATTGCGCGGCACGAACTACGTACAATTTAAATAAAAATGTCCGGCAATAATCCGCGAAAGAACTGTACAGCATGAGCGTGACAATCTTTGTGACAGTCACGTGCAATGCAGGTGACAGGGTCCGCGAGCCGAGCCGAGGCGAGCAACATTCGCTTTTCTAGGACTCGTGTCACATTTACCGAGAACAAGCGGGAAGCCCAAGCCGAACCGCGCGAGCCCGTGGGAATTCACCTTAAGGCCGTCGCCACATAAAGAGCAGTAAGCGGTAAGCGTTAACATTCGGGTCTAGAGCGTTGAAAACTAAAATAACAAACAGAATTGAAAGGAGAGCGGTAACACGCTGTTCCATCTGCCGCGATGTCGCTCAACTGCTTTATAGCTTACTCCATACCAATCTATACGTTCAATTTATTTTGTGGCGCTTTGCCGCCACTCGCATTATAGTATAGTACCCGCAAAGACACAGCGAGGTCGTAAAAATGGTAGCGCGTGTCTGTTTACGTGTTTCGGGAGTCGGAACGAGCGAATTGAGAGATATATGGGCAGATAAAAGGCTCGGGTCTCACTCAGGACCGGCGGCAGGGCTCAGGGCATGTGGCCTGAGACTCAATTCCTACTGATAGGGTAGATGTCCCAATTACCGTGCCCTGTACCTATTACCGTGCCCCTTATACTTAAAGAAGCCGTACAAAAAACTCGCATACATAAATAAGGAAAGAAATTTTTTTAATTAAGTTAAACTATTAATGTATGCGTTACAAACGAGTAGGTTGCATTTTTGAACAATTAAAGCTCCTCTAAGTATAAAGGCACGGTAATTGGGACATCTACCCTATACCTACGATAGTATACCGCGCACGGCCCTGGGTGCCGGGGCATCAAAGACCGCCGCTGCTCGAGTGTTTAATTTACGACCTCGCTATATCTTTGCGGATACTATACTCCTCTGTCGCTTACCGCTCTTTATGTGGCCACGGCCTTAATCGTCTTGGCGAAGTTTGTTTACATTCTCAATAGATTCAGTTCGCTTGCGTTAATAAAGCCGAATGACTATGGTCGTTGAAAAACCCTTGAGAAGCGCTACAAAACACCTTCATAATTAATCCGAAACAGCTCCACCTGAGAGAAAAGTCTGTCCACCCCGTGATGGGCCCCTCGGAACCAAACAACATTTGCCTCAAATTTCTTCCTATCCCAAAAACTGTAAAAGATAAGGATATTATTCCGAAAGGCACCGGTGCTCGGTCGAGATGAGGTTTGGGGAGAGGGTGTGGACACTAAATCTAAAATTGTAGCTTCGGGTATCTATTAGTTTCGAAATATTAATAAAATATTATTGTTAATTTTGTTTTAAATTTTTTTTAGACGTAGGTGCGGCCCCCCCCCCCCCCGGTCCCCCAAACTGTTTTACGGAGTACTGGCCGCGTTCCCCTTACCTTCTCTTGCCCCTCGGAAATTCAAAGTCAATTTTCTCGAAAACGAAGCACGATATTAAAAAATTGTATTCTATATTTTCGTCCTATTTTGGCCTGTAGAGTGACCCCCTAGCTAGAATATTGACTATCAATAGAATAACATCCTGTATAATAGAATGTGTCGCATTCGCAAGTTGCTGGTTCAAATTTCCAAACTCACATCAGTTCGCTACCATGCCCGCCGCACTATTTTTTTTTTTTTACGGGCAGGAAATCCGGAACGGATACCCCGGTCCTCGGGGGAGGCACCAGGGTTATGTTGGGCTCCAACCAACTAAAACCTGCACGGTAACCGCCTAGAGCGCCCCCCGCACTAACCTAGCCCCAACCAACACTAATACCCGGGACCAGTGGGAAAGTGAAATGCGTTGTGTCGGAATAAGTCAACAGAAATAATGAAAGTTTTTTATTAATATCTCGGAAACTAATAAATACCCGAAGCTAAAATTTTATATTTGGGGGTCTTTCCAGTTCCACACCTCTCGTAATACCCACCCAAGTTTCATGTCGATCGGCCAGCGGTGCCTTTCTGAAGTTCAGCCGAAGATAAAACATAATATAATAATATAGGAGTACACACTTCGTCAGTACAATGTATACAGTATGCGTGCTTTTCTCACACATTGCAAGCAAATTGGCCGATTACATGAGAAACATAAATAAGCTGTTTTTTTGCTGGACAGAATGAACAATATTTCATTACATCTAACTTTGCTACTGTAGGCCTGACATGGCAGGGCGTCAGGCCTTTTCAAGCAGTCGCTTTTGCCGATAAATTTTTGGCCAGCCCGCCTCGCACTTTAAGCACGTACAGTCAATTCTCACTATAGTTCCGACGGACGGGACCTGCGGCGCGTATACACTTCAAGCTCGACCCACGTGCGCGTACGTGAACGACGAAAGCGAGACAAAATATCGCGTTTTCTCTCTTTCGTAGCCGACGACAATTTCGTGTCGACTCTTTCGTCCCGTCTCGCTCGTTCGTGGGTTCTCTCACTCTCGACCGAAGGATTCCAAGAAATGGTGGGTATTGGGCTGTAGGGTAGATGTCCCAATTACTGCCAGTGTCCCAATTACTGCCACTTGATTTATTATATGTAATAAAAGCGTAACGTATAAAAATAAATGTACAAAAAATAGTTATTATAATAACTATTATAATAACTATTATAATAACTATTTTTTGTACATTTATTAAAAAATAGTTATTATAATAACTATTTTTTGTACATTTATTAAAAAATAGTTATTATAATAACTATTATAATAACTATTATAATAACTATTTTTTGTACATTTATTTTTATACGTTACGCTTTTATTACATATAATAAATCAAGTGGCAGTAATTGGGACACTGGCAGTAATTGGGACATCTACCCTAGTTAGGGTTGCCATACGACCCGTGTATACGGGACTGTCCCGTATGTCACTAGTACTCACAGAGTAATCTAAACCATTAGCTACCCACTTCTTTTCATGTTTTATTTATTTCGCACTTAAACGTTCAGTATCAATGCTTGGCAATTATGGCAACCCTAAAAATAAACCATTACCTACCCACTTTTTTCATGTTTTATTTATTTAGTACTTAAACGTCCCGTATCAATGCTTGGCAATTATGGCAACCCTAACTATAGTGAGGATTTACTACTGTACAACACTAATGAAACTTTAAGCTTCTATGTTGTCGGTTACATGTTCATGAGAGTAGATACTACCACCAATGGATAGCTGATATTTTCCCGATGAAAATTAACCCAAATACGACCTTACTCGGGCTATTTTTAATTATACATAAATTGATTAGGTACCTACGCTGAATTCTGTGGGGCCAGTTGGATGTTGTGTATAATTAAAAATAGCCCGAATGAGGTCGAGTTTAGACTCATTTTCATCAGGAGAATCCCGCCAATCTATTGCCGATACTTTCATGCACATATAATGAAAAATATTCCAATTTTAACTACCGTTAGCGAATGACTCATTTACGCTCAGGACTTTACGCGCTCGACTGCACGATGCAAGGCGTCCCCGAGGCGGCGAAATACAAAGCGAACTACGAACGTGTTTGTTTCATAAAAAAAAATCGGGGACAGTATTTTCGATGCTGTTCGTAATTTATCGGCGTGAAAACACAACGGCGCCAGTCGAAGTATTAAGATAACCAGGTACAAATGAAAATAACAGAAAGCAAGGAAGCACATATGTAGAGTGTTAGCACAAAACAAAAGCTGTCTGGGGAAAGGTCAACAATTAACATACTGCGCTGAGTTACATATGTATGTGCGTTAGTGACAGGTCAATTTTAAAGTGTTTCATTCAAGAAACAATAATGTTACACAATGGTCTGTAATACATGCTAATTGTAAATCTAATAACAAATGAAGAAACCGAAAGAACGCAACTAGTACTTGGACTAATAATAGGTTGCTAAACATAAGAAGAGGAAAAACGCCAAGATGAATTTTACTCTGTTATTCTGTACTAGGTATACAGTACCTATAACAATGCCATACATACAATCTTTTATGAAAGTTTTCCAGGTTCTTGTCTCCGTACACTGTCTCCACTCTCAGTCGAAACTCACTAATAAATTGTGTAAAAAAATTCCGATGTTCACTACACAAAATATAGTACAGTAAATACTTGTTAGGAGCCCGTCGAACGGGGCTGGCGGCGGGCTCCTAACGCGACTGGACACTATTCCGCGCGGCCACTGGCGCGAGTGAGAAAACCCAATGAGCGAGCGAGAGGAAACGAAAGCCGACGGCAACTTCGTGTCGACTCGTTCGTTTCCTCCCGCTCGCTCATTGGGTTTTCTCACTCTCGTCCGAAGGATTCCAAGAAATGGTGGGGATAGTCGCCGGGCTCCTAACGCGTGGTAGAAACGGGCTCCTAACGAGGATTCACTGTACACTCTAAATCATCTTAAAAAGTATCTACCCACAGTTCTTCTATTTTCCTCTATTTTCTTACCCGATTAGTTTCGAAAAATTTCATTTACACTCCACACTCAAAAAACTATCGCTCTTTTAATATTTTCCACGTATTAATCTGTTGAGAGATTACTGTGACTAGTTTTATTTTTTAAATAATTTTCGAAGAACCGTCAGTCTAACATTGCCCGACATGTAATGAGCTACTCAGAAATTTAACACATTCAATCGTCTCGAAATAATCCTTAGCACTTTTTGCAATTTGCACGTTTCAGGTACGAGAGGCTCCTGAGGAGAGCAAAGACGGAGGACCTGTCCGAAGTTTCAGGGATTGGTTGCCTCTATCAAAGTGGCGTCGACCGTCAGGGCCGGCCGGTTGTCGTATTTGTAGGCAAGTGGTTCCCCGCAACGAAAATCAATCTGGACAAGGTGAGATTAATATCTATGGAGTTTTAGCAACAAAGTTACACCGGAACCTAGTTATCAAACACTTCAAAGTAGTGCGGGGTATGGAATGCATTCATACTCCATCAGTGTTGGACTGTAATTTTCGCGAAGTTCTTAGCTAACGATTCTTCAGACCTTTTTATCGCTCGCTGGCGTCAGTATACATTGTATATTACATAGTATCCGTAATTACTCGAGTGATAGAGATTTTTCACTTTACCTTAGTCATACAGTTATTTATACGGAAAGTTCGTTCTTTGGAAAATAAATGTGTGTTTTGGTATATCGTTTGCAATAAACTGTAGAATCAATAAAATTTATTAAAACTTTATGTATATATACTTAATTAACGAATTGGAGTATGATTTTCTACGATTTATATTCTACTTCAACAATAAAAGTAGGATTAATTTCTTTATTTTTCTGCTACCAAGCAGCCTTTTATAAGATGGAAAATCTGATACAAGCATTAGAACGAAGCTTAACTAAGCTGAAAACAATTGTTTGCTGGACTATATAGGACTGTTGCGAATATTCGAATAGTCTGAATATTCGAATAGTTTGAATATTCGAATCTGAGATTCGAATAACAGTAGAATTCGAATTGGAGACTCGAATGATTCGAATAACAGTAGAATTCGAATTGGAGACTCGAATAATTCGAATAACAGTAGAATTCGAATTTGAGATTCGAATACCAGTAGAATTCGAATTTGAGATTCGAATACCAGTAGGATTCGAATTTGGGATTGGAATAATTCGAATACCTAAGATAAATGACTTTTAGTAGTGTGTGTTACGTTATTTTATATAAATCGGATTAAGTTAATTATTAAATCCGGATAAAATGGCGTCTAACTATTTGTGACAAAACCATAAAATATTTCACAAACTCCAAAGGAGATTTTGGTAGATACGCCCAAAATCAGATATCGATTTCACATACGTCCGAAATATAAACTTTTATATCTTCAGATTCAATGCAGATTTTTTATTTAATATACATAGAGATAAACCATTTTTGTGTTACCTAGCAGCAATAACTCAATTTAAGCGTTAAAGCCCCTTCGAATTAACCCCGCAGAATTAGGAGTATTCGAATATTCGAACATTAGTCGATTAATTAGGAGTATTTGAATATTCGAATATTATTCGAATAATTAGGAGTATTCGAATATCATTCGAATAATTAGGAGTATTCGAATATTCGAACATTATTCGAATAATTAGGTGTATTCGAATATTCGAACATTATTCGAATAATTAGGATTATTCGAATATTCGGAGTGATCGAATTTCGGATGGTACTGAATAGGAATATGGGCATGAATTTTTTTTTCAGATTATCATGAAATTATTTTTTTATTGGTTTTTACAATTATTTGTTTTTCAAGCGTTTAGATTCGTATTCGGCACAATCGGAAATTCGAACACCTTGAATTATTCGAATAGTTCGGCTTTTCGAATATTTACAATTCTATATTGTACCAACACTGTCATTTCATTCAGGGTGTTATGCTAGATTCTTCACTGTTCTACATCTATCCCAGATATCTCAAGTCCATCTATTCGACAGATTTCAACGAGTCAGTTACTTATTGAAAATTTCAACATGACTGTTGTTTGAGCTAAACACGTTCGTTTACATTAACAATTATTATAAATATTTAAGTCGTATTTTATCAGAGGCATCTAATATTAATATTATGACAAATACATACCTACATCTGTTACTACTTTCGCGCGTATGCCATCATCGTACATTATTATTATATTTATAGTTGCAAGTATGAAATTTATATCGTGATATACTTTTCCGAACACGCAGAGTGTCCCAGTATTTTCAGCTGGACTGTGCCAGTGTATTCAGTAGAAATAACAAAGAAATTTACATAAACATTGGCGCTAACAAATGAATGCTTTGCTAAAAACTTATTATGAAAATACGATGTGCCAATGATTTAATAATGGACTTTGCTTTTAATAAGGTACAATATATAATTAGTCACGATATTTATTTAAACAGTTTATGTAGGTTACACTCGTTGCTCGAGTTCAGGAAGATGATTAACTTTGTCTCTGTTACTCATTTCTGGCTACAACTTTATCGATACAATACTAGTATCATTGGAAAATTGGATTTATTACCGTATGAATTTTAGGGAGGGATTTATTTCGTTTCGGAACATGCAGCATTAATTATATAGATACATAGATAAATTCTATTTTAAAAGCTTTACATAAATAAAATTCTACTAGCGTGAGATCTGGCAATCGTTGGCACGAAAAAGTTGCCTTTAATAATGCAAGTATTAATAATAATACTAATAATATTTTTATCACAACTCCTGAATGAAATATTTATAGACCTGTATTTATACGTACGATATTTTTTAGTATCCTTACTCATAGTACGTATAGGCATAGACACGGCTTGATGAAAAAAGCCTAGAACTCCACGCAATTGTCATCGCAACGAGTATGATTTACGTAGCACAGTAACGATAGCTTACATTTAGTAGAATATCAGTAAATCATTTACGGAATATTGCCAAATAATCAAATCATTTCGAATATCCGCGCTCAACTAAAAGCCTGTTTGTGCTGAAAGAAAAATCAAACATCACACTGTCCGCAAGTAAACTTCAAACAATGATTGCAGGGGGGAAGACGTGACAAAGGAAAGTTGCAAGTTCAAGCAAACCGAGCGTCGCGGCTTTGAAATCAATATTCGTATTCCGCTGCAGGTTAACAGAGCGAACTCGCCTCGTTTATTATACACCGGCGTGGTTTAGCAGTTCTTTACAAGCCGATCGACCCGCTTAGCATACTACGAGAGCGAGAAAAAAAAATTGGCTCGGTTTTCTGGAGCGACATCGAGCGTCGTCTATAGAATCACATACGTGTAATCGAGAAAAACGCGGTCAGTCGTGGATCACGTTTTTTCATTGAATTTATTGCGCAATCCGGCGTAATTGAAACAAACGAATGCAAAGCGGCACGGAGGCCACTCTGTGATAATGAAAACGCTTATACATATTTAACGGCGAGAAGGCACGAAGCCCCGTTTAAACTAGATAGCCGCTTATTTGCATCTGCCGGTGTAATTTGAAATTTTAGAAATACGGAATTCGAAATTTAACTTGCAACGAAGGATAGGGAAATCTTTACATTGCCGGCTCTCCGTCCATGATTCCTAATTTTTGAAGATTTTTGAACGTCAGTAATGAAGTTAGTATGGGCAAGCTTTGTAGCAGCAAGTGTTATTTAATGGAAATCTTATGCTACAGATAAAACTTTTGCGTAGAACTTATGCTGGTGACACTAGACATCGGAAACGATTTACGCCAGAATTAGTAATTCGATCGATCGAATATTCATTTTATACGTCGTTTATTTGATGGTACAAATAAATTCTTATTCTACTGGTTGATCATACGTTAGTATGTTGGGCGGGCAACCCTTTAAATGAGCCGTTGTTTTTGAAAGTGTGTGAGTCCATTTATTTGTACATTGAGATACTTAAGGGTTTGCGTTTGAATCAACTTAAAAATATTCACATACGTTAATCAACTCGGGTAATATTTTTAACCCTCGGTTGTCACACTGGGTCAATCTGACCCTGCCAATTTTCAATCAGTTGTTATTTAAAAACTATTAGTTAAATTAAGTCTAAAAAATTCTGTGATAGAGTTTGAACATTGTAGAATATATGCCCATCGTTGAAAGTTGACATTTAAAGTGTCGTCATGCTTAAAAAATTGCAAGGTCAATTTGACCCAGTGTGACAACCGAGGGTTAAACTATAAACTTGTTAAATTTTATTATGGAATAATAATCAATGAAAATGTTAAAGAAAATAAACGAGTTTTTAGCTACAAATGGACTTACACCACTTTCAATAATAACATATTATGAAAAATGTAACCATTAGCAATTTTAAATTTATATTTTAATCGAAGTTGGCATTTGTGACGTGTATTTTTTAATGTAAAAAATAATAATTAAAACGAAGACATACATGTGAATGAATAATCGAGTTTATTAAGAAATAATTTCAGTTATATTATAATGAATTTATAAATAAACTAGTATGAAAAGTAAATTACATCGTTAAGAGAACTAATAATAACAAACTTATTCACATCAATCTTATTTCTCCTTTACACTTAGCATAGTGGGGTATTTTTTCCAAAAAATGGACTTATACCACTTTCGAAAAAAACATTCCTGCGATAACATTTTACAGTTCAACTTTTTTTTATTAATTTATGAGGATATTATAAACCATCGATTGTGTGATTATAAATATAAAAAGAGGATATCTATATCTGACTAAAACTAACATTAACTGATTTTTCCAAAAAATGGACTTATACCACTTTCAAAAACAACGGCTCAAATAATCATCTTGCATCACTGCCGGCCTTTGTCGACATCAAAATTCATGGTCCAAAATTGAATGGTATCCGAGAAAGTTGACGTTTTACCTGTGGAAATGCTCCGTATGTTTAGCAACGTCATCAATTGCATATTTAATTTTTTACATTTTATTCACATTACAATAGGGATCTGTTTTTTAAGTAATTGGAGAAATTGCATTCGCAACATTATTAATCCACCGATGTTCAAGAACTGGGATTAATTCGAATCTGGATGTGTCTCTTGTACATACATATTTTTAAATAACTTCATCTTTAAATTCGATTGTTGTTTTTTCTTATATTAACCAAGGCTGATCTTAGAGAAGTTAGGATGATTGATATCTAATATTTCTTAAAGCATTCACAAGACATGGATAATTGCCAGTAACATTACAAAGACCTATTAATATCTCAGATTTCAAATTCGATTAACTTTTGATATTTCAACCACGCGTATGTCTTAAAAACTTCGAGAAAAAATATCTAATTTTCATGTTAAAAAGGTCCCCAAAGAATATTATTTAACTTCAAACAGAAGTTTTCATCATTCATATTTTTAACACCTTCAAGACCAGATGCACAAATTCGTGTTTCTTTTGTAACCACACCGATCCTCAAGCTGTTACGTAGATAACATAAATTTCATATTATTTACGTGAAACCAGTGGCAGATTTAACAGGGCGGCCGATGAGCAGTTGCCACCTGGGCCCCTGCCCTCGGGGCCCTATCCTTAAAAAAATTATGATTTTATCCAAACTATATTTTTTCTGTATTATTACACTGAGCCCGTTTTCAGTAAACTACCGCTTTATTTTCCCGAAAAAGGGCCCCTGCTCAGAAGGCCCTCCTAGGGCCCTGTCATAAAAAAATTATGATTTTATCCAAACTATATTTTTTCTGTATTATTACACTGAGCCCGTTTTCAGTAAACTACCGCTTTATTTTCCCGAAAAAGGGCCCCTGCTCAGAAGGCCCCCCCTAGGGCACTGTCATAAAAAAATTATGATTTTATCCAAACTATATTTTTTTTTGTATTATTACACTGAGCCCGTTTTCAGTAAACTACCGCTTTATTTTCCCGAAAAAGGGCCCCTGCTCAGAAGGCCCTCCTAGGGCCCTGTCATAAATAAATTATGATTTTATCCAAGCACTATGTTAGTAAACCCCTTTTAGTAAACTACCTCCTGATTTTCCAGAAATAATGGGCCCCTCAGAACGTTTGCCACCTGGGCCTTTTTTCTTAAATCCGCCACTGCGTGAAGCTATTTCATTCATCACCGCAAGCCTGTAGGGTAATTTCACATTTTAAATTCAACGTGATGCAAATACATAAAAACAAACGCGTGTGAAGTAGATTTTAATACCAGCAATGGATTGCGGACAGTTGGATAAAATCTTTTGTCAGGCGAGAAGCTTACAGTCTCGCGATCTTATTATTGCTGCGTATCAATATCATCTTCGCTCCCCCTCTTCTGCCCCGTTTGCTGGCTGATGAAGAGCGCACCGCCAGTGGCAAATCGATATTTACACGTCCAGAAATAGACCGACCACGGAACAACTCCCAAGCCGAGGGCGCAAGAGTTGCTTCGTTGTCGCGAGCACGCTAGCCTGCCCTGGAAAAGTTTCTTTTCGTCCTTACACACCATCCTTTTTACGTATCAAGCGGCGCCCTTTGAAAGAACTCGAGCGACGCCGCCGGAAATAGCGCCCTCGATCGAAATAGGAAAGCCTGTGTGTGGAGCCTCACCCTATCGCGCGTTGGTTGACTTGTCGATGACGTTAATCGTGATTGATCGATGAAAGGGATTCGACGTTAACTACGAACTACGTACATACATAGATATTCTGGATTTTTCGATACGAAATTGCAATCATTCCGTTGTGTTATAAATCGTTTAGCTTTCGTTCCCCTTACACCTTTCTCTCGGTATAAATCCAACCCTGGGGTGACAGGCAGAATCTTTGCCGTCTTAAGACTAGGTTTTATACAAAAACCGGTTTTCGAATTCCACTATTCCCCAAAAAAAAAAAAAAAAAAAAAAAAAAAAAAACGGTGAAACCGGTTTTCGAATTTTCACAGAAAAATATCATTAAAATAGTAAATAAATATTTGTACTTATTTTAAAAATCTCAGTTTCCTTAATATTATGGAATTACGAAAATATAACAACTATCTATAAAAAACCAAATAAAAAAAATTATAATAACTAAAATCCGTACGAAATATAAATATTTTAAAAGGTGTTACCAAATTATATATCTTTATTCCTTTAGTACTTTTTTCTGAGAATATGAACTCATGAAGATTAGTTTTACAGTAAACTGTTACCTACTACAATATGCTTGTGTCCGAAGCGATTTCAAGTCAAAATGTTAACGTTTTCAATTAAATTATTAATTCATTTCTGCATATTAATTCTAGTATTGATATAAAACCCGTTTTTTTTTTTTAAATTTAAAACCGGTTTTCGAATTTTACAAATTTATAAATAAAACCGGTTTTAAAACCCGGTTTTTTAAAACCGACAAACCCTACTTAAGACGATGCCGCCGCTAATCTCGACCAAAATTTATGGCTTGTTGCTGTCGCGCGCTCTCGCTTATTCTCTGCTCATGCTGCGATCTCGAGACAACAGATAAGGCAATAAGAAGATACAGGGTACGCAGCTGTTGAAAGGGTGTGAAAGATGTAAAAGAACACCCGGGAGCAATTCCTTCAGCAGAACTAGGTCGTTGCCTGAGATTCAAGGACGCAGTTGATCATTCTCCTCCAGACCTCGGGACCAATTTCAGGTCACAGATTTATCGGGTCGCAGTCAATGAAACGCTGCGCCGAAACGATGTGTTTGAACCTCCGTAACGATAAACCGATTTATATACGTTCTTACTCGATTCGTAATTTGAATATATCAGAGGCCCGACGCGCCAGGTATCGACAACTCTACTATGCAAAAAGCTGTTCCCGATAAGAATGGAGTTTCATACAGTCACTCAAGGAACTATAGCCATTTTATCGATTTAAGATACCTATATTTCATTTGCTTGGATATTTTAAAATGCCAGTAAAAACGATATACAGGTAATGCGGTAATGCGATGCAACAAAAGGAATATTTACAAGCATTTTGTAATAGTTCCCGATGTTTAATAATTGGGGAATATTATCGAATTTAATAAACGATTGTAGTGTAGTTAGAAACATAATTGTTTCAAGTATTTTTAAACAAATATGCAGTTCGCTTACTATCCACGAACATTTTGATGCTGAAACTGTAATTTTGGAGTTTCATATTTTTATTTGTAAATGCAAGGTCTATTTAAATTTAAAGAACTACTTTGTTGATATCTTCCACGTGCATATCATGTATTGTTATCGACAACTAACCTGATCAAGCTGCACTCACCGCGTTATAAGAAATTAATATTTCATCAACAGCTGCTGTAAGATGGAATGAATAAACCATCTGGAAAATTTTCCATTACTTTAACGAGATAACAATTCTGTCCAAATTTTCTGACGAGTGGGAAGAATATATGATACAATCTATATCTAATCTATTCGTACATAGAAGATTTTCACAAATTTTCACACTGATTAATAAATAATTGTGGGAGATATGGCCATATATATAAATCCCGCACGGCACCAACAGTCAACGCGAGTGCTAAGGCCGTCTGTCCACGGAGCGTCGCGTCATAGACGCGTACGCGTAGAGACCAATCGTACGACGCATCTGTCGATCATTGATCCGCATTTGTCAAGATGCCCGGCGTACGATTGGTCCCTACGCGTACGCGTCTATGACGCGACGCTCCGTGGACAGGCGGCCAGCACTCGCGTTGACTGTTGGTGCCGCGCGGGATTTATATATATCGCCATATCTTCCACAATTATTTATTAATCAGTGTGAAAATTGGTGAAAATCTTCCTTGTACCTTAAGGAAAAACTTTGTCGCTGCAAGTTATATGTACCTCAAAATTGCCTCGATACTTTTTCACGGCGAACGTTGAAAAACATGGTTTACGTTCAGTATTACTTTTCATTTAAATATTATTACATTTTTTAACATACGGGTTTCGTGCATACATTTCACGGCTTCGCTAGAGTTTTCTGAAGTTATGTTTTAAGTCTCACAACGGTCCGTTAATATTTACTCAAGTTATCGCAATTTATGTTTAAAGAAATATTGACTTCGAACGATGAACAATTTTTGTTTATAATTTTTAGCTCGAATAGTAATGATTGAATAAACAATCTGTAAATAGAAAAAATGTGCGTCGCGACGAGCTTTAAAACACTATATTTTTTAAAATACAGTTTAACATTTAATTTTCCAATCTTTCTTAGCGTTTGCACAATAATTTTTCCCATTTTCGAGCGCTAGTCCCCTTATTGCATCAGACCATTCAAACTTCCGGTGCCTTGAAACGAGTTAAGAATTACGGCACGCGTCGTACGAGTTATTTACGATGGAACATCAAAAAAGGCACGGTCCAAATTTTTATTCCTGTCGTTACTTCGTGCAGCAAACCAGTTTGCAAACGATGCATTTAGCCACTTATACTCAGTTAACCGACACTAATTAAACGTATTGAGATAATGAGAGTCAGGGTTACGATGCAGATAGCGACTATTTTATAGCTCGTTACGGCGTAGACTTAAGTTTATGTCGTCAAATCATCATTAAAGGTGATCTATGATAAGATAGAAAGTCGTTTAGCTTTTGCTTATTATTAACACCGGTAATTAATCTGCGAATAGGTATTCGTACGCTGGAAAATTCAGAAGTTTACTTCCGTCCAAATTATAAATCATTTTGTGGAGAAACTTCGAATTCTCTCATTTCGAGTCTGCAAGGGAACTGTGTTTGCCGAAATTATGGGTGTTAAAAATTAGTTAACTTATCGAAGTTGACCTCAGTTCGGTCCCAAATTATCCTCGCCCTCAACAATAATCTAATTTTCTTTCTGTAAATGTTAATAGCAAATTTAACTAACGTTCACTGCCTACCATTTTTGAATTTCCAAACTATTCTTTAATTCTTAAAAATCTTTGTAACTGTATCCGGTAAACAGAGTGGAGATCTTTCAATGGTACAGTGCAATCAGTGGTAAATATTAAAAGTAGATTGAATCGTGAAGTCGTGAAATCATGCATTCTGTACGTGACAGCGGCAGATAGAACGACTGCTGTATGCAGTGGAAGCTATACAGTGGTTAATTCCACTCCCTTCAGTGTTAAATTATTTCTATAAACAAGAGTAAATGTTTCCAAGGAATTTAGTTCCACTGATAGGCGACCTAAAGTAATGCTAACAAGTTTTCCTGCATCTGTAACGTCTGCGACTTCGGTTCATTTTTTAGAATTTTGGAAATGCAAATACACTTTATGTACGTAAGACAAGGGACGGTAAAGTTTTTCATAAATTTCTATACAAACAACTGTTAAGATATTAGAAACAATTCAGTTCTTACAAAAATTCTATTCATCGTTCAGTCGAATATTTTCACTACGGCAAAATACATGTCAAAGGTGACAACTGTAGTAAATAACGTAACACAGATTGCTTTTTAATTATACGCGTGTACCTATAAGAAAAATATTGCAGTGTGCTGAATGAGACTTATGCTAATAGATTAAATTCTGTAACTCCGGATTATTATTCCAGTATACTCATCTTACGCTGACATACTTGTTTGATGATTCGCGATGGGGAATTAAAATTCTTGGATCGATCTCGTTCTGCTATTTTGCTCGTCAATCAGATTTCTTTGGCAGACGTTTTAGATTCAGAGTTGTAATAAAGCACGTTCCATTCATAAATTAAAAATCGATCTGCAATCGTGTTTCTCGAATGAATGTAATTATATTCCGCGAAGCGTTGAGTCACGAACTTTGCAACACTTGCGTTTTCTTAAACTCATAACTTCTGAACTAATCAGTTTTCGTCCTAAGTACCCTAATACTTTTTTAAAGAGAATATAAAAATGCATCGATTGGTGTATAAAAAAATATACAGTTCCATTAAAAAAAATTAAGCCGATCTTGATTTCTCAGTGAATAAAAAGTTTTTTATTGATATTTACTTTTGCAATTTGTTGTCAACTGTATACTGACTAACTTTTGTTCGAAACATTTTTTTTATCAAATTATTTTTAACACGTGTATCGCGTTTGACTGCTATTTTAAAACTGAAGACAGCATCCAGGATGGAAAAGTCATGGTAGATATCGTATAAACAATTGGAAAAAGCATATCGGATGTGTAGATTCACATAAGGGTCTTATGCACGAGGAGACCTAGAGACTACGCTAAGGGCCGGAGCGGTGAACGTCTTAATAATGATTTTGGCTATTTTTTCTGTTTCGTGCAAATTCGTGCAGTTGAAATTGACGTTAATATAAAGTTTAATGATCCCTAAATTTAATATACAAAAAATCAGGGAGGTATTTTTTGGTGTTTTTTTTTAAAGTCCCATCGAAGTTGATAAACATTTAACATAAAGAATTAGTACAAATTGTTAGTATTGTAAAAAACTGACTCGGCAGTTTTGAAGGTATGACAGTATTAAACACAACTTATAAAAAGCAAATGAAAAGCATAAACATTCTGCCAATGGCACGTGTTTGAAAAAATGCACCGAAATTTGTAATGAATTTCTAGTATCACTTTTGACAACAAATTAGTAAATTCAGCAGAAGTTATGGGAAACATTGAAACCTACGTTCCTTTATTAACATTATAAGTTATAAGATACAAGAATTTGTGAATCAAACACTTCGGATTCTTGACTTTTGTCCATTACGCGTAACACTGTGCGTCGTGGCGAATCATTGTTCTGTTTTAATAGCGCACAAAGAAACTACCGTGCGTTTTAATCTTTTAATTACGTCTTGGATCTTTGTAATGAAATTCTGTTTTTTTCTCGCAACATCTGGTCTCGCGCACACGCGCGCAGTGCGATCCTCGAATTAAACAGATTCCACGCTGGCAATGTTGGGTATGCAAGCTCCGCATCGAATTGAGCAGAAAACGAATCGTTTTATCAGGCGATCGTTCCGCGCCATTTTAAATGAATTTATCGCGGAACGAATGGAATGACTTGAATCCATTTTTATTTGCACTAATTTCTACGCCGCACGCGTAAGCACCGGTAATAATTCTCGGGCACTGTGAGGCAGACCGTGACAGCCGCACAGAGGCGAAATGTAAATTAGCATTGTAACGCGTGCAGTATTACGTTTCCGGTTCACAGACAGATAAGTCGGCAGTAACGGCGATGATACAACTAATTATTCCGAGTTCCATATTTATAAAGATGATGATCGAGTTGAGTTCCGCGTGAATCAACGAAACCTCGAGACCTTTACTAATGGGACCAAGTATAACAACATCCGAGTCGAGCAGAAATAATTTCAGGCTGATCTTGACATCGGGATAAAAATAGTTTGTTTACCTCGGCATTATAAAAATGTTGATAACTTCAGGAGTAAAAGTGTTGGAACTGATTTCTTTAATTATTTACTAGGGTTTATACAAAAACCGACTTTTGAAAAAAAAAAACGGTTTTCGAATTCCACTGTTCCCAAAAAAACGGTTAAACCAGTTTTCGAATTTTCACAAAGTAATATAATTAGAATAGAAAATAAATATCAGTACTTATTTTAAAAATTTTCATTTTTTTTTGTAATATTTATGGAATTACAAAAATATAATCAAATAAAATATACTCTATCCATACAAAACCAAATAAATAAAAAAAATTAAAATAACTAAAATCCGTACAAATCCCTATAATTTTTGAGTTCATTTAATATTTATGCATCTACAAAAATATAACACAATAAAGGACACTGCATACAAAACCAAATGAAAAAAAACACTAAAATAATTAAAATCCGTACAAAATATAAATTATAAATCTTTATATCATTTAGTATTTTTCTTCCGAAAATATGAACTCGTGAAGATTAGTTTTACAGTAAACTGTTATCTACCACAATATGCTTGTGTCATTGTTGTTTTTAATTAAATAATTCGTTCATTTTTACATATTAATTCTAGTATATAAACCTGGTTTTCTTAAATTTAAAAACCTGTTTTCGAATTTTTACAAATTTATTAAAAAAAACCGGTTTTTAAAAACTGACAAACCCTATTATTTACCAAATGTTTTTACTGATATATACCTACAAAATGTTGTTTCTTCTTAAAAGGATCACGAAACTTTTAACAAAAAAACTTGTTTGTAGCTTTAATAGTGTTCAGGATGTCATTAGAACAATAATACATTTTGAGGTAGTTTTACTCCTTCAAATTTCAGCTACAAACAATAGAGTACACCTGTCCCATTCGGCTGTTCTACAAACGAAGAGTCCTTGTAGAACACACTGTAAGTGCCAAAATTAAAAAAAAATTTATCGAGAAGTGTTCTACGTGCCAATGGAGATGCTATAGTATAGAATTTTATTTTTGCACTTACAGTGCTTTCTACAAGGACTCTTCAAATCTGTAAAGGTTTGGCTAAACTCATATTAGTTAGCAGGACGGTACATACAGTGACTCCCAAAAATATTCGGACACTAGAGTATGGCTAACTTTATGACTTGATATTTCAATTGTTTATCAAGCAACCGCCTTGGTTATTTTTTCTAATAGTAAGTCATTTATTAATGTTAAAAAAAGATATATATTTTATTTGAAAAATTCACGTACATTGTATAATAATAATTGCTACAGGAAATGATGTCACATTTTCGGGTCACAAAAATATTCGAACAATGTAGAATATAACTTTTTTCCAACTAAATTTATAAGTAGATATTTCATTTTAATATTTTGTGGCCAAACCATTTGGCTTTAAAACATATTGTAATCTATTTGGCATATTATGTATAATTTTTTTTAAATATTCTGTCATTATAGACGCCCATTCATTTTCGAGTCTTTGTTTTAATTCTTCTTTCGAATGAATTGGTGTTTGGCGAATTTTCCTGCCTAATTCGTCCCATAAATTTGCGATAGGGTTCAGGTCCGGCGATTGCGGCGGGGGATGAAGAATTTCGGGGCATCTGTACAACAAGAATTCCTGCACAGTACGTGCTGAAATGCTCGGGGTCATTATCTTGATAAAACTTAAAACTACTGCTAATCCCCATTTTTTCTCGACTTTGAATTAAATTGTTCTTAAGTATAATTAAATAAACATTCTTGTCCTTTACCATGGGCATCATTTCCTGTAGCAATTATTATTATACAATGCGCGTGAATTTTTCAAATAAAATATACATCTTTTCTAACATTAATAAATGACTTATTATTAGAAAAAACAACCAAGGCGGTTGCTTTATAAACAATTGAAATATCATGTCATAAAGTTAGCCATACTCTAGTGTCTGAATATTTTTTGGAGTCACTGTGATGTCCCAATTTATGCAACAGTACCTATAACGTAAACTGTAACATTGCGATAATATCCGGTTTATATTTAGTATCGTTCATAACGTTGGATTAAAATACAACATCGATTCATAAACTTTCTGACGTCAGGGCGAGAAGTAACAGGAGAAAAGTAGAGGGTAAACTTTCTGATTCACCCTTCTCGCTGAATCGATACCTGAGCAAACAAGTGAAAGGAACTTTCCTTCCATCTTAAACTTCCCACACATGCAATTGTTCACTGTCTCCAGCTACCTTTTCTTCACTCCCCTTTTGTCTTTTTTTTTTAATGCCAAAGACTTCGACCTGATTTCTCGAGCCACAGGTCGAAGCTGAAGATTTTAACGTCCAATTTGAATTGTAACGTTTGGATTGCTTAAAACGAATTTGAATTGGCTCAAGTTAGTAAATAGTTGCGTGACTTAACTATACCCACGGGTTTCTCACGACTTGCCGTATGACACGAGCGACTAGAATGCAGCTATATTTCAGATCTATTTGGAACAAAAAATTTGGAAAAGAAACAGTTGTTGCAAATTTCACGTTTTCACTTCTGAACAGCGTTTCCAGCGAGTCACTGCTTTCTCCTTACTAAACATTAAATTATTCTACACTCATAACTAGATACGCTCGGCCAGTGTACTTAAAGGATGTGCAACCATTTGGTATGGTTTTTCCCGCAACTTTCTAGATATTAGATCTAGCATACAAAGCGTATAAAGTGAAAATTGCAATGCAAAAAATTGCCTACTTACATCCCGGACCCGGAAAATTCAAAAAATTCTGAAACTTTGCGAACATGTAAGGAATTTCCTCGTGATTATAACGCAATTTTTGTTTGCTGCCCAAATTCACTCAAAGGGGGTGTAATTGACCCCTGAAAATCAGGTTGTTTTCCGATTTTGTGTTATAACTTGTGAGTTATAACTTATTCGTTTACTTGTAAGTAATGAAGACATGTGTGTCTTCGTTTTAATTATTATTTTTTACACTAAAAAATACATTTCACAAAAGCCAACTACAATTAAAATATAAATTTAAAATTGCTGTTGGTTATATTTTTAATAATATGTTATTATTGAAAGTGGTATAAGTCCATTTGTAGCTAAAAAATCGTTTACTTTCTTGAACATTTTTATTAATTATTATTCCATAATAAAATTTAACAAGTTTATAGTTTTAAAAACATTACCCGAATTGATTAACGTACACGAATATTTCTCAGTTGATTCAAACGCAAACCCTTAAATATCTCAACGTATGAATAAATAGACTTATACCACTTTCAAAAACAACGGCTCAATTGAGCACTTCCTCCATTGGCTCGCCTTTTTCGAATACTGTCACTGCCAGCCACTGTCATATATAAGTAAATATATACATCGCTTCAATTAAAATCATTTTACGACTCATCATGATTCCACGATGGAACGTGTGATGCACACTTGAAGCATTTAAAAAGGATCTATTTTCAAGTTTTTGTCCAGCAATAAAAAATTCATTCCATTAATCCTCATCAGCTGTTTGCGTTAGTATTTAAAGATATAGCGCGTTGTGCGCAATTTTTAGTAAAATGAATATTAGGTATACAGTTTTTCAATGCTAATCAATTTATTTGATACACCCATTGTGAGAAAATGTTATGCCTTCGGTATTTTTGCAGTGAAAAACTTACAAGTTGAAATTATATATATACTTCAGTTATGAATACTTTGTGTATTTAGAGGGATTTTTAAAAAATAAATTACAATACTTATCTAAGAAAATTTTGCAAAATTTAATCATTCAAAACAAAAGTTGAAAAGACAATATGATATCACGAGATTCGAATCTAGACTTTTCCTTTACAGCGCAATATTTTCTTACACTCAGCCGCCAAATTTCGTTCTGAGACAGTTAAACTTGACTTCAATATTAACTGTTTATAAAATAAGCTGATTCGAACGAAATGTCCAACAGAATATAGTTATTCGACCTTTAGAATCACCTACCTAGCAACTATAAGTTACCCTTCTAAGTATTGATCGCATATTTTCACCGGATTGAGCATCAATTTCTATTCTTTTGTTGTCATGGAAGCAACTGGCATGTGTTCTACTTTCCTTCGTACCAACGCTTACCGACATGTTTCCTGCCTTAACGCTCCAAACAAAAGATTTCGGCACGTTTAGCAATTTACCATTGATTATTACATTTTCTCACATAATGCATTACGCGTATCTTATAATTCATACTCATAATTCAGAGTCAGAGAGTGTAGTCTTACAATTAGATAATAAAGTTAGAAAACTGTTAAAGAAATCGAATTAATCGTGTTATTAAACGATTAAATACGAAAGCTAAGAGTTTTATTGTTGTGACCCCGCAAAATAACGTCACCACGAATTTGCTTAGAGCAACTTTATTGCGTTAAAGCAACTCAATGTATAATATCGAAGAGACGCTTTTAGTTCGAAGTCAGAATTGTCGTTGCCAGAAGTAGGCGGAAAATTTTAGTACTAATATCTAGCTATATCTTTTTTTTTTTTTTTTTTTTTTTTTTTTTTTTTTGACGTGGTGGAGTCTATCTATATCTAACCCAGACCTATATATATATAGACATAGCTCTCCGTGACGTCGGCTGTATCTATTTATAGCTATCCGTGACGAAAGCAGCACCCTACGGTAGAGGGTTCGCCCGGCAACGCTGGTCAGAATAAGAAATGACGCTATGGCAAATGTAGGGAGAGGTCCTAACTTTAGGTGCCTAAGATAACTGAGGACCTTGGCAGGGTTGCCATACGTACTGAATAAATGACCGCGTGCTGGCCCTAGGGATGTTGATAAAATATCGATATGTCGAAATATCGATATTTTTTTCGCGAAATATCGAATGTTTCGGCTGATATTTTTCAACCCGATATAACGATAGTTCGATATTAAAATCTCAATATCGGCATCGATATATTTTTTTAAAATTACAAATTATCGTTTTTTGTGCCAAATTAATTAATCGGAGTACATTTATCAATCACTCTCTAAAGGAGCCCGGAGACAGAGTATAGGGCCCCTACGCTGGAAAGCCCTGGTGTTATGGTTACACTGCCGTTATATGCCGCTAATTTTTGTAAAATTGTGTAAAATTCATTTTCATTTCGTGTAGTGGAGTGTAATTATTAAAAAATGTCGCGTGCAGCGAATTCGATTGTATGGAACTATTTTAAAAAGATAGACATGAGAAATGTATCATGCAATTTGCGTGGACAGACTTATAAAACTAGTGGAAATACCACAAATTTAGCCACACACTTAAAAAATATATACCATAATGCATACGCTCAACTGACTATAAGAAGTAAAAACAAAAAAGATAAAATTGGAAAAACAACGATCGTTGCACGTGCATCAACAAGCACTTCACTTGCTGAATAAACATAACGAAAATAACATATAATTTGTTTAAATTCTACCTCAATAATTAAAAAAATAAAAGAACCGATATATCGAAATATCGACATTTTACCCCGATATATCGATATGCGATATTGATATATTTGAAGAATATCGATACGATATATATCAACATCCCTAGCTGGCCTATATGACGTCGTACGGTGTAGGAGAAGGGGAACCACTTATTTTTGGTTGGTGACGCCGTGACGTCATGCCCACGCCAAGCCAATCCAAGCCAAGTGACGTCATATATGCCAGTACGCATATTGGATTGCATATAAATCCCGGAGTGCCACACATTTCAACCCGGAGATGGAAAAAGCAAAAAAGTTTTGTTCTCGAAATCCGGAAAACAAATGTGCAATTCTTTTAAGCTCAAACAATTCAGAATTTAAAAGTATCCGTTCTTTTAATTAATAACTTTTATTGTTTATAAAATTGATACCATTGCGTGATACCACAATTTCTTATTATCTCTTTTTTTTCTACAACCCGGAGATTTTTCCAGTAAAACCGGAGCCCGGAGGTTTGCTTCGAAACCCGAAGTCTCCGGGCGAAAACCGGAGAGGTGGCAACCCTGTGTGCACTGTGCACAAGTCGTATTATACTACTGTATATGTAAACAATAGCTCTATCCATGCGAGGATTCCCCCTGCGCTACTCCTTACTACGTCATATGAGACACTTTTCTGGCAACCCTGCTTGGCCATTTTTCCGTACGTCACGCAGGGAGAAAAATCGGGGAGAGAAACTTGTAGCCTACCCTGGCCTGCACTCTTGAAGTGCTTACAATAGCATATTGAATTCGCGAGAAATGTGCGATGAGGTATCCAACATTATATTGCAAAATGAAAGCCGAACAGAGCTGATTTAAACAGAAGAAATGAAAGAGAATAAAATATGCTCAGTGATATAGTAGACAACTGGTGGTATTTGAATTCTACTAATGAAGAACTTTTAATTTCTGTTTCAGGCGTTGCTCTATCTAATACAGTTGCTGGACCCAATTGTCAAAGGCGATTACGTTATCGCTTATTTCCATACGTTAACGACTAGCAGCAACTACCCCAGCTTGCACTGGTTGCGCGAAGTGTACAACGTGCTTCCTTACAAGTGAGATTCAGTCTTTAATTCGCTATTATATCTAATTCGATTTATTAACATGTTAAGAAGAGCCCCATAATTGCGGATTATAAGGAGCAAATACATATGTAGCTGCATGCTATATGATGATAGACCTTAAGCCCCCAGCGGACACGCCTCCTGGTGTTACGCAAATTTCAATAAATTTCAATTTATTTGCTAAAAATTTACGAAGTATTTATTCAAACATATAAAGTAGATATGTGTAGAAGGAATCATTTTCTCTAAATGTCTTTGAGCAGGAAAGACTTATTGTGACGCTTTTATGAAGATTCAAATTTCTAACTCCAGGGCCATTTTCGAGAATTGTTAATAGAATTGGGGAGGTGTGATTACCAATAAGAAATTTTAATCAGTTTTCAGAGACGTTGCATTCGTTCGTAATCGAGAAAAACTGACCTGTAACTTTCGGGTAAATCCGTACCGACCATGACGTTTGCATGAATTTGCGGTACGCTAATTCGTTATAGAAAATGGTGGGAAAAAGATATTGACTTATAAAAAGAACAGAATATATTCATATATTTGCTTTCTTTTATTTTCATTTGCCATTTTATGAGGTGAATGGTGAACCGTTTTCAGCATCTTAGCCACTAGAGCTGGGACTCGCCAACCAGATACAATAGGTATATTTTAGGTTGAAGTGGTTTGTCATCGAATATATGATACAGTATTGCCCGGTTAAATTTGAATTAGTCGGGTCCACGCATTCGAATTCGCTCGAGCAGGGTAGTGTTTTGTTTCCAAGAATTTATCTCAAGGCCCCCAAACTAGCGAGCATGATCTAGTGTACGGGAGACTTAACAGATTGCAAGGAAAACGAACAAATATATCGAGAGCATTATAATTGTAATGCCCGGTACTTCAAACGAGTGCCGTGCGCGTTCTAATGTACACCGAGCGCGCTGACCCATTGTCACGGTTTGAACCAGCGTAGTCGGCTCTACTGTGCGTGTGGGCCTGTATTTACGCGTGCCCCCTGCGTGTGCGTACGGACAGTCACTGCTCCGCGCTCAGCTGACTCGGCTTCAAACTCTGCGACCCGGAAGTTGCACCGCCAATATTCAACTGTTAATATCTCGAGAACGAAACCCCGGATCCCAAAACGGTAAAGGACTTTTCGAAGTCTTTTTGCATCAGGATAATGCATGTTCCAAATTGTCCCGCAATTTTGGAACACCCTGTATTATGTATACGGCTCATTCGATTGTAGTCAACTTCGATTCGATTAGTGGTCAACTTCATATGGTTGGATTTTTTTCGCGAACATTTCTACAATATTTCGTGAATATGGTTTAGGCCGTTTAGGGCACTGCCACTCTATAAGTTCTCGTCTACGTAGAACACTTCTATTTCGTGAGGAAACATTACTGTCACAAAATTTATTTTTCACTCTGGTTATGTTGAGATAAATATTGAAAATATTTTTAAATACTGAAAGAAATACGTATTTCCTTGTCCTACACATTTTTGCTAAGCGCGATAGATTTTTCCTGAAGACTGCTGTGAGTGAAATACAAGAAGAAATATTACTTATTTCAGTATTTAGTGTTGCTAAAACTCCCCTATCCATCCGATTAACATTCGTTTCCATTATTTTCATTATTACTCTACTCTCCTACTTTCTTTATTTGTTTCTTTCGCGAGGAAGTATTGCTGTAGTTGAACCCCTGCCCTTTGAACTTTAAGAAAGTCATAATGATTTAATGCCAACCGCGAGTAGTTGGTGCTTTATCAGCAATTGATGACTGACGCTAAGAATAACTTCAATGCATCAACCTTAATATTGCATATGCATCTAAAAATCAAACATTTCTACATTAAATTTCCATAGAAGCACATATATCATTCATACATCAGTAACCTCATTTCAATGAAAATGAAACGATGAATCGCGAATAATGAATTTTTAATATACCGAGTAAATAAATCACCGAAATAGAAGTGGTCTAGACGGGAACCTGTGGCTTAGCAGTGCCAAAAACAGCCCAAACATGTGAAGTCAACCACTATCGAACGCTAGCAGTCACAATCGTTTGAGCATTTTTTACCTATCGCGCAATGACCAAAATTTAATTTTCTATCATTTGCATTTTATCATTATGAAACTAGTACACATTGATTGGTGAGGTTCTCTCGATGAAAATGAGTCCAAACATGACATGAATCGGACTATTTTTAGAATTGTGTCCGACTGTAGAGTACATTCATATTTATTAAATATAGTACATTTAACTATCAATAATACAAAAAATAGTCCGATTACTGTCGTGTTTGGACTCATTTTCATCGGGAGAACCTATGGAAAATTATGGAAAATGAAATTTTTGTATACATGTTCACTTAACAGTTGTCAAACTGTTAAGATTCGTTGAGCTCGAGGTAATGATGAATGAGGGTGAAGACGGTCACCTAACAAGAAATGGTGGGGCTGATGTTCAAGCGAGCAGATTTTATTTCCATTTGACCGGGCACCACTGTATATTGCAATCAATAGAAGTGTTCAGAGACAGACTCACAGAATGTCTGACGGCTGGAACACCTACTGTACCTGTGTACGTGGTGGTTCTCACGGTTATATACGATGCACCAAAATTCGTATTACAAACGAAGACAAGGTAAACCTTGTATAAAAATAAACCAAAATTTTGGTACAAGGTTTTTTCGGCCGAGACTTCTTTTTTTAGCAACACTTCATACTTCAAGGTTTCATCGAGTAAGTTGCACACTTACCTCGGTTCGACTCGCCTCTCAATACAGACGAACAGACTTCTACTTGTGCTTGTAGTTACAAGGAGCTTATACATATTTCATTTTTCCTGACATCGTCCATCACATTTTAACCGAGAAGTGCAAAGTTTATTAAGCAAGAGATATGACTTACGAGGAAACGTTCCCATTCCGAAAATTCTGATTTTAATGAAACATTCGTGTGAATGTAGAGCATATTGGAGTATGCAAGGAGCAATTTCTTTTTGCTGAAATTCCCTCCGAAGGGGTGAAATCAACCCTTAAAGTTGTCGCATTTTTTTCGTTTTTTAATATAACTCTGAAACTTTAAATATAAGAATTGTTCCGTTTGTTATGCTCTTCCAGTTATGATATGTTTAGTTATAGTTTTCTTTTATATAGTTTCTTATGTTATATTAAAAATATGAGAAACGCGATAACTTGAAGGCCCACAGCGGGATCAGAATTTTCAACAATGCCTTTTAATGACATGAAAGAATTAAATAAATACTCAACAAT
Source organism: Andrena praecox (assembly GCA_963932275.1). NCBI lineage: Eukaryota > Metazoa > Arthropoda > Insecta > Hymenoptera > Andrenidae > Andrena > Andrena praecox. Next base: position 10,133,466 of record OZ010729.1, read on the forward strand.
TCCATTTGTTTTCTAGAACAAATTTATTTCGCATCCCTGCGTACGTTGCATTTAAGCTCAAGTCTAGCGTTATGTAGTCTACTTATCCGAAGGCAAATATTTCGTACCGAAAGTGAGTGCACGCATATTCAATGATGTTTAAAGTCAGGTTTCTTGGAAACAAGGTCATTTAAGGATAAATTTGTCACAAAATTTCGACTTATTTTTGCACAACGTTCCAGCCTTCATTTGTCTTCGTTTGTACCATAAATTTGGCCACACCCTGTATTGGGACCTCGATACTATAATATAGCTTCAACAAATTGATGCGCACCCGCTGTCGTGCAACCTGACCACGTCTAGTTCTTTTTGTAGGAAGTTCTTTTGAAAAAACATTTTTGTTTTCATATAAAGAATATTACAAGTTTCGTTTATTTATGCGTTTATCCACGCATAGCCGACACTTGAGTCCAATTAAAAAATATAATTGTCTAAATTATTAAAGAATATGTTACAGAGAGATAACTTTTAAATAAACTAAAAAAATCGTATTTTAAGAAATCAATAAAGTATAAATGCTTCCTCTTGGGACAATACTTCAGTAATGAGATAAATCCATGACTTTCGAGTTCTACTTACAATTTTTCTATTTTTCAAGTTTATCTGTTACTGTAAATATTTTTTGCGTTTCTGGCACATTTATTTTATACTGCTAGATTTACAGTTAACAGTAAGAACTATTTATTACATTAAATTAATATAATACCAAAAAAAAAAGGATAGACTAAAAAAATATTTCATATTTTACACAATTTTATTTCATATTTCTGAGCTCTTTGAATGTTCTTTCTCCGATAAAGTAACGTTTGTAAGAAAATAAAAACATATTCGCAGAGACTTGAAAGTAAGATTTCTATGAATTTTTACACAAAAATGTACATTGCTCATACAACGTATATTATTTCATTATAAAAAGATACCACTACATCATACTTCCGTATGGGCATAGCTACATAACTGTATTTTAATTAATGTAAATAAAATAAAATAAAGAATGTGAGGCTCTGATGTTAGAGACACGCCTGCTTTATCGCGTGAATATGTTCTACATTCTACACTACATAACACGCAAAACCGAGAAGTTTCTTGTGTGAAAAGGTACTGACACTGCGTTCTCATCTAAATTAACGCCTCCACGAGCATAAAGAGAATATCAACTCAGTTTTAATTTCATGAAAGACTAATTTACTTAAAAATAAAATTGCACTAAAAAGTAAAAAATAATTCTTTCCCTTATTTAATCTACGACTCTCATATTTTTTAAGCCGGCGCCAGATTTACACAGTGCAAATGATGGGGCACCGACTTAAAAAATATGAGACTGGTAGATTAAATAAGGGATAAAATTATTTTTTACTTCTTAGTGCAATTTTATTTTTTTGAAGTCGGTTTTAATTTTTTTACAATAACTTTTTAGTTTTATATATACTGACACAACATGCTGAGGAGATATTATTATTATTATTATTAACGGGTATAACCTAGATATGCGCGTACTTACATAAAATAATAATAATTAGGTGACAATAGTCTTTATTATTAACCATAACTGGCAAAATATTGGGCCAATATTGATTTAGTCTAGGATGGGACCACCGGCGCATCGCCCTCTTTCGAATGAAAGAAAGATCATCAAAATCGGTCCATATGCTGAGGAGTTATGAGGGAACAAACATAAAAAAAATAATAAAAAAAAATATATTCGGGTCGAATCTGTAACCTCCTCCTTTTTGAAGTCGGTTAAAAAGACATCCTGCTGCAGTGCATTAGTAAAACATTGGAAATTTTTTATACAAAATTGAAGGCACTTTTTCATTCTGACTATTAACAGTGACTTACATTCGTGTACAGTACGTAAATAGAAACAAATACTGCACACGATACCAATTTAAATAATGTTTTTCCTGTTCAATGACATGGCCATGAGATTATAGATTTATAGAAACGTAAAACTGATGCAAGAGCAATAGCAATTACATCTAGGTAAACTGATTTAAGTCAATGCAAAGATTCCGCACAAGCAATATTCCTACTTTGAATGAAAATTTGACGAATTATTTACAAAATTCCATTCAAAGAATTCTCCATTATTTATATAAATTACTAAACATTGTTCTAATTATTTTGTTGCAATTTTTCATTAATGGCTACATACCTGAAACTCTTTTATTACAGATATAAGAAGAACCTCAAACAGTTTTACATTATTCACCCGACGTTCTGGACCAAGGTTAGTAGTGGATGAGTGCTATTTCACGAAGTTACTTTACTTTCACAGCTGGAAAATTAGTTCAGACCCACTTGGAGACTATAGAACGAGATGCAGGTATACATTTTCCAACTCGGACGTAAATGACGTTATAAAGAATATTTCCGTACTTTTGCAATCAGGCAAATTCAGCATGGTTTGAGTTTTGAAAAATTACTTACTTAATTATTATTACTATTAAAAAATGGTTGGAAAGTAGCATTATACTCGTCCTTCTCTATACTTTTATTTGGAACACCGCAATTTTAAATATTACTTTGTTAAGATAAACAATTTTCTTGAATCATTCCGCATCTCAGGTGTTCAGATAAAACTCTGATATTCAAGCACCATTAGGAATACTTTATTTTCCGGAAAACACAGTTTCGATTAAGAAATTATATTACGATCAATTATTGTGCGCGTTGGAAATTTGTTATTTGCATGGGAAGAAAGGCAGCAACATTAAGATTTTCTTTCGTCGCTTCATTATCGAATTTAGTTTACCACTAACTTAAAATACTATCGATTTGCAAATTCCCAAAAGTTGATTCTGCATCTCGTTCTAGATTCAAGGTTTCTCGTCGTCAAAGATGTTTCCAACTGGATCGCGTTCCAATTTTGCTTTCGTTCCGACTCGTCTATCGATAAAGTCTGGTTTTAACACGCGAAAGCCGTTTTAAATAAAGGTTGTTATTGCATTTCCCACGTTTATGCTCCGAACCATAGACCCAATCCGCGTGCACGATAGTATCGAACCTCCGGACTTTCCGGTAGATAGCAGATATTTTTTTCACGCTGCTACTTAAAAACCTGATCGCGGTGTACGAGGCTAACATGATTTATTGTTCATGCTCGACCTCCCGCAGGGCTATTTGTTGCCTTGCAAACTGGATCTAACGTCGCGTAGCCGGCAGTATGTTAAGTAAACTGTAACGTTGGTAAACAACCGCGTTATGGATAAAGTGGGGAAAAAATAGTCGCGCTCCTTTGCGACGATGGGAAAGCATTTTGCAAATTGTTTGTCCTAAGTGTGAACAGCCAGTGCTCCGTTATCGAGGCAACGAAGCAGAAGCTTTGAAAGATACAGACTAATCATTCCCAAGCAATGTTGCTACTTGACGCTGATGAATTTTCTTGTTAATTGTTGCAGATGATGACGTGGTGGTTCACGACGTTCATGGCTCCAGCTATCAAACAGAAAGTCCACAATTTACCTGGCGTGGAATACCTTTATGAAGTTATGTCACCTGAACAATTAGAAATCCCGGCGTACATCACGGAGTATGACATGACGGTGAGAGATGTTTAAGTTTCTGGTGAAATGTACAAGTTTCACATTACTTAGTAATATAGGAGTACTGCGTCGCGAAAGCAAGAAGAAATGAAAGTAGATCAACACTCTGAGAGGCGTCGCCACAGTGGGGTAGGGTAACTGTAATTGTAGTTGACAGTGTACCAATAGTTGACACTTTTATTTTCAGTCACGAATAATAAGCTTTCTATTAAAAAAATGTTTTTGACTAATACTTTTTCAAACAGCGTAGAAGTGGGAAGTTTAAACTTCAAAATGGATTTTGTTTCATCAACTTTGGATGAATTTTAGCAAAGTTATGGGAGTTTGAAGATTTTAAAATAGCCATGTTCGGGTTTCGGGACAAATAGGGTAACTGTACTCGTAGTTGACAGTGTACCGATAGTTGACACTTTTATTTTCAGTCACGAATAATAAGCTTTCTATTAAAAAAATGTTTTTGACTAATACTTTTTCAAACAGCGTAGAAGTGGGAAGTTTAAACTTCAAAATGGATTTTGTTTCATCAACTTTGGATGAATTTTAGCAAAGTTATGGGAGTTTGAAGATTTTAAAATAGCCATGTTCGGGTTTCGGGACAAATAGGGTAACTGTACTCGTAGTTGACAGTGTACCAATAGTTGACACTTTTATTTTCAGTCACGAATAATAAGCTTTCTATTAAAAAAATGTTTTTGACTAATACTTTTTCAAACAGCGTATTAGTCAAAAACATTTTTTTAATAGAAAGTTTATTATTCGTGACTGAAAATAAAAGTGTCAACTATTGGTACACTGTCAACTACGAGTACAGTTACCCTATTTGTCCCGAAACCCGAACTTTTTCAAACAGCGTATTAGTCAAAAACATTTTTTTAATAGAAAGCTTATTATTCGTGACTGAACATAAAAGTGTCAACTATTGGTACACTGTCAACTACGACTACAGTTACCCTATTTGTCCCGAAACCCGGACATGGCTGTTTTAAAATCTTCAAACTCCCATAACTTTGCTAAAATTCATCCAAAGTTGATGAAACAAAAACCATTTTGAAGTTCAAACTTTCTACTTCTCGACTCATTGAATCGATTTTATTGAAATCGGTATCCAGGGGCTAATATCCGCCCTTAAAGAGGAGTGTGCCAAACTGTAAAAGTTTCTTGATGTTTGTCAAGTGTTACGGAGTGCAAACAATATTTTTTGTAATTTTCATGTATACTATCGGAAAGTATGATCATTTGCATTTTCGTTTATAAAAATTGTGAGGTCAGGAGAAAGAAGTAAATTTATTGTTTCATTTAGGAATTGCATCTCGGCATCATTTATTTTTTGGTATTAATTTTATACAATATAAAATTTTATGTTTTATCGCGGCATAATTCCAGATGGATCCACAGTTTGCACCGAAGAATTTGCTGACAGTTTGATACCTATACGTGTATATATTCTCGTTAAATAATTAACATCTGAATAACAATTGCGGAAAATATCTAGCTCGTGTGACAAATGTTTAAGCGTACTTACCAAGTATAAGTAAAATGAGATTTAATATAAAAATAATATCAAAAGAGCATTTAAATATGAACTTACCTAACGAAGATTTATCCACAGCATAGCATAAACATTTTATGAAATTCTGTCTGCATTCAGTTGAAACAGTGCCACCAGAGACCACACGGCAAAATATTTGAAGTATTTTTTACGTAAAAAAAAAAACAATATTGATATATTATTCCTCACATATTCAACTGCCTCGAGCAGCAAAAATTTTACAGTTTACGCAAAATTTTGAAATCGATTTATGTCTGCGTTTCGGGACAAATACTGCACTGTGCGTCTGCGTTTTCTCACGCCGCGCCGGGACATTCAATTTCTATATTTCCTATTAGATTGCATGAAAGTAATTCCTAGTACTTTTAATTATACATAATTGAAATCGCTTCCGAAATCAGTATATGAAATATACGTCACGTATGATTCAAAATACCCCGAATATGGTCTAGTTCGGACCCATTTCCGTCAAGAAAAACTGCCTAATCCATTGATGATACTTTCATGAACATGTAATGGAGAATATAGAAATTAAAATTTTCATTATTAGATGAGCCATTGAAGGCTCGACTGTCGCACGAGCCAAACATATACAAGACGAACCCCGAGCTTGGTTTATTTTCAAAGTAAACAGCTTGGGACTCTGGAGTAATGCATAGGGACTTTTAATGCTTTCCAGAAAATATCGAGGTGAAAACACGCCAAAGCCGTGCACAGGATGGAAATTCCTCGGCTTGGAAGCACGCCGGCCGGCACCAGTCGAAATGTTAAAGTCTCGTTACTTGTATTATATGATAAGAGCTATAAATTATGCAATCACTTTTTACCAAATGAAATTCTTTATTGGGAGTAGTGCCGGTATTCTTAGTCGCTACTTATTCTTAAGCAAATGCTTAAGCATTCGGCACCCTTTAAGTTAGGTAGCTTCACTTAATGTTTTCGAATTTCTGGGGGTATATTTTACCACTCTTGAAATACAAGAAAAATCTTTGTTGTTTGTTTATTTCATTTGTTTACACAAATATTTCGCAGTCAAGTTGGCGGCATCAGAATTGCTGGCGGTTGAAATTTCGGACGACTGGATCATCGTAAATAAAAAAACCAAACATATTTTTAATTCGCAGGAGTATGGTTATAGCGCTTACCACGATAGAATAATTTTGGACCAAAAGTATTAAAATGGCGGTCGATCAAAGTTGAAAGTACCGAAAAGGGCATTTCTGTTCTGTTTAATAGATATAAAATGTGAGAAAATATTTAAAACTCTTAAGATATTTGTGCTAAGCGGGATAGCCACTAATGTGTAGAATTACATATTAAAATTTTGGATTAATTGGTCATGGAGTTTTTTTTCTATCTGAAGCGCCAACCAAGAAAATGTTGTTTCGAGAAAAACGCGTTTAAAGTTTTGAGAACCAGGCCGCTGACGCTACGAATACGTATAACATTGAAAATACATCGAATTTCGCTCCAAAAATTTAGGAGGATATCGTAGAAGGTGCATTCTTCCGAATTCAGCAGAAAAAAAATCGAATTTTTTGAGGCCGAGAGAGTAGAATATCCACTTAAACTTTTGAAAATCAGGTCTCTGACGCTACAAATACCTATGACACTGAAAATACATCGAATTTCGCTCCAAACATTTAGGAGGATATCGTAGAAGGTGCATTCTTCCGAATTCAGCAGAAAAAAAATCGAATTTTTTGAGACCGAGAGAGTAGAATGTCCCCTTAAGGGGACCTTCCGGTCTGGAGCCCAAAAAAATAGGTGATATTTAGGAATTAATTAAAGGAAAACTACTATATATAATTTAATGGGACTTTTTGCATTGTATTAAGCATGTCTTAAGTTATAGAAATATATTTTTTGTTTTATAATTAATTATTGCAGACGGCCCTGGGGAGTCGTTAAAGTCAAGGAGTCAAAAAATTGATCCAAATCGGTGGGACCTGTATCTCCCAAAGTTATTATCCGATTCGACTGAAACTTATTTTATTTTGAAGATTATACTTCTGGCTAGGGGGGGGGGGGACTAGAAAAAATTAAAAAATGACATTTTTTTTTAGAAAATAACGACACTTGAAGTTTGAAATCACTTTTCCCTGTACTTTTCGTCCTTTCAACACCTTTGAAAATTATAAATTTTCAATTTTTTGTAATTTTTCTAGTTTCCCCCCTAGCGAGAAGTATATTCTTCAAAATAAAAGAAGGTTCAGTCGAATCGGATAATAATTTTTGGAGATGCAGGTCCCACCGTTTTGAGAACACTGTTTCGAGAAAAACGCGTTTAAAGGTTTACGTGACCGCCGAGTGCCCGGTTGTTGCCCATGCATTTGCCGCTACTCAAATGCCTATAACTTCTGGAATTTTACGAATTTCAACAAATCCTTTTAAACACGTATTCCTAAAAGGTTGAACATTCGAAAAATGAAATAAAAAAAAATCGACTTTTAGACCGGAAGGTCCCCTTAAAGGTTTACGTGAGCGCCGAGTGCCCGGTTGTTGCTCATGCATTTGCCGCTACTCAAATGCCTATAACTTCTGGAATTTTACGAATTTCAACAAATCCTTTTAAACACGTATTCCTAAAAGGTTGAACATTCGAAAAATGAAATAAAAAAAAATCGACTTTTAGACCGGAAGGTCCCCTTAAGCATTTGCTTGACTAAGCAAGCATTAAGCACCATTTTCTTGACCAAGCAAATCTTAAGTTCGGACTATGAATACATGGCGTCTTAAGCATAGTTTATTCAAATAAGGCCGACTTTGTCAAGAAATTCTTAAGCGCATGCTTAAGCAACGACTATGAATACCGCCCCAAAATGTATTAATGCGTCGTCCATATTTGTTACGCCACACCAGCGCCAGCATTCCCGCGGTGGTAGTTTCCTCTACCAATAAGCTAGATAATAAACCGAATCTTTATTACATGTTCCAGATAAATGGCATAAGGTATTATCAACCGGACCCAGTACCGTCGTCGCCGTCGACGTCCACGTAACTCTCGAAAAAGATTCGGTTCTCAGCCAGCGAGAAGCACTGAATAGAAGAAAGTCGGATCGACTGGTTCACACGATGATGGTACGGTTGCATTTGCGCGAGTTCCTCAACTGACCGTCGTATACTGCTTTTGCATAAAGGCTCCGCGCGCGCGCGCGCGCATCACCGCGACACCTCATCCCGCCGATTCTGGGCAGCAATCGGGCACGATTGCCGTCACGATCGGATGGTTCGTTCAAGCCACCATGACAGCTCATCGTCGCATTTGCCGAAGTGCCTCGTGATGGATGGAACGTGAGAAGAAACCTAAAGCGGAGGGAACGTCCGACGTTCCGCGCGGCAACCATTAACGAATTGATGTCGTCGAAGAATCAAGAAACCACTGCCCCCTCTACCCCACATGTTTCTCAGCGCGGGCCGCGCGTTTTACACAGAGGACAATGTTTTCCGCGAGATAATTTGGTCGTACGTTGATCGGTGCTGGGCAATCCCGCGGCCAGGACCAGTAGTTCGAAACACCGACGAGGGGAAGCAGAAGAGTCGATCGACGCGAGGAGGGGATTTGTCCGCGCACAGACGAATATCGGCTGCCAAAACACCAATAATCAGTATTTTCGTCATCGTGTTGGCATCGCGTAGGGATGGGCCTTGTAAATATTACGCTGTTCGCCGTTCCGGGATGATGTGGGAGGAAGACATGGCGGTGCACGGGGAAAGGGCCAACGACGAACTAGAGTAAATGACGGCTTAATACAAACTGTCGGTCGCTTTCTGTTATTTTCTTATCCGTCGTTATACAGCGAAGAGCGTGTATTTGATTAGTGTACATCCTATCGATATTTTATTATGTAACGTCATTGATGAATAAGTCGCGCTTGCCGGCGCGGTATTTTCGATATGTGAAACAATACAACGTGTTTAACTCCTCGGCTGAAAGGAGTACACGAAGGGACTGGTCCATTCCGTGGAGCTACGACTTCGGTAAATTAGCGTGGATCACTGTCGCGGGCTGTGTCCATCGGCTCGCTGCGTAGAACTGATTAACGTTAAGCACGTCGCATGTATTCGCGTCTAGCGGCGATTAAACCGACCCGGCGTTATCCTCGTTGGTACGTCATCGCGGAAGAGTTATAGCAACGGGTGACTAATGAGTCGCTCGATTGTTGAAGTACCCGCGTGGTTGATGTAACCACGCCCGCTAAACAGATTGCAGGATCAAGGAACTCGTGAACCATCGGCGACATTGGACGAAGGACGTTAAAGGTGGAATCTGACGGACCGTGGATCGGCGAGCTTGGCACGAGACTCGCCGAGCCCACGCGCCGTGAGAACGCTCATGGCTCGCCGAATCGCGAGCCTGGTCGAGCCTAGGCGAGCCGAACCGACTCGCCGATCCACGTGCCGTGAGAACGCTCATGGATCGCTGATTCGCCAGCCTGGGCGAGCCTCGGCGAGCCTGTGCGAGCCGAGCCGACTCGTCGATCCACGTGCCGTGAGAACACTCATGGCTCGCCAACTCGCGAGCCTGGGCGAGCTTGGGCGAGCCTAGCCGATCCACGCGCCGTGAGAACGCTCATGCTCGCCGAGTCGTGTGCTGTGAGAACGCTCATGGATAGCTGATTCGCGAGCCCGGGCGAGCCTGGGCGAGCCGAGCCGACTTGCCGATCCATGTGCCGTGAGAACGCTCATGGCTCGCCGACTCGCGAGCCTGGGCGAGCCGAGCCGATCCACGCGCCGTGAGAACACTCATGGCTCGCCGATACGCGAGCCGGGGCGAGCCTAGGCGAGCCTGGGCGAGCCGAGCCGGCTCGCCGATCCACGTGCCGTCAGATTCCACCTTTACATTCAACTGAATCCGCGATAAATACGTATCGGTTACCGTTTGCCAACTAAAGATCCTCAATATTGTACAGCGTTTCTTCATCGTCACTACCCGCTTCGTTCCATTTTATACCCAATAGCCTCTGTTTTTCAACCAGCCATTCGATCGAACGATCGTTCAAGTACATTATTATTATCCAGATAACTGCTGCCAATAATACTTCTCACGACACGTTAACTTTGAGCGAATTTCAACCACGAGCACTTGCAACCGAATGCTCAGTCCTCGAGATATACGCTAAAGTAAACGTTGATTATTTAGTAATGTAGTTCAGTCTTATCCTGCGTACAGTCGATAGAAGGAGCGTAGTGAAGTCGTAAAATCAGCCTGGAGTAAAAGTAAATGTTTCGAGCGTTGGGACAAGCCTCTAGGAAGAAGTGGATGAGATAACAACTCAGGCCTCGTTCATGGTCGTATCAAGTATCGCAACTTTGATTACGTTCTCACCAACTCTATGGCTAGTAACGAGGCGACGGAAATGCGATCTGTTTCTAAGTTCGGTTGTCCGCGGGAAAGGTATTATCAAATTTATCACCGCATTTGCAGTTCGTAGCGTTTTCTAAATAGCTTCAGAAGTCATGCCACCTCGGTCCGAAAACACGCCAATGCCAGTCAAAGAGTTAACCTATAAGTCGGATCATTTCGCGAATGGGAACGCCCCTTTGTGCTTGTAATGGAAAATGAGTAAATATGAGTTTAAACGGTCTTGCTGACAACAAATGTGGATATACGGCTTAATGTTTAATATAATTAAGATCAAATTAGACGGAAATTCTTAAATAAATAAACATACAATTTACTTTTTAGAAATATTATGATTAATGAGTTTTATTTTTTTTTTACTCTTCTAGTTGCACGTAACAAGAATCGCGAGAACAAAGTAGAAATAAAGCAATACAATTGTTTAGCTTGATGCTGTAGTTGATATGCAATCTGGAAAATTCTTTTACATAAGACGTGTTGATTTTGGAATGACAGATGGCCGAATTTGAGACGAGGCTGCAGATCCTGATGATCTACGATGGCAGAGCATGTGGCTTAATAGTTCTTTCAATAGACCCAAGCAAAAAAAGTATTCCCTTTAACTGTCTTCCATCTCGTTTATACAAATTATCAGGATTTAAAGGGATAATATTTCCAATACGCAGGCATACTTTTCTACAGTACTTTTTCGATCCATTTCTTCTAGCTTTATAAGCTGCAATTTGGCAACGCGTCGAGTCCACTCCTTCCATATTTTTATTGTAGTCAATGCCTAGTCAATCAATGCCCAGTTATATTCGGTAATGTTAGCAGACTGACACCGGAAACCGAACAGATTCTGCTGACGTAACCTGGCGGCAGATTGGCGACAGAAATCGAGCAGAGTCTGCTGACAATCTAACGGCAGGAATCGGACAGAATCCGCGCAGTCTCAGAGTGGGTAGACAGCAGGATCTGCTCGATTTCTGCCGCCAATCCGCTGTCGGGCCACGGCAGCAAGCTCTGCCCGCAAAACCATAGCTTAAGCCGGGAATCCACCGGGAAGCTAAGCTAAGCTATGCTATGCGATGCTGTGTTTTAACTTAGCTTTTGGTGGAAACGGTTCCATAAGAATGTATTCAAACTTAATTTAATTTTTTATAAAACGTAGCATGGCATAGCGTCGCATAGCATAGCTTAGCTTCGCGGTGGATTCCCGGCTTTAATGCGGACACAGATGGTGCCGGTTCTGTCGCCAATGTCGCCATACTCGGCACTAATCCGCAGACAGTTTGCTGACTGGGTGACTACTTTGTTCATCGCCGTCATACGGTTACCCTGTGTCGTTCTAAAAAGAGTGACATGTATCTTTTTTATTTTTGTATGCTGTTACGATTGTTTCTCTGTACATCTTGCAATATGTTCATCCATATCTAAAGAAACCATAACCTAACTCCAGAGAAATTCGAGTTCTAACCTTATGTTACGAGTCACTTTTACCACAATCGGGGTGTCTTTCTAATTATTCAAAAGAAAATTCTAAATATAGTCTGACTGACTCAATTAATTTAAGAAGTTTCGGTCGGGAACGAGTTTGTCTTGGAAGGAATATACATAGGAACGTGTATAGTTTCCAAAATAAACACCCTTTCCCGAGCAACAACGACATGCCAACCTTTACATTTATTCAAAATCTTCTTTGAAACAATTAACATCGGAAATTTTCTTGTTCAAAGTTGTGAAGTCAGAATTACAATTGCCTGCAGCATGAAGTTTTCGAAAAAAATTTCCAAGGAAAGTGGCGTCAATACTTTCCCTTTCAGGGACACAAATAAAGTAATAAAATATTGCATTTCACCAATGGGCGCCATCTTAATTTAAAAAAATAAAAATACAGTGGTTTTTCGCCCGAAACGTACATATAAATTTAGAAGGTAACCTCACATTTGCATCTGACTGCACGATAGTTGTATTTCAATTTTGAAGTTTTTCGCCACTGTCGCTTCTGCATTCTTCTAATGTGACAAATATAATGCTCTATATAAAACGTGTATGGGAACCGTTCTGTCACTTGGGGCGATATCGTTGCGAATAAGTGACGGTTGTTACTTGCGTAACGAAACAACATCGGAAGGCACAGTGCCCCTATAAGTGGAAGCAATAAAATAACTGATATATCGACACTATTTGTACCAGCGTAATTATTAAAATTATGCGACGAATGAAATCATCTTGTACATCGCAGAGCTATTCTTAAACGACGTGTCAACTCATCTTCCTCGGTTAATGGGTTACTCCCATTGCAGGATGCACAAAATCCTCAACAGTATATGAGCCGTTTATTTTGAAAGTGGCCTAAGTCCATTTATCTTCAAATCGAGATATTTAAGGGTTTGCGTTTCAATGAATTTAAAAATATACGTATAGGATACTAATGAGTCATACTGCTTAAGTGTATCTAAGGATGTTAAATTTATAGTTCCTATTAAAATAGTGGCAATTATTAAGTGAATAATATGCGTTTTCTTATCAAGAATGGAGTTAGGCCACTTCCAAAATTAACAACCAGATTCATTATAAAATTTGAAGGTGCCCAAGTCCATTCAACATAATTTAAGATGCTTTTTTTCTGAATTCCGTTTAATCTTTCGCACTTTTTGGATGTATGATTCATTAATCTCTTCTCCATTGTTATTCGTATCTTCATCCCCTGAAGACGAATATTGTTCTATAATTCTGTTTCTTTTTCGATTTTTTTTTTAAATCATTAGTTACTATTTCTTCTTCACTATCTGAACTAAATAGTCTTGTTCTGTTCTTCCCCATGGGTGAAATAATTTCTAAAATTTAATATTAAATTTTAAGTTTTATATTAATTAAATGTACTGGTTATTCAACTAACGCAATTGTCCAAAAACTGAGGTTAACTTGTAAATACTAATTAATTAAAATTACCTTCATCACTGCTTTCCGACATTATCAATAGTAAATATCTTGATTTAAGTATAAATGGAGTTAGGCCACTTTCAAACTACACGGTTCGATTATTGAACTAACTCTGAAAACTTTTGTGTCAAGAATTATCGTATTTGCTCGGATTATAAGCAACCTGAAATGCTTTACTGATAAATAACATGAAGTTGTACATGTAACCATGGTAACCGGAAAAAATTGAAAAATGGAGTTACGCCACTTTCAAAATAAACGGCTCATATATATATATATACATGTAACCACAAAACAGCGCTCCGAGTGACTTCCGGATACGTAGCGAGGGTGGAAATGAGGTTTATAGGGACGAATTACTCCATACGTAACGCCACTTAACTGATGAATTTACGACTTCACTATATCTGTACTATTGCCTATACATCGCCACTAACAATAGCCGCAATATAATTTCTACCGGCGAAACTAACAGATCCAACCACCAACGACGTTAATTTCCGCCGACACGTTAAAGAAAAATGCCAACACCCAACTGACTCGTCGATAGTAGAAACTTGGATTAATCAGCAAGTCGACGCAGTGTTAAACCTCCTCTCTTTTACGTCCTTCGAATTATCTCATCACCATTTCACTCAATCCTGCTAATATCCCGATACGATCCATTAGCTATCGAAGAGATTAAAAAATCAAACCATCGAGACCGTTGACCTCGAATGAGCCAGAAAGCAGAACGCTGATGTCCGTCATCGATGCGCGTAAGCGCAGTGTTGAGATGTTGCACGGTTGCTCGTGAGTCCCTGAGGTCGTATTCGTGGTATGTTCAATTCTAGATTAGATGAAGCAATAAAGTTAAGAGCTTTCTCGCGACAGACACGCGCGCGCGCGCGTGTATATCCCGGGAGACAGAATCGTTATACTCGTTGTTAAGCATTTTTAGCGGTTAAAGATAAGAAGAGACAGAGTTGATATACGTGTTAACCGCGTTGATTAGCCCATTCCTTTTATTCCCGCGCGTCGTGTTCAGCGCGCAACGCCCCACGACCCCATCGCTAACCAGCTTCTCCCCGCGTAACGAACCAAAAAAACAATGTTGACCGTTAACACGCCGAGCAACGGACGCGAGCTAATGGGTTAATTGACCATACCGCGGGCAGATATGTGTACTACGTAGCTTTAAGTTTTATGTAACTTTACTTTTAAGTTTCAATAACTGCGGTATGCTTGATCGTTGAAGTATCGTGGTATTGTATCATTTTCTATTGTGCTGGCGATGTTACGTTACGATACTGTTAGTCAGATATTTATTGTAAAGATAGCATATAACGTTTTGTTAACGAAATGAAAGAATAAGAATTCACCTGAACCAGAAAACATTTGTCCGGCTATTTTGGTTTCTTTTCCTCTGTCGACGAGCGCTGCTGAAGTGATTCCGCTGCGACATTTACCTCGATTGTTATCACAGAGGAACGCGCGCATGGATCTCCCCGATTCAGTGCGTGTTTGTGCTCCGAATTTCTTTCGACCAATGATGCACGAGACGCGAGCTGGCTTGGCGAGAATTAATGCGTTCACCCACTCGTCGCCGCACCGTGCGGATTTTGACGTGTTACGTTGTATGTATGACCTCACTGTCCGTCCCAGACAATCGTTCGTAGTACGAAGTTGTAAGTAGCGAAGTGTTGCATAAGTAAGGTATCGTCCAAGTATCCAATCGTCACCATTGTCATTCATACGTTAGGAACGAGTCTGCACAGGGTTGCCAGGCGTACTGAATAAATGGCGGTGTGCTGACGTGTATGACGTCATATGGTGTAGGAGAAGGGGAACACCTACAGCAATAACGGTGTATTTGTGTTGGTGACTTCGTGACGTCATGCCAACCGAAACCAGCGCCAAGGTATGCCAAGTGACGCCACTACCGATTAGTACCACAATTCATCGCATGGCGTGCACAAGTCGAGTAGTGTATATAGGTCTATGCCGTCGTGTGACGTCATATATGCCAGTACGGTGTACTGAACCGCCTGGCAACCCTGAGTCTGCATTCTATGGGCACCACTCGTTTTAGGAGCAGGTTCGGTAAACTAAAGTGAAAGGACCCAGTCAGCCACGTCCATTTGAGCAGATTTTGCTCAACGCCTGACTACAAATGTTTGTGACAGAAAGACTACAGATTTGATACAGGATTTGTTATATTCGATGATGAAAGCAGACTGACAGCAGAAAGCCGACAGATTGTGCTGCCTTAACCTGCGAGCAGATTGGCGGCAGGGTCTGCTGTACAATTTAATGTCAGAAATCGAGCAGACCCTGCGCACCGCGACCTGACGGCAGATAGGCTGCAGAAATCGAGCAGATCCTGGTGACATAGCCTGCGAGCAGTTTGGCGGCAGACACTGCGGAGAATCTGCTAGTACAATTTAATGTCAGAAATCGAGCAGATTCTGATGTCAGGATCTGACAGCAGAATGGCGGCAGAAAGTAAGGAGAGTCTGCTGATACAATTTAATAGCAGGAATCGAGCAGACTCTGCGCAGCGCGATCTGACGGCAGATAGGCAGCAGAAATCGAGCAGATTCTGATGTCAGGATCTGACGGCAGAATGGCGGCAGAAAGTAAGGAGAGTCTGCTGATACAATTTAATGGCAGGAATCGGGCAGATCTTGCGTACCGCGATCTGACGGCAGATAGGCAGCAGGAATTGGGCAGAATCTGCTGACATAGTTCACGACGCGAACACGTCAGGCGGCGATCGGGCGAGCGCTTCTCGCTTGCGAAATAGCACCGTGGCGGGAATAAGTGGCCGAGGGCTCGATCATTCAGGGCTCTCGAGTACCACTCGCATTTGCCGGCATTTCACTGCGGAGTATATATTTGGTATACCCGTCTCCAAGGGCGGTATTATCAGTCGTTGTTTAAGACTAAGATCGTCTTAAGCATCCGGCATCCTTTACTAATCTACTAGACTAGTAGAGGATGCCGCGTGCTAAAAACTAAAAAACGATTGATGATAACACCGCCCTAAGATGACTGAATGAATAGTAGTTATCATTAATTCTTTTATATTTGGAAGAACTGCCTTTAAAAGTTTAAATAATTATTTTGAGCCTCCCTGGCATTCAATTGACTAACAACCTGCTAAGTAAAATATTAAAAATGTTATAATACTCGTCTAAATACATGGTTTTCCAACTTTTCTTTCTTCCATAAAATATGGTAGGAATCAGATCTTTCAAGTCGGTCTTATAAACGTGTTCTATATATTATTTACACTTAAGACTTTCGCACTGTTTTTAAATCTATACTATTATATAAAATTGCCTACTATGTGCGCATTAAATTATGGTTTTGCGGTCAGATTCTGACATCAGGATCTGCTTGATTTCTGCCGCCAATCTGCGGGCGGTTTTTGTCAGCAAGATCTGATCGAAATCTGACATCAATCTGCGGTCAGATCCTGATGTCAGGCTCTGACCGCAGAACCATAGTTTAATGCGGACATAGTAGGCATCGAATCTGACGTCAGGATCTACTCGCTATCTGCCGCCAATCTGCCGTCAGATCGCGCTGCGCAGGATCTGCTCGATTTCTGCTCCCAATCTGCGGTCAGACCACGGCAGCAGGATCTGCTCGGTATCTGCCGTCAATCTGATGTCAGGATTTCCTCGAATCTGACACCAATCTGCTGGCATACTGCGGTCAGTTTGTTTACTGGGGAGTTTGTTAAAGTTACAATATCGCTTTCAGGAAATGACGAGTGAGTCTGTGGAATACAGATAGTTTGGAAATAAAGGTTCTCGAGAATACGCCCAGTTTGGCCAATTACGTAACTTTTTTTTTATCGCAGTCGTGTGCAACCATGTTGAAAGAACTCGGCCATAACCTATAAATGATTTGTCATACGCGTGGCGAAGATTGTATCAATGTGTATATAAGTGCGTGCTTGGGCGAGTGGCGCCTAAGATTCTATTGCTTTTTAAAGTCCTAATTTAGTGAAATCGAGCGGTCAGCGCGACGAGTAATTCGAATTACAAGTTATTGGATTTGCTTAATTAATTCGAATGCTAGGGACGATGATTTAAAAATAGACTCGCTACGTCTCACTTGGACTCACTTTCACTCTTCCTGTGCTTTTCTTGGACAGCTACAGAATTTAATCCGCGCTACGTCTCGCCTCGCTTTGGCTTGTCGCAACACCGAGGCGCGAATTTCTCTGCAAGAATATTAGCGTGTTGAGGCATAGAGTAGACGAGTATAATGTTCTTGAGACGCTGCGGATTAATATATCGGAAGGTAATTTTCTGAGAACGACACACCATACACGTTAACACGGGTCGCGAGGCGCGCCAAGTGGAGGTTAACCCGTCGATGTGTGACGCCCTCGTGGATTTTGACGAGACCTTTTTTAATCGTGACGTTGCATACAGCGAGGAAAATAATAAAAACGAGCGATCGGACCTCTGTGACCTTGAAAAAAATTAAGTACATCTAAAATACAGGCGTTACTAATTCCACCGTCTTCGCTGTAGTAGTCGTCGTTCGATCTTTTACCATTACATCTATTGGTAAAAAACAACAAAAAATTTTTGTTGGTATCCGAAACAAACAAAAATTTTTTTCCCTAGAACTTTCAAACGCTGGTCATGTAGCCGCAGTCAATACCTAACTCGCAGGTATAGTGCGTCCTGGAGATGTAGCGACTAAGGGGAGACCCATTCAAGTGGTGTGCAATAGATACCATTGAGACTACAAGCCGCCAAATGTGTCCTTTCCTACTTGCTACAGGGCTGTACTTATTTGGTTACACGTGCTTTCTAATACCTAAAAAGTACACCGAACACGTCCCTGGGCGTTTGACTTGCCACCGAAACTCTCGGAGGCGTGAAGGAACCGGGCCCCTACAGTGTTTACGAAGTTGCTATATCCCGGGGACTCACTATAAAAAGGAAACCCAAATTTGATGGAAATTGCACCGAATTTTCGATCTTTTCTGCTTGTTCTTCACCCAGTAAGACACACTAATACAGCGAAACATTAAACTTTCGTGCTTCAATGTGACTTAGTTCCCACATTGGGAACACTCTATAGCAGGGGTTCTCAAACTTCATTTTTCGCGTACCAATCAAATATCTATACGAATAGTCGCGTACCACCAGTTACATGCTACGGACTTAACTGATTTAGTGCACACAAAACCTGTTACAAAAACTATTCGAAAAGCATTCGCGTACCACCTGGACGGCCACCAGTGGTACGCCTACCATAGTTTGAGGAATCAAATTGACGCATTCGACGTGCGGTCGAAAATAATGAAACAGCGCACCGCAAACAGTTTTTTTCTCAAGGTCATTGGAGTCCGACCGCCCATTTTACAAACTTTCATTGCAAACTTTTATTTATTATTTATTTAACTTCACTGGTGAGTTAATTAGTTAATTTGTTAGGGTGAAATCGTGTAAGCTAATTTTGACCCACTTCCACATATCCGATCGACTTGAAACTTTGCACAGATACGTAGATCCGATGACAATACAATATTTTCACTAAAAAGCATGAAATAATTTAAGTAAAAAAATTTTTTTTTTTTGAGAACAAGCTTTTATTAAAATGTACTTAAAAGGAAAAAATAATTTTGATACCGGCCTAAATGGCTGCCCTAGAAGAATTCCCTCATACGACTAAAAATAACAGAGTGGGCCGTAAATATTGAATATTAAAAGTTATGCAAAAACTAATTGGTGATTTTGTCTTGACTTTTAATCTGGTTAAATCTCAGGACAGACTTGGAATTGAGGAATTAGACTGCTCGCAATCAAGAAGAACAGATTCGTGCAACAAGGACGCTCTAGCAGAATACAAAAACTAATGTACCAAAATACGTAGAGCATTATAAATATTTATATAAAAAGGACATTTAAGTATTTACGCCCCACGCTTTTATTTTTAATCATATGAGGGAATTCTTTTAAGGCAGTCATTTAGGCCGGTGTCAAAATTATTCTTTTCCATTTTAGTACATTTTAATAAAACCTTGTTTTCAAAAAAAACTTGGACTATAAATTTTTATTGTTTTTCTCGTTATATACACGTCATAACAAAGTAATTAAAAAAGTTCTCGTCAAAATCCACGAGGGCGTCACACGTCGACAGCTTGACCGAAGTGAAAGCCTACTTTAAGATCGCCTGCACCATTTTTTAATTTTCCAATATCATTATTAAATTACAGTAAACTCCCGCTATGGGCTCGCTATCCCCACCACTTCTTGGAATCATTCGGTCGAGAGCGAGGGAAGAAAAGATCCGGCAGCGCCGAGCGCGAGCCCATAGTGAGAGTTATTGTATATACATATAGCAGTTTTTGTCTGTGATTCATCAGTTTCATTAATCACCATAAATTTGGCTTTCCCCGCGAGCCTTTGTTTTAGATGCAACGCATTGCTAATATATTTTTAAGGTGTTGATAATTATTCTGCAACCGGCAATAATTTGTTTCCAACGTTTTAAAGGCGTAAGCGACTAAAGACGTTGGCATGATAAAAGTTTGCTTTTGGGAAAAAATAAATTTCCTTTTTTGAAGTTGAGACTACCGATATTAAATTTCATTTCAAGCGGTTAGAATGAAATTATACTTTTTCAGTTTCTTCTAAATCTGTGCAATGAAGCGATACAAAATGAAAGAGGAGGCACATCAAACATCATGAAACAACATCCGAACTTTCTTGATTAAACTCAACAAGGTCTTCCAGCTGGAAACATTGCATTTTTTGTATTGGCATTAACATATTATGAACCGGTTCTACACATACGTGCCAATGTCGATAATAAACAGGAAAATTGAAGATAAACATTTTTGTGTGATACATAATTTCCTGATAAAGAAACAAATGCAGAGTGAAATATTTTCTGTTTTAAAAAGGGGATTGGTGTAAGGCTAGGGTGGCCCTTATTTATGGGTGTCGATATTTCTTTTGTATTTCTTTGTCCTCTCCCCCTAGAACGGTGCTACTTGCACGAGTCGTACAGGTGAGACGCGCGAAGTGCGGACCTCTTTATACTTATTCAAACGCTATTATCTAAAAAATGGTTGGAAGTACGAAAAAATTTTATATACAGTAATTGTAGAAAATTGAATGCTCTTTTAATATTATTTGAACAAAATTTCAATAGGGCTTACCATTTTTGAGAAATTCTTTAAATCCAAACTATTGATGAATTCTAAACTTTAAGGCCTGGTCGGCACCCAATTCCTGTTGTCCTATTGCACCAATCTCTTTCAGGGACTATTTTTTTATGAAATGGAACCATATTAGGAGGTGAGAGCAAAAGAAATCGCAGGTTGAAAATAAGGGCCACCCTAGTGTAAGGCTTTATAATTAGGCTGTCAATTCTATTATTCCGAAATTCCAATAAGGAAACATTCCTAACCCGAAAATTCTGGTTTAACGACGCATCGTGTGAATGTAGAGCATATTGCAGTATGCAAGGAGCAGTGCGAGATAGAACAAAACTTTAAATATTAGAATTGTTTAGTTTTTTGTGCTCTATCACACTACCAAATGAAAATTAAAGGTATCTTTAAGAAACAAAAAAGGCGATAACTTTAAGGGCGGAGTTCACCCCTTTAGAGTGAATTTCCGCAGAGAAAAATTGCTGTCTGCATACTTCAATATGCTCCACATTCACGCGAAGTTTTATTAAAATCAAAATCATCGGGCTGAGAATGTTCTCTTGTAAGTTATTTCATGTAGAGGAAGTGCAGTATATTTGGAATACCAGTTTGTTTAAAACGAATAAAAATTTTTTGCAGACGATGGGAACAAATAAATCTGCATAATATCATAGGGAAACTAATAAACTTTTATATTTCAAACTCTCAGTAATAATAAAAAACAAAAAGTAACTGAAACTTTGGTCTAAATGAAAAGTGACATTAAGTATCGATTTTGTTCAGGGGAGAAGCCCGTATAAACGGCTTATTCTTGTATCAATTTTTAGGGATTTTTTGCAACGATACCGATGCGCTAATCCTTTCGTAACTTTAAGGGTACTTTATTTTACATTATAACAAGTAAAAAAATATTTATAACAGTAAAATTATAATAAATACAAAAGAAATAGAACAGTATCTGAAATAGGTTTTTTTTCGAGATGCAAAACGGCGCCGGTTGTAGCGTCTCTGGTAGTTATGTGAAACAGACCAATAAATTTGTTTTCCAATTTATGTGCCAGTTGTAAGAATATGAACCACAAATGGTGTAAAAAAATTGCATATTTTAAAAATGGCGGAACTTCAAACTTTTTCGCCAAAAATTCGTGTTTTATTTGTTTAAAAACGGTAGTCAAAATTATTAATTTGGTTAAACATTGTGGTTCATATTCTGAGGAGTATTATAAATTATGTGTGCAAAATTTGAAGTTTAGTGGTCAAATAGTTTTTAAAGTTATCTCAGGCGCCAATTTCGAAAACGTGGTTTAGCAGCGACTTAATATGGAAAAATTTTTGTTTCTATTTTTCGTTCGATTTATACGGTCTTCTCCCCTTAAGGTGCATGTAATTTGGAATACCGTTATTCCAATTTACCTTGACTTTATAAACTTAAAAAAAAACATGTAGATAATAAAATTATTTTCTTTTATGATCTAATCAGGCTCAAAAATCACAATATACGCAGGGGCGGATCCAGAGGGGGCGATAGGGGCGATCGCCCTCCCCCAAAAGTAATAAAATATAAAAATATTATGACACTGTGTATTATTCTGTATAAATAATTAATGTGAATTTACTTATTTAGGCTATAGTATCGGATAGAGATATTAAAATATAAATTACGAGCAAATTTTAAATCTTGTGAAAGAGGGTTCAAAAATGTACTTATGTACTTTTAAATATTTCGCCTCCTCCAAGAAAGGCTCCTGAATCCGCCTTTGCAATATTGGGAAACCTAGAATTTCGATACGCCAACTTGTGACAGAAAATCGAACTACTGAGAGTAGGTCGAAATCCGTCGAAGTCCATATGATTATCAGTGTTTATATAGACATTTTGTGAAAAACGAGAGTTTTTAAATTTTTTGGAACAACTAAATTTTTACTCATTCGATTAAAAAATACTTGTTCGGAATGTTTGGTGGGATCCGGACCTACTTTCAATAGTTTGCCAACATACCACCGCAGCGCTGAAGTCTAAGCCACGCCTCCACTAAGTTTCCCAATAGGGTCAATCTTAGGTAAATATAAATGGACAGCGCTGGCCGAAACCGACGCGAACGGTAGCCGTTACGCGTGAAACAATAGCATCGCTAAGCTTTGGAATATTCCAAATAACCTTCACCTTCGGTATTCCCAATTAGCAACATGGCATTGAAATCTAAAAATTCATGTCACACTATTTATATTCTCGAAATTATCGCAAATTATGCAAATGAGTAGATTAAGTGTTTAACTCTAAAGTTTCGACATATTTCAACCAATGATTGAACCGATTGAATAGTTGCTGAAAAAGTGTTGCAGATTGACGATTTCTTATTCTGCAGATTAAGTGGAAAGTGTCAAAATGGGGGTTCATCCACAAATGTCATTAGTTAACAGGTCATTAGCCCCTATTATCTACGGTGTTAAGCCTGCCCTACACGATGAGAGACTTGTCTTGAGGCATATCTCGAGACGAGGTCTCGTGTCTCGTCCTGGCACTGTGGAGAGAAGGAGAGAAAGAGACCTCTCTCCAGACATGCCCCGAGACGAGTCTCATCGAGTAGCGGCCGCGTTACAAATTAAGTAGATGGCGTTAGTAGTTAATCAGATACTTCGGTATTCCAAACAAACCAACCGTATTCCAAATATGCTGCACTTCCTCTATTAAAGAACACAGTAAGAAGTCTATAATGTGGAGTCTCAAGCGCTACGAGAATCACTTTGTTCAAAATTCACTGGGTATCTTCGGAAGGAAGAAAATGTCGAGTAAACCGCGGTGACATCTCGACTATGCTAGGACTTTAAAACAGGCATTGAAACATTAGGCTTTACGCTTAGAAGATAATCTACAGCTTTGGAAACAAATGGACCGCTGTTAAGTTCCCTCGCTTTTAAAACCATATGAAACGAGCTTGCAAAACTCTGTGTTCACCTTAGGATCCTGAAGTCACGTTTACTTTCCGAACTTTTCTCGCCGTACACGCAGGCGCGGATTAAGGTTTTTGGGGCCCGGGGCTATCCAACCTTCGAGGGTCCCCCGTGGTTGAAAAGCGGGGGGGGGGGGGGTAACAAAAATTTAAACAATAACGAGTTTAAATTGCTTAGAACTGAAAGCTTAGAACGGGGCCCCCCTGGAAAGTGGGCCCGGGGCTACAGACCCCCTAGCCCCCCCTTTAATCCGGGCCTGCGTACACGGCTCTCAGTAAAGTAAGACGCTTTTCGCGTGTCTGCAGACGAATTTCCGCCATTATTTGTCGTAATTACACCCTGGCACTTTCATTACAGGTTGCTAAAGAAAATAACGGATGGTCGAACCGGCAAAGGGGTGACTCTGTGTGAAAAAATAAAGCGAAAATGTAAAACAGCTGCTGTTTTTTTTTAACGATAAACTGTGTTTTTTTATGACGCTCGTCGTTAAAACTCATTGTCGCTTTAATGGATTTCGTTACAGTGATGATGTATAAGTCTTAACTTATAAATATAATTATCGCGTTTCTGGTAAAAGTATTGAAAACCTTTTGCAATTATTTTGCGTTATTCAAATATTTAAAAAGGTAAGAATTTGAGTCGTATTAGTAGAAACTTTTTGCGCTTCAGATACAACAGTGTCCTAAATGGCATATTTCAGCAATTAACGGACTAGAAAGAATTAAAAGCTAAATTAACTAACTTTGCACACTTTACACGAGAACTTGGGTTAGGCGCACACAGAAAATCCATTTTTTTTTTTTTTTTTTTTTTTTTTGAGAACGAAGCTTCGAAGTAAGAAACTTTGATATACATTTTCGATTTACTTTTTCACGTGCAATTATTGCAGAGCATACTGCGTGTCTAAGGCAAATCGAATCAAACGGCGCGACGCGAAGGAAAATTGTATAGATTAGCAAATAAATTATATATACGTATTGACATTGTTTCAATTGTCATGGGCGAGAGAATTGTTACGGGGCTCCGTAAAAGAGTAAGAAAGAAAATGTTATTAATCGAACGACACCGTTACTAAATGTTAAACCGTGCAAACAATGTTATTGGAAGCGAATGTTATAAGAGAAATATGTACGCTGATTGAAACCAAATAGCAAGTATTTTATCAAACATTACCAAATATTATTGGTGAACAAATATTTTTGCTTGACAAACAAATTACAGAAACCGTGTTAATCGATTATTTTCGATATTTATACAGTATCGTACACATTTATATGTTCTTCCCTCAACAACTGTTAAATTAGCACCTGATAACGAAGGAAGACATATGTATAGACAGAGCTTGAAACAAGGACGGGTTTTTCTCCCGAAACAAGGTGGTCGCCAATCCTCTCCACAGCTTCTGTTCTCGCCGCGGCGAATCACACAGACTGCGAATGACCGAAATGAACTGACTCCGAGAGCTTATCATATTTCGTTCACTTTGCGGTGAACGGTAGCGCCTAATCTTTATGGGCTGCCGCCGCCTCAGTCCCTCTTGCTCATTCGCCGCCTATCTCTATCCACGGGATAAGGCAATAAAGGCAAGCCGAAAAGACTTCCCGCCTCGACAAATCTGTATTTACGCTTTTTTTCTTAGGTAACATTTTTATAAGCCAAAAAAAACAACGTCGCCACGACGGATGGTTCCGCTGCAGACGAGAGCGCAAGTTTGGCAACTACATGGGCACTATGCCGGGGCCGGGTGTTCGGCGACAGGTGTCAGAAACTTTAATGAATGATTCTACATGCCAAAATGAAACGAAAATCGAGACCAACGAAATTGGGTTTCCGGCTTTGTTTCCGAGTTATGAATTGTTTAAAATGTGCGTAAAAAGCGTCTGACGCGAGAGAGTGTGAATCCATTCTCAGAACCGTGTACTTTTGAGATTCATCTATCTCGACTTTCTATAGTTTATCTTGGAATGCGGATGAGACGTGCAAAAAATTACAAGGAGAGGCTTTTAGGTGTCCGCCTCCGATTGCTTTGGTTTTTCGATATGTTTTAGAGGACTGAAAAATAACAAATATGTGTTATTTTTAGTTTGGCCCGTTTGCATATTTGGGGTCAATTTAGGTTTGTCACTATCTCTCGTGTTCCACAGTATTGAATGCCCTTCATACAATTTAATTAAGGTGAAGAGAGCAAGTTGCAGCGCGTCCGCTGTCCGAGAGTTAAGGCAGGATACCACCTTTGACTGGGATTTTGGAGGCGTTTTTCATGAATTTTTTTTGCATACAAAGAATGCGCAGAAACAAAATCGGTTTCAGTCATTCATTAATGTAACTTTAATCTGTAATTACACATTTTTTGAAACTGAAAAAGTGAAAAATAATCTCTTGTAGGTGGCGCCAAAATACACTCCTTTGGAGGAACATCGTTAGACGGCGTGTCAAATTCCGCTTTGTACGTGGCTCTTAGAAAAAAAACCAAAGAATGTTCCTATTGGCAACAATATTTTTTAATGCTGTACGTAGGGATTTTACGAAATTTCGATTTTTAAGAAAATGGCGGCCATTTGAAAAAAAAAAAGGTCAATTTTTTAGGGTAAAAAAGTTTAAAGAAGTTTATAAAATTGCGCACCAAGAGAAAAATAACAACGCTACAGCAAAAGTCCTACGTACATCGTTAGATTACACCACGGGGAAGAATTGTGCAAAGTTTCAAGTCAATCGGATGAAAATTATAGGAGTAATCTGACACGCCGATTTGGAAAACATCGTTTCGAGAAAAACGCGTTTAAAGTTTTATATAGATTTATATATTTGTTCCAATCCGGTTTTTACACAAGAAAAAGGTTCCGGTCACCTTTCTAATGAATGAATTTCGATTCTATACACTTAAAAGAGTACTTTGAGAACAAAAAAAATTTTCAATTTTTTTTAAGTGCGAAGGTGGTATCCTGCCTTAAAAACGTCTGACAGTCACTCTCGGACGTAGTGTCGCACTTGCGAGAAATTCTCGCGAGAGCTTCTTGCGCGAGTGTTACTCTCAAGTGGGCATGTACCTTTAGGCAGGTCAGGCCCCGCGAGGGCAGTAGTGTAAGTCCCACGCGTCAGACGCTCTTTTTACGCGTATTTTAATGAATTAATAACTCGGAAACGAAGCCTCGAACGCAATTTCGTCATTCTTAATTTTCGTATTATGCTGGCCTGTAGAATCACCCCTTAAAGTTTCTGACACCTGTTGCCGAGCACCCTGCATATGTATTTAATTGTATACTAGGGGCGATCCTTAGCTATAGATAACGAACAAATCTGTGTTGAACTTTTTTGGTCGCACCCTTAGAATGGTGTGCATCCATAAAAAAATAACGCGAGTCAAAGACGGGCTCCGTCAGATAACGGAAAATTTTGCCCCAAGGGCCCTGCAGTTTTACATGTAAAATCTCATAAACCGCAATGTTGACCAGCTATCTATCTGCTATTTTTTTTTGCTTGTATTTATTGGCGTTTAATGTATCTTTTGCTACCCCCGGTACCGAAATTCGAAAATCGCATTCGATTGCAGTAGCCAATAATTTGAGTGCTCTCACAGCCATATCCTTCTTATAATCACAAATTGGCCAGGTAGGGTCCACTGCACCCCAGCGTCATTTTTGTGTTACCACTTCCGCATTTTTTAATCTTTTAACTTTTGAATGATAATTGCACATTGGTAATGCTCGTACAATCATGCTCTAATAATCTTTTTCTAGATATGTACATGTTAATATGTTGCAAATTGTATTTAAAAAATAGTCGTGGACAAAAGCGATTTTTTTTAAAATTCACAAAATTTCGAAGTTTTATTATTAAGGTCTAAAAACATCTTCAAAAATATTGGAAGAAATATACTGGGATGCGGTACACCCCGTGTGACCACGATGTTCTTTTAACAAATTTCCAGTTTGTAATAGTTTATTGAAGTTACAATTCCCGGACCAAGCTGACGGCTGCGTGGTCAAACATTCAGTATCTGTATGATACCTTTCAAACAATGCCATTGTTTCCATAGTGGCAAATATTTCAATGCCCCTATCCGAACAATTCAAAAATTTCTTTTGGTTGCATAATTTCTCGCATGACCGCTTTCGTGAGCTTCAACCATATTTTTCGTGGAATCTGTTCATAAATTAAGGTGAAAAAATGCAAGCGCAACAGCTCCAGGACGTGACAGCTATTATTGGGGATAAAAAAGTGGAATTTAAATGTTGAACGTTATTTTATTCCATTCAAGCCTGAAGCAGACTCGGAACTACATAGCCGGGTCCGAGGTCATGGAACTACCCGGATCCGGTTAGATAGTCTCTACAATAATAGTTATAGGGACTATTCTAATCGATGCGATTTTCGGCAGTAGGGGCACTGAAAGATACACTAAGCAAGTAAATACAAGAAAAAAAAAAAAAAAAGAACAACTACATAGCTGGACAACTGTGCTAGAGGACTTGTAGTAGTGGCGGAAGCGCGGCTATGGGATTTTACATGCGCATAAAACTTCAGCCCAGCTTTTACAGAGTTTACAATTTTACAGATCGGCACCGTTCTACACAGAGGGTGCGATGAAAAGAATTCGGAGGTCGGAAAATAAGAACCACCCCAACGTGAACGTATGTATAAAGATAAACCGGTTAATTGTTGCAATTGTTGTCGCGATGGTATAGAGTATAAATTGATCGAAGTATATTTTTTTCTCAGTGTCAGTGCACGGGCTCTAATAGATAGGTGCACACACACACACCTGGCCCTCTCATCTGTTTTTTTTTTTTTTTTATAGATCGAGCAATAAACGTATTATTTCAACAAGAAGCGTTGTGTGACATTGAGTTCCTCGTGATTCATTTCCGTCAGTCAGTGGAGGAATTTGAAATGGCAGAAAAAGAAACACGCCGGACGACGGAGCTCGAGAGAAAAAAGGAAGCACTCATCAGAATTCCAGCATTATCTTATCGGTGGACATATTTGTAGAGTTCAGAAATAATCAGTGTCGTGTAAAATTGAAGGCCACAAAATACACTTGGTTTCTTCGTCGTGAGAATGGAATCTGCATTATGACCGCGGAAAAGAACCGAAACTGTGTTGGGGATAGAAATAAATTCAATAAAACGCTAATTGCAGGCAACGTCAGAACCTGGTCACTTTGAATTTTTGTAATTTATTCCACGATAACATAAAAACCACGAACATGAGAATGACACTCATGGGAACATCGTTTAAAAAACGTATTGTCATCGTTAAGGTAACAAGCCGTAGATTTTAACTTTAGTAAAAATGGAATAAAGTGAAATCAACGCGTATAATATAAAAATGACAAATTATAGTATCTTGAACGACTCGGTATGCACGTCCTCAAGAGTAATAAAATAGAAAAATATTATGACATTGCGTATTATTCAGTATGAATAATTAATGCGAATTTAATTATTTAGGGTATAGTATCAGATAGAGATATTAAAATATAAATTGCAATCAAATTTTAAATCTTGTTAAACAAAGTTTTGAACTCAAATTTTGGTAATTACTTACAAAGGGTAGCCCTCGCCGATTTCGATGACCTTGAAATATGTTGTCGGGGGCATGATTCAGAACAACTTTTTCTTATGCATATTACCATCGCTCGGCTTTACTTTTTGAGATATTCGCAAAAAACTGTGATCGATAGTTGGTAGGAGCCCGCACAGAGGGGCCGCTAACCATCTAACCCGCAGTGATGAGCAACCCGCGAGCTCGCATTTGACCCTCCAGCCACTGACCTGCGGCCCGCAATTATTTCAATTGTAAATCTATGTCAGAAATAACAAATGCGCCCCATAAATTAGAATTCTTTGATTGAGTATTTAATATTGCGGCCCGCAT
The DNA here is from genome assembly GCA_963932275.1 of Andrena praecox. Classification (NCBI taxonomy): domain Eukaryota; kingdom Metazoa; phylum Arthropoda; class Insecta; order Hymenoptera; family Andrenidae; genus Andrena; species Andrena praecox. Next base: position 10,162,888 of record OZ010729.1, read on the forward strand.
AGAGTATTAGGTTTCCACGTTTGGCCCACTACGGGCCAAAGGTTGCTCATCACTGATCTAACCTCTACCAACTACCCATCTCAGTTTTTGGCGAATATCCCAAAAACTAAATCCGAGCGACGGTTATATGTATAGGGAAAAGTTGTTCAGAATGTTAACCTTGACAACATATTTCAAGGTCATCGAAATCGTTGAGGACTACCCTTTTGTAAATAATTACAAATTTTTTTCTACATTTTAATAATAATGAATTTGTCATACATTACACAGTAAAAATTGCATGTTTATTTTCACGAAGATGGTGGCCCAAACTGTTGGGTTCTGCACTTCTGCAGGTATGACTATTCCTTGCTAAAACCTTTCCAGATTGATAGATTCACTGTGGTGGTCCAAGTCTATAACTACCTTTCGACATTATCTCACTTGACTTTTCACGTGGAACTTTGTCGAAGACAGATTACTTGGAAACTAGGTAGTGGATATTCATGATGGAAATAATTTGTTGTTTTCACAGTTGCTGAGATAACACCTGTGTGCTGAAAATACGTGTAGGGAATTGGAGCATCGCCATCGGCGATACATATTGGTAAACCAAAAGATACCTATATGGAGACGCACTGAAACACTGTACCTAGCTAATACTTCGAATTTTTAATTTTAATTCTGACATCTGACGAGGTTATTGAATATCATAATTCGATGAATAATTATCGGACGCGTCGTATTTTTATTTTATAATTCATGCTGATAATGATGAATTATTTTCGAATATTTCAATTTACGTTTATTTTGAAGCGTAGGGGAGAGGTGCTATAAAAGGGACACTTTTGTTTAGCGTCCATTTCTGACAATGTCGTTATAGGTATTTAAAAAACAACTACATCACAAGAAAGCGTGTTTATTTCCCTTCAATAAAAGTATATTGCAAACTCATCAATTGTAATAGAAAATAACAAAATCTTCGATTTTCAAAAAAGTGGGAAATGTCCCTTTTACGACTAGGTGGTTTTAAATGGGACAGTATAAGTCATGAAAGGGACACGTTAATAAAAATAAACTTATTAATTATTACAATTATAATTCTAAATCTTAATGATACAAAACAACGAAATCTACGAAAAAATTAACTCTCTGTAGTATAAATCATCAATATTTTATTATTAATGACACATGGACCAGAAAAAATTGAATGTTCCTTTTAGTCCGCATGACTCATTGGCCCATTTACCGCAAATTTACATACAACTGTTGCAAATTTATAACTTATAACGAGGGCTAATTTATTGCCACACATTTTTTTGACGATAAAGTTTGTCGCTTTGAATAGTCACTTTATTAATTCTTAAATTTGAAACAATACGCCATCAACTAATAATTCATAATTGAAAACAATGTCATCTATGTATCAGATGATACACTAATAACTTTACAGGTAAGTATAATACATATAGTGTCCAGCAGTACATGTGTATGAGAGAGACAGCCATGAAACGGTCGTCCCATTTAAGACTTGTTATGCTGTCCCTTTTACGACTATAAGTGAGTTTAATATAAAATAACCGCAAAACAAAGAAAACAATTAATTAAGCTTACCTGTTGAGCGTTTTCGTTTCAGTTGAATACAGGCTATTTTAATGATATAACACTTTAACACTCTGTATATATCTTAATCTCAGAAAACGACACAGAAAACCAATGAAAATTTCACTTTTACTGCCGAAAAACATCAACCGTGGATTACTACTCTGTTGCAAGTGAGACCGCAGTGAAGTTTACGCCAAATGACTAGGCACTAGTGTTGCCATAAACAGGAAAATAACTTGCATGTGTAATGCGTTTAGAATTTTGGAAATTCGATTTGTCCCATTTAAGACGTGTCCCCTTTATAGCACCTATCCCCTACCTAACTGAAATATTATAGGCGTCATTTATAATTGATTATATTCTTATAACTATGTTGTAACATAGCTAATAATTTTCTAGGCTTAATCCCGTGGCCAAGTAGACCTAAACGTACCCTTTCACGCGTCAGGAGCGACTCGTCGCGCGGTCGCAGGTAGTCCCAAGGCAAGCGCGCCCTCGCCTAACGCGCTGCCACTCTCGCGTAAACGCACCACCCTCCCTGATTAGTTTCGAGAGTGGTTTACCTGTATAAAAGCGGGTGCGTTTCCCGCTGAAGTCAGTTGAGTCAGCGCAGTCAACCGAAGTGGTAGAAAGCGGGAAGAGGGCGTCTCCTACGCGGGTGAAAGACACTTCTCGTGGGAAACTATACATTCGGCAAACTCATCGCCTAGGCTCAGCAATTTCATTCCCGGCCTAGAGAAAGTTCCTCCGGGGGTAAACCTCTAGGATACCCTCTCCGCACTCATTCGCCCCTCAAAGAAACCCCATCCGCTTACCGCATGACGTGGGATCGCTGAGTCCGAGTTTTCTGCCCCTGACGCACGCGGTAAGTTTAGTCAGTATTCAAGTGATTCAATTGAAATAAAGTATTATGTGTGAAAACTGCCAACGCCAAATGATTTTACCACCTTATCCACCAACGAGCTCAGGCCAACTGCGTTATAAGATTCTATCACAAACAAATTCATGTCGTATAGCACTTAAAACACTTGATTTTAATTAACGCTTCGTTTTCTAAGAGGACCATAGTACTCAAGATGAATACGGAGTGTTTAAAACATTATTGTTATTCTACCATTATTCACCATTAATTAAGAGAGTTAAATACATCACGAAATTGCGTAATTTTAATCAAATACATAGTCTGTAATTTCCTGCATTCAAACTTCTGTTCAGATTGAAATATTATACGAAGCTTCCACTGAACCCTAAAGTCTAAAGGTCTAAACACACTTATCAGTTCCGTGTCAGCTCCGTGCCAGCATCTAGTGGTAAGGCAAAGAGGGAATAGAGGCTCTCTTCTTCTCGCCACCGGCACGCCGACACGGAAACTGACACGTTCACCGAGAAATGAGCGACGACCTTAAGGGGGTATTCTACACTGCATTTCACATTAGAGCATACAGATTTGTAGAGCATACAACGACCCTAGGAGGCGTTGCTACGCCCGACTCCCCACTTAACCGCCTATGTTTTTCTCCGTCGCACGGCCCTCTACTCTCTCTCTCTCTCTCTCTCTCTGTTAACTTTTCGTGCGGGACTGTTTACGTTGACAACGGTCAGGTCCCGCGTTTGGGATGTACCAGTTATTCCTTGGAAATTACCACGACCAATCGCATGCGGTTCAAACCGTGGGTAGTAGTGGGAGGTGCGCAGATCGGTCGCAAATCGGTAGGGGCGTAGGGATGCTCTAATGTGGAATGCAGTGTAGTGCAGGGCTGAGCAACTTGTCCGCCACCGCGCCGCGGGCCGCACAATCCCCATCAGCGCTGTCCAAGGTCGCTCCCGCGGGAACTTGGGGTTCTCCCACTTTCGTCCGCGTTGTCAGGGATACCGCGCGACGCTAACCGCGAAGACGCTAGCCCGGCAGAGGTTCAGATACAGCCTAGCATACAGGCACGTCGGTTAGCTTCGGAAGCATTCGGCATGCATAACCACTGCGTTACCCGATTTGCCTGTATCGCTCCCCTTACCGCGAATCTTACAACCCCTCTCAGACACGCTCCCTCTAAATATGGGTCTGCAGGAAGTCGGAGTTGCAGCAGTTCCTGCGCGTCTCATGGCATGTCTCGTGGCATCGTATTGGTGGCAAGTGAGAGAAATTCTAGAATTACACCAATACGATGCCACCAATTTCATGCGCTCAATGCGCGAATCGGAACACACCCTATATCTATGGTGCTGATCCCCATTACCAGTCAGCCGGATCCCCCACCATCATCAATATCAGCTATCTAGGAGCGAGAGCTCCGTGTGGTTGTTTAGAGCAGGGGTGGCGAACAAGCGGCTCGCGAGCCGCAGTGGCTCCTTCTCCTCTTCGCCTGCTCTGTACAGCCGTAGGAGAACCCCCTCCACACTTACTTCACTCTGAGGAATTTCCTCCGGATGCCGCACTCTCCTTCCGCCGTCTGGCATCACTGGCCAGAATCGTGGGTTATCCCGGTTATCGCCCACGGACGCTACTCCCTCCTAGCGCCTGTACCGCACCACACAAGCATACCCGTCCCTCTATCCGTGTGCCGTACGCGCTGCCTGGCCGGCGCTCTCCGGAGAGCATTCGTTTTACCGACATCGAAGCGCTTGGGTCTCAAGCAAAAAGTCCAGAGTTCAAATCCCGGTGGGGATATTCTACTTTTTTTTCTTCAATTATTCTCTACTTTCTCTTTCTATATTCTCAGAAGACTAAAGACTTGAAAACTGTTAATTTACAAAGTACGGCACACGGACAGAAGGTAGGGTACGCTTGTGATGGCGCGGTACAAGCCAGAAGGGGATCGCATCTTTAGCAGCAAATCAAGCTTCGAAAATACTTTGTAAATTAACAGTTTTCAAGTCTTTAGTCTTCTGAGAATATAGAAAGAGAAAGTAGAGAATAATTGAAGAAAAAAAAGTAGAATATCCGCACCGGGATTTGAACTCTGGACTTTTTGCTTGCGACCCAAGCGCTGAAAACAAAATTCGGCCGCTTATGATAGCCGCAAGTCTTAGAAGTATTTTAAAAAAGATGTCATTGAAAAATTTGAAAAATTGCGAGAGTTACGGCGTAAAAAGTAACGGGCGGGCCAATGCAATGCAGGTAAACGCGCCGTGGCGGGCTTTAAAGCCGTTTTTCTCAGAACCATGTTTCTCAAGGCGGTGAACATCGTACTCAAAAACGGATCGATATTTTTTGTTGAAATTTTAACTGAATCTACCAAACACTTTTCTCCACAAGATGGAACTCGTTCACTAAGATCGCATAACTTTAACAACATTTAGGATAACATTTATCACAGAATTATTTCAAGAAAATCCTTCAAAGTTGATATTTCTCGTATAACTCCGTGAATTTTTATTATAATTTTTCGACTGAGTTCCAACTTGTAGATTTTGAATTAAAGGATACTCATATACAGCGATTTTGCTTTTAGATGAGTCGGTCAATCGGAATCGTGTTCGTCACATGGAGGCTTTGATGTCTTGTGTATTAATTACTATTTAATATTTTGTAAACATTCTTATTGGAAAATACGTCTTGTATCCCTAAGAAAGAATTGTTGAAAGAGCAAATGGTTTGAGTTATTACTGGCTCTACAATCTACCCCAGAAAAACCATTGATTTTAGCTGTTTAATACCCATGTACCCCCTTAAGAGGTTAGACCACCTTGGTCAGGTCAAGAAATACCGCATATTTGGGAATTTATTTCTAAGTGGCAAACACACTTTTTTCGCCTAAAATTTTTCAATAAAGATAGATACATCTCCGAACAATATATACAATTTTTTTCAAGTTTTCTTTAAAAACAAATATGGCGGTCGAGAGTATACCATGCCGTGTACAGCTGGACGATGTGCGTCATTTCTGATGAACAGGTTTCTGAACCAAAATTTTAACAACAGAATATTAATAAAATTACGTTGCCTATCGGTCGACGTTCAATGATGGCATTTCTGGCCAAGGTCAATAATATATTGCCCATTTTTATTTACAACTGTGCTTCAAAGCATTGGGTGATACTTCTTCTAACTTGTTCGTTATCCGAAATGAGTTATCCTTTGAAAAGTTGTTTGTCTTCCGGAATAAATAAAAGTCAAGGATTTACTAATTCTGGAAAATCAAGATCCTTCCCAAACTGTATCGGTTAATCGTTTACAGTGTCAGATGTGCAATGCGCGAATTCGTATTTGAATCCCTACATTTGGATAGGTCTACATCGCAGACGAGATATAGCCATTTATACCTCGCCTGTGTCTATATTACATAACATGGTTGGCTACGTATGTGCTACGGGTAATGACCTAGAAATTTTTAATGAATTATTCAGCATACGTCCTTTTAATCACGCTACTAGGTCCTTGAACCAGTCAACAACCTATCCATCTACCAAACCCGAGTCCTTTCCTAATTTCATGTAAGTGACTACGAACTTTCCCAGGAGATAAACTTCTTCAATCTCTCCAAACTTTAGTAACTACGCTCTAGGAAGGACACGCGCTGAAGCGCTCGTCTTGTCATTACATTATCACAGGGGTGCGCTGTGCATACAAATTCGGAGGAACCTCATAACATCGGCGTTTCTCACTGTTTTTGCATACCTCCAGTTTTATAGTACTTCTTAATAGTTAACGTTTGTATGGACAGTAATATTAACAACATTAAATAAAAAAAAAAAAAAAAAAAAAAAAAAAAAATAGCAATCAAAATCGTTAATAAATTTTGTTTACCGCAATCGAGTGAAACACGTCCGTGGGTGGCTACAGTTTAGTGCGAATGTGACCTATTATGTAAATGGTCGTGAATGTCATAAGTTCTGCATTATCTTACGGAGTGAATGTGCGCGCGTTCATTTCTGAAGGTTTTGCTCCATAAATGACGATTACTTAACGATAAAGTATTAGTTACAGTTTCAGTAATTGTTCCGTTTATCATAATGAAATACCGGATGTTCGGTAATTATCTAGAATAGATGACTCCTCGCCGATTTCAATGACCTTGAAATATGTTGCCAAGGTTAACATTTTGAACAACTTTTTCCTATACGTATACACCGATCGGCTTTAGTTTTCGAGATATTTTAAAAAAAAAACTCTTATGCGTAGTTGGTTGATGCTAGATTCGTTTAGCGATTTTTCAGAGATTTCAGATATAAAAATGTGCTTTTTGTGTGGGGCCTCACAGGGACGGCAGAACAAGTATAGCCGCAACCAGCTACCTGTCACACATAAAATAGCAAACACAAATAAGATTTGTGTAAAATAACTTTTTAACAAAGCGACGCGTAAAATCTTCTGAAGGTCACTCAAGAGGACCTTGACAACATTTTTTGAATTTTATTAACCATTATTAAGTTTCAGGTGCATTGGTAAGTGGAAACATTTCTGCCATTGTATGTATTAAAAAGCAGAATGAGATGTGCTCGTAAGTCGTAACTTAAGTTTGACTAAAGTTTTTTTGCGAATATCTCGGAAACGAAGGCCGAGCTGCGGTTATATGCGTAGAAAAAACTTACTCAGAATAATGACCCCGACAATGTATTTCAGGGTCATTGAAATCGGTGACGAGTCCCTCACTCTGGATGATTACTGGCTATTCCATACGTTATTATTTTATTGTGCAGTTTGAATATTTTAATATGTTATTTTTCGATATGTATTTATGTGGTTTTATGTGCAATGCACATCGGTTCGAAAAATTTCCAATCGCTCGTTAACAGTTTTCTGTATCACTGTCACTTTCTCCTCTCTAAATATCGAGTCATTGGAAAGTCTTTTACTTGAAAGTACGTTCATCCGCGAACGGAGTACATTTCTAGATGAATAAGTTTTTGGAAATAAAATAATAGGTACTGTCTACGTTCACTCTATACGTGACTCTCAAAGTACAACGGACAGAAAAAAATGTTTCAAACAAAAGTTTAATGGTACAATAAGCGCTGAAAACTTGCGTTAACGAAATTTTGAAAAAAGTTTAGAAAGAAAAATATCTGATGAAAAAAGAACTTTTTCAAATATTTTGTTAACGGAAGTTTGTAGCGCTTATTGCACCATTAAACTTTTGTTTGAAACATTTTTTTCTGTCTGTTGTACTTTGAGAGTTATACGCGAAAAAGCGGAAGTGCCAATTTGACTTTGAGATTAGTTTTCACTTAAAGGGCGATAGGGCCCAAATGAAACACACCGTTGTTCTTGTTTCGAGTCACCCTAAAAACCCACAAAGCTGCGTTCCAATCGGTGAGTCCGGGTTCGCGGTGATCCCTTGTAAGTAGTGATACATATATTCCGACACGGTGCTACATTAACGACGCATATACACTGCATTTTGTGTTACACTTCTGGAATTATTAAACCGCAACAAGTGAACTTTCCTGGTGCTTTATATTCCTCGTATTTACTGTGATATTAAATTTTGTAATATCGATTGATTCATATAAAATTAGCATGGATGAACCAGGTGGGAAATGGAAAGATCCAACGCAATCTTAATTAATAATAATATTCATAATTGTGAATAAACGATGTCTCCTTGTTTCACATCTCGGGACTAATAACATGTCACCGTTTATTTATATATTTATCTACATCGGCTTCCGGTGTAATTCACTTTCATTTATATCAATATTAGTATACATCTGATATATCATGCAATAAGTATAAATAGCGACATTCGCTACTTTATCCGATTACGTATTTTCAGCGGTTTTACCTGTTACAATTAACAGAATCAAAATGCAAATGACTAAACATAGTACTTTCACAGTTTTGATATAATACAAATTAAAAAACAGTAGGTGCATCTCTCATATAGTACGATTTTAACAAGGGATTTTGTTAATACCACTATTTTCTTTCGATTTAATTTTTTATGGTTTAAGGGTACTATTTAGGCAGTCATTTTTGTGGGAAATGAAGCATTTTTCTTTCAATTAATTACAAAGAAATAAATTAAAACTGAGACTTGTTCTTTGACAGAATGCGTATTAACATCATAAGCTTTAAAAACACATGTTTGTTTCGCCAAATTTATGCATTATCGATGACGCTACATGGATGGATCATTTCATAGGCTTTTTAAAAAAGTTGCTTTTGTTTTGCAGCGATTTCGATGAGACGAAATGAAATTCAGCGATCTGCTCGTAAATTCTTCTTCAAAACACCTCTGGTTCTGCACTGAACCTGTGAAAGAAGCAAAATTATGAAAATGACAGCTACGATATGGCGATTTTTAAAAAAAGTGCGTTTTTTTGTTAAAAAAAACATGAGGTATTAGTTTCTTCTCATAAAGAATTAGCGTTTTTATTAACTTCAATTTAAGCTCGGGCCGAAACTACACATTTTTTTAGCATGCTCGAATTTGATTTGAATCGATTAAAACCTCCGTTTTTGAGTTACCACTGCAAAATAAAAGAAACTTTTTTTAAAAGGCCTCTTTAATGACCCATCTGTAGTGTCATATATAATGCATAGTTTTCACTAAGCAATGTGAGCTCATGTTTTTTAAAGCTTATGATGTTAATAAACTTTGTGTCAATGAACAAGTTTCAGTTTCAATTTATTTCTTTCTAATTAAATGAAAAAGAAATGCTCCAGTTTCCACAAAAACGACTGCCTAGTACCCTTAACAGTTTCACGTAGGGGAAAGGTGAGATGAAAGGGACACATATTGAAAGGGACATTATCTGAGAGATAAAGGATCTTCCCACGACGAAAGTATTTTCATTTTGTAGCAACAATAATGCAGGCCCAAACACGTCTAACTGCAAGTGGCTGCCATTTCAAAGGTGGCGGTGATAGGGGTAAACAGTGTAGTTGTTGGCCACCTGGCAGTGATTGGCCTTTTTTTTTTAAAAAGCATGAATATTAAGAAACAATGTATACATTATGCCTTTTATAATGAACATATTCAGATACCTTCTTCTTTCATGCGTCGAATGCAATCACTATTTCGCTAATCATTGTTATACTACGTGTAATATTTAAAAATTGTTATACAACTTGAAATCGATGCTTGAAAACTACAGTGATTGAATTGAATAGCCATACGGTTACATCAGGCAATTCTTAGATAATTTAATGCATTTATGATATATATATATATATATATATATATATATATATATATAACTCTCATATTCGTTATATATACAAATAAAGGTTTAAACTTTATAAAAAAGGATTATTTATTCATTAAAATTATACATTATTGCAGAAATTATAGGTGGCCAAGAACTCTAATGTAAATAATGTTTCAGGACAGTCATTGGCCACGAGGCCAATGGGTACCCAACAGTCATAGCAATAGTGAAATAGCTGTGTTGTGATTTTAAAAGGTTATGTTTTAAAAGAAAATACTATTAATACAATGTAAAAGAAGGTGAAATACTAGCTAATATAGAAACATTTAAATAGAAAAGGTATTATAGGTTATATATTTTTAATAATATTACATTACATTTAGTTCCATTTTATGAATATATCCATTTTTATTTAATAATTTAAATCATGAATCTAACCGAATTAATTCATTATTTTACATTATCATTATTTCATAATTAGGTCTTAGAGCATTAAGAATTAGTTAGGGTATATGTTACATATAGGTTATGAAATAGTGGCCAATAACTGCCAAACGATCGGCCAATCATTGCCTTCGTCTGGCCAATAACTATGTGTTTTGATAGGAAACGTATTTTCTGTAAAATTTTTGTGGGTCCTTCTACTCTTTCTTTAAACAAATTCTATTTCTAGACTATTAGAGTCGTTTACAGCTATTAACACTAATTGTGTTTCTAAAGCTAGCAAAATAAGACTTATAATTCAACGCTTATGTGAACCTCTGACTTAGGTGGCCAACAACTACACTGTTTACCCCTACACGGTTGAATTTTTTCGTGCTTCAAAGTAAAATTTTTAATGTTTTCTCGAAACGTTTTGCCAAGTGCTGTTACCAATGACTGATTTCATTATTATTACATCTGGACTGATATTTATTCATGAGCAATAAGACATATGTTAGATAATCTTTTGTTTAATATTGTAACTGTAGAAATTAGATTTTCAATTGTGTTGTCATATTTATGAATGGGACACAAGAAAAATGAATGAAAGGGCCACCCCTTTCCTATGTGTTCCCCTCAAAATCTTACTATGAAAAACCGAAGAATTGGTAATAAAAGAATATTTACCACACATCAAGATGTTTTTGATCAATTTTGGTAGCAATTAAAATCTTTTAATCAACATAGTTTGGATCAGGGCCGTCCGGAGGGGGGGGGGGCAAAAGGGGGCAGTTGCCTCCCCCTGGCTTTTGAGTAAAAATCGCTTATTTTTACAAAGTGATCGACATTACGTCACATATACCTAAATATATACACTCGAAAACGAATCTTTATATTTTCACTAGTGCTAGATGCCAGCCATAACCCTAGTAGCATTTATTTGTTGGGAGTTTGTTGGGCCAATGGCGTGTTATCCGTTGGCCAACTGTTGAAGTGTCGCGCTATTTTTAAATGGGCCAACGATTGTAACCAACGTAGGTCCAACGTCGCTTAACACGAAGGCCCAACCGAAGGTTTCTTTCCATAGGCCCAACTGGGCCCAACTGAAGGCTTCTTTCCAAAAGACGTCTTAAAAACGTCCAGAAGGCGTCTTAAAGAACTTCAAAAGACGTCGTAAATACGTCTTCTTCAGGTCTGGTTTCGAAAAAAAAAAAATTCGCGGTGAGGAGAATCGAACCCAAGCTTTCCACTTCCAAAGCAACCGCTGTTCGCAGCTGACCAACACACTTCCTTGTAAACACTTATAATTTCTAGTTACATAACTAGTATTAATTGTTTATGAAAACTGTGCAGTGACGCGAAATATTCTACAAAATATCATCATCCGACCTTTAGACTCATTCCATAAAATTTCACATTTGTCTTAAGACAGACGTCCTCATTACGTATTTATAAATAAGAAAAGAAAAATCACAACAGGTTTTTTGATGTAGCAAATTTTCTGACGTTTGTAAGACGACATTTAATCATCGTTGTAAATTTTTTGTTAATTAACCAACCATAGTAATTGTAGGCCCAACATTGGATATTCGTAGGCAAACTGTCGTAACTTTTTGTTAATTAACCAACCATAATAATTGTAGGCCCAACATTAAATATTCGTTGGCAAACTGTCGTAACTTTTTGTTAATTAACCAACCATAATAATTGTAGGCCCAACATTGAATATTCGTTGGCAAACTGTCGTAACTTTTTGTTAATTAACCAACCATAACAATTGTAGGCCCAACATTGAATATTCGTTGGCAAACTGTCGTAACTTTTTTGCCGTAGGCCCTGTGTTGGGAATTTGTAGGCACAAACACTAACTATATCCCAACTAATTCCCAACTGTTGGCAACCGTTGGCCAACCAAAAATGCTACTAGGGTAACCCCTTAACCCTAGTTCGACTGACGAGGCACCCGGGTGACTATTTGAACTGTACCGGCGAAAAAAGATTGCTTCTAAGTATTTTTTTTTCTGAGCTTCCATGACATCTCAAACGAATGATTTTTGAGTAGAAAAAACATGCATAAATGGTTTTTAATTTTTTTCTTCGCCTTACTTTTACCTGTTGAAATGTTTTATTCTCATTCCGGCTAACGCAGTCACCCGGGTGACTTTTAGAAAATGTATAGAAAATAAGAATGTACGTAAACAAATTTTATTAATAATTAGTGATAGGGCAAAACAGATGCAGTAGTGCGCGGCAAGACGCTGTTTTTTCGATCGACGATCGACGTTGCCACGCGTTGCCACGTTCCGAAAAGTGGCCGGGCGACGCGTCACTCGTCACAGAAGTAGTCGCGAGTCACCAGCGCGAGCATTTACACTATTCACTTATACATATTCTTTACTTACTGTTATTTAATAAACCTATCCACTACTCCTAGCAAAGTGATTCTCGTTCCTCCTACACGTGTTCTGAGCAATGCCACTTGTAATTATTAACATTGCTTACATACGTTATTCGTGCAGATGTACATATAAAATTAGTCACCGGGGTGACTGCGTCAGCCTAAATCAGTTCTAAAATTCGTCAGCCGAACTAGGGTTAAGAAAAACATCGACTTGTAGACTTGTCATGTAGAATAGTCAAAGGAATAATATTAATATTACCTTCCTTTATTACACAGTCCCTTTCAGTACAGCCAATTTATGAGAGGGACAAAACACACTTTTTTAGAGAGCGAAAAATAAGACATATAAATATAGAGAGAAGCGTAATAGGACCGTGTACCGTTATAGCCAGATAACTGGCCTTTCTAACGTTACCAATTAGAACTCGAATGGTTACTTAGTTTTTTCACCACCTGGTCCTAAACTTAAATGTCCCTTTCATCCCACCTCTCCCCTGCCACAGAACAGGTACCCGTGTTTCACAGGAGTTACCTCTACAAAGAATTTCAAATCACAGCACCAAAGGTCGCGCGGTGACGAACTGCTAAAGCGTAAAAATAGAACGCAATGCAGAATAAGAAGCTTGTGAACCTCCATCCTGAATAAATGAGGCTGCCTATAATATCCGCGCGGCATCGGCTATCGATGAACATCTCGCCGTGCGGCGCCTCGGGACTGGAATTTCTCAGGTGCGAGGGTCTGTCTGCGGTTCCCGTGCTCCGTTGCTCGCGCCCCGCAGCCTCGCATTGATTCGGCTGCGTGCATAGACGCGTGTGGCGTGCTCGCGTCCGTGCGCTCGTAGGCAGCGTTACTACGCGCCCAGTCTTTCCTGTTCCATCCGCGCGGCGCCGAACCAGTAAGTAGCGTGACGCCGAGCCGAGCATTTCGCCGCGAGAGTTCGCCTGCGCCGACAGTGCGATGCTCCGTCACTAGCGGACCCAACCCGGCTGCTTGCGGGGAGGAAGCAATCTCGGAAGATCGCGATCCATTCTGCGCGGAGTCTGTTGCAAACGGAACAGGCGGCCCACGCGGCAAACGGGCCCGCGTTTCACGGCGGTAACAGGTAAGGAAGCGTCCCGTTGGGAAAGTATGCGCGCGGATGTCACCTGAACATCTATTTCGGTGGCCCTATCTCGACTGGGATTCGTCATTCGTCCGGTTTACTCGCAGCGGAGTACCGTGCCGCGTGGCCGCGCGACAACGAATCCCCCTCGGACCCGTACTTTCGCCGCGACGAGACTCAACTGAGGCTGAGGAATTTTGGAAGCGGGAAGACACCTCTGCGTCGGTGCAGTTGAACGATGAACCCTAAGGCCAGTTTCACACACTCGCGGCACGGCACGGCACCGTTTCTACGGCAAAACGAACGAAAATCATATAGAGACCTTTCACACGTCGCGGCGGCCGTTCGCCGTCTATTTAGCGACGGTCACGTGTGAAAGGTCTCTATATGATCTTCGCTCCTTTTGCCGTAGAAACGGTGCCGTGCCGTGCCGTGCCGTGAGTGTGTGAAACTGGCCTCACGCGGGGACTGTTGACAGTGAAGTTTGCTGTTTAATTCTTGATTCTCTCAGGTCTCGTGGCGACGGAAGCTGGGATCTAAGCGTGGTGAAGTGCTGCGTGCGTTTGTTAAGCCGGGAATCCACCGCGAAGCTAAGCTAAGATGTGCTGTGCGATGCTGTGTTTTAACTTAGCTTTTGGTGGAAACGGTTCCGTAAGAATGTATTGAAACTAATTTTTTTTAAAACGTAGAATGGCATAGCATAGCATAGCATAGGGTAGCATAGCTTAGCTTCCCGGTGGATTCTCGGCTTTAGGGTCTTGAGTATGGTTTTCGTGTGTTTTATGAGGAAGAAGCTGGGGTACATTTAAGCAGGGACTCCTACCGGTACGTAAAATACCGGTATTATACCGGTATTTTTCGGTTGTATCTTCGTCTGAGACTTAATACCGGTATAACGCTCATACCGGTATTTCGCCAATACAGCTATACCGAAACCGATATCATACCGAAATAGATAAATACCGAAAACAAAAGGTTACCGGTAACCGAAATAAATACCGGTATTTGTTCGGTATTCTTTTCAGTAACATGGTAGGTTTCGGTGTTCACCGAGAAGAATACCGAAAAAATAACGGTATTTATTTCGGTTACCGGTAATTCCGAAAACCGATTGTTTTCGGTATTTATCTTTTTCGGTATGATATCGGTTTCGGTATTTATCTGTTTCGGTATGATATCGGTTTCGGTATGATATCGGTTTCGGTATGATATCGGTTTCGGTATGATATCGGTTTCGGTATAGCTGTATTGGCGAAATACCGGTATGAGCATTATACCGGTATTAAGTCTCTGCATTTAAGGGGACTTAGGCAGTCGTTTTTCGTGAAGCACTTTCTTTGTAATGCGTTTGTGAAAAAATTAAAGAAAATCCAGGTGTATCCTTTTGCCCAATGTTTGTTATTATCATAGGGATTGAAAGAAAGTTGGTATGAAGTATACATGTGCTTTAAAAATGGCGGTGCTGACTGGTAAACATTATAACGTTCCTCTGCGGTTTTCAGGTAATATTGGACTTAAAAAGTGACGTAACTCAATTTCAAGGTGTGATTCTTGTTTGCGACATCCGTAGTTTCGCGCTGAACCAATAAAAATTAAAATTAAAACAGAATTATTCAGTTGGTGGCCGGGAAACGGCGATTATTTCAAGATAACTTCGGTCGTGTTTGTGCGCTACTAAAAATCCGTGACTTTTTTATTTTTTGATGAAAATCCCGAGTTTTTAAGGACCATATCAGAGGTTTGACGCGAAATGGCACATGTTCTACAGATCCTGCAATTTTTTTTTTCGCAACTAGCCGAAAATTAAGAGAGAAAAGGTTCGATAAAAACGCGTTTAAAGTTTCTGGGCAAAGGCGGCGCTATAGGTTGCCGCTCGACCTTTTTAGCTGCCAAATATACCATTTTGCGAATTTTAATATAAACCAAGTGGCATTTTATTAAGAAAAGACAGTACTATCGGAAAATGCAATAAAAAAATCGATTTTTCGAATTGAAATGATTTTATATTTCTTCGAATTCTCCGCACCGTGGTTTCTGTAATGAGGTAATCCGCTGGCCGCTGTGGACACTTGATCGTATAGAGTAGTGCGTACCTACCGCTGCATATTCACGTTTGTTCCACGAGCTGCAAGATTTCTATTCACACAGATTCATTACCACGGAATAGACAAATTTTAATTGAGTCAAACAACGGCATATGTGAATAAACGATAAATAATGTACCGATGGAAATAATAAGAAATCACTTACTCGTGTTCAAACTTAAAATTGTCTCACACATTTTGATTTTTAATAACTCCCAAACAGTTACCTGATAGACTACACCAAAAGTAATTACAGGGTCAGTCAGTGAAGTGATAATATTAAACACTCGATATTCCTTTCTATTCAAACACCTGTTGGAGAAACTTTTTAAAAAATCGGTAATCAAAACGAAGAAAAATCACGAGTGATCGTAAATTCGTCAAGTTCGAACCGAAGCGCGCGGACCCATTTCCTTTCCCACGTCGCGCATCTATAAATAATACATTCGCATTGTTCTAAAGACGTATCAACATAAGAAATGCTTACGATACGGTTACTGAACCTATCTCCCTCGCGTCTAACGTCAAGCTTGTACGCTGGACTATGTATCTGAGTTTACCTTGGCACGACGCGATGCTTTGTGTCGTTTCTTCTATCGGCTTCGGGCACGAAGTAGAGATAGGCTGAGATTAATGTCTGTTTAAGTCGAATGATGCTATGCTGAGAAATCTAGTTATCGTTATACATTGTACTTTGGACTATCATGCTCGTGGCTTTGTGGATGGTGACACACGAGGGTTACGGATTTCGGGCAATCTTCATTCTTCACCTAAAATAGATTTCAATGTTCTCGGTTTAGAAAATCAAACATTCTCCTCAAAAATTTATTGTGGATTGTTATAAAAAAAAAAAATCGATATTCTCCATTTCAAAATACCAAGATATATATATATATATAGACGCATCGTGCTAAGGCTCATCAAAATCGATGTCTACCACACCCTGTCCTCCCCTTGTCAGACCCTTGAACCGTTATTTCAAAATTCTGAGACTGAAAAATTTATTGTGGATTGTTATAAAAAAAAAAAATCGATATTTTCCATTTCAAAATACCAAGATATATATATAGAAATATATATATATATATATATACCAATATATAGGTATATATATATATACCAAGAAATATATATATATATATATATATATACCAAGAAATATATATATATATATATATATATATACCAAGAAATATATATATATATATATATATATATATACCAAGAAATATATATATATATATATATATCTTGGTATTTTGAAATGGAAAATATCGATTTTTTTTTTTTATAACAATCCACAATAAATTTTTCAGTCTCAGAATTTTGAAATAACGGTTCAAGGGTCTGACAATGGGAGGACAGGGTGTGGTAGACATCGATTTTGATGAGCCTTAGCACGATGCGTCTATGTCGAAAATAAGTAAATAGGTGTCCGAGCATTTAAGCCAATAATAGGGATATTTACAAGTAAATTATTAAACAGCTCATGGTGGTCGTGGGATTTTAGTGGGAAAAATCCCACACAACCCAGGCCCCCCGGGGAATTCCCCTCCGGAGGCGTGGGGATGTCTTGAAGATTTCCTCACATTAAAAAAAAAGACACAAAAAAGTTAATTATATTTATAAATTTGTTTTAACGTGGGGAAATCTTCAAAAAATACACCGACGCCTCCACAGGGGAATCCCCGGGGCGCCAGAGTAGTATTTTCACCCACTAAATCCCCACGGCCACCATGAAATGTTTGATAATTTACATGTAAATATCTCTATTACTAAAACCTATCGGCTTATACCCTCGGACACCTATTTACTTATTTTCGTCATAGATCCATCGTGCCAAGGCTCATCAAAATGGACGTCTACCACATCCTGCCCCCCCCCCCCTTGTGAGCGTCAGAGGGTTAAGGCTATTGGAGGGACCAATTTCCATACATATGTATATACCTACTCATGAATATCATTCATTTCAATACACACAGTCTGTGTCCTTAGAATTCAATAGCACCCATGCAAAAAGGTGCATAATTTCAACTACCTATACAATATTCCATATTATTCGGATGAATTCGAGATCTATAATCAGTTCATGCAGTGTTCGAGCATGCATTCCTAAGTGCTCTAGTGTGCAAGTGTATTAAAATATACATATGTATGCACTAATCACTAGTGTGTTTCTTAGTTACCTATAGGTGGTTGAGATTGTTTGCGAAGCTTTTTGTCTTATACCCCAGAATGATTTTATCCGTAAGAACTGACCTCTGTAACCCGAACCATGACCGTTGAAGTTTTATGCATAAAACTACATGCGTGCGACTCAACCGATGTTCCCCAGGTTTTGTGGAGATTAATATAATTCAAAAGAACTTGGAAATACTGCGCACGTGGCCGGCGAAGAAAACGTAAGGTAGTGCAGTGAAGGAGAAGAAAATTATAACGCATCGGCCGAGCAACATCGGAGAACGCGTCCGAAAGCGTAGGCGGTTCAAATTACTTTGTCTTAACACTCCCACTTGGCTTGCTGCACTTTCCCAGCGCTTGAACAAAAATTTATTCGCTTCAGACACAGTTTAAGAGGCGTTGCTTGTAATTGTTTCGTCGGCATGTCCTTCGCATCTATCAACTCTTTCGCATTCGTGTGTCTAATAAAATTATGTATAGGGTAAACGCACCAATAAATGAACACTTAAGGCTAATGAACGAACACTTTTATAAAATTATGTTTGCAGCGCGATTGATTCCACGTCCCGCAAAAATTGTTTAGATATGAAGCAACAAATTAAAAGAAGTCTTTAATTAATTAGTTGCTTATTTTCATAACTTATTTTAATCATTTTAATAAAAAATGTCCATTCACTGGTACGTGTTCATTTACTGGTACATCTACCCTATGCCTCGTACGTTGATGATATTCCGGATTACAGCCTCGGCCATGACCATGTACCTACTTATTCCGCTTCAGTAGTGGACAGGGCCACAGTTGTTTGTATTCTTGAATACCATGCAATAGCTCCGCCATTTAAAGTGAAAGAATATATCCACTAGTTGAGCTTCTATTGTCTATGTATTATAATGATAAAATATAGTATTTTAGTATATTTTTGGCTACTATAATTAATACTATAATTCCGATACGTCGATAAAATTGTACAATTTTTACTTTTTTTTTTTTATTCCATGGCAACATCAAAACTTTAATTTGCGAATTTAAACTTAAACTTCTGAATACGAGTTAACCTTTAGGGGACCGGCAAAGCACCTTATGCGGCTTTGAGTAGGCACACTATTTAAAAATGATTTAAAGTATAAATACGTATGTGTGTGTTAGTGCTCGACTGTATTTGTATGTATATTCGACTATAAATTCGTTTTGTGTTCAAAAGAACCCAAAAAATACGACAAAATAAAATAATTCCTGAAACAGCACGAAAATATAAAAAATGATCGATAAAAACATGGAAAAAGGAAAAAAAACTTTCCACGTCTAAAGAATGTTCACTGAATTTTGGTATGTGTTCATTCGTTTAGGTCAGTAAAACAAATAGCCTCTCTATATGGAATCTTTGCTTGCTCCTTTGAAATTGGTTTAGTTATTTAGTTTTAAATTACATTAGCATGTAATTATCCATGCTCCAAATTTTATGAAGAAATTCGTAAAATTGACGGAGATATACCTAGTATTTTCCTCATAAGCGCTATGCGCACTCACCAGAACTACTTTCTTGGAATATGTTTGAAGTGACCTCCTTTTAAGGCGCACATATCGACTGTTTATAAATAATGCTCATTGACATAAAATATTTAGCAGAAGGTCATCCAGATGACCTCCAGATTCATCCCCTAAAATTCCATTAAAATCCCCGGGGGTTCAGCTATGGGGTCCCCTTGTGAGTGGTGCAAGTTTTGGCGAAGTATCGTTTCAAATCGATCAAGCCTGCCGAGAAAGGTTTGCTTAGCTGGCTCCAAACGAACATTCTGGAATACTCGAGCAGTACTTTCGATGCTTTGGAGAAAGTCTGAATGTGAAAACGCAGCAGAGCCATGCAGCAGGTGAAAATCCCCCGGCGTGAAAACACGTCGCCGCCACTCAAAGTGTTAATTTCAGAAGACCAGGAATTATAGAGCAGCGCTGGTCAGCAGCGGGGCACCTCACGCCGGTGCTTCCCCTTCCAAACGTATACCATATTTGCGGGGAATAGTAGCATTGGCTCGCTGTGGCGACGTGTGCCATGAGTAGCGTCCGAGCTTCATTGACGACGGAGACGCTAGCCTGTCACCGTCGCCTCTTTAGCGTCGCGCGTGCAAAGGCCACGCGTGCTCTGGCTTAGACAGCGCTGCTATAGAAACACCGATCAGTCGCTGTTCTGTGGCTAGATCCCCGAAAAGAGAAAGTCTCTCTGCAGTCTCGCCGTTAAATGCCGGTGGCTGCATAAAAGGCAATGCGTTTATCACGAAGCACTAAACTGTCGCTTAACAAGTTCTTATCAGTGTGCGGGGACTCTAAAGGCGGGGTCCCACTAGTGCAACGGCGCGCCGCGCACGTTTTTTTTTTCGACGCGCAAGGCCGATTTGTTGCAGAAAGACGTTCCCACTGGTGCAACTGCGCGCCGCGCACGGGTCAGATTTACGAGTTTCTCGGATTTTCGAGCAGTTTGGAGCACTTGAAAGGGTCGACTTTTACGAGGACGCGCGCGTCGAAAGCGATCGTGTGCGCGCTATGCCGGGATTTCTCTGCCACGCGAGCACGCGAATGCACGCCGCGCATCGTCGAAAAGACTAAAAAAAAGGTGTATTTTCCAACGCAAATGTACTTTTTACTTTTACATATCACTTGTACGCGTGTATTTATGGTCTATTACTATTGGTTTATATATTAAAGCAAGCAATAACACGATAATTACTGCTGTAAATAGCAACAATTATACTGCCGCGATAGGTAACTTGTTTCTAGATATTGCATAATTGTAATACACTGTACAGGGTGTCCGCGGGAACAGTAAGCAGCTGGATATTTCCTTACGTATTTGAGATAGAAAAAAAATGTTTATATGGAATTGCTTGTTTCGAGGGAGCAAAGTTATTAGCCCAGACGATTTTTTTCTTAGATTATTATTTTAAAAGATACGATGCTCAAGTTGGGTTTTTAAAATGGAACTATATGTATATTTTTTTTAGAGATTACTAGATAGTGCGTTTCAAGACAAATTCAATAACAATGAAATTCAATAAATGATAGGGGTAAACAGTGTAGTTGTTGGCCACCTAAGTCAGAGGTTCACATAAGCGTTGAATTATAAGTCTTATTTTGCTATCTTTAAGAACACAATTAGTGTTAATAGCTTTAAACTTAAAATTTTACACAAAATACGTTTTCTATGAAAAAACATAGTTATTGGCCAGACGAATGCAATGATTGGCCGATCGTATGGCAGTTATTGGCCACTATTTCATAACCTATATGTAACATATGTCCTACCTAATTCTTAATGCTCTAAGACCTAATTATGAAATAATGTAAATGTAAAAAAATGAATTGATTCTTTTCGCCATGGTTTAAAATCAAAAATTCCTAAATTATATTCATAAAATGAAACTAAATGTAATATGATAGTATTACATTATTAAAATATGTAAACTATAATACCTTTTCTATCTAAATGTTTCTATATTAGTTAGTATTGTAGTATTGCACCTCCTTTTACATCCTATTAATAGCATTTTCTTTTAAAACATAACCTTTTGCAATCACAACCCTGAAACGGCCAAAGCATGGCGAATGATGACCAACAACTGTTTCACTGTTTCTATGACTGTCAGCTACCCATTGGCCTCGTGGCCAATGACTGTCCTAAACCATTATTTACATTACAGTTCTTGGCCACCTATAATTTTTGCAATAATGTATAATTTTAATGAATAAATAATCCTTTTTTATAAAGTTTAAACCTTTATTTGTCTATATAACGAATATGAAAGTTCTATATATATATCATAAGTGCATTAAATTATCTAAGAATTGCCTGATGTAACCGTATGGCTATTCAATTGAATCACTGTAGTTTTCAAGCATCGATTTCAAGTTGTCTATTTTTTTACACGTAGTATAACAATGATTAGCGAAATAGTGATTGCATTCGACGCATGAAAGAAGAAGGTATCTGAATATGTTCATTATAAAAGGCATAATGTACACTGTTTCTTAATATTCATGCTTTTTTTAAAAAAGGCCAATCACTGCCAGGTGGCCAACAACTACACTGTTTACCCCTACACGTGAATTTCTTGTGCAAATGTGGAAAGTTGGCCTCTAGGAGGAATGCTGGTTCTATTAGTCATGATATAATCTCCTGCCTATGACCCACCTCTTTTCACACTACCTAAACAAAGGGCGTTCGTATTTTCACTATTGGTCGCAATGGTAACTACTCTCAATCTCATAATATCGTGTGAGCAAAAACCAACAGGACACCGAGATAGCGAATGACTGAGCGACGTTGAAAGTGATGGCGGAACTGTGGGAGGGAAGCCACGGCAGAGAACTTCTTCATTTCATTTGAAACACAATTTTCAGCAATCGGTGACCGCGACGTAGTAAACCCCTTCAAACATCTCAAGTAGTATGAAGTGTGAAGGCGTTGTTTCGGCTACTGACCCAACCGCCGGCGCTAGCTTTATTTAGATAAAGAAAGCACGATGTAGAAAAGGAGGCTAGTATTTTCCACTGTCTTCGACGTGCGCGCCAAGCATCCGCGTGCGCGCCTGGCAGAGCGTCGGCCCATTTCGTGCGCGCGGCCTCATAAATTAGACCCTTTCAAGTGGACGAAAACCTCGTGCGCGGCGCGCAGTTGCACTAGTGGGACCCTGCCTTAACTCTTCATGAGCGGAACGGAGGCTGAACGAACGGCAGGACCGGGTCGTGTAGCAACTGGTAAAACATCTGCAAGGGATATTTGTAATCTAAAGTTTGAAGCAACTTTTGCATGATGTGCTCTTGCATGTGATCCTCATACATGTATCAGTAAGCTAAAGAAAAAATACGGTAGCCGGGTGGGTAGGGCAGAGTAGGGGAATTCCCAAAGCGGGTTATACCCGAACATCCGCGATATTTGCTGGTTTCGCTTGTCCTGTCCTCCCGTGATATTGTTACGTGATGTAATTAGCTTTGTTTAGTACTAAGGAAACTGTCACGACGGAAGGCTGCGCGAAGATAAGGGTCGTGAAAGGTTTGCGTAGGTTCTTCTTATAATTTTACACTCGAGTATTTTGAGCCTATAGTGCATTAAAACTATACTACCCAACAAAGCATAATTTTTTCATAGTTCGGTTACTTAATTCTAAATAAAATCGTGGGATCACTTTGTGTATATGCAGGTTCGTATTTGTTTTATTTGAAATTTCTTAATCTATCGGGTTATGAATTAACTTATTATTAGTAAGATTAATAAGAAACCACCGTGTAAGCGGTAGTAAGCATAAGTAGGTCCATAAAAACAACGAAACCTGGATGTAAATTCCAACGTAATCTTATCGACATAGTTTAAAATTCATTTAATCTGAAGGCTAAAGCGACCATAAAAAGTATTTAATAGTAAATATTTCATGTATTTCGTGGTTCAGGTTGGGATAAGAGGCGGATCAGATTTGACATAAAAAAATGTGTAAATTTCCCAAAACTTAGGAAATTCAAAAAAAAAAAAAAGGAGCGACTGTAGGTCAAGGTCATCGAAATCGGTGAAGACGACCCTTTTGTAACTAAGTACCTTCAAGTTTTTTTTACCTTTAACCCTTTCGCTACGGCGGTCCGGTCCGCGGGAGCACTACCACTGAACGAGACCTCCCGCCACGAGTGTACACATTTCGCTACGGCGGTCCGCTCCGCCGAGTGACCTCTACTGAACGGGACCCCGCGCCCAAAGTGTTACAGCTTGAATTGAAAGCCTTATAACCATTATATTTTTAATTATTATTACAATTGTATTATTATGGGATGCGGATTGTTGTTGATTGTTGAACAGATTGGGAAAATAAAATAGTTTTGTGGACGGCGACTATAGTCGCCCGTCGTATGTACATAGGCATCTTGTGGAGGGCGACTATAGTCGCCCGTCGTATGTACATGGCGTTTTGTGGAGGGCGACTATAGTCGCCCGTCGTATGTACGTGGCGTTTTGTGGAGGCGACTATAGTCGCCCGTAGTACGGAAAGGGTTAAACCTGACGCACCGTAGGTATACATTGCGCAGTGACAGCAAAAAAACATTTAAACTCTAAGGGCGGTATTTTCAGTCGTTGCTTATTCTTAAGCAAATGCTTAAGCATGCGGCATCCTCTACTAACCTAGTAGCTAATAAAGGATGCCGAATGCTTAAGCATTTGCTTAAGAATAAGCAACGACTGAAAATACCGCCCTAAAGGCCTCCATTCACCCCCTAGGCCGGTATTCATAGTCGCTACTTATTCTTAAGGGGACCTTCCGGTCTAGAGCCCCAAAAAATAGGTGATTTTTAGGAATTAATTAAAGGAAAACTACTATATATAATTTAATGGGACTTTTTGCATTGTATTAAGGATGTCTTAGATTATAAAATTTTTTTTTTTTATTTAAAATTAATCATTGCAGACGGCCCTGGGGAGTCGTTAAAGTCGAGGCGTCAAACAATGGATCCAAATCGGTGGGACCTGTATCTCCAAAAGTTATTATCCGATTCGACTGAAACCTTTTTTATTTTGAAGATTATACTTCTGGCTAGGGAGGGGGGGGGCTAGAAAAAATTAGAAAAATGACATTTTTTTTAGAAAATAACGACACTTGAAGTTTGAACTCACTTTTCCCTGTATTTTTCGTCCTTTCAACGCCTTTGAAAATTATAAATTTTCAATTTTTTGTAATTTTTTCTAGTCGCCCCCCCCCCCCTAGCCAGAAGTATATTCTTCAAAATAGAAAAAGTTTCAGTCGAATCGGATAATAACTTTTGGAGATACAGGTCCCACCGTTTTGAGAACACTGTTTCGAGAAAAACGCGTTTAAAGTTTTACGTGAGCGCCGAGTGGCCGGTTGTTGCCCATGCGTTTGCCGCTACTCAAATGCCTATAACTTCGGGAATTTTACGAATTTCAACAAATCCTTTTAAACACGTATTCCTAAAAGGTTGAACATTCGAAAAATGAAATAAAAAAAATCGACTTTTAGACCGGAAGGTCCCCTTAAGCAAATGCTTAAGCATTCGGCATCCTTTACTAGCTACTAGGTTAGTAGAGGATGCCGCATGCTTAAACATTTGCTTAAGAATAAGTAGCGACTATGGATACCGGCCTTAGAGCATATAAACATGGAGGTCTCATTGAAACTTAGAGCATATATACATAGAGGTCTCATGGCCTGTTGTCTCCTGTGGATCCAGTTGCCGACCAACATCGTGCGAGAGAGAAAGCATCGTGTGAACTGTTGCGAGCAGTGTTCACGGGAAATACCCTGCGTAGTAGGATACTCGCGCCGCAGGGAGGGAGAACGCATGCGCGCGATGACGCGGTGACAGTTAAACCAATCAACGCCAAGACGGGACACGCCGTTTCGTTTCCCAGCGTTTCCCATCTTGGCGTTGATTGGTTTAACTGTCACCGTGTCATCGCGCGCATGCGTTCTCCCTCCCTGCGGCGCGAGTATCCTACTACGCAGGGTATTTCCCGTGGACACTGGTTGCGAGAGAGAAGTATAGCTTCCTAATCGACCGTAATGCGCATGCGCCGATATCGTGCGAGAGAGAAAGATGGACGATTGAGAATCTATACTTCTCTCGCTCGCACGATGTCTTTCTCTCTCGCACGATGTCGGCGCATGAGCATTACGGTCGACTGGGAAGCTATACTTCTCTCTCGCACCAGCTCACACGATGCTTTCTTTCTCGCACGACGTTGGTCGGCAACTGGATCCACAGGAGACATAGGCCATGGGACTTCCATATATATATATGCTCTAACAATAAGATTCACCCGCGAGCATGCTCGCCGAACTTGCTCGCGTGAAGCTCGCCCAATGCCCGCACACAGCCGAGCATATTCGGCTGGCCGCTCGGCTCAACACGCACATTCTTATCTTTTTTAATTCTAATTTTTTGGGGAAATATGGATACTCTTCCTTATCCTTTCTAATTTTCGTTATTTAAAATACAAAGGGTCGAGACTCAGAGTTGGGCAAAATGTAATCTAATTACAAATTATAATTACAATGTAATTGTGTAATTGATTACACATTATTTTCCGTAATTGTTAATACAGTTATTCGTCGTTATTGTCCCGTTTTTACCATGCGTAATAGTCCCGCTCACTATCCCCACCATTTCTTGGAATCCTTCAGTCGAGAGTGAGAGAACGAAAGAGTCGACGGCAACCGTTTCGTTCCCTATCGCTCGCTCTTCGAATGTCTCGGCCGCACGGAATCGTGTCCACATGCATCGCGACGTACGCCCGCCGCCAGCCCCGATCGTCGGGTTTATATCGACGAATTACTGTATGTAGATAGTTGACAAAATCGTGGTCAACTCCCTAAAATAACGATTACAGAAAATAATGTGTAATCAATTACACAATTACATTTTAATCGTAATTTGTAATTTGTAATTAGACTACATTTTGCCCAACTCTGTTTAAACTAAATCGATGATCTGTATATTCGCTTTCTTATCGCATGGAAACAATCTATTGTAGGTAGATTATTCTTCGTGTAACGCAGTCATGGCCAGTTGGGCCATTAAGGAGCCCGAGCTCCATGATGTTTACCATAGTCGCGCGGAAGGGGAGCTCGAAAGCCAATGATAACGTGCCCCTGCAGCGGATAGAGAAAGCCTGCTGGTATAGTAAAATTAATCTCTTACTAGCAGCTTTAGGTGTTTCAAGAAATAAAAAATGCAAAACGTTGGAAACTGTGTAAGAATATGATGGGAATCAGTATTTACGTGCCACAATCGATATGTTTGATTCGTAAGTTTTTAGAAGATAAAAAATTTACGGCTGATAAGATAAACGCAATCGTTGCCGCAGCGTGCATTACCTTTTCTTAACACGCGGCACGGACCACGTAACTGCTACGCGGTTTATTAAGCCACACTGTTCTCATGTCAATTCCTGTTTCAGCGCTATAAATCACACGCGACAAACGAATTGTTGGCAGGTGCACAGGCTGGACTACTCTGATGGTACTGTAAATAGAGCAAATAAGGGGCAGCAAATGAGAAGAACAATGGAGATCCTGGGCGTGAAATTTGCACCACTGAATGTGCCGTTGAGGCGAAGACTGGAGACACTGTCGGCAGCGGTTTGGATCGTTTTACTAGGCTTCGGAGATTTCATTGGGTACATCCTCACCGCCTATCTCCTCTTTTGCACGGAAACGCTGCGCTATTTTCTTCTACTCTATTTCGTGTGGATGTATTACGACTGGGACACGTGTAATCGAGGCGGTAGAAGGTAAGCGCAACGCGAAGCTTCTTCAAAATTCTTCTATTGCCTCCTGTATCGCTTCGGTCTGACGTTTGTATTCTGCTCGCCTTAGTGAACGGTGGACGAGGTGGTTAAGGAACTGTGTGTGGTTGCGATACTTTTGCAATTACTTCCCCCTGAAATTGGAGAAAACAACCGATCTGGATCCGTCGAAGTCGTACCTGTTTTGCAGCTTTCCGCACGGAATTCTGTCGACAGGGACTTTCGGTTCGTTCGGATCTGATCTTCTCGGCTGCAGAAAACTGTTCCCGGGATTGGACTTCCGGGTCGTCGTGCTGGACCAGCACTTCAGGATTCCTCTGTTTCGAGAATATGCTTATTTCAACGGTACGTATTTAAAAATCAATTGATTGATGTCGGGTCTAGTCAGCGTTTAGCAAGAAATGAATCTCTTAAGTTAGAAGGAATTATACATAGGTCGTGAAGTAGCGCGTTTCACTTGCATTTTTTCTTGAATTTATGGTACATAAAGTCTGGTCATCTATGTTCGTGTAACAATAATGTTTTCATATTTTGTGTTTAAAATTTACCATAACCAGCGGCGCTGGCCGTGATGGACACACCGGTTCTCGTTAGATCACCGAAGTTAAGCATCACGGGGCGGGTACTGGGGAAAGATGGGTGACCACCACCTTTCTCCCGGTACGACGCTCGCTGCTGGGACCGGAGGGGAGGGAGAGGAGAGGAAAAGATAAGAGACTATAGTTCGTTGGGCTATATAAGCGATAATAATGCTTGAAATGCCATCCTGCTAACCACAGGAAAAACAGAAACAGAAAAAAAACAGAAAACAGAAAATTTACCATTGCAGTATTAGCACAAAGAAAGATTCAGAAACATTCTACACTTTACATTCAGTTCGATTACATAGAGGCAGTTTGTATTTATGAAACTATTAAAACTACGGAAGGTGCTTGGATTATTTATTTCATTATTTTTTCCAGAAATTTCAGTGTCACTTTTTTTTCTTAAAATTTAACGATATGCTTTTAATGCATCTGTGTTATTGTACTTTCTAAGACTGACTTAAATAAGTAGATACGATGTGCATTTTTAATCAATCATTTACTAGGAATATAATAATGTATTCACAAGTAGGGTTGTGGTAGTTTAATTGTTTCTACATCATAAGACCAAAATGGCGACTGAACTCAATGTTTGCCATCAGTGCCAAGGGAATATCTGGTAGATGATGGATCAGAGATACGCTTCTTTTACCTCGTTAAATGCACTTTGAATCTCATAATAAGCTGAATGCGGGGGCGAATTTGTACAGGGTGTTCGGCTACACGGGGGAACACATTTAAGGGGTGATTCTAGACACCATACTAAGACGAAAGTCAAGAATAACGATATTGCGGTTGAGACTTCGTTTGTTAGTTATAAGCGTTTAAAGATACGCCTAAAGGCAGGCAATCCGCGTGCAACGGTGCACGCGGGCAGGTCAGGCGAGGGGTCGAGCAGTGGTCGTCAAAGCCAGTGTCGCACGGGTTCTCTCACCTCAGAGAAGCTACGACGAAATTTACCGACAATCGGCATGGCCACACGAGTCTGCGATACTTAATCCAAAATTAAAGGGTACTTACCTACTCAGCCCTAAAAAAATAAAAATACTAGATATCTTGCTCTAAAACGTTTAAAATTTTTTAAAAAGAACCCAAATTTACCCGCACTGAACACGCAAAAAAAACAGATTTACACGCATTCTGGCAATTGAAACTGATAACTCTTTATGGTTGTCTACTTCGCGATGTGTCGATGCTTGTTGAAATAAATTAATAATGTGGATCACCAAAACGAAAACAGTTGAATAAGTTTATTTGTGTATGCCAGCTTGGTTGATGTACTGCGTTCGAAGAATTTTGTGAGACTGACGTCTTCGTTGGTCAATCCAAGAGAGTTCCCCTAAAGTGATGCAGAGAAAGGTCAAGTATTTTCAAACTGCCATAAACGGGGACAGAAAGCAACTCCGAACCTACTGCCAGTAGGCTACTGCCACATCTCTAAATTTCGTCGTAGCTTCTCTGAGGAGAGTGACCCCGCGCGACAGTGGCTTTGACGACTACTGCTCGACCCCTAGCCTGACTTGCCCGCGTGCAGCGGTGCACGCGGATTGCCTTCTTTTAGGCGTATCTTTAAACGCTTATAACTAACAAACGAAGCCTCAACCGCGATATCGTTATTCTTGATTTTCGTCTTAGTATGGTGTCTAGAATCACCCCTTAAATTTATTCCCACATGTAGCCAAACACCCTGTATATAGGTTAAGTAGGCTGCAGCCTAGGGTGACAAATTTTGGGCCGAAGAAATTGAAAAAGAGAGCAAAATGTTTTTACCTGTAACTTTTTATTTTTTCATCGACAATAATAGCATAGACTTCCGTTGTACAATAAAATGTCCATCTGTTTTCTCTAACACCGAAAGTGGAGGGTGATCTTTAAACACAGAGGCTTGAGACAAATTTAAAAACAATTCAATTTTTTTCATGTAACAAATTAGCAATAACTCATACATATATGTGAGTTTTCACATTGAATTAATTCTAAAATTGTCTCATAAATCTGTTTATCAGTTTTGCAGCTTTTTATATTTTGTTACACAACTCAACATTAAAACCAACACAATTCCCTTAAATAATTTTAACTGCATTTCTTTAGCACCTATTCTCTGTATTTTTTGCTAATTGTATATACGGTCTATTTTTTACATTCTTGATTTATTCTGCGATCAAATTACAATGCAGGTACTGTGAGCAGTAGTGCAGAAAGTATAAACTATGTGCTATCAACGAAGCCGGAAGAACCGTTTACCGGAAGAGCAACAGTTCTCATCGTCGGTGGAGCGTCGGAATCATTGGAATGTAAGCCAGGCACTTATCGTATCCTGGTAAAACGAAGAAAAGGCTTCATAAAGATCGCGCTGAAGCATGGGTTAGAATGATCAATGTTTACGATTCAACTTACAAATATAATTATACTGATAGATTCAAACATTATAAAGATACCGTAGAGGCATATCCACCATTAAACAAGCATACACACACTTTTAAAACCGCCGGGAAAATGTTAACTTTATTCGGATGGTATCATTGCCTTAACTTCTGGGGACAATCCTCCTGGATTTTATCTTTATGGCATGTTGATTTGTCTTATAACGATGCAAGAGTGTTTACTCATTCTGGGCCTCCTTATTTTCAGGACACCACTGGTGCCCGTGTTCTCGTTTGGCGAGACGGATATATACGACCAGGTGTCCGGTTCAGAAGGCTCGTTCTTCAAAAGGGCGCAACACTACATTCGTAAAACAATAGGAATAGCCCCGATCATTCTGAAGGGTCGAGGATTTTTCCAGTATTCCTTCGGTATCATACCACAGCGGAAACCCATCACTGTTGTTGGTAATTATCGTAATTTAAGCCAATACATTGACCGAAATAATTAAGAGATTCGGTTTGTGGACCGTTCAGATGAATGAACCAAGCAGGATTGCCAGGGATTCTTTGTGGCCAAACACATACAGGAGTGGTGGTAATGTGTGCGCGAACTGACGCTAGCGCCAAGTGGCCGCAACGCGAAGCCAACCGCGGCAAACGAGCGTCGGCGGGGAATAGGGCGGTATTTTCAGTCGTTGCTTATTCTTCAGCAAATGCTTAAGCATGCGGCATCCTCTACTAACCTAGTAGCTAATAAAGGATGCCGAATGCTTAAGCATTTGCTTAAGAACAAGCAACGACTGAAAATACCGCCCATAGATTGTCGACGCTGGTTGGCCATGGTTGGCTTCGCGTTGGCGCCACTTGGCTGGTTTGGCGCTAGCGTCAGTTCACGCACACATTACCACCACTCCTGTCGGTGTTTGGCCACAAAGAATCCCTGGCAACCCTGGAACCAAGTACAGTTTCGTCTGGTTATAAGTACGACGCTTCGGGAACAGGCCGGACCTCTAATGAAAATGCCAGCCTCTCGTACTCGCCGCCAGGAGGCGGCACTTATAACTGGACAACACTGCATCAGGCTGGCAGAAAATACTACATACGCATTTGTTGTAACATAATCTTGTTAACAACCGTACAGCTTTTAGGATAGTGTATCCAGCAAAAACATTTGCGTTGCAATTATGTTGCAATTATTTCTGTTTCAGTCGGCAGCCCTTTAGAGCTACCAAAGATATCGGAGCCGACAGCAGAACAGATCGACGAATATCACGAGAAATTTATCAAGCATCTAGTGGAGCTTTTCCAGACCCATAAGCATAAATACTTGGCGAACGCCGATTCAGTGGCCCTTGAATTGATGTCGTGATACGCGCATTAATATGCAACAGCGATTTGCAATGTATCTTTGAAATTAGAGGGAGCTTGGGGAATCGAAGAACGACTTTATAAATCCGTTGCAACAGCGTGGAAAAGATATAATCCCTTCCATGAATCTGTTTCACAATCAGTCAACATGCCAATTTGCCTAGCAAGTTTTTACGGAAAAGATAATTCGCGATAGGTTAAGGTATTACCTCTGATTATGTTTTAACCTTTAATTCATATTCGTGTATGGAAGAGGATACTTCGAGGTGGCGGCCTTAAGTAAGAGTTGCTCAAATACAGTTACAGATATTTTAACGCGAGTTGTAAGTAGGAATAGTAAGGAATTGTACATTTTAGGGAGAAGAAAGAAATTGAATGCATATGTAAGTTTCTAGAGGTTTTAATACAGCGAACAGGAAGGTATTATGTATGATTAAATGACGTGAAACAATAGCCACTGTTTGCATATGTACCGGATTATGCGTCATCTTCACGCACACGCTCACGTATCTGTATGGTTGTAAAAGTTGTATATTTTGTATTTAATACAAAACACTTTTCCTCGTATACTTCTCGGCAATAGGCGCCAGCAGCATCGCAAGAAGTATAAACGCTATAGACCAAATAGTCCTACGTAATATCTGCAAGGAAAAAATTCTTGTTCAAATACAATTTCTATGGTTGTTACATTTTTTTCACCGCTGGTGTTTTTAATCAACCTTGTCCTGCCATTCTTTGTTCGTGATGCAATCGCGAAATCTCATTCGCGAGAAGTGCACGGTAGAATATAGCGGTATCCACGTATCCGGTATTCGTCTGTAGAGGAATGTGTCCACGTATTTCCGGACTAGAAACGATTTTCTTGTTACCAGATCTCTCATCTGAAAATTTTATACATATAATAGGTTAGTAGACTATTCTCTTCTGAATTTGTATAGATACCTATATACTCTCTCCTCAAACATTTATTTAATTAGAGAGTATTAATTTTCAGTGATCAACGTGCTATTTTTTCAATGTTATCAACTTTGTTTTGCTCGATGTTTGATAACGAAAGACTTCAAGAATCTCGGATCGTGACAAAAATAACGACGATCGTGGTAAAGATTAATAGCAATCTGTTTTGGCATAACAGAATGACTGATAATTATCGAATGGGACTCACTTCGACGTAATTGTACATAGCAAGATCGCATATGGCGTGAGCATCATTGCATCGTAGTTCAGAGAACTTCGGGACCACTTCGCTAAAGTCTGAATCGTAACGTTCCATTAACTCGTCTAATAATAACATGTCCTCGAAACCCTAATAAAAAGTTGCAGAACAATTTACAAAAATTTATAATTTAATTAACATTTACATAAATAGTATTCTAAAAATATTTCTAATCTCGTTGACGTCAAGTCAATTGGCCATTTGTTGTAAATGAAGAATAAAAATAATATTGCTAACAAAACGATATACAATACAAGTACAACTCTAATGTTAGATAACTCGTCAACGAAGAATATAAGCAATGAAACGGGAAAATTATTTGTCTAAGAGACTGATTTTTTTTTTTTTGAAAAACTCATCGTTCGTAAATGTGGAATTCTTTAATTCATAGAATACAACTCACAGCGTTCATCCCCTGAGCGTAAAATGGCACCATAGCGTGAGCAGCATCCCCAACGAGTAGAGCGGTTTTTCCAACGTGATAAGGGTTGCACTGCGGCGTAATTATGAGATATTAATTAATTAAATTACATTATGCGCAATAGTTTTCTGTCCGACTGTGACTTGGTACATAACTTGATACATAACTATGTACTTTTCTTTCATTATAAGATTCCTCATGAAACTTTTACGTGCTTATACTACCGAAAGCGGTTAGGTTCACCTAATCGAATAAATAAATATTTCGAAAGTTGCTCACGCTGCATAAAGTAGGTTGATAAAATCCTACAGGATTAAGCATGCAGTACTGTCTTTGTTTCTGATATTTCGTTCATACTTTAAGCGCGAAGGAACTACATAATTATATCGTAAGTATTTTCTGTAGTATATATTAAAGTACGTAATCGCCGGTATTTAACTTCATATTCCATGAAATTAGTATTTTATGCAATTATTTTCCCCTCAATCGTGAATCAATAATTCATAATTACAACTTCTTTACCAGAATT
Source organism: Andrena praecox (assembly GCA_963932275.1). Classification (NCBI taxonomy): domain Eukaryota; kingdom Metazoa; phylum Arthropoda; class Insecta; order Hymenoptera; family Andrenidae; genus Andrena; species Andrena praecox. The sequence continues at coordinate 10,196,535 of OZ010729.1, forward strand.
GTGAATACAGTAATTCGTCGTTATTGTCCCGTTTTTACCATGCGTAATAGTCCCGCTCACTATCCCCACCATATCTTGGAATCCTTCAGTCGAGAGTGAGAGAATCCGAGAACGTGCGAGAGTACAAAAAAGTCGACACGAAGTTGTCGTCTGCTACGAATGGTGTCCGCATCGCGTTGTTGTCGCGCCGCCAGCCCCGTTCGTCGGGACTATTACGACGAATTACTGTAATGCGTGTTAGTTTGTCCGTGTGTCGAACCATTTCTTTTTGTGTATGCAAATCTTCATTGCGTATAAACAGATATTTAATATTTTAAATACAAGTATGAGCGAGGTGTTCCTGAATCTGTTAATTGTAATTTGACTTTGTTCAGCTTTGCGTTAGATAGTATGGAACTTTGAAGAGACTTTGCATGACTCGCTAAGCGTTGAATTTATTTTTTAAAATTTACCAGACATGGAATTCTTAGAGAGAATGAGGGAAGATGTACTTGCTAAGTAGAAAAATCACAAAAAAATCAGTCCGTTTATAAACATATTACGTTGACTTCGAGTTTTGGCTACCTTTTTATATCTAATTGCATCTAGAATGCTTCGCGAGAATATTCGAACACTTGCAATTACAAACGTTAATGAAACAGACGTATAAGTTAAATTACAGCATTCAAAAATGTGTTACAACTATAAGAGAAGTTAGAAGTTAGACGGTCTGCCCACAGCAAGGAACTAAAATTAGAATTAAAAAAGGAACAAACACATTACCGTCCTCACGAAAGAAAAGGCAGAAGTCTCCGGCACTTACAGCACAGGAAAATGCTTTATGCAATACACTGATCTTCTCTTCAATCGCCAATCATTCACTAATTCGTAATTATTGTTCATTCATCGATAAGAATCATATTAATAGAGAATCATAAACTCTTCGAAATTAATAGTCCCATTGTTCCTGTTGTTTTTTCTCAATTACTTTAAACAAAAATCTACAAATCGCCAGGAATAAAAAGAAAGTGCCACTAGTAATCTTTCCAAGAAAATAATTGATAATAGAATAGCATGAAAACAGCGGCTTGCAACCACCTTTATTATAATGCTTTTCTTAGAATCTCGTGAGAAAACGAATCTTGTATCATAGTTATCTGCTGATTCACACTCTACTGCTTACATTTTTAGAGTTCCAAAAAATTGCCACGCATTTGAGATCGCAGGAGACACGTAGAATTGCCCATGATTCGTGAGCAGCAGTGAATATACAGGCAGTAGGTGGCAGAAACTTTAAAGAGTGATTCTACATACCAAAATAAGACGAAAATCAAGAATGAAGAAATTGCGTTCGAGGCTTCGTTTCCGAGTTATTAATTCTTTAAAATACGCGTCAAAGGGGTCTGGCGCGAGGGACTTACGCTACTGCCCTCGCCGTGCCTGACCTGGCTAACGCGCGCCGGCAGTAGCCTAAGTCCCTCGCGTCAGACGCTTTTCACGCGTCTGTATTTCCAACAATTAATAACTCGGAAACGCAGCCTCAAACCCAATTTCGTCATTCTTGGTTTTCATCTTATTTTGGCATGTAGAATCACTGGTTAAAGTTTCTGACACCTGTTGCCGAACGTAAATCGTAAATCTCCAATATACTTACTTTAATGGAAATCAGCGTTTTCGGTTCCCTTTCGAAATAATCTGTCACCAGTTTCTCCCTGCCAATCAAGCGCAACAGATCGGGAAATTGCTCCTCGTAGAAGTCCAGAAGCGCCTGCGGTGTCTTCAGTTTGTCGAGAGTCGCGAAGGGCGCGAAGATATTGCCAGTAAAGGTGTGGTCATCGTTGGGCAAGGCTATCATCATGAACTCACCTCGCGGCCAGATGTGCAGATGATTCCCGCTCATCGCGAACTTGAACAAAGTAAACGCGAGTGTCTTCACAAAATGAGTAATTTCACGGAATTAATAACGATTGTACTGCGGCATAAAAATAGCTTTATAAATAGAACGCCGATAAGCGCGGATGCAATCTCCCCAAATTCCATTGTGCTTCATCGAGGAATGTTTCTCATTCATCGACCGCAATACAACATGGTGGATTGTATTTTTACTATTTTTAGACAGCAAAAATATTTCACCTATTTCAGAACGAGCCACGCCTACCTTGTTGTTTTTATCAGCTGGCACAAATAATTCAACATAACCGTGCTCGATGTACGTTTGGCTGCAGTTAAAAAGTGGCCGTTTCATCATTATCCTCCTGATCGTCGAGTATGCGCCGTCCGCGCCGATGATCAAATCGGTTTCTACTTCTTCCGTTCTTTCATTTAGCGTACTAGAAAATTCAGTGTTTTTAACGTCACGGGGCGATTCCCGGATCTTTTTCTCAATACAACAATCCTTACTCTACGACCCTCAGTTTTCCATTTTCCAGATCCGCGTCCACGATTTTCTTGTTAAAATGGAAACTCACTTCTGGATACTTTTCGGCGGCTGTTTCAGGTGAACCATAAGTAAATCACAAGGAAGAGAAAAACAATGAGCTATTTTGAGATGAAAATTTAGCTGACGATTAACTTAATGCATATGACGCGTTTAAACCGATGGTAGAACCTCGATTATCTAAACTAATTACGACACATGGTGTTCGAATAATTGGATGATCGTCACGCGAAGAAAAATCGTTTATTGGAAAGCGTTGTGTGTTCAGAGATTAAATGAAAGGTAGAAGTATCTAGGAGGTTTAACAGTTTCCACTGTTCGCTGTTTTCGTTTGACGATATGTCTGAGGTGAGCTAACACATTTTTCTAAACATCCCCAGCATGAATATTTTCTTTTTCATTTTGTACCATCTGAATGCTTCAAAATGTGTAGAAGTATTATGAGAATGGTATTCTCGTCTTCCTGTTTTTAAGTGATTTGTGAGCTTCGAATCTGGCAACTCAATTTTCACCCACTTCCACTAATCCAATTGTCTTGAAACTTTGCAGGCGTCTGTAGTTTGGATGACAATACCATTTTTAAAAAAATGGCGAAAATAAAACATATAAAAAGGAATGCATAAAAAGTCCACTAACACTAGAAACTAGAAAAAAATAAAACTGATATAAAAAATAAAAAATCCACAGACACTAAAAGCTATAAAAAATATAAAAAAAAATCCCCAAACACTAAAAAATAAAAAATAAAAAATATATGAAAAAAATGTATGTTAAACGATTGGACTAAAAATGCATTAAAAACTAAAAAATAATTATTTTCTTGTGCTACAATTTCGATGGTGATATGGGGCTTTAAATAAAATGATACAAACACTGTGATTATCCTGTAGAATTGTTCAAATCAATTGTAAAGACAAAGGATTTATAAACGTTAAAGTATAAAAAAAGCATTGAACAAAAATTGTGAAGATCGCAATAGAAAAATGTAAAAAATTCATTTAAATCACTGCTCACTAAGTGTTACTATTCAATGTACATATAATAGGGGAAAGTTCCCTATATTGTACCATTTAAGAAAGTACCTTCATAAATCGAAATCGTGTTCACAGTTTTGAGCAGAAAAAAAATGTCAGGACAATTTCAGGATTGTAATTGATACATAAATCTAATAAAACAGATTGAAGCGCTATGTGGCTGGTTACAAAAAAATATTTTCAAACTACCGTCAATGGTCGAATCTAGGAAAAACTGGTTTCCTAATTTCGACCACAGATATCCTAAATTGGACCACGTCTATTTTTCATTATTTCAGGTAAGAAGTTTTATTTAAAAATGTACTTGCATATGCACTTACTACACTCTATAAAAAAAAATAAAAATAACTGTGAGAAACATTTTACAGCGTACTGAGAAAAAATAAATATGCATTTGACGAAATAATCAGTCGCTGGCAGACTGGCAATTTATGCACTCGTAATAATCGGTATTACGACCGAAACGAACACCATAAAGGCATTCTTTATCCTTTGCTTCACTTGAAGAATTCTGCACCATACTCTGTCCCATTTCCCATATTTTCCCCGCTGTGATCATATTATCCTTAAGAAAGGAAGAACGTTTCATAATTTGGAACAGTCCGACATAAGAACCATTATGTGGTTCAATTTAAGAAACAAACCCAATCTTAACTTATAGGTGTAATAAAGAAAAACTACCGCAAGTATCGGATAAATGTTATGATAACATTGAGGATATAACTATTCATAAAAAATGGCACCCATTACAATTCAAAATTTACCTACCAGTCAAAAGTCGCAGCTTATATAAATTGGAGGCGAAAGTACATCAGCCGGCACCAAAACAAAACATTCATCACGTTGTGGCTATACACTCATTCTACAGTGTTCTGTTACTAACAAGGGAAGATCCCGAACCCGAAAATTCAAAAAATTCTGAAACTTTGTGAATATGCAGGGCATTTCCTCCTGGTTACAACGCAATTTTTGTTTACTGCCCAAATTCACTCGAAGGGGGCGAAATTAACCCCTGAAAATTCGGCTATTTTCCGATTTTCTGTTATAACTCGCGAACTGTAAGAGATAGAAAAAAAGTTTCAAGGCAAAACTTACTTCTTTTAATTAGATCTATCATTTGGCAAACAAATTATTTTACAGTTCACGAGTTATAACACAAAGTCGGAAAATAACCGGATTTTCAGGGGTCAATTACACCCCCTTAGATTGAATTTGGGCAACGAAGATAAATTGCGCTGTGATCAGGAACAAATTCCCTACATATTCACAAAGTTTCAGAATTTTTAGAATTTCCGGGTTCGGGATATTCCCCTGTAAGCAACATATGAAATACAACCCCATGCCAAGAGATACCCTAAATTAATTAATATATCAATAAAGACTACGGTCCAATTTACGATCCGGTCGAAGTTAGGGAACATTCCCCTACTAACAAGTATTAAATTAAATTGGTCATGGCACACGACCTCTGATCTTTCTTTTCATAAATGTGCTATCATTTTGAGCTTTGATTTTCTATAATATGTGCAGTTTTCTAAACAAGACCGAACATTTTACGCCTACGAATATTCTGGAATTATTCATAATCCTCGCCTGCAGATACTTCACGTAAAGAGTAGTGTATTTTTTTCAAATTTTCTAATAAAAGTTCAGAAGCTAATTTAGCCATTTGGCTCCCCTTGCTCGTCCCATCGAAGATGTCTGACAGTTCGAAATCACTCTCACGGCGCAGGTATCTGAGTGAGACCGCTACGCACTGAAAACCTTATGCTCTGGTAAGTGTATTGAATTATAGTACCACGGGGGTATACGCATTTCACGCGTAACAGTGTAAGAAGTACAAGGCGGCAGTGACAAGAAACTTGACACCCTCGAATTCTTGTGGCTTCATGCACTACCGCGTCATCGGATATTCAGCAACGCTTTTTTCCAGATGCAAAGCGTCTCGTGTTCGTTCATGTTCTTATAAAAAAATATACAGCTGTATCGAAATATCCTAAGTCTTAGGTCATAAAGAAAAAGTTGCTAATCGGGACACCGTGACGCAAGTAGTATAAGTCAACGAATCAACACGCATAGTCGCTGTTACAAAAATTAATCCAAGATCTCTAAATGACGACAGGGTGGACTTAGGAATAAAAAAAGTTTGTAATCGTAGTAACAGAGATCCAAATTGCGATTCGATTTCTTCATCTTACGAATGTTGATCTGAATTTATTTCATGAATGATGGGAGATTTGTCTACAATTATAGGCGATCGTTTTTTCACTCACCATTCAGCAGAACCACGTTTAGATATCGTCTGCTGACAGAGTAAATACACTGCAAGGGACGGAATTAAATTAAGAAATTATGTAACGGTGAAATTTTGTGTATTAATCTTCAACGTGTCAGGAATACGATCCGACGTAATAAAAACCCGTGAATTTGTAATCAGAGAGTTTCTAAGAAGCGAGCTGAAACTATTGCTATTTCACTTACGTTCCCTTTTACGTTGTCGTAAATAATTTCCTTCAAAGTGCCATCTTTATTATGGATCATTCTGCCACGCATGGCAATACCATGATGATCGACCAGTGCCTCTTCAAGGCCGACTGCCCTCAAAGCTTCGCGACCCCTGATTGATAAAGCCAAGTCGATGCTCTGCCCTCGAGAATCCTCCACCCGGATATCTGTGAACAATTACGCCTATACTGTCAGTTTTCACGTCGAAATCTCGATTTAAAATATCACTGTCAGCTTTAGAAATCACACTCGAGGGCTTCCTAGTGTGACGGCGGAAGAAACTCATTTTTTCGGAAATTAAAAAAGAAACAAGTATTGCACGTATCATTTTGCACGTTCGTAGCTTTGTTCTATCACCGTTTAAGGCTATAAAAAAAATATATAATTGTAGTTATCTCAAACACAAAATTCAAAACGATTGGTAATCTGTAGACGCGTGGTTATCGCCTGAACAAGCATAATGTAAAAATTTTGAAAAGAGTCTCAAAAAAGTTTTATCAATTTTAGCAAAAAAAAAAAAAAATCGTTTTGTTGACTGTAGTAATTCAATTTTACAAATATTTGCAAAATTCTAGTTCGAATGATAAAGTAACGTCTACTGAGTATGCGTGATATATTTGAAGTGGATGGAGACTTTTAGTTTTTTTTGGCAATCAGGTCTTCACGATGCTCCGCTATAAGTGGATATTTTTGCTCACAATTTTTTCGTTATAGTCTTAAAAGATGATAGAATAAAGCTACAAACGTGCAATACATGTTTCTTTTTTAATTTCCGAAAAATTGAATTTTTTTCAGCCGTCACACCCCTTAATTTCAAGTCTGCATTTGACGCGAAGACATTAAAGTGGTTTTAGTACGGTAGGATCACTATTATTTAAAGTACCCAAGCCGAAAGCGGAAAGGTAAAAATTCAGGAAGAAAGCGCATGTGATTATAGAAAAAAAAATTTTGATAAAGTTCCAAAAATTATGCACCTTGTCGGACAATTATATTAAAATTATACGAAAGCGCATGTGATTATAGAAAAAAAAATTGGACAAAATTCCAAAAATTATGCACCTTGTCCGACAATTATATTAAAATTATACGAAAGTTTTCGCTGGAATCTCAGTGAAATGATATAAACTAGCACCGACTCTGTACAATGCTTTTGATTATTACAACTGAACATGAAAAATTAAGAAAGAATTCAAACAAGGTATAAAAGTGTTTACAAAGTTTTTTATGGAAATTTTTATGGAAAAAAGTTATATTACTGCGACGTGCGTTACGAAAAATAGCGCATTTCATTTTTCTATTTTCTATCTGCCGTAAGTTCCCAAATGTGCCATTCTTCGTGGCGAAGCAGTCTAATGTGTTAGTCTTCGCGGCGGAAGACCAAACGTGCTAATATTCGTCGGAAACGATGCAATATGCTTCCTTAGGCCGGAGGCACACGAGCGTTTTTTCGACGTCCGTCGCGGCGGACGTCAATTTTGACGGACATGCGTATACACCGCGATTTACTAACGTAAATCTAATATACCGCAATGCATTGCGACGGCCGTAAAAAAGCGCTCGTGTGCCTCCAGCTTTACGTGTCAAGCTGAAACGCGCTGTTTCTCGTAAGAAAAAGCAAACGTTCTACTTTTCGTAACGCGAGTCGATTTTACCACGGTTATTTAAGAGTTTTCGCGAGCAATCGCGCAGAATCGTGTCAAACTTTTCAACAAATTAGGTAAGGAACTAGAAAACGACGAAACACCGAAGTAATGTTTAGTATATTCACCTGAGCGAGATTCGTATACGGACACCGAGTGGCCCCTCTTCGCAAAGAAACAAGCCGCCAGTGCACCAACCTGAAAGTCGATTTTCAGTGCCAATTCCAACCAAGAATTTAGTGTAAAAATATATGGCAAGATTTCTTTTTGTATTCTTTTTCGTGGAAAATTGTTTTTATACAAGATCGAGCACGCACCAAGCCACCCCCAACGATAGCAACTCGCGACTTTCCATCGGCAACCGCCATGGTATTCCGTCCTGCACCGAAGCCACTGATCAACTACCTGTCCTAACGTGATCCACCTCCAAGAATACAGGGCGAACCGCGTAACGTGATGACCTTAAATTATTCTGTTGTTAGTGGACCGATGGAAATTCTTTTTGTGTCACGTAATATGGTTGAAAGAGAACCCTTAAGATGATTAAAGTATGCTTTTTATCAGTTGCTGTTTTTCAAACGTTTGAAAATCACCTTTGGTGTTTTTATAGATAAACCTATCACTTTTTTTTAGGTCTGTTTACGTCTCTTTATATTATGTTGGGACGACATTCGAAAGGGTGTCCATCAGTTGCAATACACTCGCGTGAACGGTAAGTATATGATTGCCCAGCTTTTTCTATGATATCTGCACTTATAGCTGGCATGCATTTAGAATTCATTGCCGCATATTTTCCGGCACATTCTCCGTAATCAGGGCCGACGTGACAGTACATATCGATGCTTTAGTGCACAAATATTGTATGTCCACTTTTAGCGTTTTGGGGAAAAATAGTTTTAAACCCTACATAAGATTCAGGGACATGCAGTGAAAGAAAATATTATTTTTGACAAATTTATAAAGTACAGATATAAATGTGAATTTTATACTGCATAAAGATTCAGTCAAGTATCATTTGTTGCATATAAAAACTCAAATTTCACAAAAAGTGGACATACAAATTTGTGCACTAATAAGATCTGATATTGGGTAAAACCATTTTTTGGAGCCCCCTTTCTAATTTTTTAATGAAATAACAATCAGTTTTCACTTTATATTGGTAATTCATCGTTTTTGATATTTAAATAAGAACAGAAATACTGAAATAAAGAAGTAACTAAAAAGTAATAACGAAATAAAACCCGATTTTTTTATTGCAATTGTTTGATTTTTTTAATTAAGGTTATTATCAATCTTTTCGTCGCCATAATTCCTTATCGAAAGTATGTATCGCAGACGGAAATGTTTACAAACGCCGCAATGCGAAAGGCCATAGAGCAAATATGAATAACGACTGGATAACGGAGTTCCGAGACATCCCCGGCTGATAAGATTCAGTTGAAGTAGAAAAAAAAAATTTTATGATGCTCGCCGAACTCGTCTCAACATCCGCCAAAAGATGGGCGTACAGAAATTATGTGTTTATCTATATCTAGCTTAAAGTACCCGGCGTTGGACGGGTAACACTTCGATTATTCACGGAGTGTCAAGAGGGTGCAATAAGGGTGGAGGGCTGGGATGCCAGATTTCATGGTAGCCTATATTTTCTGCAGGGTTCTAGAGAGTAATTATACAAAATTTGGTCCAGATCGGTTAAAAAGATTGGGATAAAATGTATCCTATATGTTATTCCTAGTCCTAGACTACGTATACACAAAGTTTCAGAAAGATTCGTTGCGTAGTTGCGACGTGATTGAGTAACAAACATCCAAACACACTTTCGCATTTATTATATTAATTTATTTATTATATTAGTAGGATAACAAAGAACTGTTAAAAGTGTACTATAATCATTTTAAAGGCCCCTTTGGATTTTGATGGGTCCACCCTGTATATGATTTTACAAAATTCTTGAACGAAGAAACGTTACTTTCGATAGAGCAAGTAACATGCCAAAGGTGTCTTTTTCCCCAATGTCACGGTAGTTAAGATTTCTGGAGTCATTTCACGTTTCGTTAAATAGAACTTTCTTTTTCCTTCATTATTTAATGTCGCATCAACCACTAGTGTGAGGTATTGGCGGCCTAGGGTCTGGCCTATATACAGTTGGTTGTGCAGTTTGGTATGCTTTAGGTTAGCGCTGTCCAAGGTAGTGATGCGCGATATTTATCGATAACTGCATATATCGATATTTGCCTGTCAGAATATCGATATTTTTTATCGATATTTCAAACACCGATAATTACACGTATCGATACTTTTGGTCCACATATCGATAATTTTTTTGCACCCTCCATGAGTCATGACCTGAGGTGCTACGCAATTCCCCACGCGTGACGTCACATTGGCCGGTATTCACAAACGTGTCTTAAGATTAAGCAAATGCTTAAGCATGCGGCATCCTCTACTAACCCTAGTAGCTAGTAAAGGATGCCGAATGCTTAAGCATTTGCTTAATCTTAAGACACGTTTGTGAATACCGGCCATTGACATAGCGAATACGACTTGTGCCCGCTATTCCCGCCAATCACCAGCCCGCACCAGCCTTAGGCTGCCAGCCTAAAACTAGAATTTATATTTTAAGAATGGGCAATATGAGACTGTGTCTTGAAACGCCGATTCTTTGTAAAAAGTACAGGGAATGAATAAAAAAACCTAACCTAACCTAAATATTTTAAGAAACATCGGGCGAATTCCACTTACGTCCAAATCAGGGTTGCCACCTTATCACCATATAAATCCCGGAGTGCCATACATTCCAACCCGGAGATTCGAATATAAACTCGGAGATGGAAAAAGCAAAGAAAAAGTTTTGTTCTCGAATATCCCGAAAACAGATGTGCGATTCATTTAAGCTCAAACAATTCAGAATTTAAAAGTATCTGCTTTTTTAATTAATAAATTTCTTATGTGTGCATGAACTGCGCCTGCGTCAGTAACGCACACGTTACCACCACTCCTGTAGGTGATTCCCCCTTCATTTACTGCAGTTAATCACTCCTCACCCTATTTGAATGCGATGATTATGTAAAAAAAATTATCGATATTACCAATATCGATACTTTTTAAGTAATATATTTCATGTATCGATATTGAACGACAAAATATATATCGATATGCATTATCGATAGATGGGACCAATATCGCCCATCACTAGTCCAAGGTCGCGTACGCGTAGGTTCGGGGCTATCCTACTCTCGTCCGCTTTGTCAGGGATACCGCGCGACGCTAAAGAGGCGACCACACGGAAAAGGGTCAGCATCTTTAAGGAACGATGAAAGGCCAGCACCGTTCCCAACGGTGCCCAGCACCGTAAAAACCGATGCTGGGCCCATTCACGGCGCTGTCAGGACCGAAAAACACCGTTGTGAATGGGCGAAAATATCGGTGCTGAGCCCATTCACAACGGTGTTTTTCGGTCCTGACAGCGCCGTGAATGGGCCCAGCATCGGTTTTTACGGTGCTGACCCTTTTCCGTGCATGACAGATCAGCCGCTAGCCTGGCTAGCAGTGATGGGTAAAGACACGAATTTTCGATTTTATACACGACACGTGTCTTAAATATCGTAAATGTCGCAAATGTCGTAAATGTGTCGTAAATGTCGTATATCTGAAATGAAAATAACTAACCTATAAAACATTTTTCGTATAGGTTATGAAGAAGTGCCAATTTATTAATAATTATAATTCTGATTAAAAAAATTAAATTAAATTAAGTTACACTGACGAAAAATGGATATTGAAAGGTTAGTAAAAAAAGCGCATTGGGAAACCAAGAATTTCGATACGCCAACTAGTGACAGAAAATGGAACTACTGAGAGTAGGTCGAAATCCGTCGAAGTCCATACGATTATCAGTGTTTAAATAGATATGTTCCGAAAAACGAGTGTTTTTAAATTTGTTTGAACACTAAATTTTTACTTCTTCAATCAATAAATACTTATAGCAAATTCGGTATCTCGCCCTGACTCCGTGCTAGTGCCAGAAAACGACCCGGATTGGTTGTTCTGACAGAGACGAAGATAGCTCTATGAGAATCAACCAATCCAAGTCATTCTCTGGCACCAGCCCAGAGTGAGTGCGAGATACTGAATTCGCTATTATTCGGAATGTTTGGTGGGATCCGGCCCTATTTTCAATAGTTTGCCATCTTACCACCAGAGGGCTGAAATTTAGGCTACGTCTCCACTAAGTTTCCCAATATAGAATAATAAATATAATTTGTTTACTTTCACCACACTGGAAGGGATGTTGCACCCAAAAAATAAAATTGATAATAACTTATCAATTTCATTTTTTTCTGAAACGGATATTTTTATTTGCATAATTTTCAATTCAAATAAATTTTATTTATTATCGTACATTTATTTCTAATTACTTTACATTTCACGATTCATTTTTATTAGTTATTATCTAAACAATTACAAAACAATAATTAATACCACGCTTTTGAATACTTTTTTGGGATTAGGAAAGTGACGTTTATATGTAGTTTTCGACGTAATCGACGTATTCTACAGTATTCTATAGTATTTTCATGCAACCAACAAGCGAGTCAGAAAGAATTATATTTTTCCAACACTTTAATTGTTGAAACCTTAAAATAATGAATATTTCTATTTACTACATTTGCGACAAATGACACGTATGAAATGGGCTTAAAAACGACATATTATACGTACATTTGCGACATGTCGTAAATGCATTTGCGACGCGGTGTAAAATACCGACCCACCACTGCTGGCTAGTCCGTCATGGGAGCCTTCGTAGCGTCGCGCGGTCTCCTTGACAACGGAAGGCACGCTGCGGGAAAGAAAGATTGGAAGGGGAAGCAAGCGCGTGAGAGGCCCCTACGCTGGACAGCGCTGCTTTAGGTAATCTAATAATTTTTGTATTGATCCTTTGTCGTCCCCAAACAGCTTTTACGTGCGGGCGTTGATTTTTATTGGGAAACCAAGAATTTCGATACGCCAACTAGTGACAAAAAATTGAACTACTCAGAGTAGGCTGAAATCCGTCGAAGTCCATATGATTATCAGTGTTTATATAGACATGTTGTGAAAAACCAGTGTTTTTAAATTTTTTGGAACACTAAGTTTTTACTTATTCGATTAATAAATACTTATTCGAAATGTTTGGTGGGATCCAGCCTACTGTCATTAGTTTGCCAACTTACCACCGCAGCGCTGAAATCTAAGCCACGCCTCCACTTGGTTTCCCAATAGGACCGAGCGGATTCGTTTAATTTCTTCCACGTAACGCTTAACGAATTTAGATAGATTTTAATAATTTTGACATAATCAGATTGTTACTCAAAAATCAGGATTGTTTTTGGGATACGTACTTGCTACAACCAATACAGGTTGACCCGTCAGGGATGTGGTACTTTAGTATAGACGGGTTCGAACAGAATGAGACGATATTTAAGTAAATATTACCATGTATTACAAAATAAGTAGGAATATTTAGAAGGTGGTTCAAAAAGTGGAGATTTACATGGATTTTGCGATACTAAATACGATGTAAACGGTATTCCGAAGATTACAATTTGGTGAACAATAGTCAACAGTTAAACGAAGGTCCACTCGTTAGACGATAATTGATTGAGGGGAAACCCCACAACTAACGCAATGGTTGGATCAATTATCGAGTGTAATTTGAATTCGAATCAGTTTTCTACTATACATAAATAGCCCGAAGAAAAATCCAATTTCAGACAAGGTGCAATAATTACAATGCCAATTTTAATATTGTACGATAAGTCACTCACCAGTTCGGTACGAACAGATAGTTTAAAGTTTACAACGGCTTACTCTCAGTTTCTTTCAGTCTCTTTCTCTGTCTTTCTCTCTCTGTCTGTCCCTTACTCTCCGTGCGACCTGGGGCGCTGGGCGCCGGGGCAAGATGTTGAAGCACAGCAGCGTCGCACAACGCACCAATGTCAAAGCAGTTCACAGTGTTATATATTTAAACTTTAAATATGCGAGAATATAAACGATTTAATAACGAAAAGCGATTAAAATGAATAATGGTTTAAAACAAACAGTCTCTACGAGAACTAAATCCTTCCACGTTCACTATGGCACGGTGGAACTCCGGCTTATAGACCGATTAAACAATACGGCAATATGTCCTCGGGCAGAACGTCAGCGCACAACGCGACTTAACAGGCGACTGCCACGAGCGTTTGCAGGGTAGGCCCGAGCACTCGGGCCTTTGCACAAAGAGCGCCAAAATTGCTGACTCTGCACCTCATGCACACGTCGTCGCTCCCAGCATCTAAGTTGTTATCGCGCCCGGCGTTCTAAGAACGTTGACGGTGTTGGAAGATTTTCGCATGGAAGAACGCAGTGGCGTAACGGCTCGTATAAAATTATTATTATAATACGGTTTATAGATCATTGACAATTGATCGAGGGAAACTCCCACAACATTCAATGGTAGGATCAGATGTCAACGATGGTGTGACAAAATTTAACAGGAAAGAAAAATATAAAGTGGTCTACTACAATGCTTCGGAAGGCTTATCACCACGCATTCTAAGAACGTCGACAGCGTTGGAAAATCGCTGACAATAATCTTCCATGAGAATATGCCGTGGCGTGACAGGCTTTGAATCGGATTAAATTATTACTATAAAAAGCTCTGGTTAATAGATCATTGACAATTGCTCGAGGGATATCCCGTAACACACCTAGTGGTTGGATCAATTGTCAATGTCTTAGTTTCTTAGAGTTTCAAAAATTTTAAAATTGGTCGGCACGTAACACCGCACACGACGTCCCAAAGACGTCCATTTTACGTCTGAGACGCAATCGAGGCGAGGACCGGCCAGAAAACGTGGATTTTGCCGCATAGACATCTCACGTTCAGAAACAGAGGAGTGCCGAGCGTTAATGTAGGATAGCTGCGTAATTAGGTGAGCTGGTCATCCACAGATGGCGGGCCGGTCCTCACCGCGTACTTTGAAACACGCGCGCTTCCAGCGGCAGCGCGTGTCCATCTTGTTGGCTGACGTCAAGTGGATCGCCAACCAATTGCTACTAGTTGTAGTCCTAATAGTCTATTTTTTTTGTTATTTGATACTTGAAAACTATCTTAAGATGGATTTATTTGTAGACGTGCGCGGATTATTATTGTTACTGGTCTACTAATAGAGAATAATATACAGCGAAAAATAAACAGTAATAAACATTATCTTTGAAGTAGACAGATGTAAACATTGAAAGGATTGAAACCAAACAATCATTGCGACCAGCGTATTACACTATGCGTATAAAGCGACATTTCGCTGCTTATTTGTATCTCGTTTGTAACAACGCTTTCATTATACCCTGGTATATTATATTCTATTGATAGTACAGTCTTCGCTGAGAGCTCAGTTTGGCCTACACGTTGAATGCTTTTCGCTATCCCACCATTTATGGCTCACTTCTGTCCTGCGAAGCCGAGAGCGAGAGAAAGCGATTGAAAGCGAGCGAGACTACTTTGTCTCGCTCCGCTTTTCGTACGCCTGATACTCCGTCCTTTGCGTGCGCGACGGGGGGCGGCGTACGCAATGGGCACGAGCGTTTAGACTCGCTCTCGTTCCATCTCACTCTCAGCTTCGGCAAGAAAGAAGCGAGAAACGCTCGCTCGGCATCGTGCCACCTTCACGTTAAATGCTCACTGCCGGTCCGGAGCCGCGAGCTCTTAGCAAATAAATACCGTATTTCAAAATAATTTGTGTAGGATTCATAGGTTAGGAGACGGATGGGCGGCCTGTGGTGTAAGTGAGGCCCAGGTCCATAGGTGGCGCGCGCCCGTTAAGAAGAGGTCATTAAGCAGAGTCCTCGGGGAAGCCGCAGCAGGGGAATCGGTTAGGCGGCTGGCCAGCACGCGGGGAAGGCCCGGGTTCGAGTCCCGGTGAGCGGCGCTTTCCTTTTTTCCGTCTCCTACAATTTCAGAAGTGGGATCTGAGACCCTGACACATTGTGCCTCAAGCATACGGCTTGACGCGCGTTCCGGTTCCGTTATGTTGAGGAATTGTGAGGAGCGCGGCCGAGGACGGCCACAGTTGTAGGATGGCCAAATGTAGGATTCATAGGTTAGGAGACGGACGGGCGGCCTGTGGTGTAAGTGAGGCCCAGGTCCATAGGTGGCGCGCGCCCGTTAAGAGGAGGTCATTAAGCAGAGTCCTCGGGGAAGCCGCAGCAGGGGAATCGGTTAGGCGGCTGGCCAGCACGCGGGGAAGGCCCGGGTTCGAGTCCTGGTGAGCGGCGCTTTCCTTTTTTCCGTCTCCTACATTTGTATCTGCCAGAGGATGTCATTGAGGAAGTATAATACTAAAATATCAAAACCGTCGGTATCTTTCATCGTTTAATATATTATTCATGAAAAAATACAATGTGTGAAATTCTTGCTATATGATGGTGAAACGATTTGAACATTTTCTTGAATATAGAATATACCACACTTAGAAATTTCAAATAACTCATGATGTGTTGATTTTTCGAACACCCCAGCCTAGTATTATATAGTGCTGTCTCCACAAGTGATCTGGTCTCCTGTCGCCAAGAATGATATTCGTCATCACCACTACTTCTTTTGTAATTACCGTGGCGGGTAAAAGGGACTGAGAATGAGTGAAAGGGCACCGTAATTTCTGGCTTGTCGCTATCGCGCCCGCTCTTGCTCGCCGCTACAGAGAGCAAAGGTCGGTCCCAAACTCTCGCTATAGGCTCGCGCTCGGGGCTGGCGGCGAGCGCTTAACGCAATGCGTGGACGATTCCGAGCCGCCGATGTGCGTGAGGCAGAGACAGAGCTTAGGCACGTGAACGACGAAGCGAGACAAAGTATCATGCTTTCTTTCTTTTGTAGCCGACGGTAACGTCGTGTCGACTCTTTTGTCTCCTCTCGCTCGCTCTCAGGTTCTCTCACTCTCGACCGAAGGATTCTAAGATGTGGTGGGGACAGCGACGAACGCTTAACGCATCGTTGCGATGAGCCCTAGCAAGAATATACTGTATATATTTTTTACACAGTTTGACGACAAGAATTGATCTCTCTATAATATCGTTCAATTTAAAGAAATACTGTTTCCTCTACTACTTCTTTGTATTCTGATTGGAACTGGCCTGAACACCGAATACGAAACTTCCCTAAGGGGGACCTCCTACTTCATAGGAGATCTGGCTCAGCTGGCTAGGTAGGTAACACTGCGGCCCCGCATGTGCAACGTACAACGTAGCCTGCAGTCAAACGAGCTTGTGGATACCTGCGACCCTTGGAAAGTGAAGATTTCATAAACTCCAGCCTCATATGCACCCTCATAAAGTTCTAAGCAAACACTATAAAGAATCGCTCCCAGTAGATAAGAAGCAGGAAACACGAAGAGTACCTAAAATACTCAACATCAACAGCTAAGAACTATGCTTCCCGTCAAACCCAGGGGACCCACCGGAGCTAGTCCAGATCCTCCCGGTGGGCCGCGTCAGGGTATGACGCGGGGAGGCTGAAAACGGCGACGTCCTCGCAGGGACGTTGGCGATGATCGTCGCGTGGATCGTGACGCGTGGCGTGGCTTTCGTGGTTGCGCCGCTGTCCGAAAAATCAAAAATAGCCGGTGTGCCAGTCAGTGCGGCGATGTCGACGGCGAACGACGTTTCGGCGGTACGGTTCGGCCGGTGGTGGTGGTGTTGGCGGAGACGAAGGAGGAGTACTACCTGCGGGCCAGCGATGCCGACGGGATACGCGAAGACGATCGTCCTTCTCGGTGTACTAGCGGTGATATGCGCGCTCCAGGGCACCGTGGACGCCGCCGGAAGGACGAAATCGGACGAGCCTCGGGCCAAGGGAGGTCACAAAGATGCCGAGCCTGTCATCGAGGAAGTCAACGCAAAGCAGCTCGAGCGGCTCCTCAACGAGAAGGATTTTGTTGCCGTGTATTGGTGTAAGTGTTTCAGAGGGCCGTGTCATTTTCGCCCGTTCGCGGTATCACCTTCCACCGAATACATTTCTTGATCATTCACGGAAGGACGGGCAGCCCCCTTTCAACGGGCGAATCTAGCAACAATCATACTTATGAATGTACTCGTTACTCGCTTCCAGCACTTCTCTTGTTTCCTCGCGAAGTATAGGTAATCCCATTGAAATTAAAGTTTAAGACACTGGGAACGCCTCGGGAGTGTTCGCGAGATCCTCAGAGGGGTTCAATTCTTGCGAGTCGTAAGGCAACTGATCCGGCTTCTGTTGTCACATCGGTAAAATGCATCGCCATTTCTGTAATTCGCTCGACATTCTTCATGCCTACACAATATCTTATTTAAGAAATATAGTCAATTCTGCGCGTTTAACGGACAGTCTTTTTACACAGTTTTGTCACGGAATCTGGGGGATATTTCAGGGAAGCGTATTCAGAGTGAAGGGATAAAATGTACTAGATCCAGATGTGCATCCGTTACTGCTTTATGCGCCCATGTGACCCTCGCACGTGTGACCCTGCACGTGCTTCCAACGTACGCAACTATGCAGCTAATATTTTGCGCTTAAATGTGGCGTTCTATTTAGAATGGACACTGGCACCAGCCAAGTGTAAAATGAAACTTCGAATTAAACAATGTTCACGAAAGTGCCACTGCTTTAATATCCTTGACAAACGTTTCTCAGGCGTTGTTTCGAGAAATGTTTCAATCGATTCGTCCGCGGCAGAATTGTTTTAGACCGAGGCTGTTAATTTTTGAAAACATAATTCACTGGTGTTGCGAAAGCGGGACCAGGTAATGAAGAATGAACGCGACGTCTACCGACACGTGGCAAAGCTTCGATCTTACGTAACTTGTCTATAGTAAGCCATTTAGATCTCGTTTGGCCGCCGAATTCCTCGGGGTACTTCGCACCACGTACTCTCTCTTTCTTCACCCCCCCGTGCCACTCTTCTCTGACCCTTGCATTCCTCTCGGTTCAGCGACTTCTGTTACACTCTGGCTCTCGATCCTTTCTTCTTCTAACCCTTATTTCCTAAATGAACACGTTTAAGGGCAGCCGAATCAGATTTAGCTCTCCTCGCCGGCACATTGAAGCAAACTCGAAGCGACAGATTGTACAACACACTGTCAAAGAAGATCCGTAGCCTCGTTACGTGGCAACGAAGCCCATTGGATGCTTGCAGTAATATACTCAAAACGTTGCCACGCTAGCCCACACCGCGGAGGATAATGGAAGCATCCCATAGCAATAAATACCGTTCGAACTCTCGTTTAATGCAACTGTACTTACGTCGACATATCTTTTATATCTGCATGGGCGTCGATAGAACTTTCTTGGCTACGTCTACTTCTACCCTCACACGTTCTACTTCTTCTTCTTCGTCTCTTCTTCCTCAGCGTCATTGAGATTACGTAATCGGCGGCTGTGAGATAGTAGGTGTCGATGAAAGCCAGAATTGCAGAACCGGATTCGTCGCTGGGTATCGTTTTTCTGCGCGACGACGGCAAGTGAGGCATCAATATGGGAACGGTTTAATGCACCGAGACGGAGGCGTCCGTTCGCGTGTTATAAATAAATCACCCCGGTGGGAGATTGACGCCTCTGTCTCTCGGCATGGTTACTCGTTCAACGTCTCCGTAGGCCTGTTTCGATTAAAACCACCAAGTGCGGGACGAGCTTGAAGGCGGGCTGGTGCGACCGCGCATTCGTCATCTCAGGGGCGGGATCGCTGGGGCAACCGTCTTTCTCGCGGCTTTAATTCTTCCTCGAGCTTAAATCGACGTTGACGCAGCGCATTAGGTATATATATAGGTCTTGATGTACACGTTATGCGCGCGAATGGCATTCGCATGACAATTAACAGGTATTAAATTCGGTCCCTTTGCCAAGTAGCCGGCTCGCTCAGTAAGACAAGCCATCTCGCGGCAGACACAAGGTTTCGAGAGTGTCTGAGGGAACGTAATAATTGGTACAAGAGGTCGATGCAATTCTGCAGCACTATGTATCATTATTTCACAAGAGATTCGTCGCTTTGCTTCGTTGTTGTCCATTTTCCGATGACGCATCGATAAGAGTATTTTCGTAGAATTTTTCAAAATTCAAAACCTGATGCGATAAGTACAGAGAGAGCTGACCGAGTTGATATGAGAAGGAAATAGTGAGGCTATAGGTTGCCAATATTTTTTTTTAAAATTCATCGTAGTTCGTTGGTGCAAAGTACGAATTTTTGAGGACAAGACGTAAGTTGCTGCAGGCGCTTTAATATAATAGTAATCTAAACTAAAACGCTGGGAATCCATACGATGGATGTTTATATAGGATAACATAACATTATTGTATAAACATAGGAGATCCGGGTAATGTGAATCAAATTTTTTTCAGTTCTCTTGGAAATATAAACACATATACGTTTAGGTACTTCTTTGCACGCTATTCCGGAAATTATTCAAAATTCCTTACTACAATGCGAGATTAATAAAAAAAATTATAATTAGAAATTCTTATACGCAAGATGCAAATGCAGAAGCTACTAGATACAAGGTCGAGAAGTAAACATTGTGTGGAGCTACTGTACTTTCTCAAGCGATATGTATCAGTAGCGATCATGGCAAATCCAGACGCGTTGCCAGCTGTTGATTCAACCCTTAAATGGACGTTACACATTAGACGTTCACAAAATAAAGAAATTTGAATTTGAACTCGAAACTTTATATTCCTTCCTGCTCCGAAGTTCTGTATTTAGTAAATCGACAGGCAAGAATGTTGGAGTGCAAAGGGTTAATTCGTATAAAATTTGTGATTCAAAGTGCAGGCTAACAATACATAGGACTGAAATTTTGTTAGTAGAGCCAAGTGCTCTACTGAATCCCATTAGAATGAAAAAGGTTTATTTTTTTCTCAAACGTGGTAATAGACATGGAGACACGAAAGATTATCAGCAGTTTCTTTACTTGTGTAATTTTAATTGTTATTGGTTGAGTTTTTCACAAATAGAAGCAATTAATGTAACACTAAATACTTTTTGGAATAAAGAAAAGTGAGTTATTTACGTTAATGGGACATAAAATTGCAAGTTACTTTAACACTGTTGATCAGCACACGTGTTGATAAATTTTTGTTTCCTGTTTAAATTACTCTGTACGGAACATGCAATCGTGTGCGGATAGAAAATGAAAGAGAAACTTTTTACTAAACGTACGAACATTTTAACATGTTTTGAAATACCCTGTCACAGACAGTAATTGATATTGATAAATGGAAAATTAATTTTTTAATATATTTTGCACAGTTCATTCATTAATTTGCTTATACTTTCTAGTTTGCAGGTAGCAACACTTAGTGAAGCGAAAAATGATATACAAAGTTAAACTAAATTATATTTATGGACTTATTTAGGAAATTGATGAAATCGAAGGAAAAATGAAAGTCGGCAATTAAAGTTTTGAATCATTAATCGTAATAAGAAATATGATATTAATTGATATCGTTAGATAAGGAAATAACGAAACATCGTGTGATGTTTTTTCAAATAAAAGGTTTTGCAAAAATTTCAAACAATACTATTTATAGATTTCCTAGCTGAACAGTAAAACATTTGGGACTGCGTTACGTATTGATTGCAATTAATTAAGCAGCTTGACACGTTAATTCCGATTTAGCCAATTTGTATTTATTTACCTAATCCAAACTTAGTTTCAATTATCGATAAAAACAAAGTTTGTACATAAATTGCTCTGACTTTAATTTGAATTTTCCCTCTTGCGAAATCTTCACCCTTGAGTCCACTGCATAGTTTCTCTATTCTGTCATTCTATCTATTTCCAATAAACGAATCATAACAATAGCTCTTCGAAATATATGAAAATCATAAAGACGTTTCTTACATTATTATTATTATTCACGACTTTATTGCGAAAAATATTATAAGAGTATCTGAATACATGCGAGTATATAAATACTGACTTAACGTCTATAACGAAACGTAGAACAATAATTTGGTGGCTGAAACTATGGCAATAACGGTATGCCAATTACCTTGCAAGGAACCTCGAACACGTCTCACCGCGTATAGCTTAATGAAAAAGCATTTAAATTCAACGAAACATGAATAGAAAAATGTTTCTTTCAATTTGAAACTTGCTCTAAACCTTTGATGAACCTTCATCTTCTAAAAGACATTCCCTCGTTTTCAATCTCCTCGCAACGAATCTCCGAATCGTTACTTAAAAAACAAATACCTAATTACGACGAAGAAATTGTCACTCGCAAGCCTCGAGCTAATCTATAAGGGCTGAAGAATTCGAAGCTGCGTGGCCTCTTCCTGACCAACCTGTTTCTCCCTCGCGGCAAGCCGCGTTCCATTCGCGATTATTCCCTGAATCACGTTTTCATAATACCGTCTGATGCAACCAGCTAACGCGTTAGAAGACCGACGAAATAACCAAGATCGTATCCTCGTTGAAGCAATTCGAGCAACCTTGCCAAGTGCCGCGGAATGAAACGATCGCCCCTCAGCGATCCCACAATAGTTCCTTTCCCGTATCAGTTACGATACGGATCGTCGATCATGATCCTACCAAAAAGATACCCTCGACCACGTCCCCTCCCGCCCTGCCGCCCCGCCTGGCCGTTGAAAAAACGCGGTTTCACGTTTCTTCCGCACGCTGGTCCGCGCTCGTCCCGAGGATCTCTAACCGCTCCTCCGCGTAATGACGTAACGGGCACTCTCGAAATACACCGGCGGAACTCGCGAGAACTCTTTTCGTGGCTGTCTCGCGTGGCCCTCGTAAAAATAGTTGCGGCCAAGGAGGGGGCCGCGGGGCCCCTGCCACCCTTTCTCCGCCGATGAATTATTGTCCGGGGCATTTTTAGAGGAACCCGCGGCCTCTGGGATCTGGACGATCGGCAGGAAAGAGCGATACCTCTCGAAAATGCTGTTAACAAGGCCGGCGCTCCGGTAGCCGCCGCTTTTAGCACACGTTCGAAGTTATTTTGGCGCTTGCCTCTCGCTACCGTCTCGCCTGAAAACATACCGTCCTCGGCCGGCCCGCCGTCCTCAACCGCCGTCGCGACGCCCATCCCCGCGCCACGGGGGCTCACCCTTCTGGACCCACCTCCGACCTTGGGGACCGCTCTCGGTTGGGAAGAAATTGGGGAACAACCGCCGCCGGGTTTTCAAAGGTTAGGCGCGAGAAGACCCGGACGACGAGCTCGCAAGTCGAACCTATTTCCAGCCGCCGTGTCCTCGCGGCTTCTTTGCGACGCGAGCGGAGCTTTCTCTCGCTCGTTAGCGGTTTCAGAGATGTTCAGCGTAGCGAGAACCGGCACTGGCGGAGCTGAGGGTTCCTTCAGACCAGTCGCGGCGCAGCTACTTGTGCTTGTTTCGCTTTTTGGTCAGACCACGGCGAAGCAGACTATGTATAACTTATGTTAGTTGTTGGACCCGGCTGAAACAGCTTTATCCGCGGACACAGCGATCATTGTCTCAACTCCTACTGGGCCCACTTAAACAGAGCAGATTTGTTGCATTGTGGGGGTGTTTTTTCAGTAAGTGGAGTGTGGCTTGTTCAATAAACGATGGCTCAGCCGGACACTGAACGAGGTGATTATGAAAGATCTATGACGCTTGCCGGAAAACGCGCGGCTCCTGAGTAGATATTTCCAGATGTGCTCTCTCGTTTTAAGCTTCCTGAAAGACGAGCTCTTTCCGCCCCATCAATTAAGGAGAGGCTTCCAGGCTTTTAAGCAGTCGACCCTACTTCATTACTCTCGCGTCATAGACTTCTGCTAGCGCTGAGGTTATGAAAAACAATTCAAGAAGCTCTATTTCAGCTACGCTCTGCCGATGAACTCAACGCCTGTCTCCATTTCCTTCTCGCTGAACGATTAAAAAATAAGACAAGAATATTGTACTAAGCGTATGTAATACTTGGATTACCAGAAAGTCACTTCGTTACAAATCTCGTTCCAACCGATAAATTGTTTTGCTTCCCTCAAGTTTCATTTTCATTACTTCCATCTACAAAGTTGCTTCGATCCTTGAAGTTTTAATAAAAAAAATTGAAAGTCGTGTCCTCCTTCAGCGAGCCTTGGTGGGACTAATTGAATTATCTTTCTAGGTTTAACAAATTTTTGGCTCGGGATAATCGATAATTAGAAATACGAAGTAAATGAAATAAACTTCTGCTCTCAAATTTGTACCATCATCGCGGAAAATATTTTGCGAACTCTTAATTCTTTGGGAAACTCGACCAAAACCCAACCCCAAAACTTTATTTTCATCTCGAAGTGTAACACTTTCTTTCGGACGTATTTTTAAAATTCAAAAATAGGATATAAATACAGAAGGATAGTAGAAATAAAAGCAGAAGATAAAAAATTTGGGATTTCCTCTTTGCACTATCGTGAAGAAATTAAAAATATCTATATTTGTTTTCCAGAGCTTAACAGAAAAAGGGGAGGTAGTATGATTGTAGAAATAGAAAGAAAATTATATTTATGTAAAACAAGATTATGAGGCAGTTTTGATTCATAAAATTTGTAACTCATTTATTCCAAAGTGCCAAATGTGGGAGAACATAGAATGATTGTTCAACGATAGTAAGGAGCCATCTTGAGGCACGTATAGCGTCAGACCACCTGTGCGCGGCGAGACTTAATTTAATTATCAGCTTGCCAGGAAAAACGCAGAATGAGAAAATTGCTAATTCAGTGATAAGCGCTTTTGGTGCTCTGCCAACTATTTGCCTTCTCCAAGCATTTAAACACGACACGATACGTTGTTTATTTAACAGTAAATAGACGATATGTTTACCTGAACATGTCTCCTTAACTTAAATTTTAAACCCAACACATATCTGCCTTGTAATATTACAAAATAAAAAATCCAAAAGATTTAACTCCTCTGGCTTCAATAAAATATTGAATAAAAATACTAAATCATACTTTCGGGCTTTAGAAATCACTACAGAATATTACTAAATTTCTATATATTTTAAGATGTCCAATATCAAAGCAAAGGAAAGCCTATCCCCGATCTGGGTAGCTAAAGCAAACGAATGCTCCAAGTTCGAGAGGCTGTCCAGAGATCCAATTCTACTTGTCTTTACATTAGATTTACAATATGAGCTACATAACGCCCACCGACGTTAAACATATTATAATTTTGTTATGTAATTAGTACCCAAATAGAGTCTGGATTAGGTAGTCGCAATGATGCCCGCAAATAGAGGACAGGCGGTCCGCGGTATCGAGGAAAACTATTTATTTAATCGCTGCACGTGCTGGAACGGCCGTCAGTGGCGGGCTTTGAGAGGCACGCACGGGTTTACCTGAGCAGCAGCACAAGCCCGAGACACCCACGCCTTGCCCCAAATCGTTGGTTCACGTTTAAAAGCTCGCCAATACCGCCACAATCGTAACCCAAGCGTCTACGCGGGGCAAGAAATACGGTCAATTCAGTGACTATATTTAGAGGCGGGACTGGGACCCTGAAGATATGCTTCGAATCTTCCTTCCGGTATAAATAAGGCTACTGACTCCAGACAACTCTGCTCTTCGGTGGAAGAAGGAAGGCTGCGAACTGTAGCGTCCCGTCATCACGACCTATCTGCCATCGGACCTACACACATCAGTCAGCTTATTCCTCCGAAGGTGTACGCTGCTCTCCTCAGACCCAGGGATTTCAAAATCACGTTGTCTGTATTTCCCAACGTTTCCCTTTCGCTCGATCTGCACGTTCCTCGCGTACAGTCCCTTTCGTATTGTCCGAGCATACCTAGCAGATCGTCACTTCGCCCGCAACCAGCAGAACATCAGGCGAGCACCCTCCGCGAGGAACGCCGGAGAGTAAAATGTCGTCGTCGACGGCATCGGCGAGGCCGTTCGTTCTTGTATTTTTAGTGGCTCGTAAACTAGGCACTGGCCGTCGTTCGATCTCGCCGTCTCTGTTTCTCTCGCACGCCGAAGAAACACACCGGCGAACTGCCTTTTCTTGGCCGCGCGCACCTAAGTGCCTTGATTCCGCCACCTTGAAACGTCGAAGAAGAGTGGCACGTGGGTCCGCCGATTATATCGAACGTCTCCAGCGGAAGCTGGGGCGAGATAACGCAGCCATCCACGAGTATTCTTGCTCCACCCTGATACCAGCACACGTGTGTTTCCTCTCGCGACACTTCCGGTCGACGAGGGGCTTCTATTCCGGCGCTCGTCGATCAGCTGATTATAATAACGAGCGCTTCGCGTCTGGATTAGATGACAGAGAGCTGGAAGTTCGCGTGATAGGGGAATGACGCAACGGGGGTGGTAGAGCTTTCATTTCAGAAAATGGAAATAGGCGGGAATCTTCAAGGCGAATTCTAAATCAGAAAATTGGTAGATAAAGTTCGTGTATGACTTGGTTTACTATTTGTCTGACGAGGGAACACCGCGAACCCGGACTCACCGATTGGAACGCAACTTTGTGGGCTTTTAGAATGACTCGAAACGAGAACAACGGTGTGCTTCGTTTGGGCCCTATCGCCCTTTAAGTGAAAACTAACCTCAAAGTCAAATTGGCACTTACACTTTTTCGCGTATAACTCTCAAAGTACAACAGACAGAAAAAAATGTTTCAAGCGAAAGTTTAATGGTGCAATAAGCGCTGAAAACTTGCGTTGACGAAATTTTGAAAAGAATTTATAAAAGAAAAATATCTGACGAAAAAAAACTTTTTTAAATATTTTGATAACGGATGTTTGTAGCGCTTATTACGCCGTTAAACTTTTGTTTGAAACATTTTTTTCTGTCCGTTGTACTTTGAGAGTTATACGCGAAAAAGTGGAAGTGCCAATTTGACTTTGAGGTTAGTTTTCACCCCCTTGTGAGTTGCGGCCATTTTGCTATCGCCGCAGTTGCTTAATTGCATTTGCAGAAAGTGCTATTAGAAGCTTCCAACAGATACTGCATTTATCAGGTGAAAATGGCTTATAAAATATTTTCAATTTATTCATTTTTATGGTACTCCTTGTACAGATGGGGAATAACATGACTTTACATTTAAATCTATCTAGTGCTTTCCCAGGAAAGCACTATCGAAGACAAGGAAGCATCGTTGAATTTCACTGAAAAAAACAAGTAGAAAATGACGCTAAACAGCAACGCTCGGTTGGGCGTGAGATTGAGTTTTAGCTTATCGCTTATTTTTCGTTCCCAATGCTTCGGTCCGTTTAGGAATGGAAGGAGTGGGTGAATACGATAGGAAATAAAAATAGAATTGTTTTCTGTCGCTCTATTTATATTTGTTTGCGAGTCACTGCTCCACCGAGAAGATCAGTTTGAAATCGTTTTCATAGCCCGTGAATCTTCCAACCAGACATTGCTGGTGTTGATGTAAACTTTAAATCAATCAATATTTCATAGCTTTTTCGTTGTATATAGGTGTATATATTAAACCTTGAAAAACTAGAGCAATGGGAGCGACGAATTATTGATAGACACTTGAAGCTTTTGTAAATTCAAAATTCCCGAAAATTCTCTTCATTTCTCTATTATATCAATCTATTATTCAGTCACTAAAATGGAGTAGCAAAAGCTCTACACAATTGTTGTTACCGTAAGCCCCTTGTAAATTTAATCCGTTAACAAAGATTCTGTAGATTTCTTTATTCCCCAGACTGGCTGCTACATAATAACAAAAGAAAATTTTTGATTCACTATCGTACATGCAAAACCCTCCGAAACATAAAATCAAGGTAGCTTTTCTACCCCTGCAATGAGCCACGATGATAATGCCGCTAGCATTGCACGCTTTTAATTATATTCACAGTCTAAAATACGGAGTATTGTTATAATAACAATCGAATCTGATTTCACCAAGAATTCGCGGGGTGCTTATTTATAACATTTCTCGCAGTTGCATTCCAAAAACAAAATTTTCCTCCACATCTTACCAACCATTGTCGCAGAATTTCTTTCGACTTTCCACTATTACGGACGCCACGAATGGAGACGGTCCAATTTAACTGGCACACATTTTTCAACGACTCGCCTGTTCACTCTCCCTACCCTCCGCTGGGCATCTCTCTTTTCCTCTCACCTACGCGCTCAAAGCGTGCGCTGCCAGATTGCGTGCGGGGGTGTCTGCGGTCGTATGTTATTGCCTTGGTGGTGTTGGCGGAGTAGAGGAGCACATTAGGAGAAAATGTGATCAACTGAAATCAGTTACACAAATGCGGCAAATAAATTACACGGGAATAAGGGAGCAGAGGGAAAATAACCAATAGCGTATGAACTTGAACCAGTAACTGTGATTTTGTATTTCAACGATTCGGACAGCCTCGCAGAAATAGAAGGGGCGAGTGCGCGTTAAGAAAGCAGGGGCAGAAAGGAAGTTGGGGAAAGGCGTAAAGAAAGAAGGGGAGAGAGCGTCGAACTCGCCTCTCCCAGCTTTCGTGACTCTATTCCGGGGAAGTCGCTACTAAAAATGGTGGCACCCACTTGTTCATCCGCTTGGTTTCATGTGTCTTGCACGGCAGCTATTGTCGGTGCCGTTGAGGTGAGACTTCGAAGCCTGCAGCAGGGAAATCAGCGAGAAACGTTCGCGGGACACCTTGCTGTCCATATCCAATGATTGTAACCCAACACCCGCGTAGCTTGTCCGCTGTACCCTCGAGCGGAACAGAACGGAGCTGGCCAAGAACGCTCGCAACTGCCAAGTCACCGGCGATAAGCATAAGATTCCCGCGCGAAGGATTACCTTTCCTTCTGTAACGCAAAGCCGGTTTCAGGAATTAATATGCTCGCGGGAAAATGATCATTAACCCTTCGGACATCGCCTACTGCGCAACGATTTCTTCTGGCATTAAAACAGTAGAATATTTCTAACGTGCTCCTAAGAGCAGAATATCCTTAATCAACTGTTTGCTAAAGGAATATATTTAGCAGAATATTGCGACCTTGGATTGCGCGTTCGACGACCTTAAAGTAACTAGAACAGATGATTCGCCATCGAATTTTCAGTAGAACGTACGAGACATTTAGATGGAACTTATTTTGCTAGACTGCCCCAAGTTCTCACATGAAAGAAATCGAGTCAATATTAAAGCAGAAGTTGAACTTGAATGAATCTCAAAGCATGCAGAAGGTAATCCATTTTATAATAAATCTTTAACTCATATATAAAAAAAATACTTTCGGTTCTATCATTCTTTTTTTGAGTGGCAGTATCTTTAAATCAGCCAGACAAAAATATTTAGCAGTAGGGTAACTGTACTCGTAGTTGACAGTGTACTAATAGTTGACACTTTTATTTTCCGTCACGAATAATAAGCTTTCTATTAAGAAAATGTTTTTGACTAATACTTTTTCAAACACCCTCAGGAATGTCATTCAATGTTCAGTTAAAAGTTTCCATATAGGGTAACTGTACTCGTAGTTGACAGTGTACCAATAGTTGACACTTTTATTTTCCGTCACGAATAATAAGCTTTCTATTAAGAAAATGTTTTTGACTAATACTTTTTCAAACACCCTCAGGAATGTCATTCAACGTTCAGTTAAAAGTTTCCATATATGGTAACTGTACTCGTAGTTGACAGTGTACCAATAGTTGACACTTTTATTTTCCGTCACGAATAATAAGCTTTCTATTAAGAAAATGTTTTTGACTAATACTTTTTCAAACACCCTCAGGAATGTCATTCAACGTTCTGTTAAAAGTTTTCATATAGGGTAACTGTACTCGTAGTTGACAGTGTACCAATAGTTGACACTTTTCTTTTCAGTCACGAATAATAAGCTTTCTATTAAAAAAATGTTTTTTACTAATACGCTGTTTGAAAAAGTAACTGTACTCGTAGTTGACAGCGTACCAATAGTTGACACTTTTATTTTCCGTTACAAATAATAAGTTTTCTATTAAAAAAATATTTTTGACTAATACTTTTTCAAACACCCTCAGGAATGTCATTCAACGTTCAGTTAAAAGTTTCCATATAGGGTAACTGTACTCGTAGTTGACAGTGTACCAATAGTTGACACTTTTATTTTCCGTCACGAATAATCAGCTTTCTATTAAAAAAATGGTTTTGACTAATACGCTGTTTGAAGAAGTATTAGCCAAAAACATTTTTTTAATAGAAAGCTTATTATTTGTGACTGAAAATAAAAGCGTCAACTATTGGTACACTGTCAACTACCTTATATGGAAACTTTTAACTGAACGTTAAATGACATTCCTGAGGGTGTTTGAAAAAGTATTAGTCAAAAACATTTTTTTAATAGAAAGCTTATTATTCGTGACTGAAAATAAAAGTGTCAACTATCACTGTCAACTACGAGTACAGTTACCCTATACGGAAACTTTTAACAGAACGTTGAATGACATTCCTGAGGGTGTTAAAATAGGCGATTTTTTGTGTACCACTTGTATCGCATGCCTCGACGTAAAACGTTTACGAAAATGCGTAGCTTGTAACAAAGTCGAATGCTGGATCTCTAAATGACCCGACGTAATCATTATTTTCAGATGCGAGAAGCTGCACGACATGCGACAAGGTGCTGGCCGAGCTGGAGAAGATCGACGATGACACAGACCACTTCGGGGTCGACTTCGTCAAGATCAACGACAAACGATTGGCCAAGCAGTATGGCATCAAGACCTTCCCAGCCCTCTCGTACTTCCGCGAGAAGGAGCCGATCATATACGAAGGTTAGACTCGCCAGCACGTAGCTTCGCGTCAGCGATTCAATGCTCCCGTGGTCGATGCTTAAAGCCCCATGGTTTCTGTTCGATGAAGAAAGACAGTTAAACGCTATCCCTAAAATATTTACAACACGTTAGCGCATGAATATGACGGACAAAAGCGGATAGTAATGATTCCAAATGGCTGAAAGTTCGCCAAACTTTTATTGGAATCCGGCCGCAATTTCGGTAACCTTGCCAGGTATGAGAAACAAGGTTCGAGACTCGGCGCTGCATAGT
This sequence comes from Andrena praecox, assembly GCA_963932275.1. Lineage (NCBI taxonomy): Eukaryota > Metazoa > Arthropoda > Insecta > Hymenoptera > Andrenidae > Andrena > Andrena praecox. The sequence continues at coordinate 10,227,097 of OZ010729.1, forward strand.
ACTTGACCCAGAATTCGCGAAACAATCGCTGGTATTTTCGAGCTTTCGTCGTTTACAGATTTTTTATGTGCCCCAGTAGAAGAGCCCCGTCATGGCCAGACACTGGCTACACGTTGCTCTGTCCGCTCTCCTTCCTCTCGACGCTGAGAACTCGTCAGACGCGATATCGCAAACGTAACAACCTCGTTAAAGAGTGCTTCTTCGAGTCCTCGATGTTCTAATAAAATTAGGAAAACAAACAAAGCCACGTGTCCCCGGAGCTTCGCCGTAAAAGCGACGCAAAGTGTTGTTGCTTCTAATGGTCTCTGGAGTTGTGTCTGCTAGGGAATAAATCCCCTCGCTATTCGTCAACGATCCAGGATCGTTGAGGCTTGGTCGAAACAGAGCTGAGGCGAAACCAGACACGACGCATCGTATTAATCACAAAGAATCGTAGACCTCGGATGTTCGCGGACTGCCAGTGGTAACGGTTTGCGCTAGTCGGACCACCTTCGTTCCCTGGCAGCCGTCCCAACGTTTGGTATTTGGTGAGGTTAGCCTGTAAAACAGCAGCTACCGTGTGCTCGACTTTTGTTCGACACGCAACTCCATCGCGGCGATACAGCGGGATGCTACTTCGTCAGGAACCGCGCGACGGGGTCGCGGCATTGTTTCGCTCAGCCAGTAATACGTCAGCGAGCAGGAGAAATTCATAGAGTACACGGAACGCGTGTTACGTAATGACAGGATGCGATGCGCCGTACACTGTGTCTTGCGGTTTCATTGAGCCGCTGGCTATCAAGCTCTCTACATTTAGATTGAGAGATGCTTCGATTCGCTAGGAACGAAAACATTCTTCTACAGCGCGGCACGATCGCGCCGGGTCCGATCGGCCGAGAAACGCGTGACGGGAATGAACAGCCCTGAATTTTCGACCATGCAGGACCTCACTCGTCAAGATTTAATGCGCAAGCTGGTCTGTTCGAAGCAACGATCTATTTAGAAAAGGCATTGTTTCTATGCTAATCGTCTTCGTAATTGTCAAGGTCATTGATATCTTATTAAGAGAGATTCGATCATTTCGCGGAACGAAACTATTTCAGTTGTGCTTTATGCTGTATAATTTTATGGAAAAATCTTCCAAATGATTCCCTTTCTCTCAAGGGGATATCAGACGTGTAGAAGCAGTGTAACATTGAAGACGCTTCTATTTTGATTTTGGAAAACAAGTCAATAAAAAATTCCAATCATCAGGATAATTTGGTAAAACTGACCTTAAGAAAGGGTCTTTCTTTCTGTTAATATATTTTTTTATTGGAGAATCCAAATTAATTCAGAAAAACTGCAGACAGCTGAAACGACTCGTCAAATACTGTTAATGAATATGAGTATGCAAGATTTGTAGTCGTCAAAAATACAAAATCGCCAAAGGGGAGTTTAGCCCTTCGTGGTCACCCGGGGTGTATCGCACCCCAAGAGCAATTTTCAATTTGAAATGTCGCACCTTTACGTCTTCCAAAGGGGATTTATCGCAAAAAAAAGTAAAAAAAATTCTAAAAAATCGGTGCATTCCCACGACCGTGGAAAATCGCTTATTCTCAACTACAAATTTTATCATATCAAAATTTACATTTCTAGAAGAAGACTATTAGACCATGACTGTATAACTATTACGAATGTACAATTATCACTGAAAAGTTAAAAGATTCAAAAATACGAAAATGGTAACTGATAAAATGACGCTGCGGTACAGTGAACCAATATGTGATTATAAGAAGGTGTGACCACAAAGGGTTAAAATTGTCAGTGAAGGGATATAATATTAACTCTCGTAAAAGGTCATGTTCAAATTAAAATACAATCCATCTGCCCATTCAGAGTTCATCAGTACAACAGAGTTTCATGCTATATTTCTTCATAAAATATTTCAATAATGTCACCTTCTCTAAAGTACTATATGTAGTATCTGCATTACGTTTAAATAATTCTATACAATATTTCCGTGGTGAGATGGCAAAACCTGCTATGTCCGTTTTTCCTGATTTTACAGTACTTACAGCAGCTTTAAAGTTTGCTCAGCTGTGAAAAATTCATTTTCACTTTTTTAGTCATTTATTATGAAATTTAAATCAAAATATTAACTGAACATGGAAATAGTAACTTAAGTAAGAATATTAATAATAGTAACTATTTTTTACGGAAAGGTGTGAAAATTAATTTTTTATGAATCTTCATTAATTTCATCATTAAAGTATTTCAGTTAGTCGAATCCTGCAGCGTTTTCAGTAGTGAGTAATGCCCTGTAGAACTCGACATATCACATTATGCCATATTAGAGTGAGAAAAAGTTTGACATATCATGAATTACCACTTCGCTTTTTTTCTAAATGACACGGCGTAGAGATGTCATATTTTGGAAACATTTAAATTTCATCTAGACACACTAGAAAGCACATTTTGCTTAAAACATGTATGTCATTCACGGGACAGATGGAAACTAAATAAATTGAACTGGAATAGATTCTTCCAATTACCTGTTTCGATCTGTACAAAACTTCTTCAGCGACGAAACTTTAATTCATTAGAATCCTGCAAAACGATATTGAAAAGTGCTGTGCACATAGACATGACGGTAAATGTACCAATTGATTACGAAAATATACAAAATTGTTTATAGGTGTAGGGTAAATCCGGGAGACGCGGTCGGGCCGGAGAGTTGGTCGTGTCGCTATATTTCAGAGTCTATACGTAAAAATGCATTAAAGTGCAGACCAATTACTTCTCCAAAAGCCAAATAGTTGAATGAATAGCGTTATTTCGCTTCCTTCTGTGGTTTTCTGGATTTATAGGCTATAAGAGATAAATTGATGTTACATTTAACCTCTTTTGTCAAACAGCGGTTGTACAGAATCGTATTTAAAATATACTTCTAAGTTTATTTTCCTTTAATGTTTGGAATAATAAGATAGTAGAGACATTGAGGGACAATGCAGCCAAAGTATTTGGCCATATTAACTCTTCCTCTCAAAGCTAACGAGAAGACCATGTCTCGCTGCAGAAAGGTGAGATGGTCGAGTTATGATTTTTTTATTATTTTTGTTTATTTTTTTATTTTTTATTATTATTTTATTATTATTTTTGTTTATTTAGTTTATTTATTCACTTTTGTATTCAGTTGCCTTGCTAATCGCCAGTAGGTAATTCACTTTTTCTTTGATGTTTTCTTTACTTGTTTAGCGTAAACAAATTAAATATCAATTAATCCGTAGTTGTATTCACTCATAAATAATTTTGCTTTATCCTTTGTTAATTTTCCATGAATAATTATGTGAGTGGTCTCTGCCAACGATGAAAACCATTTCTCCCGGCACCTCGGTAGAGGTGGTCAGATGTCATGACTTCAGTTTTCAACCCGATTTACAGTAAATATTGTCTTAAAGCAAATATCGACCAGTTTTTCTGAATCGGCATAAAATTCTGAACATATTAGGTTTGTTCTGATAAAATAAGTAATATCTATATTAGTTTTAATAGCCATTTTATATTAGGTCGACCGCGTGTCCTGGATTTACCCTATGTGATTGAGATTAAGTCTGTAAAACGATTATTGAGATAAATAACCAAATTTTCTGACAGCACTAATAGAACACATCGTACGACAAAAATATGTACCAAATAATAAAATATGATACTAAGTAGTCAGAATAAAATGAGGTATGTCAGAAGAATTCAGATGCCATCTTATTTTCTAAAAAAAGAGATCAGATATTGGACGCACTTGGACAGTCAACGCGGAAGTAGAGCGTGGTACAAGTGTGATCATCAATCCGCTACATTGTGATCAGTAAAGCCCACATTTGGCAACGCAATCGTGTAGATTTATTAACTCGATGGGCGGAATATCTCGAACGGCCGTCCAAGGTAAAAGGGAAAGGTAGTTGGGAATCGGTTGAATTAACTTTCACCGGAACGCCGTCTGAATTTTTGTTCGGTGATGTAACGACAAATTGCATCTATTTCCATTGTACCTAATGCAACGTACCGCAATAGACGTCTATTTTCGACGCTTCGGGATAGTAAACAGAAACGGCAGGAAGTCGCAATTAGACATATATTATTAACACTTTTAGTCTTCGCGTGTCTCTGTAAAATGGTAACTTAATGCTTCTCTTATTATTGCGTTGTTACTAAAAAACACAGTTCTCGTTGTAGGTATATCAAGGTTTCGTAATCCACTATATCTGACACATTGCGAGACTGCTAAATGTATTTTAAATAAATAATATTACTTATTGAGAAAATGGCAATCTAAGTTGTTACTTGGAAAGCACTTAGGGTAACTGTACTCGTAGTTGACAGTGTACTAATAGTTGACACTTTTATTTTCAGTCGCGAATAATAAGCTTTCTATTAGAAAAATGTTTTTGACTAATACACTGTTTGAAAAAGTATACTAATACTTTTCGAAAAAGTATACTAGTACTTTTCGAAAAAGTATACTAGTACTTTTCGAAAAAGTGTACTAGTACTTTTTGAAAAAGTATAGTAATACTTTTTGAAAAAGTATACTAGTACTTTTTGAATAGGTATTCTAGTACTTTTTGAAAAAGTATACTAGTACTTTTCGAAAAAGTATACTAGTACTTTTCGAAAAAGTATACTAGTATTTTTCGGAAAAGTGTACTCGTACTTTTTGAGAAAGTGTACTAGTACTTTTTGAAAAAGTTTACTAGTACTTTTTGAAAAAGTTTACTAGTACTTTTCGAAAAAGTATACTAGTACTTTTCGAAAAAGTATACTAATACTTTTTCAAACAGCGTATTAATCAAAAACATTTTTTAATAGAAAACTTATTATTCGCGACTGAAAATAAAAGTGTCAACTATTGGTACACTGTCAACTACGAGTACAGTTACCCTAATTGTCATTTTAATCGCAAACATAATTAACGATCCTGATGTGATAATAGAATTTCGTATAGAAGGTATTTGGAACACGTGTTCCATTTGAAATTCCTTGAAATGATGGTTTTTTACTGTAGACGCGTTAAATAAACTGGTGTCGAGTTGGCCAAATGAGGTGACCTAATTAATCTTCAACAAAAGTCATTTAAGACGTTTGCAACCATCCGATATATTGTATAACCGGTTCTTTCAGGTGACTTGATGGACGAGGAAAATGTGCTAGACTTTTTAACGAGTTTAGAAGCAATGGATTTGCCCGATCGTATCGAAGAAGTAAACTCAAAGATTCTGGAGAAGATCGTGCAGGACACGGAATTCGTGGCGGTCCTTTTTTGTGAGTTCTTTCTCTGGTATCGCATGTGGTGTTCTGTCAAAATCTCTTTATCACCCCAATTTAGATTCATTTCTACCAGGAAGAGTGTGGGAAATATAAAATCTAAGCAATACTGCCCGCCTTAACGAAATTTAGATTTACGTTAAACTTTTGTCGAATTTACATCAACACTCTCCTCGACGAAAGTAGTGATACAGCTATCACAATAAAGTCGATAGCGTTGTCACGCGCACGAACAAATATTGTATGCCAGTTATGTACATAGTTTATTGTTTATCAAGGCCAAACTACATTCTTGTTCGTTCTATCCGTGTACATAGTAAGCAAACTTTTATTATTATTTTGTTGTCTCACTAACGTCTTTATGCCAAGCCAACGGATGCTTGACACTGTTGGTGTACATGAGATTAACAGGGCTTTACAAAATTTGCAGCAAATTCGGTTATATTAACAAATCTCGTTTTAAGCAATTTCTTTGTTTTTATTTTTACTCCGAGCAAGCGACGAGCGATTAATGCAATAATACTATTTAGGGGTGAACCACTTAATAACATTACCATCACAAATTACTCTTTTGTTACTGACTGCAGCGTAAAGTGCTTCGGAAAAATATTCTACGTATTCAAAGAATAAATGTGATTCATTACGAAATTCAAAAAAATAGCTTCTGCCATTGTTTTAAATGTAATTGTAGTATAAATATTTTACAAAAATTTTGCAAATGTTTCTTTTGTTATTGGTAGGTAAGCAAAATTTATATCAACCAGATTTTTCCAGATTTTTTACATTTAATTATTTTAAACGGCAACCAACGAAGTGCAGATTGAATTGGTTTGTTGATTAAATGAACAAAGTACAACAATTGCGCTTCTCAGAGCGTAAACTCTGCATATGTATACATAGCTACTTAAAAAGTACAAGGTTTGGTATTTATTGTGTATTTACTATAATCTTTTCTGCATTTTACATGAAAATCATACAAGTATTATTTAAAAAATTACGAATCTTCGTTTGAAAGTTAGTTTGAAAACTTATGCGAATAACTTCCTCCTCAGTCACTTTTTAATGCAACAAATAGCCAACGAGTCATTTGGTGATACTAAATATTAGCAGTAAGTGGTTCCCCGTGTACATAATGAAAAAAATTGAAATTCATTTCAATAAACGTTGTAAATATTTTGATCTCTTTTCGACGCCACAAACTCACAAACTACGTACATGCTACATGCCTCCAATCCCGCCTCACTGCTCTGTGGTAATTGAGATACGAAGAAAAATTTTAATTTCATTACCCATACAGCACACTTCGTGGCGGCAACGTTGCAGGATGGTTGCGGTAACCTTACAGTGTTGCATGGTTGCAGCGCAACGTCGATGCAACGTTGCTGCGACGTTGCCGTGCAACATTGCACGGGGCGGACATAGAATTATTCCTGCAACCTTGCTGCAACGTTGCGTGGAACATTGCAATCTTGCACACTGCCACCATCCTGCAACTTTGCTGCAACGAGAGTGTGCTATATGGGTAGTGACGCGAGAAGATATGATATACGAGAGTTTTTGAATCTATAACTTGAAAATCTATCGCCAAAATTTTCCTTCGTTCGTCATCCTTCCATCAATTCCCATCAATTCTCTTGTTAGTTTTCGTCTATTTTCCATTGACTGTGAAAATTTGTCGTTGTCCGTTGTGGGAAATTAGCGGATCGCAAAGTAGATTGGACAAAACATGAAATGTGGCATTCAGAGCAAAAATGGACTAACCTACATTTTTTTGCGAAATTAAGTTAGTAGCAATAATTTATTCCTATAGGCTGTACAAATCATATAAAATAGGGCAAATTATTTTTTTTCAATATGGGTTAGCCCGTTTTTGCTCTTAATGCCTCAAATCTGCTCTGCAAACTTGAGGAATATCCACGATTTTGGAATCTCCTTGTGCTTTCAAATAAGTATTTCAAAAGACACTGTCCACTTTGCGTTTCGATCACTTACAACATACTTGTAAATAATACATATATGTGAAACGTTCTTGTGTGTGTTGGTATGGATAGGTCCTGATACGCAGCGGTGTGCTGGCGCCGGTTCTAGTAAGTACACATTTAAAAGAAATCAATGTTCTAAATGTCATATAGCTTTTATTTCCAACGCTTGTACACATACCTACCACGACGTGCGGGCTGGAATGTTTAAGAAGACAAAAGCAATTAAGCTTGGAGGTTTTTAAAAAATTGATTACACTGTCAAACAAAATTGAATTTTTTTCTGTTCTATAACATTCAATAGCCGTTTCTTATAGGTTTTCCTGTCCTGAAAACGAATCCGCAAACCATTTGCGGCCATCACCCTCAGTTTTCGAGAAATTCGATTTTGGAAAAAAAATGTATATTTTCAAATTTGAACATCTTTTGTATCGAAATAGTAATAGTTATTCTCAAATTATCCTATGAACCCTTGCGAACGCAACGATATAAGTTATTAGTGCATTGTGAACATTTAAATATGTTTAAACAACGATCAAATGGAAAAGAACACCCGAAATGCACCCATTTTTGCAGATATCTTTCAATTTATTTCCAAAACTAAGGGTCTAGGAGGAAATCTGACTACTCCGCGCGATGCAGCAGACATTTTTCCTCCGGAAACCATCAGCAGAAGTAGTAAAACACCTTTTGTTTTCAATACAGAAACGAAAGAGTTTGGCAAAACGTGCGGCGCGGACAGTGGTACTCACGCGCGTCACGCGATTCTGTGACGCTGAGCGGCCCACCCGCCATTGAGTACCACTGTCGGCGCCGCACGTTTTGCCAAACTCTTTCGTTTCTGTATCGTAAACAAAAAGTGTTTTACCACTTCTGTCGATGGTTTCCGATGGAAAAATGTCTGCTGCATCGCGCGGGGTAGTTAGATTTTCTCCCAGACCCTTAGTTTTTGAAATACAGTAAATCCTCGTTTGGAGCCCGTTTTTACCACGCGTTAAGAGCCCGGCGACTATCCCCACCATTTCTTAAAATCCTTCGGACGAGAGTGAGAAAACCCAATGAGCGAGCGAGAGGAAACGAACGAGTCGACACGAAGTTGCCGTCGGCTTTCGTTTCCTCTCGCTCGCTCATTGGGTTTTCTCACTCGCGCCAGTGGCCGCGCGGAATAGTGTCCAGTCGCGTTAGGAGCCCGCCGCCAGCCCCGTTCGACGGGCTCCTAACGAGTATTTACTGTATATAGAATATAGGAGACGGAGAAAGGAAAGCCATGGGGCGCCGGGAATCGAACACGGGCCGCCCGCGTGCTGATCAGCAGCGGTTTGCCACACCGGCTACGCCGACTCTCCTCAGTTCCGGTCCTTCCCAACACCTCATAAATGCACGCCACCTATGTGCTAATGTCATACACTAGGCCGTTGCCTAAATGCCGGTATGCCTACTACAAGAAAGATATCTGCAAAATTTGGTGCATTTCGGGTGTCCTTTTCCCTTTGATCGTTGTTTAAACATATTTAAATGTTTATAATTCAATAACAACTTATATCGTTGTGTTCGCGAGGGTTCGTAGAATAATTCGACGGACCAAGCAAATTTGAAAATTTGCATTTTTTTCAAAATCGAATTTCTCGAAAACTGAGGGTGATGGCGACAAACCGTGTGCGGATTCGTTTTCAGCGCACGAAAATCTATAAGAAACGGCTATTGAATGTTACAGACCAAAATGACTGTTGGACACTGTTATAAAAGCATGAATATTTCGTTGCTAAAGATGACCACCCGAAGTTATCCATCTGTTCAACTCACGTGTACCACTTTCATTCTATGAGGTTCACTTGTGTGGTTGTGCATTTGTCCAAGATGGTGGTGGCTTTTAGTTTTCTCGAACAATCCGATTCGTACATCGACACTCAGCTGTATGCTCCCTTATACGTATGTACATACCCTCCCGATACACGTACTTAACAATGAACCAGTACCTGTTTTAATTGACACCTGTGCACATTGCATCGCTTGCAGCGGTTGTCTCTGTTTCTGTCTGCCATAATAGAGGGAATCAGAGTCCAGAGGGAAAAAGGTGACAAGGAAGCAAGAAGAGTCTTTCGCATATCTATATTTCATCGATCTTACACATATGATGGATTCCCGTGGAATTTGTATGAAACGAGTTACCAAGCATTTTCGATTGAATTAGTAATTGAAGTACCTTCGGCTGCTCGTTAATAGACCCTACCTGGGGAGCGTGGAGCAACGCCGGCAGCAAACGAGTGGAATGGATGAGGGATTTTTAATCGGCTAGAAGGGGACTCCACGTTGCCCAGCCGGAACTATTAAGCAAGGACGAGAGCTATTCAATTGCTAATTCCGTGTCGTGTGTGCATTGAGAGATATCATGATGTAGATCGTAGTACATGCATTATTGTGTATCTTCCCTAGAGTAGAGTAAATGTGTACTGTAACCGAGAGAAATTTTGCATACTAATCTACAATCTCTTCTCCCTTAGGCTTCGTGACTTTTCTCATAGACCGAAAAAAAAAAGAACATGTAGAAAAGAATTGTCAAATAGTGGTATTCGATTGAATTGGCAAGAAAATTAGCGAGCTAAATTAAGGCAGTTCGATTTAAGTGTATCGATATTCTTGCGACATCTCTGCGACCCTTTACTGTTTTATTAATCTTCTATTCTATTACACGCCCGCGCGAAGATAACTGCCGAGACTTTCTACAATTGTGAAATGTAATAGTCTCAGAACGTAGTGAAAGAGAGAAATGGAAAGTTAACCCACGTTTGGCTCGAAATCACCCAACTCGATCATTCAGTCCCAATGCGAAAAGCGATGCCCCAATAACATTGTTTCTTATTTCAAATGGGACAGACAAGCCAGACTGCAAAAAGTGTCTGAAGGCCCTTCAAGAATTGGAGAACATCGACGACGAGGCCGACCAATTGGGTATCGGTTTCGTGAAGATCGCGGACGAGCAGCTCGCGGATGAGTACAATCTCGGCCCACTTCCAGTTTTGGTCTATTATAGGCACCAAATTCCTATCATTTATGAGCGTAAGCATTACTAACTGTAGAACAAGCCATGTCTTACAACTTGAATAACCCGCAACGAGGAATATTGAGAATTAAGTATGGACAAATATCTCTCGATAAAGATTCCAACGCTTCCTGTTGAACTCGTGACGATAGAGTTACGAGAAATCCGGAAATAAACTTAAGTTTTACTGAATCCAAGACAAAGGATCAAACTGCTCCCGACAAAGGAGTCAGTCCCCTTCTTACCGGGAACATCTCATTTATTACTAAATCAAAAATTCACGTAGACGAGCTTAGCAGAGAAGAAGACGTCCTAGAGTGGCTAATAGCGAACAAAAGCACGGGGGACGAAGAAGACGTGATCGAAGACGTGACCGCGAAGACCCTCCAAACCCTGATCGGGAACATCGACAATTTGGTCGTCCTGTTTTGTGCGTAGCCTGCTTCCGATTATATCTCTTCGTTTCTTGTAATTCCCCTCGCATACGAACGACTCTTCTGTGAATCCTTTAGACGACCATGGCGACGAGGATTCGATGCAGGTACTGACCGAGCTGGAGAAGATCGACGACGACTGCGACAAACACGGGATCCAGTTTGTGAAGATCGATGACGAAAAAGCGGCGAAGGAGTTCGGAATCGATTCGGTCCCAGCGATCGTCTATTTTGAGAAGCAGATACCGAATGTCTACGATGGTGGGTCGAGCCGTCATGGGCGATGGCGCGAGAAAGGAGTCACGTAGCAGTTTACGTTGTTAGAGATTGAATGAAATGAAATGTTTTGATCGCAGGCGACGTGGAGAACGAGGATGAAATTCTGGAGTGGTTATTGTCGCAATTGGAGAAGGACGAGATCGAGGATGTCACCGATGAAATGCTGGACCGTCTGATCAAGGATGGAAAGACCCTTGCTGTGCTGTTCTGTAAGCCTTCCCGTATTTCCCGTCTCAACGCGTCTACCAGTTTCGATCTCACAAGTTATCCCAGATAACTGCACGGGTGCGAAAAATTTTATATCGAACGTTTGAAATCCATTAGACGACAACAACGATCGCAAATCTCAAAAGATACTCAACGAATTGGAGAATATTGACGACGAGTGCGATCAGCTGGGGATCATTTTCGTGAAGATCGACAACGCGGAGGAAGCCAAGGAATACGGTATCGAGAAAATGCCCGGCATGCTCTACTTCGAGAAGGGAATACCGACTTTGTACGAGGGAAACCTTGAGGACGAGGAGAAGGTTCTGAAGTGGCTGGAGCAACAGAAGAAGAGCGATCAGATCGAGGACATCACCGACGAGATGCTCGACATGGTCATCGAGAAGATGCCTCACGTAGCCGTCCTCTTCTGTCAGTGATTAACTGTTCTTTTATTCGTGCATATCTCACGGCTTGAAGATTTGTATTCAGGATTGCTGTTACACTGAATCAACTGTATTACTTTTTTGACAGACGACAAGGATCAGAAGAAGAGTCAGAAGATCCTAGCCGAACTGGAGAACATCGACGACGACTGCGACCAGCACAACATAGCGTTCGTGAAGATTCATGATCTGGAGGAAGCCAAGGAATATGGTATTGATAACTTCCCGACATTGGTACTCTTCGAAAGAAGAATACCGCATATGTACGAAGGTATTTATTCCTCAAGTACTTCATTCATTCGCAATACTCCAGTGAGCATGAATTTAGGAGCACCTAGTTTGCTTTTATAGTTAGAAATACAGGTGGCAAACGACCATAAGTGGGGAGTCCTTGTAGACGGCACTGTAAGTGCTAAAATTAAAAAAAAAATCAGAAAACGTGTCAATGGTATGGTATAGAATTTTAATGCAATTCCCTTTGTAAATATGTGGGGATCAGGAACCCCCATAACATAAGAGGCGGATACGGAAGAACGAGGATGGGGAAGTCGGCGGTAGCTGAGTAGGCTAAGGCGGCTGATCAGAGCGCGTAGAATCTAAAGATCGCGGGTTCGAGTCCCGCGTCGAGGCTTCCTTTTTTCCGAATCCTACAAATATGTTACCAATAGCGCTAAAACGCCACTTCTGTAGAAAATATTGTATACTTAAGCATATTTAGAAATAAAAACAAATCAAATTTCGTAAATAATTTAAAGCCGGGGAAGTTTTTTCTGCCTTGAAAATTTTGATTCTTGGCACCTACAGTGTTTTCTACAAGGACTCTTCAATTATTGCCTACCTGAACTTAGAACCACTTGCACGCAAACTACCGAATTTTACACCTTAACAAATTTCTTATAGTCGATAGTGTATTTTAAGAATACGTCGTATTTTCTTTGAACACGTTAAACAATAAGGAACTTTGCGTGCCGATTAATCCCGGAATAAGAGAATAGTCGTTTGAAAGTAGAGAATTTCGAAAGTAAAGCTGGTCGAGTGCAGTGAAATGACAGAAGATCGAACTTCGCAGGCGACCTGATGAACGAGGATCAGTTGCTTGGTTGGCTACTGCATCAGAAGAAGCACACCGAGATACCCGAAGTGACAGACGAGATGATGGAGAAGCTGATTGAGACCGCACCGTTCTTGGCAGTCCTGTTTTGTAAGCGATCGATTCGTCTTTCTACCTCCTTTTAGCATTCTTCCACTGTTACTGGTTAGGTAGGTGCTGTTGGTCGCGAGCGAGCGAAAACGAGTCACGAATTCGTCTGTTTCCGTAGACGACAAGGACGACAAGCAGGATATACGTATCCTGAACGAGCTGGAGAACATCGACGACGAGCTGGAGAAAGAGGGCATCGTCATCGTTCGGATGGACAATGACGCCGAGGCGAAGGAATACGGTATCGATCATCTGCCGACCTTGGTGTACTTCGAGAACAAGATCCCAGCCATTTACGAGGGAGACCTTCTGAACGAGGACGAGGTTCTTGAATGGCTCGTCGAGCAGAAGAACACCGCCACCATCGAGGAGGTCACAGACGAGATCTTGACAGATCTGATCGAGGAACACGAATACGTTGTCGCGTACTTCAGTAAGTAATATTCCTCAGTACGTTCCCATCTATTATTGCGCACAGTAATCCCTGTGCTCGACTTTGTCTGCCAGGCGGGGACTGTGACGACGGGGACGATTGTGACAAAGTACTCCAGGAACTGGAGAACATCGACGACGAGCTAGACGAAACGGGGATCATCTTTGTCACCACAGAAGATACTGGATTCGCGAAGAAACACGGGATCAAAACCTTCCCCACGTTGGCCTTCTTCAGAAACAAAGACCCTCTGATCTACAAGGGTGACATCGAGGACGAGGATGAAGTACTGTCATGGATCACTGATGAAAATACTCTGGAAATTCCGGGGAAGATAGAGGAAGTTAATGGCAAAATGCTGGAAAATATACTCGAGGAAAACGATTACATCGTCGTCTACTTCTGTGAGTTTTCGCGCGTCGCACATCCGCCGTCGTTGGTTGTAAAGGATTGTTAACCTATTCTGTTCCGATGCTTTCGATCGCAGACAAGGAAGGTGACAAGAAGAGCCAGAAGATTCTGCAGGAGCTTGAGAACATCGACGACGAGTGCGAAGAGAAGGACATTGATTTCGTAAAAATCTCAGACGAAGGGATCGAGAAAGAATACGATCTCCCTGGTCTACCAGCATTGGCCTTCTACAGACACAAATTCCGCCAGGTTTATGCTGGCGACATGATGCACGAGGAAGCGATATTGGAATGGATCCTGGAGCTTCGTACCCAAACCCCGGACGTGATCGAAAGCGTCGACAGGAAGACGCTGCAGGTGCTTATCAACGACGTCGAGCATCTTGCTGTATTCTTTTGTAAGTTTAGCTTCATAAGTGCAATGTTAAATTGGATGCTCAAGAAGCTCCCTCATGATAATATTTTTTAACAGACGATGATAAATGCGAGGCGTGCCCAGAAATTCTCGAAGAGCTAGAAACCATTGACGACGACACCGACAAACACGGTATTCAATTCGTTAAGTCGAACGATGCAAAGTTAGCTGCCGAAATCGGCGTGTTCTCATTCCCGGCTCTCGTTTATTACGAGACTGGCGTCCCCATCATGTACGACGGTAAGTCTCGAATGCTTCTTCCTTGGCTTGTTCGACCGCGATCAACACCTGCGTTCCCTTGGTTAAAGAGTCTTTGTTTCTTTGGGTAAACTATACTCATGCGCGTTCCTTAATCACACCCAGCCATCGGGGGAAACAAAGACCGTAGATATGTCTGCTATAATTCCTTTCAGAAATCTTCCTTTGTACATTGTTCTTCTTTCATGTGTAACTTCGATTACGGGGGCGAGAATTAGTTTCAGATGTCATTGCGAGAAGGTTGACAAACCAGAATGAAATCCGGTAAATTGACTTATTAACTAACAAAGACTTGTTTCATTGCACCCATTTTCACTTCGCGCAGTAGACTTCACATACTTACTTCAGACATCTAAAATATGTGTGGAGAATATCGCGTGCATACATCAGAGCCCTGCAACGGGCGGGTACATCGCGAGTCAACCCGCCCGAAATCCGGCCGTCTTCCGATCCACCCGACCGGCCCGTGCCCGCGGCGGATGAGTCGGGTCCGCTTTCATTTCTATCCGCCCGAGGCGCCCGAGACTCCCGAAGCAGTCACGGGTCATGACGTCACCTACGCGTATACAATACTCTCGGGCGGATAGAAATCAACGATCACCCGACTCGTCCGCCGCGGGTATCGTGAATGTTCGGGTACGGTCGGCTCGGGCGTATCGAGATACAGTCGGGTGACGGGCGGATCAAACCCGCCAGTTGCAGGGCTCTGGCGTACATATAGAAACGTCTTCGAGAACACTTAGAGAAAAGAAACTAACGAGTTGAAAGGAAGAACAACGGGCCACCTTTCCCTGAGGAATCCCGCCACCAAAACCTGGCTCACCCCGAACATTTAACACCCGTACTGACAATGTGATCTTGGTACACCAGGCAACTGAGCTGATCCTGATATGCGTGTGTGCCTTTTGTAGGTAATCTTAAGAACGAGGAGAGAGTTCTGGAATGGCTAATCGAACAGAAAAGTAAGGAGATTTCTAGGATGATGATTATTATTACCGGTGTACTGTTCTTTGTGACGTTAATCTCGGTCGTGACCATACCACCGGGCTACGAGTACAATACTCGTGCCGTGGTGATCACCCCGATCACTCTGCCGCAACCGCGATCCCCGTGATCGCGTATCAACTGCAAAACACACGATAACACTTTCTCGATTGCTATCGCTTCCTTTTTTTTTTTTTTTTTTTTGTATACATAGACACATTGGATGTTAGTCGGTGTAGATTACACGAGGATCGGTGGTGAACGAAAAATCAAATGAAACGTTGCTCGATTCGACGCGTACGAAAAAAAAGAAGAAAAACAAAGAAAGATCTCACAAAGCTCGGTGAAGAACGTTCGTGATCTAGCTTCTAATATGCGCGCGCGCAATATCGCTCTGGCCACTGACCCGTTCACACTGCATTTAAAACACATTATGCGAGCTTTCATTTTCTTTGGCTCCCTTTCTCTCTCTGTCTCTTTTTTTGTATCTCTCTTTTTTCTTACTTTTTTACTGTCACCACACGCTATTATACAGCTACCTCAATGCAATAATACAATACTCTGCGGCAACTTAGATCGTTCATTTCTCGCGGATAGTACGGTGATTCAGTCTCGCGTGACAAAACATTTAACGGAAATATGTCAATCGCAGAGCGTATAGCTACTACCATTTTGACGAATTGAAGATTGATAAAGCTTCCTCTCTTTATGGCTACCGACCGCGATGTTTTTAACGATTTTTATGCTGGAAGATCTTTCTTTCGTCGCGTTCCGCTTGCAAGTTCAGGAAGATCGAAGAAACATAAGGGACTGCTTTTTTCAAGAAACTTCAAGTAAACTAAATACACGACACGAGCACATGTTTGAGCAATCAAGCGCGAAGGTTATAGATTATCATAAAAAAAAAGCTGCCCTTAGCTTTCCTTTTCGTTTTGCTGCACGCAAGATTGCTGGCGACAGAACGACTTTAAATGAAACAAATCTCACGGGTGTGTAATTCGAAAAATGTGCACGAATTCATGTTCCTTTCCATTCGTACGGAATTAAATACCTATACATATGTTAAATATACGTGTTGGGGTTATCCATATATGGGAGCGATATCGATAACAATTCGTACATGTTCATTGTGTTGCGTCAATAATACATCCATTCTAAAAAAAAAATAAACGCATGCTATCCTTTGGACCGAGGCCGAATCGATCACAAAAAACGTAGGTACACGCTCTCATTTCCGGTCGCGCTAAGTATTACCCGATAACCCTGTTAATACGCAGGTGATGATGATGATGATGATGATGATGATGATGATGATGATGACGACGATAATGATGATGATGATGATGATGACGATGACGACGACGATGATGATGACGATGGTGATAGTGGTGATAGTGGTGGTGGTGATGATGATGATGATGATGATGATGACGATGATGATGATGATGATGATGATAATGATGGTGATGGTGATGATGATGATGATGATGACGACGATGAAGACGATGACGACGGTGACGACGATGATGACGATGACGACGATGACGACGACGATGATGATGGGACCCGAAAGAAACATAAGAATTTGAACAAATCACTGAAGAAAATCCTGGACAAAGGTAAAGGTCGGACGTCAACCCAGGAGACCGAAGAGGAGTTCACGTGAGAGATCGAAGTGTGACGGGCTTTATGTTGCGCAAGAACGAAAAAAACAAAGCAATAATACCACAATGACATCCCCGCAGAAACAAGCGTAGAAATGTGTATATCAGTAGAACGATTCGGATTGATTGTAATAAGTTATCCAAACGAAACGTAGCCGCCCATTCACCGATCTCGGTCGAGTTGGAGGCCGTAGGGCGCACCTGCATGAAAATTAATTTCTTTTTCTTCTTTCTCCGACTCACAATGTGCAACACATCCAGCCTGGCTCCTTCTCCACTTATCGTCCGCCCCCTTTCTTGTATTTACCCCGTTCTCACAGTTTGCATGCCAGCCTTGTGATATCCCCTCCTCGGTGGAGCTACGCGACCAACTCGTCGCATTCCAGGAATGCAGCACATTGTCTCTGTCTCGTATCATTCATTCGCACATCTATATAGTATGCGTTGGTGGTAGTTAAGCATTCTCTTCTTTTTTTTTTTTTCTCTCTTCTTTTTCTTTGACACGGAGGTAAGTGAAATTGTCGCATTCGTCTCGTGTCCGCTCGATGAAATGACGATAACTGCAAACGCGACGGTACGTAGCTCCAGCAGGTTTCGACCGCACTTTTACCCAAATAATAACAACGTTTTCTCCAAAGCGAGCCGATGGTTCCTGTTGTAGTTGACAGCTGTCGTCTGCAGCGAGTTCCGAGTCGAAGAGAATCGGACTAGCCTCCGCTTGAAAAGAAAAGGCGGGCACGTAACGGGAGGGATTCGTTCGGAATATCTCGCGACCGCCTGGCGCGGTGTAACGTATCAAGAAGTTGCCACTCGCATAATTTATACTATAAACTCTCGCCGTGTTGAATGTCGATTAACTAGAGTCAAGAGAAGGTAATTATCTATTGTTAAAATAATCTCTACTCTACGTCGTAACAATGATTTCGCTTCCACTTTCAAACCGGATACGACAAAAGATTTCAGTGGAGGCTGGTCCACGCTAAAATGCCTGGCGTAAAAGAGTCCTCGACTCGCCGTGAGATATTCTCGTCTGTTAAAAACATGCACGTTTTGGCTTTTGCTGCGCAATTGGGGTTGGAGTGAAACATTCTCTCTGCACAAGTAACGTCAAAATCTCACGAGTCAATCTATTTTCTCTCTCTCTCTCTCTCTCTCTCTCTCTCTCTCTATCTCTCTCTTTCTCTTTCAATTCTGTGTTTCTCTTTTTCTCTCTGTCTGTCTCTCACTGTTTTTTTCTTTCTCTTCTGTCATTTTTAAACTCTTCTCTCTTTCTGTTTCTCTATTTCCACCCAACTCCTCTCAACTATATCTCTTCTGTCTCTCTTTCTATCTTTTCTGACTTCACTTCGAACCACCCGCACTTCCATTGACTCGTGAAGAGATGAATAAATCAGCCGTAGGCTAGCCAATTCTCTCTCTTTTCTCTTTATCTGAATCTCTCTGTATCTGACTCGTTGTATATTTGCTTACTGCAGGCGACGGCTGTTTCTACATCGGCATGGGAGGTAAAAACGCGAAACCCAAGATTCCCTCCTATGAGCCCTACCAGTGCTGTCCTGCCAAGGTCGCCCGCGGCACCAAGGTCGCCAAGGCCACGAAACTCAGTCCGCCGATCAAGGAGAAGGGCAATGTCTATGGCTCTGCGAAGTCGGACAAGCTGGGATTGGCAGCCCTGAAGCCGATAAACAAGCTCACGGCAAAGGACAGCAGAAAGACCGCGACGGTGTCATCGAGCGTTAGCAAAACCGGCAGCGACCAGAAGGCTAAGAGGGGATTCTTTGGAAGCGGTAAATATCTCAACTGGCTGTGGTAATTGCGCCGTTAAATCACTGCCCATGCGCAACCACGGACAACGACACGTGGCCGATCGCTCGGCCCAACGGAGGATCAGAATACGGAGGTAACCAACCGCCGTCGATTGTCGAGAGAGGGCGTGAGCTGTCGGAGGGGATGTTTTCTTACCGTTCTGGAATGCGGAAAGTATCATTGGTATACGGGATCCGAGTCCCTCTAGTGTTAGAAAATCTTGAGAAAAGATGCGCCACGATGCCGATTCTGAGGGATCGATGTAGAGGGCAGTACGATCGCGCGGAACGGTGGGCAGTGATTTAATTAGCATTCTAGGGAAGAATATAGAAGGTTAGTCGTAAAGCCAATAACAGCCGATCTCAAGAGGGGCTGGAGAACAGATGAATGAGAAAAATCGGCCGGCTTCGTAAAACCGTCTTCGTATCTCGAATACAGGTGTGTCGCGCGGTCCATGAAGAGAATCACAAGCCGCAAGTTCTGGATGAGCAAGACGATCCAAGACACGTGCTATGGAAACCGGTGGCTGGGTCCTCGGATTCCTCGGAATCGTCGGGATAACTGTTTCGCGAGACTCTAGCTTTTAACATGTTCGATCGAGCATTGTAAATGTGATCGAGCGTTCGCGCCGGAAATACGTAACTATTAAACTACTCGACGGGGCTATAATCGCAACGAATTCTTCCTACTGAAGTATCTAAAGTCGAATATCTGTCTATTCAGAGACACTTCTATCGTTTTTAACATTTTACAGAAATGCAACCCAAAGAAATGCCTTCATTAGCAAAAACTTTTACTCGCGTCCTCGAGACCTTACGCGCGCCGAAGTTCCAAAATTGTTCAAAAGATTTTATAGCTCCGTCAGAAAATCTACCAACTCTCCCTCCTACTCCCTACTACAATGTGTGTATCTATCCAAAGAGCCTTGTAATCGTCGATCGGATTCGTTAATAATTAAACGTTGCACGGGCGCGATTCGCCGTACTGTGCCGCCCGCTCAGAAGAAAGGGGAGAAGGTACCGTGCAGGTCAAGAGCGTAACTAACGATGTAAAAAAAAAAAAAGAGCCGCGATGAGAAAGGATTGTGAGGATACAGTTTTTCTATCTCTCACTGAGAATTGGGTCGGGGTTGTGGCCTGTTGCAGTTGTGGCCGGGCTTCCGTACATCATGAAAGTCTAATGACTGAAGCCACATGAGCTGGGGGTGAAGGACGAAACGGAAGAATAGAGAAACTGATGAGTCGAAATCGAGAAGAACGAAAGCTATATGTCAAGGCGGAACCAACCGACCGTAACCGTCCATCGACTGACAAGCCAAAGAAGAAAAGAACCGAAGGATAAAGCTTCGTTCGCCGAATGACTATGTTCCTGAGCTCATTGTATCATCGTCATTTACCGTAATCGATATATCGAAGCATCATCATCGTCGACGCATAATCATCTTTCTCCTCCACGTTCATCGTCACGAAATCTAGCCTCGTGAAGACGGGGGGAGACCGCCCCGCTCCCCTATCATTTCACCTTATCGCATCTGTTATACGAGGTTCTGTTTGTTTTGTTTTTTTTTTTTTTAAACACGCTCCAAGTAATGTCACGTGAAGTAGTTACCGAATCCTTCTTAGAGTTTTTGTAAAACGTAAACTAAGTGGACCTGCGAGCTCGTACAACCATTATTATCGCCTGTCACGTTCGAATGTCGAGTGCAACTGACTCAAAAGAGTATTCCTATTTCGAGAAGGAATGGCGGCACGTCTGATTTGCCTATTAGCCGCCAGTTAGCTTCAACTATAATCAGTTCACATGCATTTCTGTGTGAATCTAAGAATGCGGTCGCTCGACGATCGAAAGTCCGTTCATCCGTTTATTCTGTGCACCGTTAACCCTTTACTGTTAACGTCGTGGCGACAAGATACCGCCGTTCCATTGCATTTCCATCGGTAACGCGCCCGAGAGAGTAGATGCCTACTTATAGAGCGGTGGAGCTTCTCGGTAGGACTTTGCTTGCTGGCAATAAGAGGACGACGTAGCTGTTACCGAACGTTTTGTAGTGATCTACCTAGATTTCGCGGTATACGTTGTGGCGACGGACACTTTCGAAGAGTTCATCACTTTCAATTGGCAGTTTTAACCCTGGAGCGCAACCATAGCTATTTCGTCCCGCGGGAGGCCTAACGGGAGAACCGTCGTGAAATCGCGCAATCGCGTGGCCCGCTTTAGAACGTCAGACCACCTGTCTTAACTGTCGAGCGAGGCTCCAGGGTTGAAACCAATGGGTTCTTGTCTATAATTCCTTAGCCGATCTGCCGATCTCTCAGAGTATGTTTATGTCAAGTTCAACACGAGCAAAGTAGGTGTGTAGCCGCGTGGTAATCGCGACGGTCGCAATTGATCCGAATAAACCATTATGTTTCTTACTTCTGCCCGAATAATTCGAGGTCAGGCTTCACTTTTGCTTGATTTCAGACTGTGTGCTTTGCGAAGAATCTAACAGCCCGTGCCCCGTATGAGAAATAGAACAAAAAAAAACCGATTCAATTTCTGCCCCATAAATTATGCACAACACCCCCATTCGCGTACGGAGCCGTTAATCTCCTACGAACACGGCAGGAAACATATGTCCGTATCGATACACGATGCTGTGTTCTCTCCTACTGCTACTTTTATCGTGGCAACGATATAAACATACCCTCAATTCCTCAACAGTAATACGTCGAGGAACACGTGCGTTTCTTATCACGCTAGCTATCACTAATCGCTTTAACGCTTACTGGGCCTCACGCGCCAGCATTGAAAACGAAAATAATCGAAAACTCTTGTTCCTTTATTCCTCTCGAGACGGCCGAAACGCCCGACGAAAGGGAAAGGAATCAGAAACGCTCACCTATTTATTTATTTATTTATTTATACGAATACTTTATTTGTTGGTTTCTGTACTCGTTATACATACTGTTTCACCACTGAATGCCGATAATCTGTACAAACTACGTGGGTGCAAGGTAACTTGCCGCTGGGCACCGTACTCGCGTCACGATCGCCAAGATTTAGGCGCGGTAATTAAATTGACAATAACGAATGGAACGTAACGCTGTCAGCGCCACCTAGGAATAAGACCTAGAGCTTTAAACGCCTATGTGCGGGGATATTTTCAAGAGACTTTTCGGGAAGCATAATCGCCAATTTCGCGGGGCGAGTTTGTTCAGCAACAAGACGGAGTTAATTATCGCGCTGCGTCTGTGATCCGGATTATCTGGCATGATTTTATTATTGATCGTAAACGTTTGCGCACTTTGCCGACATAAGCCGCCGTACGGCATCCTCGTTAATCGCATAAGAGCAACATGTACGATAATAAACTCGATAATAAATATGTTTCCTAGTATCAATTAGTATCCTTTGTACTTGCTTCGCCCGTTTCTGCTAATGGTAGATGTCGAGTTCCCTCGTATCGCCCGCAATCTCTCCGAACATACGCGGAGTCCGACAATAGAAAATCACCTTCCAACAATACTAGTCCACTAATAAAAATCATGCTTCATTGTCTTCACACTTCGGTTACATTCTTGAATCCTGAATCGAGCTAATTAGACGTTTGTTAAAAAATGTACTCTAGTAATCTGCTGTCAAGCGTTGCTTGTACTCGAGGAACACTTCTCACGATACTCGAATCACACAGTCATGCTCAGAGTATAATTGTCAGCAACTTTCAAGGCTGCTTTTTACGTGGATAAGAAGGGAGATGCTTCTCAATGTCGGTCTTTGAGCGTTGGCGATAGTAGTACGATCTTATGATTTATCTGTAAGCAGACAAGTGACAGTTTAAAGACACTTTTAGACACCTGTTTTGCGCCTTCTTGCTTGGATCACTGCGCGGTGCACCCCGTTGCAGCAGGGTAAGTCTCCTTCGAGGTCCAGAAATCTCCATTTATTCGATGTTAAGAACGAAACGTATAGCCATTCCAGATCGTTTACGAATGAATCTTATTTAATAAGCAATGCTAACAAAAACCTAAAACAATGATCTACCGTTAGTATTTATTTCTAATGAACTTTTATATATATATATATATAACGATATTTCATGAGGTAGGAAAGGTCTGAGCAAAATCGAAATACATTCGAGCATACTTATAACTTAGGTAATCTGCTCGACGAAAGCGAAGTGCTCGATTGGATGGTGAAGCAGAAAACGGACGAGAGCATTGAAGAGATCGATCGTGACACCCTCACTAAGTATATCGAGACGAAAGAGTTCTTGGCTGTTATTTTCTGTAAGATATCATTCATCTTCTTCGTAGAGACCCGACGCGAAAGTCCTAAACTTTTCGTAGTACCTAAGCGTCACAATTCGTAGCGCGATATTTTACCAGCTTCTCTGTTTCATATTTAATTATTGGGGGTAAGTAGAATCTATTCCGTGATCAATAATAACAAAAATTGATCCAAGTAAATCGTGATAAAGTTCATTACTTAATCGCGTGTCACGTAAACTTGCCTGTAGTCGCATTGCAGAATTAGTTGTATCCCTTAAATAGCCGAGTAATATTTTGCTACTGCATTTAACCCTTCGTGGTCACACGGGGTGTATCGCACCCCAAGAGCAATTTTCGATATGAAATGTCGCTCCTTTACGTATTCCAAAGGGGATTTATCGCAGAAAAAAAATGAAAAAAATTTAAAAAATCTGGTTTTTCCCACAACTGTGGAAAATAGCTCATTTTCAACTACAAATTTTATCATATCAAAATTTACATTTCGAGAAAAAGACTATTAGACCATGGCTGTATAAGTATTACGAATGTACAATTATCACTGAAAAGTTAAAAGATTCAAAAATACGAAAATGGTAACTGAAAAAATGACGCTGGGGTACAGTGAATCCCGTGTGACCAATTTGTGATTATAAGAAGGTGTGACCACGAAGGGTTAAAGTCCGTGTTTCACTTTTGTCAGCCATTTTTATTATCAGAATGTTAAGTGAAAGACTCGGCGCTTAAGGGATTATATATGAGCGCGTTGCTTCGAAGCGAAAAGAGAAATCTGACTTTCGTAGACAAGGAGGAAGATCCAGAGAGCCCTAGGGTACTCAGGCACGTCGAGTTGATCGACGATGAGGCTGCTGAGTACGGCATAAAGATCGTCAGGATGAAAGATCGGCTGATGGCGAAGAAGTATGGCTTCCGTAATCCGCCGGGCATTACGTACTTCCGTAAGGGCAAGAACATCAACTACGACGGAGACATAGACGACGAGGAGGAGATCCTCGATTGGCTGACCAATCCCGAGAACATGGAGCTCACAGATCACATTGAACGAATCAATAAAAAAATGTTCCACAAGATACGGCAGACGACAGATTATCTGGCTGTATTCTTCTGTGAGTATCGGATCTGATCGAAGTAGGAAAGATACAAATTCTGTTATCTTGGAAAATGTTTTCGGCGTTTCGCCAGCAATGTCCGGAATTCCAGAGTTTTTAACTGATCAGCTGACTATGGTCTAAATTTTTAATGCTGATTAGAGCAACTTACTTCTAACTGTTTAATAAAGTGGTTGAACAACGGGAGTCTGTAGAAGCCGAGGCGCAGGCCAGGTAGATGGTAATCAGGAAATGTAATTTAGTATTCGAGGTTTAAAGTTTTGATAAAAAATTACCTTGTGCCTCTTAAGCTTGGAGCTCAAACCACGTTATAGGCAAATGACCGCTAACCTTTTCCAGAAGAACATAATTTATATATATTCGAAACACTTGAATAGTATTAACTGCACGAACTTCGATTATGAATAATTAAAAAATCTCAGAATTCTAAAATTCTAAACGATTCGTTTAACCCTTACGAGGGGGAGTCGCGATCGGGACGGGCGGTTTTTTAACGAAACGGGGTAGAAAATGTTGGGGCCTATGTGCAAAAACAAATCCCAGAGTATTAGCTGTGAATGGCCAGTCTTTTTTATTAAAAATGAGTTTGAACATTAAAAATTACGAAGTCGCCGGATCGACTTCGTCCTTCTTTTAAGTAGTAGATCTTGATGAAAGGAATATAAAAGTCTTATGCGTTAGTGCCATAGGATCATTAATTTAACCAGAAAACGCAGGTTTTTGACGTGGTATAGTCATTTAATTACGCTTGTCGAGAAGTGAGTTTCAACTGCCGTACTAGCCTAGGTAGAACCATCCCGAATCACGAGCCAAGAAACTATAGTGGAGGCCAGATATATTGGCCGATCAGTGCGAGTGAGGGGTAACTCCCACCATGCCGCATGCCTGCTTCGGC
Source organism: Andrena praecox (assembly GCA_963932275.1). Lineage (NCBI taxonomy): Eukaryota > Metazoa > Arthropoda > Insecta > Hymenoptera > Andrenidae > Andrena > Andrena praecox. Next base: position 10,252,205 of record OZ010729.1, read on the forward strand.
GCTTCTTTTCTTAACGTTCTCTCTCCCTCTCCCGTAAGGCTTACTGGAGGGGGAAATTTCCCCTCGATCGCTGTTCGCGAAACAACTTCAGACCGGTCAATATATCTGACCTCCATCAGTTCGAATCCAGCAAGGGGTGGTTTTTATTTTTTTCTTTTCTTTTTTTCTTCACATAGCGTCTATTGTGACTAATCAAAATTCCATAATTTTCTGTTTATTAGCTGAAGAAAAAAATTTGAATACTCGGTATATATATTTTATACTGATACATATAGTAAATATATTTGTAACTGTATCCCTAAAATAAAATCACTTCTCCACAAGCGTAATTAACTGACTATACTACGACAAAAAACTGCATTTTCTGGTTAAAATAATTCATCCTATGGCAATAACGCATAAGACTTTTGTATATCTTTCATTGGGTCTACTATTTAGAAGAATTCTAATGTTCATAATTTTAACGTTCAAAGGCTTTTTTTTATAAAAATGGTTAGCCATTCACAGCTAATATTCTGGAATTTGTTTATACACATCGGCTCCAGTATTTTCTGTCCAGTTTCGTTAAAAAATCGCTTATCCCGATCGCGATCTTCCCTTGTTAGACAGCGGATGCCAGTCGACTGCATGAGGGGTTCACGGTCCATTTTGACCATACCATAATGTCCCGCATACATATACATCCTAAGATAAGCTTTTATATTAAATTTTGTTTATCGTCTGAAATCCTTATTGTCTAAAGAACTGATACTAAAAATATATAACATAAACAGCTTGATATACACAGTGTTCGGCAACAGGTGTCAAAAACTGTAAGGGATGATTATACATATAAGCCAAAATAAGACCAAAATCAAGAATAACGAAATTGTGTTTGAGGCTTCGTTTCCGAGTTATGTATTTACTAATTGTTGAAAATACGCGTAAAAAATGTCTGACGTGAGGGACTTAAACTACTGTTGGCACGAGGCACGGCGAAGAGAGTGCCGTACCCACGTAAAAAGACACACTTGACGCGTGGCATCGTGGGTATACCATCACTTCGACTACCTTTCTAGGTGGTAGTAGATGGTACTTTCAACAATTAATAACATAGAAATGAAGCTTCAAACGCAATTTCGTCACTCTCGATTTTCGTCTCATTTTGTCACATAGAATCACTCCTTAAGGTTTCTGACATATAAAATATAAGACGGGCCCAAGCGAACCTTGCACCCCCCATGCTAGGGTTAATATCATCGGCGTCCAAGAATTTTAAAAAGCTTTACTTTCCTGCTATGAGAAAACAAGTAGATGGAACGTTACAATAAATATGTTATCTTATATTAATTTATAAAATACAAACTGAGATTTTGGAGCGTGTCGAACGCGATGGCGCGTGTGTGTTTAGACAGCAACGACTGCAAACAATGTGGCAGGGTGCTAGCAGAAATTGAGCACATAGACGACGAGGCCGACAGAGCGGGGATAAAGTTCGTGAAAATCGACGACAAGCAATTGTCCAAGCAGTACGGTGTCTTCGCGTTGCCCGCGATTTTATTCTTTAAGATGTCTTCGAAGGATCCAGTCATTTATGCAGGTACCAAAGCAGCTAAATCAATTCGATATGATCCCAACACTCGCTACTCCGTTCTAATTCTAATTGGACTCTTGTACTGTTGATCAAAGGCGATCTATACGACGAGGAGCAAATTCTACAGTGGTTGATGACACAGAAAGATCCTTCCGGGGAGGTAATCGAAGCTTTAGAGGGAGAGGAGCTCCTGAATCTGATAAGGGAGTCAGACTCGTTGGCGGTGTACTTCTGTAAGTCTGACAGTCCTTCAGCCGCGGCCAACTGCCAAGCAGGAATGTATCACTAGCCTGTTGCGTGGCATTATAATTATTTCCATTCTTTTAATATCTTTTACATTTATTTACACTCCACCCTCCATTCCGCCCTTCTTGCTCATTACACTCGTTTAGTTGAATTATAAAAAGTTAGTATCACTTTATTTCGTCGATAAAGTTAAACACGCTTATTTAAAAGAAGTCTACGATTTCAGATTCCATCGATTCGATTTGATCATTATATAAATAACTAGCTTTACTACTCGGCTTCGCCCGAAATTTAGATTCTGATTTGATAAAATAATTTTTTTTTTTTTTTTTTTTTTTTTTCATTTTTTTTTTTTTCATTTTTTTTTTTTTCATTTTTTTTTTTTTTTTCATTTTTTTTTTATTTTTGTATTCATCTGGATTAGCTAGGCACAATGAGCTGGGACACCTTTCGTGGCCCCAAAGCTTACCGTTCGAAAATGTTTAAGCGACACGCAACACACAAACACGTTCTGCTTTATATATTTAAGATATCAGTGACTATATTGTAGCATTACGCGTATTTAAAAGTATGAAGCAGATCGTCTTCTTTCCTTCCTTCGGCAGTCCTTTCACGCTACTCCTTCCGTCTATCGCCCACTTTTCTCCAATTGCTGAAAAGATTAACTGCTGACCGCCAGCAACTCGTTTGCGTATATTAATTCCTGCTCTGGAAGCAACGGTGTCGAGCTGAAGCAATGAGTACGCGCATTCTCGTATGAAACTAAGCCATGTGTACATACCCGCGGTGCATCGTTCTGTCTGCCAACTGTGCTTATTTGTCGGGCTTAATGTGTCGTCGTGATGATTAACCAGATATCTCTTCTCGTTGTCCGTCGCTGTGTTCCTATTCGTTGCGTATACGTTCCTTCACCAATCGTTGCTATTGGCCTCCTTTTTATTCTCATAATCTCGTGTATATTGTCGAGGCTGTACACGTTGTCTGCTAATGCCGCAGGGAACAGAACGCTTTGTGACTTGTGTCAGGCAAAATATCAACGCAAGCAGGCCCGCCACAAGGAGCGCAGGAACATCGACCACGAGACAACCGAGGGAGTCGATGGTACACGTGAACACACAAAGAGATTGATTTGCCGACCCGATTTTTCTTTGCCGATACTTTAGAATATGTTCCAGATAGTTTGTCCAGAATTCATCTCCGTGTGCACACACAGAACACGAGCCACACTCACACGCACACGCATACTATGCTGCACACGCCACCATCGTGGATATTTTTGCGATATTTTGCAGATACTTTTCTTTTTTACATCTCCACACCTGATTTTTAGCATCTTTTCCAGTACACATATTCAGATGCAATGTGTGCTCAGTATTAAAAATACATAGACACTTTTATCGAGAGGAGAAGGTCCGTACTATTCTTATTTGTTAATACAGTTACAGAGGTGAAGAGGTCTAGTTTTGCCAGACTCCTTTCAGAATGGAAGATCAATTTTTAAACATAGATGATTTTTCTGATAACTGTTTTTCCAGCCGGTGCCCAAAATCCAAACACCGTTATTATTCTCGGATATGTTACACGACATTACACTCTTACACAGGTGTAACTGCACGATTAAACAGCATGTATGGAGAGAACCATAAAGCCAAGCAGCAGAACCATAGTGCCCTAGAGATCCTGCTGATCAGCATGCGAATCTTGTTTGTTCGTCCACGTTTGTATAGATTGTAGTGTACGTTCATCAACCGAAGCATCAAGTTTCCTCACACGATCTGTATAATTATCTCATTTGTCGATAGAATTAGCCCCCTTAGATAGGACAACAGAACGCATTTGTAGATCATCATCCGTGGAACTCAGCGCCTCGGGCTGTTCCACATCATATCCCCGCTATCCCTCTGTAATAGATTGCTGTCTATCGAGTAGAGACTCCTCCCGAACATTCGTGAATTTTATAACAATACAGTTTCTCGTTAGATATCGAAGACTGCGAGCAATGCATGGGGATACTGGAGGAGCTGGAGAACATCGACGACGACTGCGACAGACACGGCATCACGTTCATTAAGACGCAAGTAAGTGTGAAAGATCACTCGCCTGAAGAACTATGTACCTGAAATAAAGATGTGACCAGGTCCTTCCTCTTCTTCCTAGGACTACAAGGTTGCAGAAGATTATGGCGTCACTGACTTCCCTGTGTTAGTATACTTTGAGAATCAAGTGCCTAACGTGTTCGAAGGTTTGTGACAACTACATTAGCTTCATACAACGTTCTTCTCTACTACGAAGAGGTTTATATACTCTTTTCTGCAGGCGAATTAGCGGTTGAAGAAGAAGTTCTACAGTGGCTGATCACCCAGAAAACGGAGGATCGAATCGAATTGATAACCAGAGTGATGCTGGAAACGGCGGTAGAAGAAACTCAGTATCTCGCCGTTTACTTCTGTAAGGCGCACGTCACAACTTCATATTTCATCATATTTGTCTTAATGTGCGTGAAAAAAAAAATGGAATCCTTTTTTATGCCACAGACAAGCAGAACTGCCACATATGCGACGAAATTTTGGAAGGCTTGGAAGGTGTCGACGACGAATGCGACGTGTTCGGCATCCACCTGGTAAAGATTCAAGATCCCCAACTGGCGAAGCGTTACTCGATCAAAACATTCCCAGCCCTCGTTTACTTCAGAAATGGCAATCCTCTTTTATTCGAAGGTATCCTACTCGGATTTATCAGTTTTTAATAGTGTGTATCAGCTTCCACTAAGTTGCCCGCCGTATCTGACCAGGTGATTTGCAAAACGAAGAGTCGGTTCTTGAGTGGTTGATCGACGACGACAATAGAGAATTGGCGGACGAAATTGAATCCGTTAATGATAGGATGTTGGAAAGACTTCTCGACGAATCTCCGTTCCTGGCGGTTTTCTTCTGTACGTTCTGCAAAATTATTATCTCTAAGATGTAAATTCGACGGGGCGGATTAAAATTTGTTTTGCTGCGTGGCGTAGACGACGAAGATTGCCCAGAGTGCGACGAGATCATGGAGGCTTTGGAGAAGATCGACGGTGAGGCAGACTTATTCGGCATCGATTTCGTGAAGGTCGCTAGCGCAGAGGCAGCTGAGAAGTTCGGAATCATAAATATCCCGTCGCTCGTCTATTTCCGTAAAAAGACGCCTCTGATCTACGACGGCGACCTAACCCAGGAAGATAAGATTCTCCAGTGGCTTACATCTCAGGACGTTTTCGAGATTAAAAACGAAATTGAGGAGGTGAACAAGAAGATGTTAGACAAGCTGCTGGACGAGAATGAATTCCTAGCCGTCTTCTTTTGTGAGTACACGCTAAATGGCCCCCGTCTTCTTAACGTACTTTTTATAAATGAACTGGGAATACGGCGACTACGCACTTTTCAGACGAACACGACAACAAGGAGAGTGAAGTGGTAAACGAAAAATTGGAGGACATCGACGGAGAGACGGACAATTTGGATATCACGTTCGTGAAAATGGGCGACCCGAGATATGCCAGAAAATGGGGCGTCACCAAGCTTCCTGCCATCGTCTACTTCCGCAAGAGATTCCCAAGTATCTACCGAGGTGAGACTCTCCTATCTCAAATATTAACTTGCTACCTTAAGGAGGTACATATTCCTAACAGAGCCCTGCAACGGGCGGGTTTGATCCGCCCGTCACCCGACTGTATCTCGATGCGTTCGAACCGCCTGGACCCGAACTTTCACTAACCCGCGATACCCGCCGCTAACCCGCCCATACCCGCTCGACGCCGCGGAGTGTTTATCCCACCGCCCGTACCCGCGGCGAATGAGTCGAGTCATTTCTATTCGCCCGAGGCGCCCGAACAGTCACCAGAGCGAGTAAAGGTCTGCGCACACATATCCGTTCCGTGTCAGTTCCGTTCTGGCGTGCCAGTGGTAAGAAGAAGAGGGGCGTAGAGGGTCTCTTCTTCTTACCAATAGCACACTGACACGGAACTGAGACGGAACTGACAAGTGTGTTTAGACCTTAAAGGTTGGTTTATACAGCCAACGAGGACGGGCCGGGACGAGCCGGGCTCCGGACGAGTGCAGGCCGTGCCCCGGCCGGGCCTAGGACGAGCTCCGGACGGGCCCGAGATGCAACCTGTCGTGGCATATGTGTCGCAGCGTTTACGGATTTCTGAGCTGAGGATGTTCTGTCATTAGCTTTAGCTTGCTCACAAGGGAAGATCCCGAGGTGTAACTGTGACTTCTGTACCTACCTCAAACAGATTACTAAGCGTTCTCTCGGTGATATCGACTGCTTCCAGTTTGTATCGTTTTTTTTGGTAATTATTAGTTCGATTCTATCCAGCAGGATATCAAATGTATACTGGACAACTTGAAATAATTGTAAAATTTGTCCTCGTGGTCAATTAGGGTTTGATATATTTGAAACTCCCCTTCCTGGCTTCTATTCTTCCACAGAGAGTGGACACTCCATCTTCTCTGCCTTCTGCTGTTGCCAGGTTCTTGAAATATAATTGCCATTATAGCTAAGTGCTCCATTGGGAATGAATATGACATTACGGATGACAGAACTCAAAGGTCTTCACTGGTCGAAGATTTGTTCAGAACTGATCAGTCATTCGTTTTCGACCAGCTAAGAAGGCGCATGAAGCTACACCTCGGGACTTTCGCTTGTCAGGTATAACTCCTCTACGTGTTGCGAGCATAAAATCCAGCAACGTTGCACTTCGACATGCCACGGACTCGGCCCGTCCGGCCCGTCGTCTCAACGAGCGGCCACCGAGCCCGGGCCCAGCGGGGAACGAGGAGCCGCCGAGTCTCCACCGAGCTCGGTGACTCCTCGCCGTCCATAAGCTTACCAATAGGGCTTGCCCGTCACGGCCCGTCCTCGTTGGCTATATAAACCGAGCTTAACTGTGTGGGCAAGCCGAGTCGGATACGTGTGGTAACGTCATGACTGGTGACTGGTTCGGGCGTTTCGGCCGTCTCCGGCGTTCGGGAGTCTCGGGCGTTCGGGTGTCTCGGGCGTTCGGGTGTCTCGGGCCCCTCGGCGGATAGAAATCAACGGGCGGACCGGGTGAAGCGAAAGGCGGCCGGGTAACGAGCGGGTTGACCCGCGATACACCCGCCCGTTGCAGGGCTCTGATTCCCAATCAGCTTTAAAACTAATGACATTTTTTCCGATAAAAGGCGACATGCATAAAGAACAAGAGGTGCTGGAATGGCTACGCAAGAATAGGTACCGCCACCCGGAACTGAACATCTGCATGTACATGCTGATCGCCATAACCGTCGTATTCGCCTTGTACACCGGTTTCCTCCTGTCATGCTTCCGGTCGGAGCCCACGACGCCCGCGCCGCATCCGAAGCAGGCGTGAAAATTCGTGTGAAAAGAACGCCGGGAAATGCAAGAGATGCAAGTGCAGACTCGTGGACTGTTGCTGCGCGAATGTGCGTTGTTATTGCTCCGATTTGTTTTAATTACGACTAATGAACACCGTTCGTCCGGAACGAACGCCCCAATCAGAGGCCCGACGATTCGACGAGGACGACGATGAAACCTGTCGCTTTGCGCGGCATCGATGAGCACCATGTTTTTCTAGCCGATGAACGAATAAAGATATGTTTTGTGCCGCGCTCCGCTAGCCTCGCCATACACGATCCAATGAGAATATACAGGCGACGGTGTCGTGGCGCGATATATGTGTAAACGTGGACCAAATCCATCGACCTTCCCGAGGAACTTTAGACCTCTGTCAAATGTAAGAAGCAAGGACCGTTTAGGTGTTTACCGCCTAGATAATGTGGGGCGAACACCGCATAGATAGTTTGAATTATTATATACTCGACAATCTACTCGAGTCATCGTGTTTTACGTAAATTGCTGTCACACACTGCATGATACTTGTTTATTATTGTATGTTTGCTATATTCTTATCGCGTTTATTATGTCGCGACACTCCGTTTACTGCAGTTTATTGCATTGCTTTGTAACGACATATTATCGTATCGTGCCCCAATCACATCGCATCGAACTATTTAAACATTAAACTGTTGATCGGATCCGAAGATCGTGCATCAGAATCTTTGCTGTGCTTTAGAATAAATAAGCGGACCGACGTGTATACAGTATTGCAATTTAAGGAATGTTAGTGGTCGATTATTGCCGGCAAGTAGTTGTAATTATACTCCTATGACTTTCGTACTTGTTGATGTAAGTTTGACTATTATCCGCGATAATTTTGACAGTGGTCTTACACGTGGTACACTCATCTTTGGTTCACGTGCATTACGTTCTTTTCAACATGAATAGCACAATCGTTGTGTTAATCTGCGTTTTATTTCGGATCCTCTACGAAGATGAATAATTCTGCTAAATAGACGAAAGGGTAAGGATGTAAGCGCGACCAATAATATTGCCTATTGCTGTCTAGACTGACAGTGAGGCAGATAAGGAATAAAGAACGAACCCTTGGACCAATTCCAAACTGTTTAAGTGCCACTTCCGTCTACCAATTGTAAATAATGTAACAGTGTGAACGACGCATTATATAAAAGGAAATGTGATGGTTTTCCATTTCTTTTATGATACACTCTATCTTTTTCTTTGCGGACTACCAGATAGATTAATCAATATTACGTATACGCGATCCTACACTCCATTCCATATAAGAGCGTACCCACGCCGCTACCGATTTACGACCGATCTGCGCAGCTTCCACGGATCTGACACACGCGATTGGTCGTAGCACTTCTGCGATTGGTCGTGCCAATTTCCCTGCCAGTTTCCTACCAATCATTAGTATATCCCTGCGCGGAACGAGTACGCTCTAAAGTGGAATGCAGTGTAGTTCTTTTGAATACTTCATCGAGCTAGGGACTTCTTGACACCCCGTATTGGGAAACCTAGAATTTCGATACGCCAACTGGTGACAGAAAATTGAACTACTGGGAGTAGGTCGAAATCCGTCGAAGTCCGTATGATTATCAGTGTTTATATAGACATGATGTGAAAAACGGGTGTTTTTAAATTCTTCTGAACGCTAAATTTTTACTTATTCGATTAATAAATACTTATTCGGAATGTTTGGTGGGATCCGGACCTACTTTCAATACATTGCCAACTTACCACCACAGCGCTGAAATCTAAGCCACGCCTCCACTAAGCTTCCCAATATGTATCGAGTCATATCTCTGAAAAGTGAATTTAAATTGAGAAATGAGGCATTTGATGGAAAAAGGGCACATAAGCCTATGTGCCCTTTTTCCTTAAATCGTTTAAATCGACTCAGGTATGTGTTATGTATATAATATATCAATGACATTACTTCTCTCGCGTTCAGATTAGCTAGATGCTGTTTTATCACGTAGCGTGATCGACTCGCAGCTTCATAGTCGCTGAGCGGTCGCGCAACCGTGCTGTCATGCAACAATCGTACTTTTGTTTCATAGAGGATTGTGTAAGCGAGGAAATATGGAAAGTGAGGCGAGTATCGAATCCGCAAGGAAAGAAGTTAATTTAATAGCGAATTCGGTACCTCGCACTGACTCTGCACTGGTGCCGGAAAATGACTTGGATTGGTTGATTCTTATAGAGCTATCTTCGTTTCTATCAGAAACAACCAATCCAAGTCATTTTCTGGCACCAGTGCGGAATCAGTGCGAGGTACCGAATTCGCTATAAGAAAGAAAAAATTGATTTGTAAGACAGCTTGCTGCAAAAACTCGAAGAAACTAATACTTACTTAAAACATTACATTTTTTGTTTATTTTTTTGCTTCATTTTGTGTTTTCTATTTAAGGAATGTAAAAAAAATGCGTAACGAAGTAAGTAAACAAAATTATATTTAAATAACTAAACAAAGAAGCAATTTTTTTACGAATTTACCATATTTAAGGAATAAGAGCGCATAAATCACTTGCTTGGAACTTATAAATAAAGACACATATCATTTTCAAATCATGACTTCTGTTTTCAGAACGTTTGAAGGACACGGTAACTAAATCCTTGAAAAAAATGGATTTAATTGCATTACTTTTTAGTAAGTTATACTGTAATGAAAACTTTGAAATCGATTTTCTTGAAATGGCATTTTGGCGTATGTGCCCTTTTTCCATCAAATGCCTCAAATATATCTGTAATTACATTAACGTATCCTTACGCAAATTCATTATCCCCTCGTGAAATGTCCCATTAATTATCTCGCGCGAAAAGCTTAAGTGAAAGAATTAACATTCGTTAATAATTAAACTAAACTACTTCGTTCTAATGACACTGAGAGCATGATCTACTATTATCGAACAATTATCTTACCTCCGAGAGAATTATAGTACTAATATAGGGGCGAACGTATTTTAAATTTCCCGCCACTCGACGATAAATCAAACGACCTGCCGCCAGCTTCGGGGTAAACGATCGAGTGCTCTGAAGTGATCGAAGCTTGACAACTTCTTTACCCAGCGGAAGAATGGCGGACGAGTAAGTGTTGTTCGACTCCGAAAGAAATCTAATAACATCCTTTGCTAATATGCCTGTATTACTTTCAAAATACATTAATCCAAATTCTATTTAATTCCTCCACCGGACGTATGTCGTAGTTTTCGTACTTTCCACAAAAATCAGAAATTATTCATCCGTACTGACAAGTTGTACCACCGATTAACACGAGATATGACACGATTAATATTTTATTACTAAAAGCTGTATTAATCTCGTATAAAAACATTCACTCCCGGTTTATGTCGAGCGAAATCGCAATATTTATTATTCAAGGCAATTGTTATGTTTCTATATTTCTCGACTAACCTAACCTAAACTCTCGGTGCCATGCGACTTGTCCGCTGTTTTCGTGTGTACACAGTACACATTTTACAATACTGTCTATCTAATGTACAGGCAAAAGGAAACTGCCCCACCGGCCAAGAAGCTGCCGGCAGTACCGGAGTCGGTACTTAAAAGACGAAAAAACCGCGAAACGGTTAAGGCTGCACGCCTGCAAATATCGATTAAGGTACTTCTTCTCAAATTTCCCTAATATCTCGTCGCGTTTCACAATTTTTTCCCAGCATTCTATACTTCCTCGTAAAAACTGTTATTCGAGTCACTTCCCTTCATTTCCAGCAACGTGCAAATCGCTACAAGAAGAGGAAGGAGATCTTCAAGAGGGCAGAGAAATATGTGAAAGAGTACAGAACGAAGGAGAGGGACGAAATCAGATTGATGAGGCAAGCGAAGAACCGCGGAAACTATTACATCCCCGGGGATGCACGTCTTGCGTTTGTTATTCGTATCCGAGGGTGAGTGTAACTGGTCGTCAGCGGCGAGTCGCAGCTCGCGATTGAGACTTTTCGACCTATGTATGACGGAAGCTTCTAATTTCAGTGTGAACCAAGTAGCGCCGAAGGTGCGCAAGGTACTTCAGCTGTTCCGTTTGAAGCAGATCAACAACGGTATATTCGTGAAGCTGAACAAGGCGACGATTAATATGCTCCGCATCGTCGAACCTTATATCACATGGGGATACCCGAATCTGAAATCCGTTCGCGAGCTGATCTACAAAAGAGGCTTCGCCAAAATAAATAGACAGCGCATTCCCATCACGAGCAACGCTGTTATCGAAAAGAAACTTGGCTAGTATTAATTATTTGCTTCACCTCTCCTGTCGTCATTGGCAGAGAACTATTTTGCGCTCTCTTGGCGCATTGACAAATCCATGGGGGTTGCATTTAATTATTACGCCGCTCCCTTCCATATTGTCGAAGAGCAACAGAGAATTCTTGAAAAACCCGTCCGTAGATTTTGCGCTCGGGTTTGCAATGATTCGTACACTTCGTAATTACATGAAATAATTCATTTATTCGGCGAAATGACTGCTAGGATAATAAGCGATTTAATTTCCTCTGCAGGCCGCTCTGGTATCATCTGTACGGAAGATTTAATCCACGAAATATTCACGGTCGGAGCGAAGTTCAAATACGCGAGCAATTTCCTGTGGCCGTTTAAGGTATAGCAATCACGAAGTTCATTGGGCGCGACGTAGGCATGGTCATGGAAATGTTTATTATTCTATGAACCTCCTACTATGTCGCAAAGTAACGGGAGCTTCTCTTCGTGGCGCGCATGTGGTCGTTGCGTACCTAAGTCGAACTCCAACATTTTCAATTAAATATCTGTTCTGAATTTTCGGAATATTAAGTTTTCCCTGCTTATCTTTGTCCTCAGCTCAACACACCCAATGGCGGATGGCGCAAGAAGACTAACCACTACGTTGAGGGTGGTGATTTTGGAAACCGAGAAGATAAGATCAATGAACTTCTCAGAAGAATGGTTTAAATTTATAAGAAACTTGACAAATAAACGTTTAAATACGATACATTATTTTGTGTTATACTTCGTCCATACATTTATTTTATATACCTATTAATGACGCGAGGAAATGCCGCCGGAATAATGAGAGTTCTATTTATTATACTCCGAAATGCGGAGTACCCGCGAACCGAGCGTTTTAAGGCTGCATAGGAGGGTGAAAAGGTTTTTCCGAAACACTGCGGAAATGTTGCAATGAGGATGCACCAAAAAGTACGTACGTACTATTTTTTTACATATGCGAATTAATATGCGCATTGTTTACTCTAGCGTGCGTTCGAGCTCGCCGAAACGTGAACGCATGCGCTGCACTCCTGGGTGGGCTCGCGCGTGGTGTCTTATTCGCTCTTTATCACACGATGGGAGAACGGTGGGCTAGGTGTGCAAGTGCCATCAAATGCGAAGTTTCCGCGTTCGAATCTGGTGCCAGATATTTTAGATCGAATATTTTTTATCTTTAGTAAAACATTATTTTTCACGAGACGAATTAATTACCAATAGATTCTGTTAAGCGTGTTACATAAAAATTGTGATATTGATTATTGAAGTTACACGAGTGTACTCACTTCAGGCACGTAATATCCACCTAACCTTGTCTTTCCGCTAGACAGACCAGGTGATTAAAACTAATTGTAAGAAAGAACGATAAACGTCGATAGCTTTTCGATAAATACTTCGTGCATTATGCAGAAAGATTTTCCCGGCGTTCAGTTTTAAAAACAGCGCGATTCTCGTGTGATTTTGGGCCTGATTACGGACACCTTGGTTCCATCGTCGCGTATCCTAGGTATGTACGTTCGAGTCCTGTTCATGCCAATTTCTTTTTAATAAATCGTAAAAAATAATGCGCATCGCAAAATCTTCCGCGGAAGTAATATAACAATTGTAAAATTTCGAATTAAATATAGTATTTAAGAATGAGACAGAAAAATATTATTGCTTGACACCCTCCTCTACTCCTCATCCAGAGGAATATAATGTTTTAAATGAAACGCTGTTTAACAGTTTTAATGTTCGTTTAGATTCTATCAATAATGAACGAAAAGACTGTGGCTTCTGACGCTTCTCCCAACAATGCGAATCTACCGATTGCTAAAGCAAGTAATCCTGTAACTGGCGGCACAAAAATGTTCATTCTTCCTCCGAATATGTTGCAGAATATCCGCATCAGTGATTCAGTGGTGAAAGGTAAGTAAAGATTATTGGGAATATGAATTAAAGTTAATGCACGGCTAGGTCCATTAGAAGTTTTAGCTAAGAAGAATTCTGGCTCTCCATGATCCGTTGAAACTTCATTACAGGTGGGAGCATGGCGTCTAGCATAAAACTTATAAAGCAGAACAATACTTCAAATAGCTTTATCGCTAAAGGATATAAAATTCCTAGGCTTTCCGAATCTGCGAAAAACCCCGCCAATTCAAGGATCGTAATGAAACCGACTGTGGTCACAGAAACTGATAGAAACACACCGGCGGACGATGCAAATAACGAGATCTTAAGGAGCGTAACAAAAGTGCCTAAAGTTAGTAAAGATAAAGAGGAACTAACGCCTAAAGTAAGCCGTGTAGAAGCGAAAAGTAGTTTCCAAGTTATAGAGAAGCAGGAGAAAAACGGAAAAATAGATGAGCCTCCGACGAATGCTTCGCAGAGCTCGAAGGGTCTACAGAAAGTAAAACATATAGATGATAACGTAAGAAACGGTGGAACTACCTCAAACGACGTACCGAAACCTCGGAAAGCAGCCGCAGAGTCTACGCCGCATAGTAGTAAAGTATGTTTAGGTAGACACTTAGAGAAGCAAAAGCGAACCATAAGCAACAGTAAAATTGACGAAGACGTACTTGGCCGATCTAAGCGCATTCGGAAACAAACGAAATTCGATGATTATATTACAACCCAGAGAAAGGGATCGCCGAGAAAAGAAAGTACGATTCCGGATGGGAGGAAACAATGTTCTCCTAATAAAAAGCAAAAGCAACTAACAATTCCTAGTACTGTGTCGAATAGAACTGAAGCAAATGGTGTGGTTGATAATACGAAATCTCCGAAAGGGGTACTCGGGAATGCGCGAAGTAAGAATGCCGAGACCGCAAAGGAACCTAATGTAGCCTCTACTTCTGTCGCGCCAGCTGTAGCCAGGAAATCACTGCCTTTAAAAGCGAGAAGCTTTTCTGCAGATTATTCCGGCGTTAAGGCTGACGACGGGAATTTGCGTGTAGCGAACTTACAAGATTCTAGAGACGTAAGAACTGACGCATGTACAACGGCAAAAGATATAGAGCCGAGTAACAAGAGTGATAATAAAGTATACGCGGGATCAATGAATACTCCTTTACACGAACCAACTGTTAGGAAGCGAACCGATTTAGGAGATGCGAACGCTAGCGATACCGCTGAGAATAACACCGATTTTACGGCTACAGCAGTGTCGAACTGGTTGACGCAAAAGCATTTAATCATAAATCCAGTAAGCCAAGGCCCCAGCGCTGATATTCCTCCAACTACGCCGCCGGTGCGGAAGAGAGGAAGGCCTAGGAAAACTCCTACGCAGCAACCAGTTCCGAGCACTTCGAACGAATCGGAGGAAGGCGCCGGGGCGTCGCAGGATACGAGTAATATTTCCATTGCGGAAACAGTTGTTCATAGTAAGAGACACGGCGAGAAGTCGTATAATATTAGTAGCAACGATGGCTTAAGCGACGATGGTAGCAGCGAAGGTGACGGTCAATATCCATTCATTGTTAGAAAAAGAGGTAGACCCCCGGGTGGAGGCAGAGGCAGAGGCAGAGGTAGAGGTAGAGGCAGAGGTAGAGGTAGAGGTAGAGGTAGAGGCAGAGGCAGGGGCAGAGGCAGAGGAACATCGTATTCCGCATTAGATACCGAGTATATACCGAAATTAAAGGGACCAACTACGGACAACGCGAAGGAAGGAAACTCAACTAATGAAAGCAACGTTTTTCGCAAACCGGAAGTAGGTTTCGTAAAACTCCAGACGCTCACATTATTTTTCAAGAGCAGCTTCTCTATAGTTGTGTTTTTAATTTAGGGACACCTAGTAACCTGCGCCAAGTGTGGCGCGGAAATGGCGAAACAGAAATGGACTTCGCATAACTTGCTTAAGCACAATAACATGAGCTGGAGGAGAGGTGATAAACCTGTAGTAAGTATGATGTAGCATTCATGGTAATGGTCTCATTAATATGATAATTTATTTTTCGGAAATATCTTGTTTTAGGATTTTGATAGCGATATTAAGTTATTGAGAAGGGTATTAATGGACGCTCTTAAGAGAAGAAAAAACCAATTGACTTGCGAGAAATGCGGGTCTATAAAACGGAGCGCGAACGGTTTTATATCGCATATGCAGTTCTGCGGGAAATCTGACGAAGTATATAAACAGATCGAAGAGTTGATAATTCGAGTGTAAAATAAGTTAATTAATAAATATTAAATGTTTTATAATGTATTAGGAAAGGGAAGCTTTGATGGTGAAATGTCCAGTTTGTGCTGCTACTATGATGCCGTCTTCTATGGAGATACACGAGCGGGTTCATAGACAGTCGGAAGAAAGCAAAGTAAAAGAATTGGAACTTTATACCGTGGATACTGGAAGAGTGAAACGCAAGGCTGCAGAAAAGTAAGAATTGCACATACAATAATAAATTAAGCAAAACAAAATACTAATATTACAGTGTTTCGATTTCAGAGCAGTAACGAAAATTTTGGAATTCACCGAACTCGTTAAAGATGACCCTCCGGCTACTGAAATGAAACTAAAGACTGAATCTTCATTCTTGGTGCGTTACGCTTCGCGATCGCTTTCTTTACCTAACAAAATTTAATATACGAAGCCTATTTATATTTATATATAGATGTATATTTAATTGAAACTGATATTATAGAGAAGTGTAATACAAGCACCCGAACACAAAAAAACTATACCAGCAGTATGGAAAGGTATATGGAAAAAAGAATTGTCCGCGCAGGGTAAAGTAAGTTGCCGTCAAATCGGTTGTACTTACACCTGTTCTTCGTTCGAAGATATTTGCGATCATTCTTCTAAATGTAACTTCATTCCTCAAGAGGTATAATCTTTTGCGATAGTAACACAATCATTTTCGTAATATCCGTTCACGATGCTAAATCGTTGTTTCTCCCTTATTCCAGTGTTACGTATGTAAGATATGCAAGTTTTCGACGACTTGCAACGAAGACATGATAAAGCATGTAAAAGAGAAGCACTCGGCAATAGAAGACGCGGATCAATATTCCGACTTTGACGATGAAAATTATAGTTCCGATGAATATCAGAGTAACTCCTACTTTTACTTTTTTTTTTCAATCTTATTACGAGAATGAATCTTAAACTCGCGCGATTTCATTAACGATTCTGATTTTCAGAAACTGCTTATACAATGAAATTTCTGGACAAAGAGCGAATGTGCAAAATTCGGTGGGCCGAACCATATTATCCTACCCTACATTGGACCATGGAATTGTAAATATCAGCATTTCCTATAATTGATTTATACTTTTCGAACATTCAGATCCTCATAATTCGTAATAAATGTTATGAACATAAAATAAGTTATATCGTGCTCTCTTACAGTGAACAAAAAAATTACGAATTTCATTTGTTTAACGATTGTACTACAAATCATTTTACATTGTTAAAAAATGCAGATGTTGCTAAATATTTGCCGGAATTGGAAGTGTCTATGTGCACGAAAAAAGAAAGTGCGAGTTGGGAGAATTCGTCCAATGCGGAAATTCCATGGAAACAGTGGAAAAGATTCGAAGGTGGTTTCGACGAAGGTAACAGCTTGTACATAATTCTCTGCTATAATTGTTCGAACAATTGTATGCATTACAATTGCCTTAATTTTTCAGGTACACCAACATTTTTTGTCGGTGGCCCGATATGGGCACTGGCTTGGTTACCGATTCCATCGCCAATGTATTCTAAAGAACCTGTACAATACATCGCGATTAGTACTCATCCGACTATGGAGAAGGAATATACAGTAGGAAAGGCATATTCCGGAGCCAATATCATACAAATTTGGAATGTTGGACCATTAAATGATACGTTAGTAACAAAAAAATAAATAAAACACGCAACCTACATTGTAAAAGTCAGAGTTGGGCATTATCTAGATAAAAAATTATTAAAATAACGATCGAATAAATGATACTTTATCTTTATTCGTTATTCGAGGCTCGAATAATCGAAGTTATCTTTATTCGAAGAGCAACGAATAAATAATTTTATTGGATGAGAATTTATTCGACGAATAAAGATAATTTTTTTATTCGACGAATGAAGATAATTTTTTTATTCGACGAATGAAGATAATTTTTTTATTCGACGAATGAAGATAATTTTTTTATTCGATGAAAATTTATTCGACGAATAACGATAGTTTTCTATTCGAAGGTTTTATTCGAATAAATGCGTTGAATAATTTTTTCATCCGCAGCATTTATCTTTTCGAAGCCTTCGAATAAAGCCACGAATAACTTTCGTCAGCGTCGATCGTGTCTATTCGAGCCGCCGAGGGTCGAGCCCGGCCGAGCAGCCAGCGCCGAACACAAAGGACCGGCGGCTCGAATAAACACGCTCGACGTTTACGAAAGTTATTCGTGGCTTTATTCGAAGGCTTCCAAAAGATAAATGCTACGGATGAAAATTTATTCGACGCATTTATTCGAATAAAACCTTCGAATAAAAAACTATCGTTATTCGTCAAATAAATTTTCATCGAATAAAAAAATTATCTTCATTTGTCGAATAAATTCTCATCCAATAAAAAATTATCTTCATTCGTCGAATAAATTCTCATCGAATAAAATTATTTATTCGGTGCTCTTCGAATAAAGATAACTTCGATTATTCGAGCCTCGAATAACGAATAAAAATTATTTATCTTTTGTTCGTTATTTGAGATTTTTATTTAGATAAACTTTTGCCGAACTCTGGTAAAAGTGCAACAGATGCCTTCAAAACAATTTTTTTCAGACCCGGCAGTAAAAGAAATTCCCCGTCTTTATCGTACGCAATCGCGCACAATGGTGGTACTATATGGTGTTTAGAATGGTGTCCGTCCGGATGCTACCAAGATGAAAGTCTGAACAATTATAACAGAGAAAACGAAGGGCAATCTAATCTGAAACGGATGGGCATGCTTGCAGCCGCTTGCTCGGATGGCAATGTGTACATCTATTCGCTTCCGTTCTCGGAAGAACTGAAATTCGAGAAAACTGAAGAGAACGAGTGAGTAATAAATTAGGTAAAAATTTTCCACATTCGTATCGCTTATTATTAATATTTGCTACTTTTATAGATTGCCTATATATCGCGCCGATCCTGTAATAACTCTAGTTGTAAATATTTCAATGTACGATAGCAGCGATCAGAATTGGCAGTGCACCAGGCTATCGTGGAGCAAAGAACGCGGACACAAGTAAGAATATTCAATTGCATTTCCGTTCTCTCCTCGTAAATTTTTAATCGTAAAAATTATGAAATTTCTTCAGCACAATTGCTGCGGGATTTTCAAACGGTTACATCGCGTTGTGGGATCTCACGTACAAATCGCCGTTATCAATGGAGAAGAGAGGAAATACGTGCTTCATAAATGCGTTTCAACATTTTTATGCTCACGGTAATGCCGTGACTAGTAAGTATATTTGTATTTCTTTCTTAAGGCCAGTGATGAGCAACCCGCGGGCCGCATTTGGCCCGCCAGCCGCTGACCTGCGGCCAGAGATGGGCAAAGATAATATCTAGATAAACTCGAATAAAAGATACTTTACGTTTATTCGTTATTCGGAGCTTCGAATAACACGATTTATCTTTATTCGAAACATCACGGATAAATAAATTTATTCGAAATGAATTTAGTCGACGGCGGAAGATATTTTTTTTTATTCGAAGTGAATTTATTCGACGGTGAAAGATAATTTTTTTATTCGAAGTGAATTTAGTCGAAAGATAATTTCTTGATTCGAGGAACTTTTATTCGAACCGTCGAATAAGGTTTTTATCTTTATCCGTAGTTTATTAGACTTTTATTCGACGGCTTCGAATAACTTTCGACGCGCGATCTCGCTTGGAGCTGAGGACTTGGGCTGTTCGGCGGCGGCTTGTGATCTTGGTTCGAGCTTCGGCTGGATAGCCATACATTGTTGCTTGCGGTGGATTATACTTATATTAATAGGCGGTATGTAAAACTTCCACATTTTCTGCGAAAGTTATTCGGAGCCGTCGAATAAAAGTCGAATAAACTACGGATAAAGATAAAAACCTTATTCGACGGTTCGAATAAAAGTTCCTTGAATCAAGAAATTATCTTTCGACTAAATTCACTTCGAATAAAAAAATTATCTTTCACCGTCGAATAAATTCACTTCGAATAAAAAAATTATCTTCCGCCGTCGACTAAATTCATTTCGAATAAATTTATTTATCCGTGATATTTCGAATAAAGATAAATCGTGTTATTCGAAGCTCCGAATAACGAATAAACGTAAACCGTGTTATTTGAAGATTCGAATAACGAATAAAGATAAAGTATCTTTTATTCAACACGTTATTTAAATAATTTTTTATCTAGATAATGCCCATCTCTGCCTGCGGCCCGCCTGAACATTGGCATATATCTGTTGAACTGTAAAAGATATAGGATTAGTTATATTTATGTATTTAATATTGCGGCCCGCGTAGAGTAGTAGGTTTCCACTCGTGGCCCACTTCGGACAAAAGGTTGCTCACCACTGCTTAAGACAACTTTAACACGTAACAGAAGTTCGATGGATAATTTTTACGTAACAATTGTATCGCTTTTACAGTGGTAGCATTAGTTCCATATAATGGAGCGAGGTTTCTAGCTTCCGCCAGTCTGGACAGATCGTACAAATTTTGGGATCTAGAAAACACGAGTAGCCCTCAGTACTGTGTGCAGAAGGGTATTATAGTAGATGGCGCATGGATGATGCACTGGCCATGCGCCGTTATTACTTTCGACGATGCTCTTGGGTAAGAAATTACTCCCGAAATAACTGTTAACAAACAATGGAACTTGTCTGTTATTATGATATTATTCTATTACAGATACAAGCATACTAATTCCTATTTAATTCCTCTGAGAGAACACGAATTTAGATATTATCCTATTTTAGCAACCAATTCCCCGACTTATGTACGTAATTTTAAACCGTTCCTTTTGCTGTCTCTCGAAATACAGAATAACACTGATTTAAAACAATTGCAGGCTTTAGCTGTTTCTGATTACGGAAACAGCATTGCGCACGGTACGTTAGCAGGAGAAATAGTAACGATATTTCCTCAGCAACTTGTACACAGTAAAGAGATTGACAAGGCCTTACAGAAAAAAAGAAAGGTATTCTTATCGCGCGTTCTTTCCATATCTTCGCTTCTTAACATTCTAAGCAGTCTCTTACAAAATTAAAAAAAAATCATGCTTGTAGTTAAGTTCATTTGTAAAAGTAGTGGACTTCTCGGAAAGTGATAGCAAGGATGACAAGGACAAAACGAATCCGACAGATTATCATTACATGCCGGAAACTTATGACAAGTGCAAGGATCGGTTTGGTATTGTCTTCTGTGATAATCTGAAAGTAAATATATCTTTTGTTGCGTTCAATAGTCCGCTTAATCCCTAAACTCTAAATTAACGTCGTGTATTACGTGAATTTGAAGAATCGAAGACGCGGCGTGCAGCAACAAACGCTACACACGGAAAAGCTGACGCCAGTCCCAGTCGAAGAATATCCATTTATGTCCGTAAATAGGGTAATTATTACGATTCTCCGTTTAACCCTGATACTTTTGTTCTGCATGTATAATATTAACGCGTGGCAACGAATTCTAGATATCCTGGAACCCGAATATATGGAGTTACCTGTGGTTAGCCGTCGGCTACCAAAATGGTTTGGTAAGAATGTTAAGCTTCAAATATATGTCCATGTCGCGTGAATTGAAAACGTGGCTACCTCAACACGTCGAATGTATGCTCAAGAAGGCAAAAGTTGCAGCGGAAGAGAATCGTTAGTACGTGAGATCATAATTTATAAAATTCTAAAGTCAAGCTTGATGAAATTAATAGCGATCGCTTGTTGTTATTAATATATAACAAATTATTTTTTATAGTTTTATACGTATTAGGTTGATATTTTATAAGGACTGAAATGCCAATGATTAAATAAGGATTATTATGTTATGTATATAGATTACAAAGAATCTAAATTTCATTAAACATGCTTTAAATATTCCGGACCATTTGGGAAGATAATATATTTCGTACCACGCGTAGAAATTTCTAATCAGAAACATTTTAGATAGGCGTAAGAACAATTCTCGAAATATGTTGACCAATAACAGGTCTTTGAAACGCTGAACTATCGTAATATGCACAATCCAAATTTACTTGTGCATTGACGGAAAATCATTTGTATTAAATCGAATACTAACGTTATATCCCAACGAGACAATATAACTACTTCTTTTTTACTCCGGAATACCATCGTGCTGGATGAAAGACTAAAATATTTTCTAGCACCTGAAACCATTTAGTTCACATTTCTGGATCATATACTTTGGACATCGACAAAACTCGATCTGTTGTGTAGCATTTTTCATAAAATGTTAATACATATTCAATTTCGTTAAAATATTTGTAAAGAGATATATGCAATAAAAATAATTTAATTGCAGTGCTGCGTATATGTTGTGTAACATGAAAATGCCCGACCAAAACGTAAACCATCTTTAACTTGATTGAAATCAAACATTCGAAGCTGGGTAAAATAAGAGGTAGGGGACCTTGTCATTCAGATCCGCGGATGATTGAAATGCCCGTTTTCGCTCATATTTCAAAATTTTAGAAAGTTTGACTGTCAAATTCGATTCGATGGACTTCATAGAAATAGACTTAAATATACCATAAGATAGTATGAAATTAAATAGTATCTTACAGTCATTAGTATAACTATGTAGTACTTTTTTAACTAATAGCAGATATTGTTACACGATATCCTTAAAAATTTTCATTATAATTGTCAGTTTTAAAGAGTAAAGAATAGAGATGTACCGACTAGTGGCGGACTTGTCGGTTAAGCCGACTATCCGGTCACTTTTGTAGTCAGCGAATAGTCTGCAAAAAAGGCCGATTGATCGGCTCCCTTTTTCTGAATACTTACCCATTTTTCTTTCTCTTTTTCTAACCAGTTTTATAACTTTGCTATTTGAGATTAGAGATGTACCGACTAGGGTTTTGACCGACTAGTCGTCGATTAGTCGCCGATTACAAAAGTGGCCGGATAGTCGGTACATTTGTAGTAGCAAAATTATAAAATTTGTTAGAAACAAAGGAAGAAAAAAAATGGATAAGTATTCACAAAAAGGGAGACGATCAATCGGTCCTTTCTGCCGACTAGTCGCCGACTACAAAAGTGGCCGGATAGTCGGCTTAAGGTCTAAACACACTTGTCAGTTCCGTGTCAGTTCCGTGTCAGTGTGTCATTGGTAAGAAGAAAAGGGGCGTAGAGGGTCTCTTCTTCTTACCAATGTGCACGCCGACACGGAAACTGACACGGAACGGACATGTGTGCGCAGGCCTTTAACCAACTAGTCGGCCACTAGTCGGTACATCTCTAGTAAATATTCACAAAAAGGGAGCCGATCAATCGGCCTTTTTTGCCGACTATTCGCCGACTAGTCGGCCTCTTGGGGGCCAAAACTCTAGTCGGGACATCCCAGGTAAAGAATCATGCATGTCCTTTCTTGCTCTGAAATGTAATATACACTGTCGTTCGTAACTACACATATTACGACACCTACTCTGTGTAGAATATTTGTGAAAAAACGTTGTAAATTTAAAAATGAACGTTAACAAATTTTACGTTACTTCTATACCAAACATGTCTATACCTAATACTTATGAACGGCAGTGAACGGGGTATATGGATATGTTATGCTTCGCTCCGCGCCATAAGTCACGTGATCTTGATACATAGGTCACGTGTGTCGTATATATGTATGCATGAGCTCGTGTAGTGTGAAAGTGAGAAACCGTAGGCGCAGCATCCCAATGGAATATAGTGGGGGCCTTATGTATACACTGGTATATACAATTCGACGAACAGCGTGCACAAGCGCGGACGATGGAGGGAAATAAAACATTTCGTAGCGAATCGTGGTGCCACATAACGTAGCTCCACATCATAGTCCTTGGTCTGATGTTTGAAACGAAAGCAGTATCGCTGTTACAATTTATCACCGGCGGAAGTACACAGCACAAACGTAAACCTCCTAAAAGTCAAATGATAGAAAAAGTATAGTTTGTTAAATACTGTATTTAAATTCGTAAGGAAGCCATAAGAGCAAAGATTGTTTTCGCTTTGATATTAATATCTGGTACAAGTAAGTGAGGAATATTTTTTTAGAACTTTACGAAAAAATTAATCTAACGGGTAATATAAAATATTTAATCCATTCTAAATATTTATAACGAGACTGTCGCCGGGCGAGCATATAGATATAGATTCTTCTCTGCTTTTACACGAGTTGCTTTCGTATAATTACCACCGAGCAACACTTTTTTTTTGTTCAGAGATGGGTATCAACCCGATGAAGTGGAAAACCAGAAACGTCTTATACTCTACACTGGCATTCTTTATCTTTTATGTGCTTTTTGTGTATAAGAAGAAACATCAAGTGATGTTCGAAGATACAATTCACGACTCAAATCCCATGCACGTATGGGAATTCGTGGCCGATTTTAGTAACATGAAGAAACTAAATCCGACAATGTGCGTGAAATAATGCATATTTAAGTGTGATTGTTTTATTTATCGCGAGAAAATTATTCGATAAAAAATATTTATTTGCTAATTAATATTTTTAGAGAAGATTTTAATGTTATCGCGGAAAGCGGTAATTACGATCACTGGAAATATTCGGTTGAATATACAGAACATTTGAGTCACATACCGATTATTCGAAATACAGCACACGGACATTTCGCCGTGCGACAAGATAAGAACGGTTACTTGATCACTTCGAAACATCATACATGCTTTTTCTCCAAATTTGGATGCTGTGAGTTGGAATTTTTATTGAAAAAGGAAACGTCGCTCATAACATTCGAAAGTTATACCGATAAACCGATGAGACTTTAATCTTAATCTTAAATTCTAATTCGGGTTTCAGTGGAGTCTATCTCGCAATTCAGATTTGACCGAGACGGAACTAACGACACGAAATGTATCGAAACCATACAATACGAATGTCCGTTCGTATTTTCGGCACTGTGTTATAAAGAAGTGATGTATCAACGGGAGGAAATCATGAGGAGATTGAAATTAGAATTTTCACTGGCTAAATAAATGTATTATTATGATACAAAAAATGTTAATATTTTGTTATACACAGTTTAACCTTACGATATGTACGTCCTAATATAATTGCAATAATAAATTTATCCAATCATTACCAGTACTTACTTTACTTGACTTACAATTTAATTGTATTGGAAATTATTTAAAATTAAAAATTGGTTTATTTAATACAATAAAATCTTTCTATGGCATCTTAAGGAAACAGGGGCGGATCAAGGATTTTCGTGAGGGGCATAGGGACGAATTCAGGATTTTCGTGTTTTGGCGTAAATATGGGGACTAAACCAGGGACCGTTCCAATATTTTCCCCTTAAATGAAAAAGTGCTTTTTAGTATCAATTTATCATATTTCCCCTCGTATTGCTAAGTTCGTCATGGGATAAACTATGTAGATTTATCCGGGCAAATTTTTAAAAACGTAAATCCATGTCTGATCCATTTTTATTGTTTTTATATCTTTTTAAATTTTCTTTAACAATACACACCATATTATACCATTTTGAAGTGATATATTTGTTCTAATAATAGCGTACTATTAGTATTACAATTAAATCGGTTGTTGTCTAGTTCTAACCTACTTACCTACCTACAAACTCAAGCCTCGCATTAATATCACGATGTACTTATGTATGTATGTACATACGCATAATAAAGCAAGTTCAGTCAACCAATCTTCAGCCATCCTTGATCTCATCCAGGTCTTGAGTCTTCTCAGAGTTGAGAAAAATCGATCGTTGATATTTTACAATTAACCTCTGAAAGGCAGTAAGGTCACTTTCACGAAAAAAATCAGTTTGCTAAAACCGAACAAATCGAAGATTTCTCCGAAATAATACTATAAACAAATTAAAATACATAAATATTTTTTTTTTTTAGATAACGTATGTAAATACTTACTGCTAGTGTAAGTTCCGCTGCGTAACTTATAGTGATCCTCTAGGGAGTGATCGGTATAACCGCAGCCATTTTGGGGCAAAACCGGAAATAACATAACCTAAACATTCATTAAATCGTCTGCTTTCCAAGCTGATTGTTTATCTATCTATTTCTATCCGTATTTCTGTCTCTTTCTTTCTTGCAGTTTCTTTCTCTGTCTACTTCCGCATTTGCCAAAGAGGAGATATAATAAGAGGCGTCACTCGAGAAGGACAGAAATAAGCTAGGGAAATCACTAGACAACCAATTTAAATGCCCATTCGGCAATGATCGGTAAACTTCGGCAATGATCGGTAAACTTCGGCAATAATCAGCAAATTGCGGTAAGGTACATTTAGTCGATTTGAATATTCCGCTCGAATAGACAACCAATTTAAATGCCAAGGTCAAGTAAGGACTTCAAAGGTTCCGCCCGGAGTGACGCCTCTTATTATGGGTGCGTTCCACTTGCGCCCAAATCGCCCGCAACGCCCGCGATTTTCATTAAGGTGGGTTCTCCTATACGCGACTGGACACAACGTCAATAATTTCAAAGTCGATTTTCTTGAAAATGAAGCACAATATCAAAAAATCTTATTCCTCTTTTTCGACTTATTTACTTGTTATAAGTCGAAAAGAAAGAGTAACTTTTTTTTATATCGCGCTTCAGTTTCGAGAAAATCGACTTTGAAATTCTTGACGTTGTGTCCAGTCGCGTATAGGAGAACCCACCTTAATGAAAATCTCGGGCGTTGCTCCTCAGCACCGATATTTTCGCCCATTCACAACGGTGTTTTTCGGTCCTGACAGCGCCGTGAATGGGCCCAGCATCGGTTTTTACGGTGCTGAGCACCGTTGCGAACGATGCTGAGCACCGTTGCGAACGATGCTGAGCACCGTTGGGAACGGTGCTGACACTTTTCCGTGTAGCACACTGACACGGAACTGACAAGTGTGTGACAAGACCTTTAAGGTGCATTTTCATGCTGATGCTCGGCGCTCGGTTTGAGCGTCAAAACCAGTCACGTGGTCGGTCCGCGAGGGCTTTCAGCGTCGACGCTCGTCTTGAGCGTCGAAACTAATCACGCGACCGAGTTTAGCTTTCTCGCTTGACGCTGAAAGTCACGTGGATCGATCACGCGACTGGTTTTCACGCTCGAAACGAGCGTCTAGCGTCAGCATGAAATCGCGCCTTAATGAATGCAATACAGCGCACCTGCTGGCCATCGCAGGTACCATACATTTTAAATTCCTTCAATTCAAACTGTAACGACCAACGAGTCTGGGCGAGTTTGATGGTAGTTCAAGCAGGTACCAGTGGGTTGCCAGGTTCAGCAGAGCAAAACAATCACGAGCAATATGAATGATACACGGATTGGAAGAAAGGAAAAGTATCAGCATATTCAAGTATTTCTTCGTGTTAGGTAAGTAACTAATGATTCAGTGAAGTTAAATATATCAATGTTCAGCAATGTTTATCGCAACGAACTTCCTTCCGCTTTCTTACCGTAATAAAGACGTAAGAGTAATCACATAATTTCCACGATATACTTACAGAGAATGATCGTACCAATTGCGCTGCTCATTCCGATTAAACTTCCAGTGAATGGAAACTGAAAATAAGCGGATTATCGGCAAAAATATTTCAAAAATTTCTAAATCGAACCAAGGTTTTTAGCAAACTGCTTGCGTACCTTGATATACCTGAATTAAAAAACAATTTATCACACAATTGTCCCGTAGTTTTCGTAAAAAATCATCACCGTACAAATACTTTGTCCACTTACTGCATATTGTCTTGAAAATGCGAGGTGGTCCGTGTGTTCGAATTCCTATTGGCGCTTATGCTCTTTATAGATATTATTTTACATGCGATTTCTTTAACAATTATTGTTATTTATCATTATCACAGTAGCTTAATACTCGGACGTTCCTACTCATTATTTATTTACGTAAACATTTCGTTAAACAAGAATAAAATTAAATCTAGACACTCATTCGAAATTAGACGATGCTACGATTACTACACGCTGTTGTAAAGCTCGTAATAAGATGGATTGCGCGACGTCAGTTTCATTTTAAAAATAAGATGTCTTGACGCGCTTGGAGGTCAAGTTGCAAATTCTGTTTTCTCCTACTTTATTTCCATATTCTATGTATGCTGGTCATATTGACGATTGGCAGCTTCATCGTTGACCTTCGCACGACGATGGCGAGGTCAACAGAGACCCGCGGGTCGTCAACTGTTTACATTCGTAGCGGTAACGCCACGATTGTCTTACATTCGGAAGCGAATCGGCGTTTGTATATTACGGGTCACCAGCGACCCGGAGATCGGTTTTTTAACGGTCAAACAGATTACTACTATATCTTCAAGTACCTTGCTGAAGTCCTTTTTCCTAAATCTGAATTTGCTACTGTTCCGTTTAGTTTTTTTTTTTTTGTAAAATTTTTTTTGTAAAAATCGCAGCAGGATTTTCAGTAGAAAACCACTCTATAGACTTCGAATAGAACAGGAAATATATATCGGAAGCATAAATTATTATTCTCTAAAGGATTGCTTATATAATTTATGTTTCGCTACTACTCTAACAAGGAGAGTATTTTAGGTGTCCGCCTCCGATCATTTTGATTTTTGGATATGTTATAGAGGACCGAAAAATAAGAAATACGTGTTTTTTTATTTTTCCCCGTTTTCATATTTGGGGGTTGAAAACTGCGTTCAAAGTTAGAGTTAAAAACTCATTTTTGTGGAATATCTCGAGAACTATTAGAGATAGGGGAATAGTGTCAATGGACGAATTTTGTGTCTTTGAATGCGAAATATGACTGACTCACCAGATTTTCAAAAAGTCAACAAAAATGATTTTTCACCCCTAACTTTGAACGCAGTTTTCACCCCCCAAATATGAAAACGGGGAAAAATAAAAAAACACGTATTTCTTATTTTTCGGTCCTCTATAACATATCCAAAAATCAAAATGATCGGAGGCGGACACCTAAAATACTCTCCTTGTAAGAAAAATATTCATAATCCGAAAAATGGCCATAAAGTGCTCATAGGATTTCTGAGCCAGTTGCTAGAAACCGATAAAAAAATATTATTGCGTACGAAACTGTAGCTATTTTCGCATGCTCGACCAATTGCAGTTATAATACTTCTTATTGCACAGCCTCGTCTCTATTGCAAAGACAAATTCAAAGACCTCCAGCATTTATGACCTATGAATTTCTATGCTATGTATCCTGTATAATGTATAGAACTACAGTTTTTTTTTTTTTTTTTTTTTTTTTTTTTTTTTTTTTAGAATCTTGTAGAGAATATCAAAATGGATTTTAATAGTACCAGATCTATATACCTACTTTATTCTGAAACGAGGAGCAATATTTTATTAAAGGGTCATTCCACGCCAACTCGATCACTTTTTTCGCTCGATATCTCGGATTTTGTACAAACTTGAATATGTTGTAGTCCTCGTGAAATTAGGGGGGGGGTTTAATTCACCATTTTGTCGATTTCGAGTTTGTTTAAAAAATACGGGGCCCTGAATTTTGAGATTTTTGCCCATTTTCGTGAAAATGGGTTGTACTTATGAATTTTTATCTCGGAAACTATTTGTTCGATGTAGTTGATTCTTACGGCATTTTAATGTAGAAGGGTCGGCCTTCCTGATTACATTTTTTCCAGATCGAAAAATTAATTTTGCAACATTGAAAATTATAAATAAATTTTTATTTTGCAAATTCGGGCTCGAAGTCACGATTTTAAAAATCCGAAAAATACTAGCATATTCCTTTAAGTGTTTTCTATAAAATAAGCCTATCCCCAGGGTGGTGCGGCTCCTATTAACGTCGCAGTGGGGTGGTAAATACGGCGGTTCGCGCCGAATCAGGGAAGCGGACTGGGCATCGCGCGGACGCTCCGCTATTACGGTCGACTGAGCGCTTAGGCTGGGAATAGGCTTATTTGGTAGAAAACACTTCAAGGAATATGGTAGTATTTTTTTCGGATTTTTAAAATCGTGACCTCGAGCCTGAATTTGCAAAATAAAAATTTATTTATAATTTTCAATGTTGCAAAAATTAATTTTTCGATCTGGAAAAAATGTATTAAGGAAGACCGACCCTTCTACATTAAAATGCCGTAAAAATCAACTAAATCTGACAAATAGTTTCCGAGATAAAAATTCATAAGTACAACCCATTTTCACGAAAATGGGCAAAAATCTCAAAATTCAAGGCCCTGTATTTTTTAAACAAACTCGAAATCGACAAAATGGTGAATTAAACCCCCCCTAATTTCACGAGGACTACAACATATTTAAGTTTGAACAAAATCCGAGACATCGAGGGAAAAAAGTGATCGAGTTGGTGTGGAATGACCCTAAAGTATATGTTGAAATTGCCAAATGTTATATAATCCTAATATAAAACATTATCAATAGTAATATTTTAACATTCTTGTACCGTTATAAATTTCTTTACTCTTCGTAGGCCCCTAAGTAACATCGAGATAAAAAGAAAATCCAAAACTATAATAGAAACATCACCCAATGGCAAAGAAGTAATAGTACATGAAAGGCAACAGGACAAAGTTGCGAAGAAATTCAAATTCGATAGTGTATTTGGACCTTCCTCGAAGCAGGTATATACTTTTCACTATGCATAAATTGTGTTTGTACAAAATCTTTATTACATATGTATTTTTTAATTGATAGATCGATGTTTATAATGCCGTCGTTAGTCCATTATTGGAACAAGTTTTGGACGGATATAATTGCACGGTATTTGCATATGGGCAAACAGGTACAGGAAAGACTTTCACGATGGAAGGAATCAACAACGATCCAACTTTGCATTGGCAGAGTGTAAGATACTTGTTTATACAATCGCCTTATTTGATATGAAAACTACACGAATGAAATTATTAAGAATTATTATGCGCGTTGCATTTATATGTATTTACAACGAAAGGTCTTAGCTACCTATGTTAAATGAATTTCTTTTTAAGCGGGTATTCTGGTCTGACGACGCGTTTTCGTCGCGTTATTTCGGAATTTTTTCACACAGAACCCATAAATTTGATTATTATTTAGTTTACTGCTACATGCTTATTGATATTCGAACTATCTTTGCAAATTTTGTCGATAGAAAAAAATTAAAATCAAACGCAGTTGACTGCTTTAAAGTAATGGTGAAAAAAAAAACAATGGGGTCACTGCGACCCTGATTAGGCTCGTTCTAGTGATCCGGAACAAAAAATGTAAAGAGATTCTTTATTTATATGCCTTTGGCTATCGTCCCTACCAGAATGATATAAAAATATTGAAAATTAAGCAAGTGGCGGCGGTTCGAAAATTAAGTTTCGATTCTCGCGCATTTTTCCGACTCTAAAGGTCTGTGAAAATTTAAAAACGAAATATTTTATCATAATTCTGGTAGGGACGATAGCCAAAGGCATACAAATGAAGAATCTCTTTACATTTCTTGTTTCAGATCACTAGAACGAGCCTAATCATGGTCGCATTGTTTTTTTCTCACCGTTACTTTAAAGCAGTCCAACTGCGTTTGATTTTAATTTTTTTCGATCGACGAAATTTGTAAAGATAGTTCAAATATCAATAAGCATGTAGCAGTTAACTAAATAATAATCAAATTTATGGGTCCTGTGTAAAAAAAATTTCGAAATAACGCGACGAAAACGCCACGTCGGACCAGAATACCCCCTTAATGGATCTAACATCGCGATAAATAAATTGCAGTATTTAAAAAGATGTTACAGACATTCCCAACTACCAAAGTGTTTCTTATAAACATGTTTTTCCTTTATTTTTATGGGCATTCATGATAAATAACAATGACATGCTACGTCTTTATTTTTATTCCGTTACTATATTTTTTGTGTCAGTGAAGAATAAATGCAGCGCACATAATATGTGTCTGTATTTATCGATTATATCAGGCATAAAGTAAGATAGAAAACAATGTATCACTAAGATTTATCTGGAACAATATACTATACAGGATTCATCTGCTGGAATGATTCCACGTTCTTTAAGCCACTTATTCGACAAATTGCAATTAATAGAGTCGCAGGAGTACACAGTCAGAGTTAGTTTTCTCGAACTCTACAATGAAGAATTGTTTGATCTTCTGTCAGTTAATGATGATGGATCTAAAATAAGGTACATCGAAACAAATTATATATATATATTTATCTGTGTATTTTCGTAATCTAACAGTTTGCTTGAACAAGCTTGTATAAAACATGCGAAAATAAATGCTTGTCGAGCAGATTATACGAGGATACCTCGAAGAAAGGAGCGATAGTCATTCACGGATTGGAAGAAGTGACGATACACAATAAAAGCGAGGTTTCTAAACTTCTCGAGAAGGGGTCGGAAAGACGGCAAACTGCCGCAACGTTGCTGAATGCTCACTCGAGGTGATTGTCATGATACTAAATTCATCATTTCATGCGCGTGCATTATTATTAATTACGCAAAAATGTTTACCAGCCGATCCCATACATTATTCTCGATTACTGTGCATATGAAAGAGAATACCATGGAGGGAGAAGAAGTTTTGAAAACGGGAAAGCTAAACCTGGTCGATTTAGCGGGCAGCGAAAATGTTGGGCGGTCTGGTGCTATTGACAAAAGAGCGAGAGAAGCCGGTAACGTTAATCAGTCTCTGTTAGCCCTCGGCAGAGTTATAACAGCTCTTGTCGAAAGAGCACCTCACATTCCGTACAGGTAGAAATATTTTACTCTTGCATCGCGGAGCAGAGGAACACCCCGCTTTATTCCCTTATTTCTCATTTCTTACATCCCGCAGAGAATCCAAGCTTACGAGATTGCTACAAGAGTCGCTGGGTGGTCGTACAAAAACCTCGATCATCGCTACCGTGTCTCCCGGTAGTATCAATCTCGAAGAGACGCTGTCGACATTAGATTACGCGCACCGCGCGAAAAATGTTACTAACCGTCCGGAAATCAATCAGAAGCTGACGAAGAAAGAATTTCTTAATCAATACACCGAAGAAATCGAACGATTGCGAAAGGATTTATTGGCGACGCGCGAGAGGAACGGTGTTTACCTTGCAGACGAAAATTACAATGAAATGCAGGCGACGATTTCGCGACAGACTAAGGAAATCGAAGAGAAGATTAATAATATAAAAGCACTCGAAGAAACTATGCAAGAGAAGGAGGTACAGTTCTCATTAATTATTTTTA
Organism: Andrena praecox; assembly: GCA_963932275.1. Lineage (NCBI taxonomy): Eukaryota > Metazoa > Arthropoda > Insecta > Hymenoptera > Andrenidae > Andrena > Andrena praecox. The sequence goes on from OZ010729.1 coordinate 10,284,971, forward strand.
TCACGGTAACTGTTTATTAATTTTAATGTCGTCGGTTTTAGAAAATACTTTCCGAACTTGAGTTAGAAAATAACGCGCAAATGGAGAAGTTGCATGAAGCTAAAGTGAAACTAGACACTACTGCCGATGCTCTGAAATCGACAACTCACCGATTAAAAGTGACGTCGCAAGAATGCGACGAGCAGAAGTATCTAGTAGAGAAGCATGTTTCCACGGAGAAAGCTCTACTGTCTCACGGCCACACTCTGTTGAACGTTGCAGATACGGCAACTATAGACTCCCTGAAATTACACGAAAAAATTGACCGCAAAACGTAAGATAACTGTACATGTATTACCTGGAGAGTTTGTCTAAATAATCAAACAGTCGTGTTAGTTTTTTAAGTCGATACTATTTAAAGCTCGCGAATATCTTTTTCGAATAGCGCTCTGACGTTACGTCCGGCGTGCAAAAGCTAGCATCGTTATATCGATTTACGGGACTGATATGCGCCTCCCTTAATTTAGATATAGTAATTCGTACTTTTTCATATGTCTTATATATCGTAGAGTGAACTGAAAAATACTGTTTTTTTTATAGCATAGCGGAACAAACGTTTGAAGCTCTTGGAGAGCAGTTCAAGCGTAATATTCGCGAGTGCAAGCAAGGCATTGAAAAGGAGATTTCTTTACACGGAGAAGCATTGAAGCAGTTTTGCGGATCTATGAAAAATGATATCGGTAATATGATCTAGCATAAAATATAAATTTTCGCCAGTATTGATTTACATTTCTATCGCCATTAGGTACACTTGTGAGCCGAAGTGAGTGCGCAAGTGTCGACTCTGGGATGCCACGAATGACGAAGACTCTTACGGACGATCATTCAATAATTGCAAATAATTTAACGAAAAGTATACACGAATGTGTATGTATATAATATAATATGAGATCTGTAAAAACAATTTTTATGCCGCTTTAAATATTAATATGTCTCGAAATATTCCAGTATCAAAGTTACCAGAATTCGATAAAGGGCGAAATCGAAGGGGCTCGTGGCACGATGGGACATAAAGACGAATTATTAAACACTATTTCCATGAAATTGGCTCGGGATATCGACAATTTAATCAAAATTGGAGTCGCTCGGAACATGCAAATTGTACGGAATAACTTGTCCGAAAAATTGAAACTCGCCTCGGTTCAGATGAACGAAATCGTAAATTCCGCTTGTAATCGTCACCTGGAATCTTGCAACCGTATGAAATCCGACATTAATAGTATCAAAGCAGCCGTCGGAGAGCTGGACGAAAAGCAACAATTCACACAGAAGCACCGTTCGTTTGCGAAGGTATCGACAAAGAAATCTCTACGTGTAATTTGAATATTAACGCGCACTATTTTTTTAGAAGCTGGACGATGTATCTGCTCAGTTCAAGCGTCTAACTGAGAGTGAGAGGGAACATTACGATGCTGTGACTAACAAATGTGAGAATATCAATGAAATTTGTAAGAAATTTAACGATCGCTCGACACATGCTTCTGGCGCAATCAGCAAAATGAGAAGTAACTTAAAGGAACAGATAGACGATGATTTGAACAAAGTTGAAGCCACCGTTACAGTTGGAACAGAGAAGGTGATATCCGCGCTTAATTTACTAAGTTTAATCGTAAAAGCCTGTTTCGAGATAAGAAGAATTTTTCTGCGCCTCAAAAGATTCATGTTCTGTTATGCTTCGATAACAGGTCGAAGAGTTATCAAATAGAACCGAAGGAGAAGCGAAGATTCTGCTAGATGAATTGGACTCGCGTATAAATACAAGCTACAATGCATCGAAACAGTATCAGGATCTGATTAAATGCAATCTTACGGAAATGCAAGAGTCAATGGATGTGGATAAGAATGAATACCTCACCGTAATCAATGTAAATTTAACGATACTTTGAACCTAATTATTAATAACATTTGAGAGTATTTGTGAGTGAAATTTCATCTTTATAGGATATGAGTAACGCAATTACAAATGTAAGCGAGGAACAAGCGACAGTCGTGAAGGATCAAGAAACTAAAACTTCTAATACTTTCGAGAAAATATCCAGTGAATTCGAAAATCGCATTGCAGAATCAAATGCATGGAGTAATAAGGTTGTTGAGAAATTAGATGCAACAGTGTCCCAAATTGACAAGTTTCTTGACGAAGATGTACAACGGGACGTGGCGACAGGTATATATATATATACATGCAAACTAGAAAACTAAAAGGAGGATAGGGTTACACCGTTGTGCTTGTCTACTTTCAGGAGCAACGCCTGCCAGAAAAGAATTTTCCTATCCTCGTGAATTCACGGTAACGTCTCCGCATGATCGAATTCTTCAGAGGTTTAGAGAAGTGCGGCAACCCGTTGAAACGGCAGAAGACGAAGTAAACGAATCATAACATATGTCGTTAGGATACATACTAATTGTAAGACAATTATGTAAATTCTTTTATATATATAGAATAAGACGTAAAAGAAAATTTAATAAACCAGGAACAAACTTAAGACTTAATGACTAAATATATACCTATATGTTTGGGTGCAATTTTTTTTAACTGCGATACACCTGATATTATTAGTGGATTTTTCTGAAATGGCGAAAGTTTCTACGCAATAAGTCATTCATTGCCGTTTCCATAAATTTGCAGCATTGATTGCGGCCAGTGAGACAAGCTCCGAACGATACCGATGTTCACGCGATGAGGGGTACAGTAAGTTCTCGTTAGAGCCCCGTTTTTACCATGCGTAGGGTGCGTTCCACTTACGCCAAAATCGTCCGCGATTTTCATTAAGGTAGGTTTTCCTATACGCGACTGGAGTCAACGGCAGGAATTTCAAAGTCTGTTTTCTTGAAAATGAAGCACAATATCAAAAAATTGTATTCCTCTTTCTCGACTTACTTACTTGTTATAAGTAAAAAAGAAACAGTAACTTTTTTTTATATGGCGCTTCATTTTCGAGAAAATCGACTTTGAAGTTCTTGACGTTGCGTCCAGTCGCGTATAGGAAAACCTACCTTAATGAAAATCACGGGCGATTTGGGCGTAAGTGGAACGCACCCGTAGTATGCCCGGTGACTATCCGTTTCTTAGAATCCTTCTGCCGAGAGCGAGAGAACCCGAGAGGGAACGAAAGAGTCGATGGCAACTTCGTGTCAACTGTTTCGTTCCCTCTCGCTCGCTCTTGGGTTTTCTCACTCGCGGCATTGGCCGCACGGAATAGTGTCCGCATCGCGTCGTACACCCGCCGCCCCAGCCCCGTTCGTCGGGTTTAATACGAGGATTTACTGTCATATCGTTTCTAGCCTGGCCGGACTTTTACGTATTCGTGACTAGCGGGGTTACAAGTATTGTCCAGTTACGCCCCTATAATAACCGTAGGCGTTGCTTAGCTAATAGCATTTCTTACACTTGTAATTTATAATAAGTTGAGAAGTATCAATTTTTTCTACAAATAAGAACATTTTGCTACTGCCGCTACTACAATATCGCCTTTTTTTTAAACGATTTTATTCAGCTTCGATCCTCCGATTGTTGTATGTGTTTGTTTGATTCAAATCTGGAAACTCAATTTTAACCCACTTCTACCAATCCAATTGTCTTGAAACTTTGCAAGCGTGCGTAGTTTGGATGACAATACAAAATTATGAGAAAAAACCCCGAGGGGTTTGAAAAATTACTCAGTCATCAATAAATATATATTACCCATAATCGCAAATCCGAACGACTTGAAATCAGCCTACAACCACAAATCAAATTAATTTGTGGCGGCCTCGAGCAGACGACGCGTGGTAGACTATCTCCACCAGAGGGCCACTTCTCTCGCTGCTACTCTCAGTCGTCCTCCGTTCATATATATACAAGTTTCCGTCCCAAGTCCTTCACCCAGCGTCTAAGGCCGGTATTCACAAACGTGCCTTAAGATTAAGCAAATGCTTAAGCATTCGGCATCCTTTACTAGCTACTAGGGTTAGTAGAGGATACCGCATGCTTAAGCATTTGCTTAATCTTAAGACACGTTTGTGAATACCGGCCTAAGGCAGGGTCCGCCAGGCAGCCTTACTGACGAGTCCTCTGGCGGACCCGGGACGAAACGCTCCTTCCTTTTCTCCTTTATCGATTGGTGGATAACCTCCACCAAAGTGGTGACCCCGACGTGATCGACGGTTGAGCAGTGTGCTCGCCGTCGCATCACCCTTCTACGGCTTGAGCAGTGTGCTCGCCACCCTTCTCTTTCCAAGGCCCACGCAGCGACACAGCTCGCTCGCCTTCTCTCCCTACTGGACGGCCGAAGCCTCTCGACGCCCGCTTGCCTCTCGACGCTTCCCGTCCGAGGTTATGCGGTACGCTGACCTCACCAGCGGGCTCGAAGCAACAAACGCTCGCCCCATCTCCCTACCGGGCTCGAAGCAACAATCGCTCGCCCCATCTTCTCAATCAGGCTCGAAGCAAAAATCGCTCGCCTCATCTCCAAACGGGCTTGAAGCGCAACACCGCTCGCCCCATCTCTCAACAGGCTCGAGTACAACAAGCTCGCCTGCCTCGAGGCTATGCGGTACGCTGGCCCTCGACCTTCTCAACAAGGCTCGAGCACAACAAGCTCGCCTTCTCTCCGGGCACAAGTTCGCCCTACGGACTCCGAGTAACCGCCACCAAAACCATCGGTATATTCTCGATTCCTCCTCGCCCCCTCGTCGGCCTCTGGGGGGGGAGTAGATGTGGCGGCCTCGAGCAGACGACGCGTGGTAGACTATCTCCACCAGAGGGCCACTTCTCTCGCTGCTACTCTCAGTCGTCCTCCGTTCATATATATACAAGTTTCCGTCCCAAGTCCTTCACCCAGCGTCTAAGGCAGGGTCCGCCAGGCAGCCTTACTGACGAGTCCTCTGGCGGACCCGGGACGAAACGCTCCTTCCTTTTCTCCTTTATCGATTGGTGGATAACCTCCACCAAAAATTCAATCGCCGTGAAATCAGCGTATAACTACAAATCGAAACCTAGGGCGGTATTCACAGTCGCTTCTTATTCTCAAGCCATCACAAGCATTTGCTCAAGATGCCGTCTAGATTCATGCTAGATTCGTGCTTTAATGCTGCTCCGCTACACTGGAAAGTTTCCGGTGCACAGCAGTCTGCACAAGGCCCGGCCACGGCATATGGTCAAAGAGGAGATATAATAAGAGGCGTCACTCGAGAAGGACAGAAATAAGCTAGGGAAATCACTAGACAACCAATTTAAATGCTCATTGGGCAATGATCGGTAAACTTCGGCAATAATCAGCAAATTGCGGAAAGGTACATTTAGTCGATTTGAATATCCCGCTCGAATAGACAACCAATTTAAATGCCAAGGTCAAGTAAGGACTTCAAAGGTTCCGCCCGGAGTGACGCCTCTTATTATATCTCCTCTTTGATATGGTATTAATTCTTAATACTTTAATTAGATAAAAAATTAGTAGAAAATTAATCATTGCAGAATTTTATTGAAACAAGTTTAAAAATTAAGATAGATTTTCATAAGAATTAACCAGATTTGAGCATTAATTATTTACATAACAGATTAAATAAAAGTGATTCCAATTATTTTATTTTTTTTACTAATTACAGGAGGATATGCAACCCGGCGACACAAGAGGAGTGGATGGAGGGTGAGGGCCCAGCAACAGCACTGGGCCGCCCTCCAGGTTGTGCGGGAGCAGGCGCAAAGCCTCCGCGCTCAGGCAACCACCCTGAAGGCTTTAGTCCTGGGCAGTGTTCACGGGAAAGGGCCTGATAGCTCTGAGCTATCCTCTGTTGCGCATGCCCGCGACGAGCTGTGACGTCAAACCAATCAACGCCAAGCGGGTAAACGAAGCCAGCCACTGGCGTCGATTCGGTTCGTTTACCAGCTTGGCGTTGATTGGTTTGACGTCACAGCTCGTCACGGGCATGCGCAACAGAGGGTAGCTTACAGCTATCAGGCCCTTTCCCGTGAACACTGGGTCGGGGCCGTGGCGGCCCTAATTTGTAATTATTTTAATAAATAAATATATATTTTTAACAGTAAATATGGTGTACCTTGGATTCTAAAATTATTAAATATTTTCTAATTAATCCTACCTTTAACATTGATTAAATGTGTAAATTATGTTATACGTATTCAGTGGATTGGTGGAATTGGTTTAAATTTGAATTTTCATATATGAAGCAAACATAGAAGAAGCAAACAGAGCATCGAAGCTGAATAAAATATAATACTATGTCCCAATTAATTTTTTTTCTCCTCTAAATTATACATTTTTCCACATTCATAATAAAATTCGATTTTGTACATATACATATTTCTTAAAACTCTAGAATAAAATTATACATGAAAATGTGCTTATTGCATTTGCTCCTCGTGTAGCAGGGTTACTTTCTCTTTCACTTCTGCTTCGAGTATCTGTAAATATATAAAAGCCACATTTTAGTTACAACTTAACGTAGAACTTATAGAAACAGATTTTTGCTATAATAAGTGTAGGGACTACATAATGGGTTTGTTCCAATTCGCGCATTGAGCGCATGAAATTGGTGGCATCGTACGATTCCATAGAATTTGTCTCACTTGCGGTGCATGAGGCGCGCAGGGACTCGGAGTCCCTACCGATTTGCGACCGATCTGCGCAGCTCTCACGGATCTGGCACACGCGATTATCGTAGCACTTTCCCTGCCGGTTTCTTACCAATCAACATTATATCCCTGCGCGGAGCGAGTCTACTCTAAAGCAGAATGCAACTTTCTCTATAAAACACAATTCATGCATATTCGTTTCCCCATTCCAAGAAACCCCAGAATATGAATTGTAATTTTAAAACACCCTTGGAGGCTGAGAGGTAAAAGTTTTTAGGGTAGTAAAACATTATCGATGGTGTTTTTCAAACAAATAATAAGCGTTTCCACCTAACTGATGATTTATGTACGACTTGCGACTTTTGTCTCGCTAGATCTAGATTCTTAATGGACAGACCACTGTGCGTCGCAAGGTAGTTCCGGTAATATTGAACTAAAGTGAGCGCTGAGAAAGCGCTGTTTGGTTTCTTAATTCTTCTGCATCCCAGTAGAATGAGGTACGCATCTCCTAATACATATACAGAGGAGCCCACGGATGAACAATTTTAATTTTAGCGGTATACCGGTAATCTCGGATAGGCTGTGCCATGTTGCCGAAACTCGTGATTGGTCAGAATTGTACTGGATTACCGCCAGTCGCGCGTGTTGCGTTAGTAGTGTAGGTCTCGAACTGTTTCGAACACTCCGAGCTGAATCGTCGCAGCACAGACGTGCAACGCGGAACAAGGAACTCAAAGTGATTGTACCACGTGTCGTACCCAGAAGTTTACGAACAATTCCAACATCTTCTAAACACCAAAAAGAGATACGTAATTATGAACAATTATAATTTGAAATGATCTACTTCGCGAAAATCGGTATATAATACATGCTGCAGACGAGCGAGTTTTGTCACGCGGGCATTTCTGTTGTGTAAGACTAATAAAAGAATAAAACGCGGGAGATAACGTTTAAAATGTTATATTTCTCCGATAAAGTATAACGATACGTCGTCGTCGTCGTCGTCGTCGTCTTCAACGCGATACATTCACGAATGCTTCTCGGCATCGCAGTCGTCCAAAACCTGTGTTGTTCAGGCCACGACGCAGTCCTCGGAAGGACTTGGTTTATAATACCCCCAAGTGTCGATTTTTCAATACCGATGTTGACGACCGCTAAATAACCGTTTGGGAACTCGCTCGTCTGTCTCGGGCCTAAGGGTGTCCCGTAATTTCTATTCTATATTGTTGAAAATTGTACCAATGGATTGGTGAAGGTTTCACGAAGGAAATAACCCGAAACACGACATACATCGCACTAGTTTTGATAGTAACCAATTTGAATATATATTATCCTGAATAATAATCGGAGCAAGACGACGAATTAAGACATTAATCGTCCGAGACCTATTTCTTTACAATGTATTTCTCTACGTTCTTCAGTCGGGTATCGCATGTTGTAATAAGCTGTGTGTTGATAATTATTGAAGTCGAGGAAGTCGTAATGGCACATTCATCATACATGTATGAGTTTTGTCTTGACCCAAAATATTTACAAAAGATGGAAGTTTTTCCTCTTGCTATTTAGCCGTACGAATAGAATCAGTTGCGAAATATCTATGGTTGTGAGGACAAACGCCGCATGTCACATGTTTTCACTTTCGAGATATTGTCGTTTAAAGTTATTATTAGCATTATTACCTGGTGAATATAATAATAATTGGTGTTCGAAACACCAATTCTTATTAGCAATATTTCCTTGTTTTCGTTTTACGATATAAACGTATATTTTCTTCATTTTGCGCAATATTCAATATTCGCATAATTAACGTAAATAATAATAAACAATAAAGTAATAATTTACGGACACTTTAGGCAGAATGACGAAAGTCCACTGGGCTTGTGTTATTCTGCTCGATCGTGTCACAGTTAACACTTTGCCGACCGGTAACCCCGGGTCCACACCAAGGCGAACACGAACAAAAACATTGTTCGCGAACTTTTTCGTCTGCTCTTGCCAAGTCCACATTGCTGCGATCATGAAAAAAAACTCAGCGTACGTTCACATACGGTTCGTACGCTGAGTTTTTTTCATGTTCGCAGCAATGTGGACTTGGCAAGAACAGACGAAAAAGTTCGCGAACAATGTTTTTGTTCGTGTTCGCCTTGGTGTGGACCCGGGGTGAGACTGCACATCCTACCATATACCTCGTCTGTGACACAGGTAAAGCTGCCGGTATCGCCGAGAAAACTATAGAAGCTGTCTTATAAAGGGTGTCCCACTAACCCGGTTCACCTCAAATATCTATTATTTCAAGTAATCAGCGAAAATGTTATGTATAAAAGTCGTCTGGTTGTAAGAAACACAAAAAAACGGTGAAACTAGTTTCTTTACAGGGATAGATCGGATGTGGAGGTCAATTTTATTTTTTCAAATGGACTCAAATTTTTTATCGTCAAATTCAATAGAATAGCGTATTCTGAGTATTAAAGTACTAAAGTGCATTAATCCTAAAACTTATTGTTTCTGGGATATTCAACATTGTCCATCCTATTACTTTGATTATGAAACATACTCGAAGCCATGCTCGGTTCATTTCGGCTAGCCGGCCGTTGAATGCAGAAATAATTAAATAAAACATTAAATACGAACACGAAAGGGCGCTTTTTTACTTTTGAAAGTATAAACATGCCATTTGAAGCGTGTGTAATAAACCAAATGAATGACACTTAATATAAATTCAAACATATTGATATTTTTATTAAAACATGATACAGAAATTAAATAAATAATTCAATTTATAACGCAGCAGAATATAATGAATATTCCAACCAGTTCGAACAATTTTTTGGAAGTATTTCAAGCATGCGTGGAGTACATATTAGTGATCACAAAAAAACAGAAGATAATAATAATTACAACCCCATAAAAAACTTAAAGAAGGTAAAAAATTGCGCCAAGTACATAAAAAAGCCGAGGACGGAAAAGAGTATTATCAAATAAGTCACAAAAAAATAGAAGAAAATATACTAAGTACGTAGTGGCGTCTACTTGGTTAAATCCCGTCCTTGCTCTAAAATTCCCGTGGGTAGAGTAGCGCACTGACCGGCGGCTTTCATCAGTTAAACGGGCGGACGAACCGCTTCAGTTACATGTGTTCACGCTTAAACGTGTTGTCCGCACGGATTTATTTGCAACAGCAGTTACTTGAATCGAATGAAAAGATGTTTCCCGGTACAGGCGGGCAAATCGTGCCGAGCGGGCGAACAGCAGCGTGCCGCGGTCAAAAATCCGCTTCGCGGATCGTCCCTTCTGGTCTGACACCTCTCATAAGGTTCTGTATGCTACATGGGCGCGGAAAACTTTGCCGGCGGCCCACATTCAGAAAGAAAGTGAGCAGGTATGACTAGAGTAAGCTAGACAGATGTACTATACCGAGCAACCACTGTGGAAGCCTGGTAATTGAAACATATTTCCTGCGTGTTAGAATGTCCCGCGCAATGGCAAAAATTTTACTGTCCACAATTTTCATCCTATCTTTTCGAAGTAGTACAAAATGACTGATCAGGTCTTCCCGGTGGAAATGAGTCCACAGACGACATAAAACGAACTATATTTAGGATTAATTGATAGTTAAAAGGGAATGCACTCCACCGCCGTACACAATCCGGAAAATAGTTCAATTTGTCTTGTTTGGGCTTATTTTCATCGGGAGGACCTGGCCAATCAATTCCAACTAATTTCAGAAGGGTACGATCAAAAATGTGGTACCGGGCCTTCACCGCGATCGTTCGAAGTAGTACCTACGTCTATCTCGGTTACTCTCGTCGTGACTGTTCGCTCTCCTTGTCAATCTGTTAAGGCACGGTTAAACACGTGCAACGGCGCGCATTGCGCGGCAGAAACCGCGTCCACGCATCTGCAATGCGCGCCCGAATTTGCACTTCAGACCCTCCAAATATGTGATTAAAACATCGATGTTCCAATTCCATCTTTTCTTATCTACTTCTTTGTTAAAAATGTTCATCACACAAAACATTTTATTTTCTCGATCATGTACAAACTACAATACTATTTTTCTAGCTTTCACTGCTGCAAACTTGTCTATGATGTCCTCAAAGTTGGTATTTTCCACTTCTTCTCTCTCCACAGTTAATAGGGCAAGACCACACAAGTCTGTCTTGGCCCATAGATTCTCTTAAGTAGCAAGGAATTAAATTTAACTTACTGAATGATCTCTCGCAGCTAGCAATGGAAATTGAAATTGTTAACATTATTTGTGCTGCAACGCGCAGATTGGGGAAAACGCCCTCATCTCTATATTGTGCGATGAAATTCAGAAGTCCTTCAGGCCTTGAAATTTTCACAATGCGAGTCAAAAGCAACATTCTACAATCCAAATATTTCTTCATAAAGCTGCTGCCCATTAATGTTACAGCTGTAGCTTTTGCCCAAACTTCGGCACATATTTTTTAAGTTGATATTTTCAACACCGTAACACAGTGCCTTGACGTTCAGAAGGAACTCGAACTTTGAATCGGCATCTTGCAACAGAGCGAATCTTTCGTCCATTTACATATGAAGACGGTCGAGTGATTCCTTCATTACCTTCTCCATTTCTTGTCGACGTCTGCGTCTCCCGAGCTCTCGCCGGGCATCATTTGCTTTAGTCTTCGACGTCTCTCAACCTCAATATTAAATTTTTGACAGAGCTTCTCTTTCGGCGTAAAAATGATCTCTGACACCTTTTAAATGCAGGGCGGCATCGTGGAAATTCGTGGTAGGGTCTTGCAGCCTCTTTTGAACTCGGTCAATTGAAATGAGAGCTTCGTTCCAAAATCCTAATAAAGTTAGGAATCTATAATTTAACAAGCATTTGGATAGCTGTTCCGCTTCACTTCTTGTTTCACTCTTCTCGTCATTATCGCCTACCATCGCCTGAAGAACCGGAAGTATCTTTTCAATATACTTGCTGACGGGCTTCTCAGCTTCCACCCTTCAACTCCACCTAGTTTTTGACACCGACTTTAAAACCACAGGAACGGCGTTTTTCAGTTTTTCCCAGCGCTGTGTTGAACAAGCGTAGAAGACATAGAGGGCTTCGATTGTTTCGAAAAACGTCACCATCAATGTTTTACTGCATGCACACCCACCAAGTTGAGTGAGTGATTGTCGCAATTTACAAACATCGTCAGGTTATTTTTCTCGAAGGGGGGGGGGGGGCGCAGAGCCGAATCCAAGATTTGGGGCATAGGTCTGACAAATGAACCAGGGACTTTTCCCATTTTTTCCTGCTAAATGAAAAAGTGTTTTTTTTCTTCTATCAATTTATCATATTTTCCCTCATATTGCTAACAAGGAGAGTATTTTAGGTGCCCGCCTCCGATCATTTTGATTTTTGGATATGTTATAGAGGACCGAAAAATAAGAAATACGTGTTTTTTTATTTTTCCCCGTTTTCATATTTGGGGGGTGAAAACTGCGTTCAAAGTTAGGGGTGAAAAATCATTTTTGTCGACTTTTTGAAAATCTGGTGAGTCAGTCATATTTCGCATTCAAAGACACAAAATTCGTCTATTAACACTATTCCCCTATCTCTAATAGTTCTCGAGATATTCCACAAAAATGAGTTTTTAACCCTAACTTTGAACGCAGTTTTCACCCCCCCCCCCCCCCCCCAAATATGAAAACGGGGAAAAATAAAAAAACACGTATTTCTTATTTTTCGGTCCTCTATAACATATCCAAAAAACAAAATTATCGGAGGCGGACACCTAAAATACTCTCCTTGTAAGTTAAAATAAGTATTTTGCAAATTAAAATAAGTATTTCTCCTTTGAGGGTGGGGGGCACCCCCCCCCCCCCCCCCTGTATCCGCCACTGGATCTAGAGACGCGGTCTCGACGCCAAGTACATGTTTCGACACCCTGTATATGTCGAATCACGCCTGCGATATTTCCTAAATTTAAACGCATTTTTCTTATGTAAACCGCATATAAGCTTTCGAATAAGACCGAATTCAATAAAATCGGTCCACTCATGACAGAAATATCGTAATATCGTCTCATCGATCTGTCGGAAACGGTAAGATTTTTCTTATTCTTCTTCATCTCCAAGCAAATTTTCGTCAACATCATACATATACGCGTCACACGCACACCTTCAGCCAAAAAGAAACTAACACATGTTTCGTTCGTCGACTCTCGGGATTATTCGGCAAGGATCGTCGTCCGTCATTGTACATACCTATAACCTACCAAGTGTCAATCAATCATAACCTGCGTCATTGGCGTCTATCCTTTTGCACGCTTAAGCATTGGACTGTCCACCCCCTGCGGTCCGCTGCCGCTCAGCGCAACACAATTGAACACAATCGCTTAATGCGCCTGAGTACCACTGTCGGCACCGCGCGTTTTGCCAAACTTTTTCGCTTCTGTATTGAAAACAAAACGTGACTTACCACTTCTGTTGATACTTTCCAGAGGAAAAATGTCTGCTGCATCGCGTGGAGTAGTCAGATTTTTTCTAAGATCCTTAGTTTTGGAAATAAATTGAAAGATAACTTCAAAAATGGGTGCATTTCGGGTGTCATTTTCCCTTTGATCGTTGTTTAAACAAATTTAAATGATCATAATGCAATAATAACTGATATCGTTGTATTCGGGAGGGTTCGTAGAATAATTTGACGCAACGAGCAACCGAATAACTATTACCGTTTCGACACAAAAGATGTTCAAAGTTGAAAATTTGCAGTTATTTTCAAAATCGAATTTCTCAAAAACTGAGGGTGATGGAGACAAACGGTTTGCGGATTCGTGTTCAGGGCAAAAAACTCTACAAGAATCACCCAGTGGATATTGCGGAACAGAAAAAAAGTTTCATTTTGTTGGACTGTGTAATGTAAGTTGTCCAAATTTGAAATGTCACGAGTTTCTACACTACATAGGAGATTTATTGTCTCAATTAACATCGTAAGTCGCCAAAATTTTTTAATAGATTTTTTATGTAGAGTCACAGAGTTGGAAGTTGTCCGGAGAAGGCTCGACAGAGAAGCATCTTGTTTCGCATAAGTTTCTGGAAATTTGTACCATGCATGTACAAAATAATACAGTAATTCGTCGTTATTGTCCCGTTTTTACCATGCGTAATAGTCCCGCTCATTATCTATGGAATCCTTCAGTCGAGAGTGAGAAAAGTCGAGAACGTGCGAGAGAGAAGAAAAGAGTCGACACAAAGTTGTCGTCGGCTACGAATAGTGTCCGCATCGCGTTGTTGTCCCGTCGCCAGCCCCGTTCGTCGGGACTATTACGACGAATTACTGTATATTGTAACAAGTTGCATTGCATTTAAATTGCCAGATATTTTCATATCAGCAAACTATTTTTAATTTAGACTTTTTATGTAAGGCTTATAAAAATGAAGCACAGGCTTGGATAGAATTGAAGGGGATGCACAGGTTTGGATAGAAATGATGGGCACGCACAGGATTGGATAGAAATGAAGTGCATTCGCGCGATGACGCGGTGACGGTAAACCAATCAACGCCAAGACGGAAACGATGGGAAACTGCACACAAGCATATGCCTACTCCTGTCCGTGTGCGCTGCTTGTTCGGCTGCCGAGCACATGGACAGGAGTAGGGATATGCTTGTGTGCAGTGCGATGGGAAGAAAGTGGGGGACGACGGTAGGCCATAGTGGGAGACGACGGTAGGTCATAGTGGGGGTAAGGATTTGTCCCAGTTTATTTTGAATACAAGTAATAATATTACAAATTAAACCTGGGATTCTGAATTTTAGCTGTTATTATTTTTGGATTGACTTGAAAAAATGTACATGAAATTTAACATTCTTTTCTTCAATCTTACAAAATTTGATAACTGTGTTACGAGTCTTGAGTTTCAATAATTTACAATAAAATTTGAACTTCAAGTAGAGATGATGACGATACATCGATGTTTTTACAATCGATATTTGAAGATCGATATGTACATTGAAACCACCGATGTTTTTCTAATAGATGTCGATGTTTTTGGATATTATTATGCTAATTAGATATCATTTCTCTGGGATAAAAATGATTTTTTCAAGTTTAATGCTCTATCAGCTTTAGGAGCAGTTCTGGAGCAAAGTCAGAACTGCACGGATTACTAACCTACGATTTTCGATACCGATAACTATCGATAGTGAAAATAAACTATCGATAGTGTTCGATAGTGAGGACCATCGATAACTATCGATAGTACCATCGATAGTTCTCCACCCCTACAAGTCAAGCCGAGCCAGCCAACCAGCGTCGCCGGGGAATCGGTTGTCGACACTGGTTGGCTGGCTCGGCTTGACTTAACTGTGGCGCCGTTTCGTTTCCCAACGTTTCCGTCTTGGCGTTGATTGGTTTGACGTCACTGCGTCATCGCGCGCATGCGTTCTCCCTCCCTGCGATGCGAGGCCGAAATCCGGTGGGAATTTCCCGTTAACACTCTACTTGTTGGCTGCATTTGGGAAAGTGGGCGCGTGTGCGAGGCGTTTCCCCTTAAAGTTTGTAAATAATACTCATACTAATCATTTAATTCTTATGCTTTTATTTACTGGTTATTCTGTTCGTTGCTCCTCATTTTTCTTCGCGATACCGAGATAATTTCTTTTACATCAATCGGTATAAAGTACAAGCCTATTCAAATTTTGCATTTAGCTAACCAAGTAGGAAATTCTTTGATACGTAATATAATCTATCTCTGCTACGATGTAGGAATGAAACGGCATACATCGAGGAATTCGCATCGCGATGAAAAACCTAAGCCTTCGTGTAATGAAGATAGTGACGCGGTTCTACGTGCAAGAGCGGAAGAGGAGAGGCGACGGCGTAGACGCGAATGGATGATCGAACAAGAAAAAATGCACAGGCATAATATACTGAAAAGAAGAATGGCTATGGAGTATGAGATACGACGCGCTCGTAATATGGGCTTAACACTTCCTCAAGGAAGATGCAACAGACCTTGTAGGAGTAGAAGCGAATCTCCACCTGGTCGACATAGAAGAACTTATGCGCATCATACACCTGAAGATACTGTACTTTCTAAAAAGTAAGTATAAAGTGTCTTTAATTATTAATTGTTGAACGCAGACGCAGTGTCCCAATCTGGACGATTTCATAGACAGAGAACAATTTTACCATTTCATCGGCGGGTCGTGGAATTTCCTGCCTTATCTTCTGACGGATACATTTAAATTAAATAGGTTTTTGGCTATATCTAGAAAAGTACACTGATGAAGTGTTAACTTGTATTTGTATAAAATATCGAATTTAGTCGATATATCAATTAAAATGTTAAATTATAGTAAGTTTCAAGTATAAATCTATTACATCATACATACAAATAATGTTATTCTGCACTTTAGGTCTGAAACATCAAGTGGTAGAACGCCCTTATTTAAAGAATCTGCAAGCACAAACATTAGTTCAACAGAACTTCGCAAAATCAAAGTAGATATTCATAGAAACATTCCTGGAAGAGTAGCCAGCCATGAACTTAAACGGGATATACCCAACAAGGAAGACGTGATGCTTAAAAGAAGAGCGGGTAACGTGTTGTTTTTTTACCATAATTTCTTAAGAATTTTCAGTCATTCAGCAAACGAGTACCGCAAAGGATAATAAGCTTAACGCGGAAGATGATTCTGGGGTCCTCTAGAAATCACGACCAACAAATTGAAGTTTCAGAACATTGTATGCTTTCTAATGTAAAAATGTCTCTTCTCTTTGTCACCGATTTCTACAGTCATGAAGATTCCGGACTTTACACTCATACTGCGTCCCCCTGTCGTATTCAAGAATTTTCTCAACTTTATTCGTCAAATTAATATAACATGTTTTTGATTTGTCCAGGATATAGCATATTCGGAATACAACGTTGGATCACTATATTGATCGCATAATGTGCAATATGTGAGCACAATTTTTTTTTACTTTGACTGTTTTAAGATTGCTTTGCTTAACGTATCTCTCGCTTGTTGCTTTACGGACAGTGTGGTTTTTTCTTACGAGCTTGCACAAAGAATTATACATCAGCTATATTAACTGCTATAATGAATAGAATATATTTTAGTACAAATTAATTAATTTCCCCCAAAAAACGTAGTTCAAACACGTTTTGTGCATTCTCCTCGTGTCCTGGTTTTGGGAATGTGTGCATGTCCAAATAAGTGGTTTTTTTTTAAATGCTTTATTTACTAAAAGCCGACCGACTGGAAGATTTTCGCGTCTCGGACGATGTTTTAAATCTCGACATTCGACAACCGAAGAGGCATGGTGGAACATTAAACACTAGGCTCCAACACTGGAAGAAACGAAATCAGATATTAAATCTTAGAATTTTTCCAAATTTTTGCATAGTTTGGTATTTCTAATTCTTATTCATCTTTTATTTTATTGCGTTAAAAAAATAACTACAATTGGAAAGTTGGTATTTTCTTTTTAAAGTATGAGTACTCGTAAACGTAATTTAGTTGGTTTGAAAACTATGTATTTCAAAGCATTGTATATAGAGTGAATATCGTGAAAAATATGAACCATCTCGGAAGACTTTGTTGGGGAATCATGAATCCTCTACACACAGATTAAACTACTTTATTTGAATTATATTGAAAGGCGTATCGATATGTTTAAATTTTTGTAATCAATTCGTAATAGACAATGAGTAATATTCCGAGAATTTAGCTACATTCTTTTGAAAACTTATTTAATGCGATTTGTATACACTATGTGAAAAAGAACAGAAAATATTACATTATAAATTAAAGATTATCAGTTGCTACAGAATATTTAGAGTTAGATTTTTATTAAAATAATATTATAAAATAATTGAAATTTTAAAAAATAAATTTCTCTTAATATATCTGGCACTCATGAAAGTTGCAAGCCATTTTTAATTGTGTAAAGTACTCTTTATTTATGAGGATGAAAAATAAATTTATAGGTATATACTTTTGGTATAGAAAATCATATAAATTAACAACAATTTATTTAACTAATTTGAAATTGACAATACGAAATGACTTGCCCTACAATTGTTCAGAGCGAGTGTGTTTATCTGTGTAACGACGTTAATATCTTCAAGATCTGTCACAGCTGCTAATATTGCTTAAATGCTTTCCCGACTTTTACATACGATTGCTTTTCTATTATTAAATTTACTAAACTTAACTGTAGGAGAGGGATCCAAGCCGATATTTGATAGAGAAGATATAAAGAGAGCAATAGGTGGAACAGAAGAAGTTGAGGAACATCGTACTGTCGTGTCGGTGAATTTGGAAAATTCAGGTATGCTTATTATTTCAAATTGTTAAGATTTATTACAACTTCTGTTTCGCAAATATGGACACTTTAATTTATAGAAAACAAATCGAAAACGTTAAAAAGGCATTCGGCGTCCTTGAGTCCTACAAGAACCCGAATTCACAGTCCTAGGCGCACGTGGTCCCGTCACCCCAGGTTCGTGCCTGGATTTTACACAGAGTATTGCAATATAAACATAAGTTAAACATAAGTATGTAAACCATGTACAGAAAACTTGCTATTCTAAATGTGTTAATGTATAGTCCGAAATTGTTTAGGGAATTAAATTTTTCGCTAATTTGTTTACCCTCTTTCAGGTATGACGATTCAAACCATGGCGATAAAGGAAGTTACAGAAATGATAGGTAAAAGCTATTATTACACTTTCGTGTATCCGCGTTCATTACATTTCTTCCAATTGTATTTCACCAGACTATTACATTATTTACATAGGGAGAAAGATTATAGTAGAGAGTGGAAAGATGGTGAGAGATCTTACCGACGCCATCGAGAGCGGCCCAGAGATCATTCTCGAGACAGGGGGAAAACAGATAGATCCAGAGAAAGAGATAGGACTAGAGAACAAAAGGTTCCCCCAGATTATATTCAACCAATTCCTGCAATTTATTATGGAGTAGGTATTTTACATCTATATATATATATATATATATATATATATATATATATATAAAAATGAATGTTTGTTTGTTTGTCCCGTATGCGTTTCTATACCATTCATCCGATTGCGGTGAAACTTTGGTGAGTTGTGCGCACGTCCGCGAAAGTTTCTGAATTAGTACAACCATTTTACAAGGGGGTGAAAAGGGGAAATATGTATTTTCTCGGACCCCCTAATATCTGTTAGACCCGATTAGATATCAACTTGGTTCTTACTCACAAAGATTACCCACACAAATGCCTAAAAAACAATTTCGGGATTTTTCCCTAACCAACCCCTAAGAGGGTGAAAAGGGGTAAACCGTGTTTTCATGGAGTCCTTAATATCTCTTAGGCCCGAAGCGAAGCGCGGGGTATTTTGCTAGTATTTACATAAAAATGCGATAATTTAGCCACGATATAAAATTCATTCGTTTGTTTGCTCAGACTTTTCAACCGAGACCATTAATGGTTGGACCGTGGGTCCCAATTCGGGGACCGCTTGGAGGTAATATGCATCCTTCTATGATGAGACCTTTAAGAAGATTTCCACCACGAACAATACCTCCAGGTATGTATGGATTCCGTCCCCCTCTAAATCCTAGTAACTGTGAATTATAAATGTGCAATATACATATCTAATGAAACATTAATCATTTGCAATTTATACAGGGTTTCTGCAAAGGTTTTAACCAGACTGTGCGATCTTGCCCTATTAAGTCTGGAGAGAGAAGAAGTGGAAAAGACCAACTTTGAGGACATCATAGAAAAGTTTGCAGCAGTGAAACCTAGAAAAATAGTATTGTAGTTTATACATGATCGAGAAAATAAAATGTTTTGTGTGATGAACACTTTTAACGAACAAGTATATAAGAAAGTATGGAATTGGAATGATATGCAGGGGGGGGGGGGGCGCAAATTCTACGCTTGCCATTGAGAAATACTGCGAGAGCGCCATCTACTTCCGTAATCTGGTCAATCGCGTAAAAGGACTGGTGTCACACAAGTATTGAAATAGTGCAATAATTTTTTTGTCATTAGATAGTCTGTTAAATTTGACAAAATCGATGATCAAACAGTTGAAATTCCCAATACTGCCCTATTGCGTGTCACAGCTAACCCAATTATACTGTTTTAATTTTTAGGCAATAAGAAAATCCCAATAGGCACTGTTTACACTAAGTCAGTGTGGTGAGGAAATCCGCCGTGCCGGATGGACTAACGAGAGGGGGATATGACGCCGCAACCGTCGAACCAATCAACGCCGAGATGAAAATCGCTGGAAACATGGGACGGAAACGAAACGGCGCCACAGTCAAGTCAAGCCGAGCCAGCCAACCCAGCGTCGCCGGGGAATCGGTTGTCGACGCTGGTTGGCTGGCTCGGCTTGACTTGACTGTCGCGCCGTTTCGTTTCCGTCTTGGCGTCGATTGGTTTGACGTCACCGCGTCATCGCGCGCATGCGTTCTTCCTCCCTACGGGCTACGATGAGAGGCCGAAATCCGGTGGGAATTTCCCGTGAACACTACTGTTGTTTGCAAAGAAGAAGGCGTCCGGAAGCTGCGCGGGGCAAGGGGGCTACCTCGCTCGCGCCGCTCCACTCTCTCCGCGGAACTCCACAATTCCCCACTCGCTCTCTTCGTCACGCGATCCTGCTGACCGATTCGTTGACGTGACGTGACGTGCCCTACCTCTACCTGTGTAGAGAACGTGGGCCTATGAAGATACACTCGATCGGACCACCAAGTTTCTGCCGGCAACATCTTTGCAAACGACAGTAGTTATGCCGTCTACACGGAAAAGTGTCAGCACCGTTCCCAACGGTGCTGGGCCCAGCACGGTAAATTTCGGTGCTGAGCACCATTCACAACGGTGTTCAGCACCGGAAATATCGGTTTACAACGGTGTTCTTGATGAACACGCATCTAAGTATGTTTTCCACTTAGATACGCATCATGGTATACTGAGTATTCAAGAAAGTGTATGTGTGCATATGCGTATATTCTAAACCATGCATCTGGCATCTGGCGCTGGCGACTGGGATCCGCTAGTGATCCTGTAGGGAGTGATCGGTATAACCGCAGCCATTTCGGGCAAAACCGGAAATAACATAACCTAAACATTCATTAAATCGTCTGCGGCGAAACTTCCGAAAACCGGTCAAACCCGATTGGGCTGAAGTTTTGCAAATAGCTTCATTTTGCATAAAAATAACGTTTGCGAGAAGGATTTTTGGCCACTCGAAATTTTTTTTTACCATTTCAATGTCGTTCCCTACCTTACCGACAGAGTCGAGAATTTTGAATCTTAACTTAAATGGGTAAAAATGTTTCTCGCAACATTGTTTCTATCTCTGGAATACGCGCACGAGTCACGCTACCGTGCTTTACGCGCCCGCTCGCGGGCGCGCGCCCTCCGCCCCAATCTAACCCAAACCAATACTAATATCCAGTATCAAGCTGATATCTCTTTCTAAGTTGATTTCTGTTTTATAAATTTTAGGAGATTAATAAGGAGAATGCATTGAATAACTGTTGTATCCGATTCTCCGCTCTGTCGGTAAGGTAGGGAATGACATTGAAATGGTAAAAAAAAAATTTCGAGTCGCCAAAAATCCTTCTCGCAAACGTTATTTTTATGCAACATGAACCTATTTGCAAAATTTCAGCCCAATCGGGTTTGACCGGTTTTCGGAAGTATAGCCTCGTCTGCTTTCCAAACTGATTGTTTATCTATCTCTTCCTATCCGTATTTCTGTCTCTTTCTTTTTTACACTTTCTTTCTCTGTCTACTTCCGCTTTTGACCGCAATGGCGGCAACCAATCAACGACGATACACGTTGTTCCGATCATAGACATATATAGACGGAGCGTGTCTGAGGGGGGTTGTAAGATTCGCGGTAAGGGGACTGTCATACAGGGAAATCGGGTAACTCCGTTCCTCCTCGGGGCTATTCGGAAATTCAATGACGTTATATATATCTATGAGGGATACTTAGTCGAAAAGGTTAGGTATACTTATACATAATTAAAAATTTCGTATATCATGTAGGTTATATATATAACAAAATTAGTAAATAGAATGAAGCTTTTTTTAAATAAAATCGTACTTATAGATATATGCAATAATATTTATATTTTTAAAGATTTTGTAAGCTTAAAAGTTCATAAACATAATTAATATGCATAAATAATTATATAGTATAATAGATATATATCGCTCATTTGCTGCGACATAACTGATGAAAAAAAAAATATTTTTATTATAAACATATTATCTATTCGATAATCAAGCAACACATTTGAATTTCTAAGATTATATATATAATATATAAATTGTTTGTTATGTATGTATATTTATTTATTTACATGTGAAATCGAATACTATCATTATTTATATTTTCTTTCTCCAACTGTTCGCAGTTTTTATTTTTCCTGCGATTTGCACAACCGCTTACTACGCAATAAGTCATTATTACACTCAATTAATATATGATTATATACAACGACCACTACGATGCTTTAGAACAGTAATAGTTGAGCAACAGTGGTTATGTTTCGAACATAGCCATTAATGCCGAACCGACAAGAACCGAATACATCCGAACCTACTACCGAATTGCCTGTATGGTTTCTGCCTTTTCCCCTCCGATCTTACAGTCCCCTCACCAACAGTCCTCTCTTCCGCTCCGTCTATATAAGTCTATGGTTCCGATCAATCTCTAGAGGATCCGCGATCCGCGCCACAGAACATCATATCCTAGATGGGAATGCCGCGCTTCATGCTTGCGAGCTTGTCCAAGATTCATTTTCGTTCGATGCAATGACATTTATTTTAATGTCTTGATTTACAAAGCAACTAAATTATTTAATATTATTAAAATATTGAAATCTCTGAGGGTATCAATTAACATTCTTACCATTATATCAATTGCATTTATTGCTCCGTATTTTTACGATAATACGATATAATTTATGCATGATAAAATACTACCTAATATATAAATTATAAATCCTCATAAAAAGACAAACAGCTGATTCGTGATGATAAGCTAGGGAATGACGGGGAAATTGCATACGTTTGATTCGTTCAGTCTCTTCGTACACAGACGAGGTATAGAATAGACCTATCAACCAATGTATTTTTGTGTCACCGGTTTGGGGGGTCCTAGGACCCCCTTACCATTTTAGTGTCGCATGCAACGTTACCGGTGAAGTCTTGAAACAGATTGTAATGCTACGCGTGATAGGAATTAAAACTAAATCTTATCGGAAATATTTAAAATCTAAAAAGGCCTGAATGTTACGACTAATTTGAAGAAACATGTTGTATAATTCCGTTTACTAATAAATTTTGATAGAAGCATAATTTGCACGTATTTCTATAAATTTCGATGAGAAATATTATATAAATACAATGCGTAATAAGCATTTGTACAGTTTCTTAGTTAGGTTATATTTTCTGTCACTTCGATGAGCGAATTTTCTGTCCTCAAAATGACAGAAAATATAACCTATATGCTATACCCGATTTCCTAAAGATACTGTTGCGGCGTAATAATAATGTTTAGGAAGGATGATAAAATGTTCACAAATGTATCGTAAAAGAACGAAATAGCCAATAAACATTTATTCTCATATAGCATATACATAGGTTATATTTTCTGTCACTTTGCGGCGCCAACCATATAATAATCACGCGCATCCCGCCTGCGCATTTTCAGTAGCGGATTTGAGAAGCGGATTTTCTGTCCTTGAAGTGACAGAAAATATAACCTATACGCTATACCCGATTTCCTAAAGATACTTTTGCGGCGTAATAATAATGTTTAGGAAGGATGGTAAAATGTTCACAAATGTAGCGTAAAAGAACGAAATAGCCAATAAACATTTATTGCCATATAGCATATAAATAGGTTATATTTTCTGTCACTTCGAGGAGATGATTTTCGGATCCTCGAAGTGACAGAAAATGTAACCTATATGCTTCTTAACAATAAATGTTTATTGGCTATTTCGTTATTTTACGCTACATTTTTGAACTTTTTATGGCTTAACATCCTTCCAAAATATTATTGTTACGCCGCAACGGTATATTTATGAAGTCGGTTATAGCATATTAGGTTATATTTTCTGTCATTTCGAGGAGAGGACCACATAATAATCACGCGCATCCAGCTTGCGCATTTTCTCTTCCGCGGAAAATTGACTTGTGGTCCCAAGCGGGAGAAAAGTTATTTCATTAAATTGTTTATATTTAGTGCGATTATTACTAGGGACTATAGCCATAATTAATTATTTTATATCTCGAAGAACAGTCTTTAAAATTTTAAATAATTAGTTTAAGCCCCCCTGACATTCAATTGACTAACCTGTTAAGAAAACTATTAAAAATGTTATATTACGCGTCTAAATACATGCTTTTCCGACTTTCTTCCTGCCATAAAATATGGTAAGATCGGATTTTTCGAGTCGGTCTTACATATAAACGTTTTACAACATTTACGCTTGAGACAACTCAATACAGTATTTCCTCTAGTTCCTATCACACTTCTAAATATGGAAACATAGATATCAGGTTTACACAGGTTTCTAAAATTGTTCAGAAGCTACCGACTCTTTATGACAACATGTTGATCGGCGCTTGGAAGGAATACAGGGGCATTAATATGCACTATCCTCTAATAAAAATTTTTTTTTTTATATTTTTTTATCATTATGCAAACATCTGTATTGTATGTCAGGTTTTTCTACTAAAATGAAACCAATTACGACGCAGTTTGGTATGAGGAAGGTACGGCAAAAAATTGGTACAGAGAGAAGTAATATAATAATATTTTTTTAAAGCCCAACAAATAATACGATAGCGAACGTTCAGTCGAAATGCGGCATTTTTCTCATCTATTGTTGAGGTCTGGGCCCCGGAAAAGTTCGTCTTTCTTTTTAAAACAAATGCCGTTCTCAGAAACGCGATGCACCCGAAGGTAAAAATCGATACGACTTGAAATGTCTTGCAAGCAGAGCTCGCTAAATCAGGCGCTTGCTCTTAACGAATCTTTTCCAGTTCGTAGCACTTGTCAAGTCAAATATGCCAATAACACTTTTTGCAAGCAGATGGCTAGAACTTGACAGGATGTTAACAATTAAAATTGCACCGTCTCTAACATTCTTAAGTATGTACATCTGTATGTATGTATTTCCTAAGTAATTATGAGTTTGGTGCATCGGTTGAGTGCTGACAGACGTGACACAGACGATGCGTTGATACATTGTCTCGCTCTCGTCTTTCGGGCGTCTGATACTGCATCCTTCACGTGCGCGGCGGGCCTGATCGCTTATTTATACGAAAAAAATTATTCGTGCCGCAGCTCGCTCGCGCGGCCAGGTAGCGATCAGTAGCCAAAAGCGGGAACGCGTGTTAGACAAAATCATCTATACTATTGAAAAATGAAATTTTTATATTTTCTATTTTATTTTCATCACAGTATTTGTAACATATTGTATGAAATTTTCCAGATGAAAGGAAAGCCAAACACGACGCCCTTCCTACAATTACCCCGAATGCGCATGAATCCGTTACTTATACTTCCTCCTCCTCTTTCTTCCATTAAGTGATAATGTAAAAATTTATTTAAATAACTTACAATTAGAATTTAAAGTATATTTGGAGACTAGTAAGAATGGTATCTGAAGAATACATTTCTGCTTTGATTGCATGTTTTTTGTTGATATAGGTACATTGAAAAAAACAATTAAACCCTAAAAAATTATTTTAAAGAGTAAAACTAATGAAAAAATTAAACCGTGCAACATGAACTTGAACTCGCACCCCAGGAAAACGAAGTTAGAATTTTTTTTTAGAACTTACACTCATTTCGAAGCCTAGCTATATTTCTGCCAATTCTGAGGCAATTCTTTTTACAAATGTCCACCGAACCAGAAGTGTAGATTCATCCCCGAAAGCAGTGTTCATTAGATTTTAATAAATAAATAAAAAGGGCATATTTCATATAAAAAACAGTTCGTTTCTTTCAGCACCATCTCATATGTACATACCTACTTGTCCCAATGACGTCGTGTTTGATTTTCCTTTTATTAAAAAAATGTCACTAATTTTCCATAAATGCTCGAATAAAGACGAAACAGGGAATGTAAAAATTTCATCTAACAATTAGCTTAGCATGTGCACACTGTACATACATGTTTTCCGCATTTAGCTACTGATTACTGCATTTGCAGAATTTATAGAAGAAAGTGAAATCTGCTTCAATACGGGCGTTTAGGCATAGCTCGTCCGTGGACCGACATCGACATGCGAAAATCAGGCGCACGGAGAACGCAAGAAGACAATGTATCATACTTTGTTGCCGCTGCCAGAATGATCGGTTGTCGCGTAAAAGACCTTCGTGCCGTTTCTCACTAGCTTTCATTCTCTCTTATTCCCTCCCATTTCATCTCACTCGCGAGTCGCGACGTCCGTAAATCCAGAACCTTTTTTTCACTTGTGCTTTAAAAAGTACAATAGCTGTGTTCTCATATGTACATATCTAGGAATAATAAAAAAACTAAAAATATAAAATAGTTAATAAGGGGAAACGGCCAATCAATTTGTAACGAAACATAGAGTTTTAACTACTAATCCACCGTTCCCAAGTAATAAATAAACTATTGCAAAATGTCCTCGGGTCCCGAAAACTACGAATACAAAATTTTACAAAAACGTTTGGATTCCTTGTTCTCAATGATGTATACGTGTCGTAGGATGGGCATTTAGACATGCGCGCAGTGCGGAGATTTGCGGGAATGTCAGTAACAGCGTCAATTTTTAATATTTTTCAACGTACGACACGCGAAAATGTTAGTTAAGTGTTCCACAACACGTAAAGTACTAACAATCAATGTCATCTTGCATTTTATAGTTTGTATAAGCTTTTAAGAAGAGCCATATTTCGGCGCCATATAGTCTTCAGATCACCGAAATAGATTTTCGACAAGCCGAGCCAAAGCGTAGCGTAACGAAAAACGAAAGCCTGCCCTCTATGTCGAACAAGTCACACGTATACAAGCGCGCACACACCTTTCAGCATTTCAACACATTTCAGAGTAGTTCCGGAGTTGGACGCTGTTCATGAACAGAGGCCGCCAGATTCAGTCCTCGAGTTATGGGTCGGTAACACAGTTTGGGTGGTGACACCAAGTCCCATAAGGTGATAGGTCTATTCTATACCTCGTCTGTGGTGACACCAAGTCCCATAAGGTGATAGGTCTATTCTATACCTCGTCTGTGCTTCGTAGTAAATGTTGGTAAATAAGAGACAATACTTACCTACACGACGAATATTGTGAAGCATTGTTTCACCAGAAACATCAACACTGCAGTATTATACTCAATCAAACGGACTCACGATACTAATAAACTTCTGAATACGAAATCATGCATTAACTGCCGCGTAATTAATTAAGCGTCCATCGCGACTGACTAAATCATCGAACTCGTTTGTCAAAGTGCTCGGACGCTTTTATATACGAACTACAAAGTCAGAGTGCGGTTAGGAGTTTTTGATACCTTATTCAAAGGACTGCTATTTAATATATCCTTATACACTCTCGTCCGTTTAGAAGAATTATTTTACCACCGAAGACTCGCGAGTACACAATTCTCTATATTTAATTCTATAATTACTTTCCACAATCCGCGCGGGGGGCTCGATATTTAAGGTAAGTCATTGTATTAAATATGCAGCCGTATATAGCTATCTAGCTGCTATCGAAAGATAACAGATGTTATGTTATTAAAGTATAAAAAAATCAGACGCACTTCTTTGTTAAAAAGATTTTCGTAAGTGTCGAAATTACTACTCTGGGAATATATTGAAAGAGATGCACGGTGTTAAAAAGCATAAATGCATATGTTACGATACGGAGCAAGGAGCGTACAATAATAATAATAAATCATAATTTTCTAGTTGCATGGACCATATAAAACCGAGCAGGTATAATGCAGTCTCAGTTAGCAGGAACTCCACGCAGATTACCGGTGTTCGTATTTCCCCAAAGTATCGCTTTCTTTCTGGACGATCAATCCACTCACAAGCAAGTTCTGACTCTGTACAATCCGTACGACTTTCCCATAAGATTCAAAGGTATACTCGCAGTAGCTGCAGAGGCCAGCGACTCGAGAGCGAACTTAACGCAATTTATTGCCATTACAGTATTATGCACGGCGCCGAATAAATACAAAGTTGTCGATCCGGAGGGAACTATAAAAGCAAGATGCTGCGTCGACATTGTTGTAAGACACACGGCGCCCTTGTTGAGCAATTGCCATATACTTGATAAATTTAGGATACAAATGCAAGAGCATCCAACCAAGCAGGTAATTCGCCGACGCTGTGGCTGAACTTCAAAGACCAAAGTAGATATTGTTATTATTATCGAAGTAATGTAATTTGAGACTTTCGGAAAAATTAATAGGCTATAGGAAAACGAGACGTCGAAGCCAAGCTACATCCTGGGACCGCAGATACTGCTGGAAGGTCTACTCCCGACCCGGAAATGTTTCAGCAGCTTCCTATAAATGAAACTAGGCAGCAGCAATCTTACGCGCTTTTAGCTCAAAATAAAGGGATTGATAGTAAGTAGAGATTTTGTAAATGATTTAGAAGAGGCATCGGAATTAAGTGAACGCGGCGGCCGATTTTCAGAAGCAACGCCTCCTTTCTTCCGCCGCGCGTCTTGGCCCCCGCGGCGGCCCAGCAGCTTGGAGCGTCTCAGGCCCGTACCAGTGTTCACGGGAAAAGGCCTGGTAGCTCTCGGCTACCCTCTGTTGCGCATGCCCGCGACGAGCTGTGACGTCAAACCAATCAACGCCAAGCTGGGAAACGAAGCCAGCCACTGGCGTCGATTCGGTTCGTTTCCCAGCTTGGCGTTGATTGGTTTGACGTCACAGCTCGTCGCGGGCATGCGCAACAGAGGGTAGCCGAGAGCTATCAGGCCTTTTCCCGTGAACACTGCCCAGGGATCGGCGAGCTGTGGCTATCCACTCGGCTACCTCGCACGTACCGGAGCGATGGTAATGTTTGCGTGAGACGCCACGATGGGAGACGAACCGAACCACGGCCAACCAGCGTCACCGGGAAATATGTTGTCGACGCTGGTTGGCCGCGGCGTCACTCGCTTGGCGCTGGCGTCGGTTCGTCTCCCATCGTGGCGTCTCACGCAAACATTACCACCGCTCCTGTACGTGTGAGGTAGCCGAGTGGATAGCCACAGCTCGCCGATCCCTGCCCGTACCACGTGAACCGCGCGTGGCGTATTAGGGCGACATTGTATCAGTAGGTTTCCACATCGGCCCAGAGAGCACGATTGTCGATGCGTTTTTATTTTGTCAACGCGCCACGCGCGGTTCATATCGTACGGGCCTGAGACGCTCCCAAGCACTTAGGCCGCCGCGGGGGCCAAGACGCGCGGCGGGAGAAAGGAGGCGTTGCTTCTGAAAATCGGCCGCCGCGTTCACCTAATTCCGATGCCTGATTTACAAGATAGTTTACTCTTCGGATATTCCTGCGGTGAAATATATTAGGCGCCCGTTGCATTACCCCAGATACCACAACGTCTGGTAAAGTCTTAAGGACGTCCAAAAGGCGTCTTAAAGACGTTTTGTTACAAATCAAGACGTTCAGACCTAAAATGGACCTAAACTAGACGTCTCTAAGACGAGGTGTGCTATCTGGGACAGTAGCGGTGTGCAAAAAGGTTTAAGCTTATTTGAATAGTAAGTCACTGCTTACAATTACAGTATATACATCGAGAATATTCACGGAATCGTCGAAATTAAAGTATAACTCGTTCCGTGGAAATATTCGGGACAAAAGTGCAAAAATGTTTCTATCCTCAGATATGAGAAATGCCAATTATATTGCTATGGATAAAGGTCAATATGTTAGTAGTTATTATGGTTCTTCGATTTGTATATGGGTGCGTTCCACTCACGCCCAAATCGCCCGCGATTTCCATTAAGGTAGGTTTTCCTATACGCGACTGGAGTCAGCGGCGGGAATTTCAAAGTCGATTTTCTCGAAAATGAAGCGCAATATCAAGAAATTTTATTCCTTTTTCTCGAGTTATTTACTTGTTATAAGTCGAAAAGAAAGAGTAACTTTTTTTTATATCGCGCTTCATTTTCGAGAAAATCGCCTTTGAAATTCTTGACGTGGCGTCCAGTCGCGTATATGAAAACCTACCTTAATGGAAATTGCGGGCGATTTGGGCGTAAGTGGAAGGCATCCTATGTGGATAATTATTTTAAAAACATTCTGTACCATTCCATTGGTTTAATGCCATTAATGCTTCGGCTGGCGTCGTCGTGTTTCGGCTTTCGACGTGATTTCACCCGAATGATTTATGAAAAGCGGGGGTCCCCCGAATGTTTATTGTGAAACAAACCAGGCTTGGAGTTCGCTTTGTCATCCGTTAACGGGAGTTAAAATTTATTTATCTTTCGGTAAATGTGCACGAAAGTATTACCAATGGATTGATGAGATTCTGCCAATGAAAATGAGTTGAAACTCGACCTCATTCGGACTATTTTTAATTATACATAATATCCAACTGGTTTACGGAATTCAATTCAGTGTAATTAATTCATGTATAATTAATAATAGCTCGAATAAAGTCGTATTTGGACTCATTTTTATCGGGAAACTCTCAGTTATGCGCTTGTAGTACTGCCAAAAAATTTCCGACAGAAGCGGCTACTCGGAAAGGCCTAACCGCCTTGAAGGGGCAGTTCTCAAAACCCCGCGCCAGTCAAAGTGGCGATGTATAATATATTTAAATGCACACGCGGTAGAAATATATTTAGATAATAAATAAACGATCTATACACAATTTTCATAGGTTTAATATAGAGG
This sequence comes from Andrena praecox, assembly GCA_963932275.1. NCBI lineage: Eukaryota > Metazoa > Arthropoda > Insecta > Hymenoptera > Andrenidae > Andrena > Andrena praecox. Next base: position 10,315,462 of record OZ010729.1, read on the forward strand.
AGGCATTCATTTTTTTTTATACAAGATGTCCTGTATATAATAATCGCCCAAAACATTACATTGAGAAATGAATTTTATACATTTATATAGTTTTGAGGGATCAACAAGGCTTAGAACCCATTATTTTTTAATTCATTTTTTAGGTGCGCGCGTAGGTCACCTCAATCTTTAAAAAATAAAGTCATGTTTCTGGCACTATGTTGCCTAACAAAAGGCAAATTCATTCACGACTTGTTGACCTTTCGATGATATTGCACAAAAAAAGATTTCAACGTGTGTTCTCACCTGCGTTTAATTGAATACGGAATTGCCGTGTCCGAAGTCATCTAGAACTCAATACATCGTACATCGATGAATTTATCTTTTAATTTAATCATATACGAAGCCGTGTGTTTCCATTAGAAACAATGATTCAAATGACCTCGAAGCCTCCATTACGAAACTGATGGCATTCGTTCGTATTAGGGCTGGGACTATTCGAATAATTTAATATTCAAATATGTTACAAGTATTCGAATGCTACGAATAAACTTCGAATATTTAAGTATTCGAATGTTATTATACGAATATTTAAGTATTCGAATATTTCAGTATTCGACTGTTTCAGTATTCGAATATTTCAGTATTCGAATGTTTCAGTATTCGAATATTTCAGTATTCAAATACTATTCGAATGTTTCAGTATTCGAATATTTCAGTATTCAAATACTATTCGAATGTTTCAGTATTCGAATATTTCAGTATTCAAATACTATTCGAATGTTTCAGTATTCGAATATTTCAGTATTCAAATACTATTCGAATGTTTCAGTATTCGAATGCTATTCGAATATTTCAGTATTCGAATATTTCAGTATTCGAATATTTCAGTATACGAATGTTTCAGTATTCGAATATTTCAGTATACGAATATTTCAGTATTCGAATATTTCAGTATTCGAATATTCCAGTATTCGAATTATATTCGCCAAATAATTGAGCAACTGAAGTATTCGAATATTTGAATACCGAAAAATTCGACAAATAGTCCCAGCCCTAGTTCGTATCATCTCGTTGTCTCTTTGAAACTAAAACAAACTCGCGCAACTCGTTTTTCTCAAAAATTTTAAGCATAGTATTTTGTACGATGGCGATACGCGAACGACTCTATATAATACGACACAACTGCAATATGCTAATACACGCAGTTGTATTTAAAGTAGCATAGGTATAAATAACATATAACATAGAAAAGATATATGATTTTCAGGAGGAACAAATTATGTAGCGTTGGTCGCTGGAATCATATGTATAGTTGGATTACTTTTACCTACAGAAGGAGAACATAGCAATCGAGTGCCTGATTACCTTCATCTCTCCGTAAACTTTAAATTAATATTTTCGTTCGTACTAGGTAAGTGTAACCTTGGTTTAATTCTTGTCGAAAAAAATGAACACAATTTCTTTATTATTAATTGCAGGTATGGTTACGATTATTATTTTAAGGCTGTAATTTTTGGCTTTGTGCGCAAAAAGAACACTGTATACAATGGTTAGAATCGTGGGATAGAAGCACAATTAATGTAAGGTTTCATTGGTATTGAACTTCTCTTTTTTAATGGATATACCTGCCTCTAGTCTGTAAACAATAAGCTGTCATGTTATATTGTGAATAATACTAATATTTATTGACATACGAGAAATCTTTTATTCTTTTAATATACTATACATTTCTATTCAAATTCGCGCTTCATCCCCTTACGAGCGCGTAACAAAAATTTGTACATATATATTTAAATTCCGGTGAAGCTTCTCTCTTTTATATATATATATCTCTAAAATACAAGTGGGAATATAAAAATACATAAACGTGTATGTGTATCGAAATTAAGACCCTGTTTCAGTTGAGATGCATTTGTATGTATAAGAAGCATCGTGTATAAAATATCATTCGTGCATTCTAAAGAAACGTGATCTCATGTACAAATGTATAAATATTTTATGTAAAATGTGTTCCGAGTTTTCAAGCGCGCTTGAATAAAAATATTTGAAATACAAAATGATCTCGTATTTTTAAAAATCAACACTTCCGCGCGTCGCACGTGGCGATGCGTCGCGCAAGAAACTACCATACTATCAGCGAGCATAAAAATAACATTCACGTTCCAAAAAATTTTTTTATTATCAACATGTATTTATTATTTACATAAGTTACAATGGGACACTTGTGAATAAAAAATGCTCCCGAATAAGCTGTTCGTTCAAATTCTTTAGCTGCGAAGTTTCCTCCTCCTACGAAATATCATTTCTCCACAAGTATCAATTGGCTAAACGTCGAAACGCAACGGGCGGCATTAGAATATTCGGGGAAAAAATGGTTTTGGTTAACAGATCCCGGAGTCCGCGCGACGTACCTGCAAATCCACCGCGTCGAACTCAAACCGTTCAGTTACCGTCGTACGATCTTAGAGTCTGTGAACATTCTTCAAGCTTTCATTATGAGTTTTGTACTCCATAGAGGCACTGGCTGGAAGATGCAATACTCTCCTTAACGTATCTCTAATATGTGCTGTTGTTGCATAGTCGGACGCAGTCTTATTCCATACACATATTATATCCTCCTAGAAAAATGAATTAACACTCACTGCCAACGATTCGTTACCAGCACGTACTGTGGTTTGCAAAAATGTTGGCGCCCGGTTGCTGAGCGGGGCAAGGGGGCTACCTCGCTCGCGCCGCCCCACTCTCTCCCGCGGGACTCCACAATTCCCCGCTCGCTCTCTTCGTCGCGCGGTGTTGCTGACCGATTCGTCGACGCGACGCGTCGGCCAATAGCGACAATACGTGTGCCCTATCTCTACCACTGTGTTAGAGAACGTGGACCTACGAGGATACACTCGATCGGACCACCAAGTTTCTGCCGGCAACATTTTTGCAAACCACAGTAGACTCTATTTAAAAAAACAATAAAAGTCGCCTTACTGGAAACCTTATGGACACAACAGCTCCGCATATCTCTTCCCCGACCATAAATTGCTCTCCTAAAATAGCTAATATCAGATTCTCCCAACATCTAGATACCAGACCTTTTCGTAATCGCACTATCCATTTGCCACCTTTCTGGTTCGCCTCGTCCTGAAGCAAAAATACGTTACGACTGAAAACGGAGCGACCGTTACGGCGCGCGCCCGCCAATTTTTAACCCTTTCGGTACCAGCGCCGGATATATCCGGCATCCATCCGATGACCTGTGCGTACCAGTGCCGGATATATCCGGCGTCACGGAACGAGCCGTCGTTCCTAGCGCCGACTTTAGTCGGCATCTACGATAGTTTAAAAAAAAAAAAAAAAAAAAAAAAAAAAAAAATTAGTCAAAAGCATTTTCGCGGAAATGTACGCCGTACCGAAAGGGTTAGTATACACGGAGTTCCCGGGATTCTCGGCTAGCGATCGTTCGCTGCGCGAGAATCCAAAGGAGGCGGTGTATAATAATCGGCGACGCTGCGAAACACGAAGAGGCATATGCTGGCAAATACGTACTTCCCACATTGGTTTTATACCAACTTTGAACAGGTGGAAATCTGTGAGCGCCGCCAATTCCGATGGCCGGACTAAATGACTGTACAGACTCCAGAACTGTTCGACGGTGGCGAACCTGCCGACCAGCTTTAAGTTCTGGTCGTAACTCTGTATACTCGATTGTTTGGAAGTATTACGTCGACTGTACCATAGCGCGTACGCGTATTGCAATTTGTGCTCGTTGGGATTAACTTCTATAGGAGGCTGTAATGAATACACGCTACGTAATAGATATGGTAATTAACAGGTAAAGCAGGATCGCTTAAAGTAAGAAGGCAGCGAAGGATTCTTACTTACTGGTGAATCTTTCTCCGCTTTTTGATTATCTTTCGACTGTGTCTCGTCGTTGCCGCTGTCATCGTTAGCTTTTAACCTGCAAGTACTACTACTGATTTACGAAATGAATTTCAATAAAATTATACGAACCGACATTGAACTCATTTTTTTTCCAAATTTGTAACACGATTTCGAATGAAAAGATATAATAAAATCGTTCGAACGGTTGTTGAAATACTTTCTCACGGATCTCGTCATATGCTTTATAGTTTCGATTAATAAGTTCGCGACGCCGTTTCTGCACAGCCGCGTACGGAACGAAAATTGTCATTGTTGCGTCGTGTTCATTGTTCGCGAGCGGAGAGGACATAACAATTAAAACTTAAATGCAGACGGGGAAATATTTGGTGGCCAACAAATGTCACATCACATCACGTGTTTTGTTAAATGGAAGCTTTTCCGTAGGGGCTTACGGGAACTATTAACTGACACATTAAGTCGCTTGGATGGAAGTGAGTGGAACGTAGCACGATGCAAATATGCCAATCAGTTTCGTTTTCCATTCAAAACAAATCTAACCTCTATCCAGTCCACGGAAAAAGATACGACGAAATAAGAACGCTGGTTTCACTTACGCCTCGAATTTATTGGACATGTTTCGGACTATGATACAAATGTGTATAGAATATTGATTAAATACTATGAATAATATATTTCAACTACAAATAAAAATGTAAAGGCTTCTCGTTCTGTTTCCTTCTCACACGTTCTCATATGTATGTATGCACTACGTATGCATGTTTTCGATAGATTGTTGATCCCCCTACTACCGTGCACGGCTGAAATGGCGAGGGCGGTATACGGCACAGGGGCAAGGGGGGCACTCTTCGTCGCGCGGCGTTGTGTAATCTGATTCGTCAATGTTTTCGCGTCGGCCAATAACGGGCAATACCCCAGATAGCACACCTCGCCTTAGAGACGTCTAGTTTAGGTCCATTTTAGGTCTGAACGTCTTGATTTGTAACAAGACGTCTTTAAGACGTCTTTAAGACGCCTTTTGGACGTCTTTAAGACTTTACCAGACGTTGTGCTATCTGGGACTATGGGGAGTGTCCGGGACTTTCGGGATATAAACAGATACGATTAATCTAGAGCACTAAAGAGGTGAGTATGCGCATTCGCCATGTTGGATCCTCTGGAGAGAGAATATTATTGAGTACCCGCCTTTTTGCGTATTGTCAAATTCGATTTATAAACAAAATATGCGTTGTTGATATTGGTACATGGTAGTACGACACATTATTAGAGTATTATATTACACTTAAGTTTATATTTGATTTATAAAGCGACTTTGACAATACTCAAAAAGGCGGGTACTCAATAATATTCTCTCTCCAGAGGACCCAATATGGCGGATGCGCATACTCACCTCTTTAGTGCTCTAATTAATCGGATCCGCATTCCTTCTTCCCGCCTATGGTGCGCCACAGATAAAGGGTGCGTTCTGCAGGCTCAACTGTTGAGTGATCTCACTAGATTTTACTCGCGTCGAGCGTGCAACTTCAGAGTAGTTCAGAGTAAAATCTAGTGAGATCACTCGACAGTTTAGTCTGCTGAACGCACCCAATGAGTCGACGCGAGTAAAATCTAGTCAAAGCACTTAACAGTTGCGTCGACGCTAGTAGAATCTAGTGAAATCACTCAACAGTTGAGGGCCTGTTCCGATTCGCGCATTGAGCGCATGAAATTGGTGGCATCGTACGATTCCCTAGAATTTCTCTCACTTGCGGTACATGAGGCGCGCAGGAATTCTGCAATTCGAAATCCGAATTGGGATTTTCTTAAGTCCGCTACGCAACCTGACGGCGAAAATGAAAGCAGTCTAATCGGGTTAGCTGCACATATAATAGGGCAGTATTGGGAATTTCGACTGTTTGATGATCGATTTTGTAAACTTTAACAGACTATTTAATGACAAAAACATTATTGCATTATTTCAATACTTGTGTGACACCAGTCCTGTAACGCGATTGACCCGATTACAGAGCTTACTGAAGTAGATGGCGCTCTCACAGTATTTCCCAATTGCAGCAGTAGAATACTATTCACAGTGGGTGCATTCCATGTGACGCATTATGCGCATAGACCGCAGCGCAGTCGCTGCGCGCATTCATAGCGTTCCGATTCCAACAGCGCATGAACCGCAGTAACGTATCGGAACGGTTTTCGATGCGTTTGATGCTCGTGAGGTTGCGCGGGAATGTTCAAACTTACTTACAATTAGCTATGCAGTTGGATGGATTACGTTAAACTTAATTCGAGACTTTTGGACGGTGGTCGAAGCACGCTTCCTAACTACATCGGTTACTTCGTCCTAAGGATCGGGGACCGACTGCTAACGAAATTTGATGGCTTTATTGGTTCCTGGATTTTCTCAACCTGAGTTTTTCTATTCTTCTTGAACAGCGACAATTATTGAAAGCGAAGACCATATTTTATGAGTTTTACAGGACGAACTGCTGCTTACCCAGCGTAATTTGGTAAACAGATGTGTAAAGGAAAAATGAAGTTATTTATTATCCGCGTCCGGTGTAAATTCAAGGTTTTGAAGGCTATTGAATACAACCGCAGGCTCTAGTACGTCTTCTGGATTAGAGTATAGCTGTAAAGTTAGCATTATAAGAGCACATTCGAAAAACTTAGCAGTAAAAGCCTTTAAGAAATAAAAATGCGCGCTACGTATTTGCTTCCTTCCTCATCTTTCGTTTCGACCCTGCCTAAAACCTTCTAGGGATGTGTTGTTCGCTTCGAGATTGAGACCGTTACGTTGGTTGCAATTCATACCGCGAGTGCAGAGATGGCAGTACCAATTTCGTAGAATTCCCTAGAATCCTCCAACTTCTAGCTCATAATGCGTGCAGCAAGTGCAGAAAATAAAAGCATGGGCAGTCAATGCGCATATTACGCGCATTCGTATTTGTCGCTTTACGTGTGCTTCTGTATTTCGAATTCGAATACTGCAAACAGGGGAAAGTAGAGTACTTCCGGCTATATAAGAAAGAAACGCTATAAAATTTGAGCAACTTACACATTTGGTAGTTTTTTTATATGAATTGATAGTTTGAAGTGTCTAGATTTTATTAGTATGACCGAGAAAGCATAAATTTACGTTGTAACAAAGTTGGAAGCAATAACACAAAAATGTTCATTTGACTGGAATTACGGAATTAACGTGGGGTAATTCCGGCCATGATTTTTCTTTACAAAAGAAGTGAGAAAACTGTTAAATTAATAAAAAAAATATTATTTTTTTGTTTTAAAATTAATTACCACATGAATCACAAATTTATTCTTCAGGGGTATTCCATCCTGAACATTCTTCATATGCCCATGGACCACATGGCTACATTGTATATAAATCGCGAATTTTTTACTTTTTCTTACAAGGCGGGGGAACTCACGTAGCGTCTTATGTGATATTTTATAACCTAATTTTCAATAAATCAGAATTCTATCATTAATGTTCCAGAAAAGTAGTTTCAGTTTAAATTTCCAGAGACCGGGAAACTTTTTTATAAATAATATAGAATTGGAACACGATTTCTGTTCCCCGAGAATCGATTCCATAGGATCGACCTATACTGTAAAATCGATCCAAAAAATCGAACATTATGGTGCAAAAGATCGATCTTTCGATTGGTCCCCTTCTCAAAGTGACAGAAAATATAACCTACATACATGCTAATTACATGACAATAAATATTTATTGGAAATTTCGTTCTTTTACGCTACATTTGTCAACTTCTCATGTCTTAACATCCTTCCAAAATATTATTATTACGCCGCAACGGTATCTTTATGAAATCGGGTACAGCGTATAGGTTATATTTTCTGTCACTTTGGGGAGCGGATTAGGAAGTTGTGGAGTGTAATTATTCGTGATTAAGAAATCAAAATTTCCATTCATAACGTCATTTTCTGAGTATATTTCATCAAAATAGTAAGTTTTAGCTTAATTTGTTCATGTTTACCAAATTCGTGCGTTTTATTACATTCTAATTGATTTTAGCTTCAATTTTTAGGTTTACAGATTTAAATGCTTGATAGGATGACCTTATACCCGATTCCATAAAGATACCGTTGCGGCGTAACAATAATATTTTGGAATGATGTTAAGTTATAAAAAATTGACAAATGTAGCGTAAAAGAACGAAATATCCAATAAACATTTATTGTCATGTAGCATATCTATAGGTTATATTTTCTATCCTTTCGAGGAGGGGACCACATAATTTCGACGCGCGTTACGAAGAGTAGCACGTTTCATTTTTTTCTTACGGATAACTGCATGTAGAAAAAATGAAACGTGCTACTTTTCGTAACGCGCGTCGATTTGGTGTATGTTTTTCAAAGCGTACGTAAAGAGACAAATACGCATGCGCGCATCAACTGCACGCTTTATGCGCTAGAGGTGGGAGAATTCTAGGGAATCGTATGCTCCACCAACGCAACCAATGCACGCATAGACTGACACGGAACGGTTTTCTCTGCAGTCGTTGCGCATAATGCGTCACACGGAATGCACCCAGTATCACAGTTCACATTGGTTCACACTTGTGGCGTCCTCAGGGTTGCCAGGGATTACTTGTGACGCAACACCTACAGGAGTGGTGGTAATGTGTGCGTGAACTGACGCTAGCGCCAAGGCAGCCAAGTGGCCCCAACGCGAAGCCAACCACGGTCAACCAGCGTTGGCGGAAACCTGTTGTCGACACTGGTTGGCTGCGGCCTCATTTGGCTTGGCTAGTTGGCTTGGCTTGGCGCTGGCGTCGATTCGGTTCCATGGCCTCTTGTCTCCTGTGAACTTCACTTGGTAAGTTCGTTCAATTATACAATTGTATTTAGCGCCTTCTCCTCAAGATCAAATCGTAGATGTATATGAAGTCTCATCACGGCGATCCCACTGGGAATACTAACTGAAGAGTCATAGAAGAAGGAACCCGTTTCACGCATGTAGAATGAGCTCATTGGCTCCGAGAGAGCGTTGGTTGGGGTATAGCCAATAGTAGCGCAGAACAGGTCCTTCTTATATGACTATGCTCCCACCTTGGCGTTGATTGGTTTCACGTCACCGCGTTATCTCGCGCATGCTCAGATCGCTATCTCGAGCACTTAGAGAGTAGAGACACTATAATAGTGGCGTTCGACTTACGTCCAAATCGCCCGCAACGCCCGTGATTTTCATTAAGGTGGGTTTTCCTATACGCGACTGGACCCAAAGTCAAGAATTTCAAAGTCGATTTTCTCGAAAATGAAGCGCGATATAAAAAAAAGTTACTGTTTCTTTTCGACTTATAACAAGTAAATAAGTCGAGAAAAAGGAATAAAATTTTTTGATATTGCGCTTCATTTTCGAGAAAATCGACTTTGAAATTCTTGCCGTTGACTGCAGTCGAGTATAGGAAAACCTACCTTAATGAAAATCGCGGGCGTTGCGGGCGATTTGGGCGTAAGTGGAACGAGTCTGGAAACGAGAATGCCACTTTTTG